>CM076571.1:515581143-516781143 GCA_034641835.2 Pinus albicaulis
AGCTGGGGGGTCACGAGGGGCGAAGCAGTCCCCACCGTTGGGGTCCGGGGCAGCGCCCCGCCCAAAATTTGTTTTTTGTGCGGACCCACTCATAGGCGGATCCGCCCATGGTTTTGTGCATGGTTTTGCACATGGTTTTGTCTAATTTTTTTCTGCCCCCTATATTTTCAGTGATCCATTAAGGAACTACTATGATAGTTTTCATCCGTGGTTAATGGATTGAAGCCAGTGTATACATTCGATATGTATATATATGTGTTGCATTAAGAAAAGAAATATAATGAAAACTGTTTCTGTCGCCCCGATTTGTATCCAGGGGTGATTTCTACATTGGATCTGTTTTATGTTTTATGCTCTCGCTATTGTTTATTTTCTGTTATAAGATCCGTGTGTAGATAATTTCTGTTCAGGGTTAAAACCTACAGGGAGCCTGAGGCATCAACCGCTACTGTGTGGCATCTGGGCCATGCTTTTGTTAGGATAGTGCCAAAATCTGTGCTATTGCATTTGGTTTCTTGAAGAAAGACAATTTGTGGTCTTTCTTGCTGAATCATGTTTTTAATCATTTTGTATTTCCCAGGGCTTTTTAGCCCACTTACATTCCATGAGATGAGCTTCATAAGGAATAGTTGGGAAGCGACTTGAAGAACCGGGTCAATCTGGGGTATCTTCCTGACTCCACCAGCATCTCCCCTAAGGTGATGGTGTGTTGCCAATCTAGTTTTCTGCCTCTTTTCTTGGATTCTTTTACAATCTTTAGACCATCCCAGTGACTTTCTGGTTGGATACCCAATTTCTTTTGTTGCTGAGCTCGGGAAAGAACCACTTCTAAGGTCTTAATCTGTCAAGGATAGATTTTGTCAAATTCCTTTCGTCTGCAGGCATCCTCCAATCCCAAAAGATCAAGCTCGCCCAATTCAAAGCTCTTAGAATCCTCATCCATGTGGCTCGACTGACTGCTTTTTGGGTTTTCCTTATTGGTGAGGGCAGGATCAAGTAGAAGATCGTCAATATCCATACTATTTGGCTTCCAGATGACAAGTTTTGTTTTTGGGGTTGGCTTGGGACCCATGGTCTCCATATTTTGCAATTTTGTTGGTCTAGGTTTAGGGCCTGAGGGATCTGGAATTGCGGTTGAGGATGAGGGCTTGGAAGAAGGGTTGGAGGGGGCTGAGGGAGTGTCAGTCGTGAGGTCTGGCTGAGACAGGAGATCAAAAATGTTACTAGTAGTGGGGGCATTAGCTTGTGGATTGGAAATTTTGCCTGCTAATGGAGGTTTCTTGTTATGCCTTATGTGATTATAAACTTTGGTAAACCCATCCTCTTCAGTCTTGTCTTCGGCCTCTTTATTCTTGGGAGTATTGTTGAGAGGGCAGTCTCTGAAGAGATGCCCATCGGCGTGACATATACGACATCGAAAGGGAAAATGTTCATAGTCGATGGGCTGGATCCACTCAAAATCATCATGAAACAAACTTACCGCATCTAGGAGAGTTTTGTCGAGGTGCATGTATACACATGTCCGCGCATAGGAGGTGTATCTTCAGAGCTTTATCTCTTCCGCTATCTTGATGAACTCACTGAGCCCTTTGCCAATAGCAGTGAGCGATTCTTCATCCCAGTATTCGAGCGGCAACGAATACAAGTGTATCTAGACCGGAGCGCAGTTGAAGTTTTCTTTGTCTGGGTTGAATCTCTCAATCCAATCTCTTAGGTATAAAACAACAGAGTTGAAGAAGTAAGGACCCCTGTCCAGTACTCTGTTTCGGTCATTGATATAGTTGAATACAAAATTGAAGAAGCCCTTTGGCCCGAGCTGTAGGGTGACATGCCCTTTGGGCTTCCATTTTGAGGCAATCCACCCCGACAGAGCTTTCTCAGTTGGCCAGAAGCCAATAAAATTCACAATGAGAGCATGATATTTCATGAACTGAATCTAAGCATTTATGCGATGACTAGGTAGATCAATCTTAGGTCTTTCGGCTGCAATGGGTTTGCATGTAGCAGAGGTCACAGCAGTTGTTTCCAAATTATCCGCTGAGGCCTGCACCTATGGTACATCATTCCTCTTTTCTATGGCTTCCTTGTAGAGGTCGTTCTGTTTTGTTCAGATGTGGCGTTGATTCTTTCCTCATTTTTAGGCGGAGGTTGGCTGCCTCCCCCCAGTGTAGATGCCATGGCCCATGCATAGAACTCTGTTGAATCACTTGGCCAGGTGCGTGCAACACCACCAGACTTCCATTGGCGATTAGGGCAACGCCGTTACAGAGGTAGTCAGAACCCTAGCAGAGTGCTCCAGTCCAGATAGCTTTTTTTAAATTATTACTCTACATGATATTAGGTGTCATATAGACAACTAATTCAAAATGCATAGCATATATTTTTTTTCATTTTTATTATAGCCCACATTCTTTTTCTATTTAGAGAATAATTTATTTTTATTTTAAGAGGGAGGAACATACTTATATCTAGCCTTCACATCGGGTTGTAGAAACAATATAGACTTATTTTAACCACAAATCTACCAAGAGCCTAGAGGGATAAAATTTCAAATTTGGAAAAAAAAGTACATGTCAATTATATATTTTACTACTTCCTAAATATGTGATTAACATTAGATCTATGTGGTAATTTTTACTGCTTCCTAAATATGTGATTAATATAGATCTATGTGGTAATTTTTCATTGTTTAAATTGCATAATTTTATATTTTATCATTATAACATTTTATATTAAAAATTGAATCAGTCACACATTTTCCTCTTATTAAAAGGTACCTACTCTACTTTACCTTCAATTAATTTTTCCTTTCCAGCTAAGATTAACACACACACATATAGATACACACTTTTTGTAGAGAGAAAAATTTCATATTGAAAAATATTTGTTATATGGATATTCAATCAGTTTCTTTAAGTTATATATATATATATATATATATATATATATATATATATATATATATATCAACACTTAAGTGTTGTGTTAATAGAATTTTAATTGTTTAAAGTATTTTTATTATTTTTAGAGGACGTGACATACTTACACATATCCCTCGTACTGGATTGTAGAATGAGCCTTTCGTCTCAACCAACATAGATCCATCTAAAACACGGATCTAACATGAGCAAAAAGGGATCAAATTTCTTTTGTTGCAAACTTTTTTTAGAATACAAAAAACAATGCTTTTTAAATTGCACTTTTGAATGTTATAGAGATTACATAACATGTATATTGAGTCATTTTATATTAATTCATATTAAATTATTTTATTCATAAGTTACATTGGATATTTGATATTTGATTCTATTATACATTAAAATATTTTCTTTTAACATTTTTTTTCTATATATAGATTTATATAAAGTTGATATCACGTTTTAAAATATTTCTAAAAAACATAAGGTTTAAACATCTTACCCACAGTTTTTTTTACTTCTAATGATATTAGGTCATATGGGAAACTAATTAAAAATGCATAGCATATATTTTTTTTCATTTTTATTATAGCCCCCATAGTTTTTGTGTTTAGAGAATATTTTATTTTTATTTTACACACGTAGCCTTCACATTGTGTTGTAGAAACAATATAGACTTATTTTAACCACCACAAATCTACCAAGAGCATAGAGGGATCAAATCGCAAACTTGAAAAAGAAATACACTTCAATAATACATTTTACTTTTTCCTAAATATGTAATTAATATATATCTATGTGGTAATTTTTCATTGTTGAAATTGTATAATTTTATATTTTATCATTATTAATATTTTATATTAAAAGTTGAATTAGTCACACATTTCCTCTTATTAAAAATTAACTACTCTACTTTAGCTTCAATTACTTTTACCTTTCGAGCTAAGATTAATACACACACAAACACATATAGATACACACTTCTTGTAGAGAGAGAAAGTTCGTACATAAATATATTAATTAATATGGATATTTAAACAGTTTCTTTAACTTCTATATTATGATATTTATAAGAGAAATCGATCTATGTTGGTTCTACAATCCACTCTACAACACCATATATATCAACACTTAATTGTTGTGTTAATATATTTTAAATTGTTTAAATTATTTTTATTATTTTTTGAGGGCCTAACATATTTACACATATTCCTCATAATGGATTGTATAATGATCTTTTCAGCTCTACCAACATAGATCCATCTAAAACAAGGATCTAACATGAGCCAAAAGGTATCAAATTTCTTTTGTTGCAAACGTTTTTTAGAATATAAGAAACAATGTGTATTTTTTTACTTTTTAAATTGCACTTTTGAATGTTTTACAGATTACATAACATGCACATTAAATCATTTTATATTATTTCATATTAAATTATTTTATTCATAAGTTACATTGGATATTTGATACTTGATTCTATCATACTTTAAAATATTTTCTTTTAACATTTTTTTCTATATATAGATTTATATAAAGTTGATATCAGGAATTAAAATATTTCTAAAAAACATAAGGTTTAAACATCTTACTCACTGTTTTTTTACTTCTAATTACTCTACATGATATTAGGTTATATGGACAACTAATTAAAAATGCATAGCATATATTTTTTTTCATTTTTATTATAGCCCATATAGTTTTTCTATTTAGTGAAAAAATTATTTTTATTTTAAGAGGGAAGAACACACTTACACGTAGCCTTCATTGGGTTGTAGAAACAATATAGACCTATTTTAACCACCACAAATCTACCAAGAGCCTAGAGGGATCAAATCTCCAACTTGAAAAAAAAAAAAAACACCTAAATTAATACATTTTACTGCTTCCTAAATATGTGATTAATATAGATCTATATGGTAATTTTTCATTGTTTAAATTGTATAATTTTATATTTTATCATTATTAATATTTTATATTAAAAATTGAATGAGTCACACATTTTCCTCTTGTTAAAAAGTAACTACTCTACTTTACCTTCAATTACTTTTTCCTTTCCAGCTAAGATTAACACACACGCACATATATAGAGAGAGAAAGTTCATACTCAAATATATTAATTAATATGGATATTCAAACTGTTTCTTTAAGTTCTATATTATGATATTTAGAAGAGAAATCGATCTATGTTGGTTCTACAATCCAGTATACTAACACTATATATATATATATATATATATATATATATATATATATATATATATATATATATATATATATATGCCATCTAAAACACGAAGCTAACATGAGATGAAAGGGATCGAATTTCTTTTCTTGGAAACGTTTTTTAGAATACAAAAAACAACGTGTATTTTTTTACTGTTTAAATTGCAATTTTGAATGTTATAGAGATTACATAACATGTGTATTGAATCATTATATATCAATTCATATTAAATTGTTTTATTCATAACTCACATTGGATATTTGATATTTGATTCTATCATACATTAAAATATTTTCTTTTAACATTTTTTCCTATATATAGATTTATATAAAGTAGATATCACGTATTAAAATATTTCTGAAAAACATAAGGTTTAAACATCTTACCCACATTTTTTTTTACTTCTAATTTATCTACATGATATTAGGTCATATGGACAACTAATTAAAAATGCATAGCATATATTTTGCTATCTTTAATAAGGAGGATTATAGAGAAAAGATGCTTGAGTTATAAGAAGCTCTCTAAGAACCCTATTAATAAAGTCTCGAAGTTGGTGGCCAATGTTATTAAATCGAGCTGCACTGTGGGTTCTATGAGCTCGAAGCTCATTGAAAGCAATCCTGTCACCCGTAGGATTAATGGGCTCCCTAAGATTCATAAAGAGGGTGTTCCTCTTAGACCCATTGTTAATACTATTGGTGGGTCCACTTATCTCTTAGCTAAGTATTTGGCCTACAAGCTAAAGCCTCTTGTTGGTCGGACATATTCTTTCATGAAAGATTCTGCTTCTTTTGTTCATGAGTTAAAACGCTGGGTTTGTGAACCTAATGACTCTATGGTTAGTTTTGATGTTGTTTCTCTCTATACAAACATTCCTATCATGGAGGCAGTAGAGGTTATCAGGCATATCACTGATCTTGGTACTGCTAACTTGGTGGAAATTTGCCTCACTTCTACCTTTTTTAGTTTTGAAGGAGAATTTTATGAGAAAACCTGTGGTGTAGCCATGGGTTCCTCACTCTCGCCAATGGTGGCCAACCTATTTATGGAAGACTTTAAATCTATAGCTTTGGCGTTGGCTCCCTTAAAACCCAAGGTTTGGAAGCGGTTTGTGGATGACACTTTCATTAATTGGTCTCATGGACGTCAAGAATTGGAGGCTTTTCATCAGCACCTGAATAATTAATCTGACTGCATCAAGTTAACAATGGAAACAAAGACTGATGGGAGCCTTCCTTTCCTTGATGTTCTCATCTCTATAAATAATAATGGCTCTTTCTCTCACTGTGTTTTTTGGAAAAAGACACACACATAGCAGTATCTACATTATGGTTCTCATCATTTTCCTGCCCAGAAACTTGGAATTCTGAATACTTTAGCTACAACAGCTCTTAGAATTTCTGATGATGATCATTTAGATGAAGAGAAAGCCCATCTCCTTAAGGTATTTGGAGAAAATGGATATAGCAGAAGTAAAGGGTTGAAGGCTTTCATGAATGCGAGCAAAGGTCCTAGATAGAAAAAGATAATGGATGATGCAGTTGGGAGAGTTCATTTACCTTTTATTCAAGGTACTAATGACAAGATAGCTCGAATTTTAAGGAAGCGTAAGATCTCGTCTTCTTTTAAACCTTTAAACACCATTAGGGGCTCCCTTAAATCGGTTAAGGATAAATTGGACCCAAAAATCATGAAAAGTGTTAATTTGATCCCATGCTCTTGTGGGACTCCCTACATTGGTGAAACTGGTCGATTGATTAATAAAAGGATCCAGGAGAATTCTGCGGATATTAGGCATGGTAGAACCAAGTCCTCAACGCTAGCTGAACATGCAGAGAAGATGAAGCATCATATCTGTATTGAAGACGCTAGAGTCCTTGTTAGGGTTGACCATTTCCACCACCGGAAATTTAGGGAGGCGATTGAGATTGTGAAGAGGCCCCGCATGTTGAACAGAGATGATGGATGGACAGTTAGCAGTTGTTGGATTCCATCTCTTCATTCCTTGTGATTGTTCTTCCTTTAGGTATTCTTTGGTATCTTTTTTATTTTAGTCTGTTTACTATTTTTCTATTATTTTATTGATTTTATTTTAGTTTTCTATTTGTAGTTTTATTAATTAATTAATTAATTTATTAAATAATATAAAATTAATTTTTATATTTTTAGTTCTATTTGTGATTTAATTCTTGTTTTTAATTTTTAATTTTTAATTTTTTTTATAGATTAATTTAGTTTTAAAATAAGTTGGTTATGTTTTTATTTTTATTTTATTTTATTTTATTTCTAATTGTATTTTATTTCTTATTTTATAATTTCTATTTATTAATATATTTATTTATTCCTTAAAATCCTTTTATTTTTATTGTATTTATTTATATTTTTAATTATAAATTTTTTTGACTTTGACATTGATTTTTCACTTTCAACTTGTCTCACGGCGTGCTATTTTAGTTTTGATTTTATATTTTATCTTTTGATTTTTTTTTTTAATTTTTTTTTTATGGTTTTTGAAGGTTGGAATAATTTAATTTTTTATATTTTATATTTTTATTTTTTGAACGTTATAATTTTATTTTTATTTTTAATTCTAGTTTTATTTATTTATTAATGTTTTTAATGTTTTTATCTATTGATTAAATATTTTATTTATTTTTTATTTAATTTTTTATTTTTGACTTTGACTTTTTAACTTCTAGATTGTATTTTTTATTTTTATTGATGATCATTTTTAACTGTTACAATTTCAAGGTTTTTTGGTTTGTTTTATATTTTTATTTTTAATCTTATTTTTTGACCGTTTTTTAACTGTTAACTTTTCTTGGGTTGTGACCGTTTGCTTCTCTCTTCATGGTATAAATGCAGTATAAATGTATATGTACAATCTTCATTATCCTGATGATGAATTACAGTTGGTAGTTCGAAACGCGTAGATTCCTAAATGTATTATGTGATTTCCCGGAAGAGTTATATTTTTAAACTGTTATGGATCACAAAAGCTTACACTCTCAATTTATAGCCCACATTTTTTCTCTATTTATAGAATATTTTATTTTTATTTTAAGAGGGAGGAACATACTTACATGTAGCCTTCACATTGGGTTGTAGAAACAATATAGACATATTTTAACCACAAATCTACCAAGAGCCTAGAGGGATCAAATCTCAAACCTGAAAAAAAAAGTACACGTCAATTAATATATTTTATTGCTTCTTAAATATGTCATTAATATAGATCTATGTGGTAATTTTTCATTTTTTATATTGCATAATTTTATATCTTATCATTATTAATATTTTATATTAAAAATTGAATTAGTCACACATTTTTCTCTTATGAAAAAATAACTAATTTACTTTACCTTCAATTACTTTTTCCTTTCGAGCTAAGATTAGCACACACACATATAGATACACATTTTGTGTAGAGTGAGAAAGTTCATAGTGAATTATATTAGTTCTATATTATGATATTTATAAGGGAAATATTTATGATTGTTGAATGAGCTCTTATGCTCAATGAGCCTTTCCGCTCAACCAACATAGATCCATCTAAAAAACGAATCTAACATGAGCGGAAAGGGATCAAATTTCTTTTGTTGCAAACATTTTTTAGAATACAAAAAACGATGTATATTTTTTTACTTTATAAATTCCACTTTTGAAAGTTATAGAAATTACATAACATGTATATTGAGTCATTTTATATTAATTCATATTAAATTATTTCATTTATAAGTTACATTGGATATTTGATATTTGATTCTATTATACATTAAAATATTTTCTTTTAACATTTTTTTCTATATATATATTTATATAAAGTTGATGTCAGGTATTAATTTAATTTAAATTTTTTTTTTTTCTTTTCTGTTTTTCTGAAAAAGACAAGGTTTAAACATCTTACTCACATTTATTTTACTTCTAATTACTCTACATGATATTAGGTCACGTGGACAACTAACTCAAAATACATAGCATATTTTTTTTCATTTTTATTATAACCCACATAGTTTTTCTATTTAGAGAATATTTTATTTTTGTTTTAAGATGGACGAACATACTTACACACAACCTTCACATTGCCTTGTAGAAACAATATAGACGTATATTAACCACCACAAATCTACCAAGAGCCTAGAGGGATCAAATCTCAAACTTAAAAAAAAAAAAAACACTTCAATTAAAACATTTTACGGCCTCTTAAATATGTGATTAATATAGATCTATGTGGTAATTTTTCATTGTTTAAAATGTATAATTTTATATTTTATCATTATTAATATTTTATATTAAAATTGAATTAGTCACACATTTTTCTCTTATTAAAAGGTAACTAATCTACTTTACCTTCAATTACCTTTTCCTTTCCAACTAAAATTAACACACACATATATAGATACACACTTTCTGTAGAGAGAGAAAGTTCATTGTGAAATATATTGGTTAATATGGATATTCAAACAGTCTCTTTAAGTTCTATATTATGATATTTATAGGAGAAAATATATAATGATATTTATAAGAGAATATATATATATATATATATATATATATATCAACACTTAATTGTTGTGTTAATAGATTTTTAATTTTTTAAATTATTTTTATTATTTTCTGAGCAAATGACATACTTACACATATCCCTCATACTGGATTGTAGAATGAGCCTTTCGGTTCAACTAAAATAGATCCATCTAAAACACGGATCTAACATGAGCGGAAAGGGATCAAATTTCATTTGTTGCAAACATTTTTTAGAATACAAAAAACAATGTATATTTTGTTACTTTCTAAATTGCACTTTTGAATGTTATAGAGATTAAATAACATGTATATTGAGTCATTTTATATTAATTCATATTAAATTATTCTATTCATAAGTTACATTGGATATTTGATATTTGATTCTACTATACATTAAAATATTTTCTTTTAACATTTTTTTCTATATATAGATTTATATAAAGTTGATAAGGTTTAAACATCTTACTCACAGATTTTGTTTTACTTCTAATTACTCTTCATGATATTAGGTCATATGGACATCTAATTAAAAATTCTTAGCATATATATATATTTTTTCATTTTTATTATAACCAACGTTATTTTTCTATTTAGAGAATATTTTTAATGAGGTTGGAGAGAGAAGACTAAACAGACATACATGTAGTCTTCATTGGGTTGTAGAAAATATAGACCAGATGAATCAACACAAATCTAATGGGTAGAACTAGAGGGACTAAATCTCAAACTGAAAACACAGTTACTTCAATTAATACATTTTAATGCTTGGTAAATATGTGATTAATATAGATCTATGTGGTAATTTTTCATTGTTTAAATTATATATTTTGATATTATATCATTTTTAATATTTTATATTAAAAATTGAATTAGTTAGATATTTTCCTCTTATTAAAGTAACTACTCTAATTTACCTTCAATTACTTTTTCTTTTAGAGTTAAGGTTAACACACACACACACATATATAAACACACACTTTCTATAGAGAGAGAAAGTTCATACTGAAATATATTAGTTAATATGATTATTATATGGATATTCAAACAGTTTCTTTAAGTTTTATATTAAGATATTTGAGAAGATAAAATCACTTATGTTGGCTATTCTAATAATACAGTAATAACACCATATATATATATATATACATATGATATATATATATATATATATATATATATATATATATATATATATATATATATATATATATATATATACATACATTACACATATATATATATATATATATATATATATCCCATCTAAAACATGAATGTAACATGAGCGGAAAGGGATCAAATTTCTTTTGTTTAAATTGCACTTTTAAATGTTATAGAGATTACATAACATGTGTATTGAAACATTTTATATTAATTCATATTAAATTGTTTTATTCATAACCCACATTAGATATTTGATATTTGATTCTATCATACATTAAAATATTTTCTTTTAACATTTTTTTTATATATAGATTTATATAAAGTTGATATCAAGTACTAAAATATTTCTGAAAAAACATAAGGTTTAAACATATTACCCACATTTTTTTTTACTTCTAATTACTCTATATGATATTAGGTCATATGGACAACTAACTAAAAATGCATACCATATTTTTTTTCATTTTTATTATAACCCACATCGTTTTTCTATTTAGCGAATATTTTATTTTTATCTTAAGAGGGAGGAACATAATTGCACGTAGCCTTAGATTGGGTTGTAGAAACAGTAGAGACTTATTTTAGCCACAAATCTGCCAAGAGCCTAGAGAGATCAAATGTCAAACTTGGAAAAAAAATACGAGTCAATTAATACATTTTTCTGCTTCCTAAATATGTGATTAATATAGATCTATGTGGTAATTTTTCACTATTTAAACTGTATAATTTATATTTTATCATTATTAATATTTTATATCAAAAATTTAATTAGTCACACATTTTCCTCTTATTAAAAGATAACTACTCTACTTTACCTTCAATTATTTTTTCCTTTCGAGCTAAGATTAACACACACATATAGATAGACACTTTCTGTAGAGAGAGAAAGTTCATACTAAAATATATTAGTTAATATGGATATTCAAACAGTTTCTTTAAGTTCCATATTATGATATTTATAAGAGAAATATATATATATATATATATATATATATATATATATATATATATAGATAGAGTATGATATTATAATATCAACATTTAATTGTTGTTTTAATAGATTTTTAATTGTTTAAATTATTTCTATTAGTTTTTGAAGATGTGACATACTTACACATATCTCTTATACTGGATTGTAGAATGAGCCTTTCGGCTCAATTATGTCTAATATTTCTGAAAGTGGACAAATGCAAGAAAGATTTCTAGATAGAAAAAAACTATATTATGTACAAGAAATTTTCCATCATGCTGAAATGGAAGAAAGACAAATTTTTCAAGAAGTAGATAGAGATGAAAATGGTCATGAAACATTGTCTAATATCGAAGAGTAGATTAGAAGGAGAAAAATTCCCCATTATATAGTTTTGAAATCATAAGTGCCTTACATCATCCAAAGGAATTAGGTAACAACATAACGCCCATTTTCATCCTCTCCAATCCACTATATACAACTACAACACTTTAACTATGAACGTTTGATACCAGTTATGATATTCTTCCCTTGGATTGTTCAATTTAATATCCAAAGGCACTAATTCCATGAAGAATGTATTTGTAGAGTCCAATACCCAAATAATTGCCTAAAATAGTGCTACATTTCCATGACTATTGGCTGATGAGATGATTGATAGTTATAGAAGAGGTTTCACCTTCGCACCTAATTGAAACTCTTTAGACTTTGTTTTCTGCTATATTACTTGAACCAACAAGAAATTATGGGGAATTCACTGTAAGAAATGGAACAAAAATCACTGACCTCATTTTGTAGGAATATGTGTACATTTTTGAAGTACTATAACACGGTACATTTTGACAACTTGAATTAACGGCTCTCTGTTTTGTCAATTTAGAGAAAATAATTGAAAAAAAAACTTCGTGCAAAATAAAAGTTGTTTCATTAGTTACCTCCTCTAAATTGAGAAAATGGGAGGGTATTGTGGAAGAAAATTCTTACACAAGCATGCATTATTGTAATAAGATCTCTTGTAACAAGGGCACTATGGAATAAAATGTTTATATAGGGATGTATTATTGTATCTACAGCCTGTAAGATTATATAAATAATAGGAACAAATAAAAAAGGAAAAATGTCCCACAAGACACGACACTAAATTCCAAGTATCAGAGTCAGGGAGGAACTATACTATTACATCAACCAAGGATTGGAAAATATTTTAGTGCAAATAATGTCTTGAGAATGCCTTCTATAACCAAGTTGTATGCATAATTTCCTTTTAGTTTAAAGAAAGCAGTACAGACTTATCTATAAGATAAGCCAAATGCGTGACGACCTTTGGCTTCATAATTTCGATTATGAATTCTCATTCGAGACGAACGCTATATTTCCGAGAGACCTTTTCCTTCTTGTGCTCGATATAATAAACCTTTTTGCAATTTTTGTTCATTTAATTTCTTCGAGTAGACAACTTGTGTTGGGTATTTTGAGTTCCACGGTTCGAATCTCGCAGAGGTGAACTCAAGTAAATAAGCCAATTTTTTCTGCTAAGTTCAGATGGATTTCAGATGATAACAAAGGAATAAAAATAAAGCGGTTTAAAAAAGTAAAGTGTGGAAAAAAATACACTCGGTCTTCACAACACAACTGGAAGTCTTTCTCACAACATAGCTACAAGTCCTGAACCAAGCCACCCAACAACCTACCCTTAACCTATTTGTCGATCTATGGTGTTTATTTGGTTACATGAGGGTAGATGGTTGTGTCACAAGGACTATTTCTGTTAAATTGGACTGGTCGATGACGGTTTACGGAAGAAAAGGGGAACTTGTTTGCGATAGATAATTTCCCACATTGGGGAAGGAAGCATTGTTCTTGCTGGAACCGCAAATCTCTTTTTGCAGGGGCTCGGGTCATCACATTCATCAATCCAATGTAACCATGCTTGGACCCTGGCTCCCCTGGCCATCTAATCCTTCAAACCATAACCTCCCATTTCGGTGCATCTGCGCGGATGATAGGTGAAATTATATAAGAAATAGGTACATCAACTTGTCCTTCAACTAGACAATAGTTGGCTTAATTTTATACCCAAACTAGAATAAATGGGATATTCATGAACAGAGAGGCAAGGTATCCAAAAATCCCCATGGAATTCTCCGGAGTTAACCGAGATGATGAACAGCCATGACCTGGATGCTTTAGCTGCGGTTCAATACATGGTCGACCCCATAAAAATAAATAGTTCTTTCACACTATATATTAGTACATGTCCCATTAATCACTGTTAAATAACCAGCTGGAACAAGAGGCACACATTTTGGAAGAGGCACCTTTCGGAAGAGGAACTGGAAAAGGCTCACGCAAGGGATTTGGACATAGGAAAAGTTAGTTCCATTAACCTAGATAACCATGGTTATTTAGCCAGAACTCACTTTAAGAAAGAGTTACTAATGATTTATATATGATTCACTAGTTGAGGATCATATGCAAAGGACTCGTGTAAGAAAATATGTTTCTATATGTCATTCTGTGTTACTCGACACCTCGCTGATTTTTGTTCTACTTGTTCACATACAATTCTACCTACATATCAGGAATGTAAGGCGTTAATTTCACCAAGGGCTTACTTGACGTGATCATTCTATTCCATTACACATACATTTGTTACCGTTTTTCTGCGTTTGGTACGGTGTAGGGTATATTTTTAATAGGGAATTCATGATATCACAACAACATAATGCTTTATAGATGGAACAAAACCACCTCAGGAAGTACATTATTCAATCGCATTTATATTCGTACCTTAACAAGATTGATACTTGCAATGGAGTTTTGTTTTGTTTTGTTTTGTTTTTTTTTTTCAAAAAGAAAAAAACGTTGTTTGTATTCACAGTGCATAGATCGAAACATTACATTCCATTATGGGCTGATAAGAAAATCATGATCCAAAGCAACATTTTCCCCAGTGACAACTTCTAAGGAAGAAGGGATTCATGATGGAGAATATGTGGTGACTATACATTACTGGGAAAACACCCAGTTCAAATTTCGAGTCTAGCAAAAGAGACACTAAAATAGCAGCTCTATTTAAAGATGAGAAAAGTTGTGGTCTATTGTTGAACTCTTCAAGACCATGTAATAAGGAAAAAAGAGCAAAGAAATTAATCTGGCTCGCTTGTTAAAAACTTGTGATGGCCCTGTGAGAAAGAAATAAGCACTGCAACATTGAGTTAAAAAGGTTGTTAATATGAAACTGTATGAAATAACTAGATAGTAATCTAGGTCTCTTGTATTCCTTTGTCTGGATCGTTGAAAAATAATCAGGTCTGGCTCGCTTGATAGAACAACTACTGTAGTTGTATAATATTCAGGCTCGCTTGGCAGCTCCATAAGATGTATTGTTAGGCTTCTCATGTATGATAGTAAACCGGCTCTCTTGAATGTAAAAACTAGGAAATAAACTGGCACTCTTATATTCCTTTGTCTGGATCTTTGTAATATATCATATGTACTGGCTCACTTGAAATACCTTCTACTGACATTGTGTATAAATTAGGCTTGCTTGTCAACTCCATATGATGTATGAAAGGTTTCACTTGAGTGTTTCAACCAGTACAGTCGGGTTGTAATTGAAGAATCCGTGATCAGGGTCTGAACAGGATATGAAGTGGTGACCATGTTAACATAGGAAGAAGCTCGCTTAACCGCTTTCCAAAAGGGATAGAGAAAAGTGGAAAATTAGATAGGACCATCCGATCACTCATACATCTTTACACAGAGAAATGCATGAAAACTGAGATACAGTAAGTAGTAAAGAGCGCAAAACAGAGTATCTTCAACAGTCAATCAGGCTCGCTTGATGAGTTGTTTATTTGGCTCGCTTGAGTGTTGTAGGATATTGTCGAAGGAATTAGAAGCAACCAAAATGGTTAGGATTAGCAAAAAACAAAATTCCAAACCATGGTTATATTTATTTACCGGCAAATAACTACGAAAGCAGAGTGTTATGGGATAGGAATGGAGGATTCCCATGATTGTGCGCCATCCCTGTATTGAACCACCTGTATGTTACCAAACTCGGAAATTAAACCCATTTTGGACAGACCATCAGTGTGCATATTCAGCTCTCTGTATATGTGGGATAAGGGTGGGGAGCCAAGTCTACGTCATAGATGTCGAACTCTGCTAATCCACCCCTATAGATCTGGGGATTGTATTTGTAAACTACCCATAATACTTCCAATGATCAATGCAAAGTCTCCATATATAGGAACATCTAATAACTCCATGTTGACAACTGCATAAAGCCCTCCCCAAAGTGCCATAAGTTCAGCCTTGTTGTTGGTGCCCGAGCCACCATTCCATTGCAATTGTATTCTTTCTCTTCCCGAAAGTTTTATCCAGGCACCACAACCCATGATGCCATCTATGCAAGCTCCATCAAAGTAAACAACAGGTAAGCCAATCTCATGAGGACGTATCCTTCGAGAGCCATCAATTGTAATAATTTGTTTGATGGGGAGATCATCAATCCTACTCATAATGGCTCAATAGATGTGTGGGATATTGAAAGGGTAACCATAAAAAATAAGCCGATTCCTGGCTATCCACACTTCCCATATTAAAAAGAAAGGCAACGATCGAAATCTATTTTTCAGCGAATCCCATTCACCTGCGACGATAATAAAATCAGTTGGAACCCATGCTGGGTCAATGAAGTGCGCAGAGAAAAGTTTCCATAGTTTCTGGACCACAATACATTTAATGAAAAGATGCGTGGTAGTCTCTTCAGCTCGCCAATAGAGGGCGCATCTACTGGGACCTAACATACCTCTCTTCAACAGATTATTCCAGGTAAGAATTTTATCTTTCCATGTAAGCCACCCAAATAGGAAAATTTTCGTAGGCAGATGCCTCTTCCAGTATGGGACAAAAAAACGGGTGATATGTTCTGAATATACCTGAGAGTTGATTCTGAAATATATATCACGTACTATAGGAAGGTTCCCCACAGTCGGCCCGTCCCAAACAATACAATCGCCTCCTGTCGCATGACATACTCCAGCAGCCCGCAATGATTGTAACACTAGCCCCCATTCAGTAGCGTCCTCTCCATGTAGGCCCAACTGTGTTGCATTTTTAAAAATAGGGGCGCCAAATGACCATATAAAAATAGTTTGTGATAGGTAGCAGATGCCCCTATGTGCCAATCTGTGGATGAGTCGAGCAGATAGTTTAGTGTGCCTGTCAAAACCTTGCATATTAATGTCCCCCAATGGTATTCTACTCCCATCCCGGAAGAGCCATGTTAATCTATCAGCTGTATGACCTATGATTTTCTTAAAACTTCCCCATATAACCCGATAGCTTGCTGGAATATAGAAATCATGGCAGAGAAGATTACGAAGAGTATCACCTGCTAGATATTTGCATTTAATTATATCAGACTAGATGCCTGTGCCGATGATTGCACGCCAGAATGATTTGATGAGGAGGGAAATGTTAAAAATCCTGATATCCAGAATGCCCCATCCATCATGCATCTTGGGTCTGCTCAAGAATTCAAGTTTGACTAGATGGAATTTGTAGGTGTTTGCAAATCCATTCCATAGAAATCGAGCAATAATTTTGTTGATATCAGTCACAATATTTGCAGGTAAATAGAACAAATGTCCCCAATATACCAGAAGTTGGGATAACACCGCATATACCATAATGTATCTACCACCCATGGAGAGCCATTTGTGAGTCCATTGTGTGATTTTACTTTTGAATCACTCAATTAGCCAGAGCCAATCCGAGCGCTTGTACCCGCATGGTTTAATGTTATATCTCAGATATTTCAATCCCCCCGAGAGCATTTGGATTCCAATTCCAAGAAATTATGCTATGAATTGAATCTCGTTGATATCATCGAACTCATATAATAAGAAAGACTTGGTCTTGTTGATGCATAAGCCTGTTGCCGCAACGAATCTGTTAAGAAGATAGTGGATATAAAACCAGTGATTCCTTTTAAGTTTCCCAAATAGTAGCATATCATCTACGAATAATGAATGTGATGTACTCAGTAAGAAGAAACAACAATAATGAACAATTCGAGGTAGAAAATACTGGCAGGGGCAGGAGAGAAACAACAACACGACAACATAAGGGCAGAAACCACAATTTTGATATTGGGAATGTGAAGAGTTTTTGGATCGAGATTAAGATTCTAAATTGGAATATATGTCCACCAATTCAAAATAAGTAGCCATAAAGTAATCGTAATAGTTGAGGATAATATTGCAATCCTATTTTGCATGAGACACTCTGAAATATCTGAGTGTATTGTTTGATGCATTTCTCAATCTTTAGAGTAATTGTAGGGAACGAGATTTTAATGACAATAATTGCAGAGAATGAGATTTTACACCCTTTATATTTCTTTGCAAGCACTCTGTTCATTTGGATGAACTTCACTTCCTTGAAAGAAGAGCAGATACTGATAAGACCTTGATCCATAGTAAAGAAAGAAATTGAAGAAGGAAAGATCTGATTAGAAATGATGAAATGAAGATGTCGTGGACATGGACAGATGTAGATAGGGAAAATTTGATAGGAAAAGGTCAGCAAAAAATCAAGGTGATGCGGAAAAGGATAGTTGTAGAGGATGATGAATCTCTATAATTTAACTGAGAATAAACCCATAATAAAAATTCCTATGAGTGTAAACATTCATGTGATTCCAAAACACTCATTTATTTATTGGATTCATTAATTATATTTACATAAAAGAATCCCAGAGTCTCTCGGTTTGTTGTTCGAATCCGAGTGGGGATGGTAAAGGAATACAATCAATTTTGGATTTGAATAAATAAAAAACATAATAGGAATAACTTAAAAATAATCATAAAATTAACATTAATAACTTAATTTTTAAATTAGCATTATAACATTATAAAATGTTTTAATGCTATCTTATAATTATCTTATTAGAGTTTAATACAAGCACTTATAATATTGGGTTTATAGTATTGGGATTTATAATATAGGATTTGATATTAGAGTTTATAATATAAGTGCTTAATATCATGATTTAGCATATAGGATTTAATATATCTGGTTAAAAACATTAGTGTTAATAATATGGCTGGTTATGTTTAACTATGGGAAATGTAGATCATTCATGATCAATCATGATCATATTTGGTCAACTATAGTGAAATTAGTCAAACCTTTTGCACCCATGGTGAACTTGGTCAAGCAATGTTCAATCATGGTTAAACCATGCTCACTCATAGTCAATGTTTGAAAATGTTTAGTAAAATTGATATTAAAATTATTTAAAACTTATTCACTTCCTAATGTGGTTGACTATGTTTGAGAATCAATACTCTTCAACTTCAGTGAAACATAATTGCCTATTATTATTATTCATTAATATTAATAGTAAAATATAGTCAAACGCATTAGGCAAACATAATCAACCAAACTCAAGTTTTATAGTCAATGTTTAAATAGTTGACCATGATCAAACATGATCAACCCTATGTTTATAATATTTAACAATAGTTACCATATTGGTAAAATATACATACCACATGTTTCATAGTCAACTATAGAAAAACCATAGGAAAAATAAGGCCAACCATAGCCAAACTGTATTCAAACCATGGCCATCTATAGTCAATCATATTCAACTATGGTTAAGAATGGGAAAATAATGGTCAAATGATGGTCAATAATAGTTAAACCATATTCAACCATAGCTAATCATGATTATATTTTATCAAACCATGGTCAATCATAGTCATAAAATTGATATCCATAGTCAAACAATAGTTAGCAATGTTTTAAGCATGGCAAACATGCACATCTATAGTGAATTATGGTCAGCGATAATCAAACTATTGTTAAACATAGTCAAAACATAGGCAATGATGCTTAAAATAGGTGAACATAGAAAACTATAGGCAACCATGGTCAACCATAATTAACCATGGCCAGTCACTCTTAAGATTTAAAACTGTTTAATAATATCAATATTTATATTCATAAAATTGAGTAGTAATAGTAATATTAATATTAATATTCTGAGGTTGGAATGGTACTAAAATCTATCCAATCTCTCGATGTGACCAACATTGTCACAATGTTACCTTACCTTGCAGCCATATGTCTCAATGCAACATTAAAAAATTAGTCAACAACATTTCCTAATGTGGTCGACTATGCTTAACTATGTTTAACAATCAACACTCTTCAACTATGGTCAAACATTATCACCTATTATTATTATTGATGAATATTAATAATCAAACATAACCAACCACATTAGTCAACACATAGTCAAGAAAGCCAACCTTTATAATCAATGTCTAAATAGCTAACCATAATATTCCACTTTGGTCAAACATAATCTCCTATTAATATTATTAACATTCATAATCAAATATGTTGTGACATTGGAATGGTACAAAAAACTATCTGATGTCACATTGTGACAAACATTATCACATTGCGACATTACATAATTATTCAACCACATTTAATAAATGTTGTTGACTATTTTTGATGGTCAACACTCTTCATTTTGGTCAAACATTACACCTATTATTTTTATTGATGAATATTGGTAGTCAAACATAGTCCAAGAAAGTCAACCTTTATAGTCAATTTTTAAATACTTGACCATAACATTCAACTTCTGTCAAACATAATCTCCTATTGAAATCACTGATTAATATTCATAATCAAACATGTTGTGATGTTGTAATGGTAAATCTAACCAACTTCATATCGTGACAAACAATGTCACATTGTGATAGTCATTGTCACATTCTTACATACATTGCAATTTATCCAACATAGCATTGCGACATCAAAGGATTAGTCAACCACATTTACTAATGTGGTTGACTATGTTCGACTATGTTTCTTGACTATGTTTGAAACTAAACACTCTTTAAGGTCGGTCAAACTTAATTTCCTATTATTATTATTAAATAATATTAATAGGGAAACGTAGTCAACCACATTAGTCAACAAAATAAAATAAATTCAACCTTTATAGTCATTGTTTAAAGTTTTGACCATGATCAAACTTTGTTGCAATGTGATAAACATTTTCACAAACTTACAATAAGTTGCAATCTATTCAACATCACATTGTAATATTACAAAATCATTTAACCACACTTAATAATATGGGTTTATAATATATGGTTTAATATATAGGATTTATAATATAGGTTTAATATATAGACTTTATAATATTAGGGTTTTAATGTTGGGTTTGATATATGGTTTATAATATGAGGGTTCATAAATATCGGGGCTTATAATATAGGATTTATAATATTACAGTTTTACATTAAGGTTTATATTAGGGTTTAATATATAGAATTTATAATATTGGTGTATGTAATTAGGGTTTATAATATTTGGTTCGATATTCAGGTTTATAATGTTGGGTTTATAATATAAGGTTTAATATTAGGGTTTGCAATATTGTGTTTGTAATATTGGGTTTAATATTATGCCCTAGGGTTTATAATAGTAGCTTTATAATATGCGGTTTAATATTAAGGTGTATAATATAGGGTGTTTGTTATATAGGATTTATATTATTGGGTTCAATATTAGGGTTTATATTATTAGATTTTATAATGTTGTGTTTATAATATTTGTTTTATGATTAAGGTTCTATAATATTACAGCATATTAGTTTTAAAATATTGGGTTTTAATATTAGGTTTTATAATCCTAGGTTTTAATATTATCACACTCATATAAGTAAATATGGTTGATATACATCGATAGTTGTATGTCAACCACAAGCAGTATATGTGTATAGGAATATATCAACCACATTAATAATTATTAGGTGCATGGTAGGGATTTATAAATCATCATATTAAGATCTAATATTATAAACCTTAATACTAAAACCAAATATTTTAAATTAAAGCCTAATATTTTAAACCTGATATTAAACCCAATATTATAAACCCCAATGTTAAGCCCAATATTATATACCCTAATCTTAGACTTTATATATTAGAAACCTTATTATTAACCTTAAAATTAAATCCTATATTTAATATTAGATTTATAAATCCCAACCAAATGTACTTAATAAATATTAATGTGGTTGATATACGTTATTGGCGTATATCAACCATGTTATTTAATGTTATTGTGCATATACGTGATATGCATCTATCAAAGTCGAAAACATTTATTAATGTGGTTGTGTTAATTTAATAATCAAATAAATTATGTATAAATTATTACCTTATTCATTGTATCTTACTTTAAATTTTATATTCGATATATGGTATATAAGTAAAAGAAAGAGAATCGTGTTATATTTTCCTGGTTTTTTCTTTTTTTAATATTTAATAGCTAATTATTGATAAATATTTATTATATGGATGTATAACATATATTTTTTCTTAGTTTTTCAAGTGGTCAAGGTTTATTAGAGATTAACTCAAACTTCACCCTGGCCTGAGAAATGATGGCCCAACGGCATCTATGCTATTAAAATCAACCCGAGCTCACACCTGGCCTCGACCACACTAGCCCTTAAGATGACTAGATTTCTTCCCATAGAATTTTGAACGAGTGACCTTCACATCACAGAGTGACTTAATTGTACACCCCATAACTATCTATTCTACACCTCATGAGAATTTATATAAATTTAAAAAATATACATATTTATTATAATTTAATTTTATATAAAATTTAAAAACATTAGTTAAAATAATATGATTTTATAAAGTTAACAATAAATCTGATATATATTATATATACAGAAAAATTATTTCAATTATGTCATATATTTTTTAATTTTCTTTTATACCATTAATGTTTATTTTATATTAATGATCCAGGTGGATATTAGTTTCCACTCGCCTATTCCACTAGAACACCCATCATTGTTTCTTTCAGTTTTTCAGTTTCCTTAACTGTCGCATAGTTTACTATTTTTGACAATTTTTTGGGTCCTGAACTTTTGGAGCCATTTTGAGGCCCTAATTTTTTTTTTTTTGGGAAAACCAGGACCAACATCTATCTTTTACCAATATTGGTCTCTAAAAGGTTGTATTACTCATATAGATATTTATAATTAGGTATTGTGCATGTCAAACAGAGATTGTATGCAAAAGTTATGTCCCTCGGAATTTGATGTACCGATTTCCCCAAACGAGGCCCATAGTTTTGGCACTTCTTCACTTGGGGTTAGGGTTTTGGATGTTTAGAGTTTTCCATTGTTTCTCAATAATAAATAGGCCTTGAGAGCCTCATTGTAACATATTTCATAGGCATGTAGCTACCACATCTCTTCTCAGAGATAAGCTATCATCACCTAAGCTAGTTTATTTTCCATTCCATGTGTAAGCATTATTTAATATTTGATATTAATGAAACAAAGTGTTATTCCTGCTACGTCTCTACGTTTATGTTTATTTTTGTATTATATTGTGCTCCTGCATAAGTATGGATCAGTGGTATCAGGGCAGTCTGCTCTTTCTTGATTTTTCTTTGCATGTCCCCAATGAGGTCGAGGTATAAGGAGTTAGGGCTCGATTTCGTTGAACCTTTACGAGATTTTCCTCGCAAACCCCAATGACCTCCCATGGTGGAAGAAAAGAAAGACGAGGGAGCTGGAGAGCCTATCAAAATATTGCTTGAGGAGGCTCTTGAGAAATAGAGGAACACGATGATGGATAACTTTGACCAAATCCTTCAATGACTACCCACCGACGATGCGCCTTCATCCAATAACCACTTTGGAGGCACCACTCTTTTAAGGTATAAGTAAAGTTTGACATTACCATATTTGAGGGCCAAATAGATGCAAACATCATAGATAGATGGTTTAATCTATTAGAAGGATATTTCTCGGTTCATGACTATTCCAATCGGGAAAATATCAATTTTGCACTCCTCAAATCTGCCACCCATTTCAAGGACTAGTGGGAAACCTACTATGAGAAAAACGACGAGAGGGAAACCTCCATGTTCTCGATTGCATCCAGTTGGAATTCTTTCTAAGATAACATCAAAGAACAATATTATCCTGTGGGGAGCTATGAGGACAAGTACATATAATGGAATATGTTGCGGAAGCAAAGGGATCAAGATGTGCATGAGCTAACGAATCTATTCCATACCCTACGAAAAATGTTGGGTATCAAAGATTAAGAGAAACATTTGGTTTTGAAGTACCATAATTTTTTTCACATATACATTGAGAAGGAAATGGACTTCCTCTACGTCGCCTTGCCTGGTCTAGCATACCGGTATGTTTACAAGATTGAGCGGAAATTCAAATAGAATAAGCGATGCATTGGATCTGCGAATCAGAAGCAAGGGAAAGGCACCCCCAAATGACAGAACAAAGGAAAAATCCAAGGTGGGGTGGCCTAGGACAACCCTCCAAAGGTGCATGTGATGAAAAACACCACAAAGCCAAAGAAGTACATAGGAAAGTGGTGTGAGTTCCATAAGAGCTCCACTCAAAACACAAGCGAGTGTCTGTCCAAGAAGTCACTCACGGCCAAGCTTAAGGCTTCCGAATTAGATGCATGTTTCGACTCTGAGTCAGAACCAGAAAAGGGGAATGACAAAGGGAAGAAAATTATCGATGCGAAGCCCAATGCCATTGTTTCCATCACCAAGATATAGAAGGAGGAACCCAAAGATCTAGAGGAGGGGTAGTGTTTCTTCCATTCCGAAATGTGGGTGAAGGATTCCTTTCTGCACTTCATTTTCGACAGTGGGAGCCAAAATAACCTCAATTCTGTAGAGGTCGTGAAGAAATTGGGCTTTCAGACCAAAACACACCCACAATCGCACACCATTGGGTGGTTTCACCAAGGACGAGATCTATGTGTCAGCCAGCAGTGTCGCCTTCGCTACAAAATCAAGCCCTTCATGGATGAGGTTTTATGTGATATTGCTCCTTTTGATGTTTTTGATGTATTATTAGGCCAACCATACTTTTGGAAGAAACATGATGTGTATAAGTCTAGGCCTCGTGCTGTTGTTTTTACTTCAGGAAATAATTTGTATAGGATGTTGGAGGTAGCACTGCCTATCACCATCTCTTTGGTCACTGCAAAACAATGTCGTAAGCTCATTTCCAAAACCGAGAAATTTATTTTCTTGATGATCTGCCCTGAGGGAAAGAATAATATAGTAGCCACAACCTCCAAATAGGGCTCCTCCGCATAGAAACAACATATAGACAAGGTTGTAGAGGAGTACGTGGACATATTCATCTCACCTACAGGGGTGTCTCTGCATTGTTAGGTCAAAAAATCCATTGATTTGTCCCAGGTGTGCCGCTACCCAATGGAGAGATATATCAGACTTGCTGTGTTCTAGAGAATGATGAAACCAAGAGTAAAATTCAGGAGCAGATATAGAAAGTTCACATCCGGCCGAGTCCATTACTCCGTGGGAGCTCGATAGTGTTGGTACAGAAGAAGGATGGTACTTGGAGACTCTATATTGACTATCGGGCACTGAACCAGATCATTGTCTAGAATAGGTTTCTGATCCCACGGATTGATGACCTTCTGGACCAACTCATGGATGCCAAATATTCCAGCAAGATCAAATTTTAGCACAAATGGTATCACCAGGTACCAATCAAACCCTCTATGTGTGGAAGATTGCCTTCAAAGCCAAGGAGGGAATTTTTGAATGGTTTTTCATGCCTTTCGAGTTGACAAATGCTCCTGAAACCATCATGAGTCTGATGGACGGTATCTTTTGACCATTCACCAACTCATTCATGGTGATGTATTTGGATGACATCATGATCTTCATTCATATTTGGGAAGAGCACCTACACCACATTCGACAAGTCCTCCAAATATTGTGGCAAAAAACGTTTTATGCCAATTTGGAGAAATGCACTTTTGGCATGACCCATGTTCAATATCTGGGATAAATTATTGATGAGCATGGGGTGCATGTGGACCCAACCAAGATCCATGTCAATCAATATTGGAAAATCCCAACCACTCTAAAAGAGCTCTGCATCTTTCTGAGTCTTGTCAATTTCTACTGCACGTTCGTGTTGGGGTTATCTCATATCACTTGGCCTTTGATTCAAGTCACCAGGGGAAGAGAAAAATAAAAATTCTTTTGGTACGAATCTCAACAGAAGGCATTCACAAAGTTGAATAATTTCTTCTACTCTGCACCAATGCTCACATTAACATCCTTGCAACAACCATTTTATATAAAGACAACTGCCTCTGACTATGCTATTGGGGAAGTACTTACTCAACATGGGAATATAGTGGCAGATCACAATAAGACACTTTCAAACACAATTTGAAATTATCGCACCTATGAAAAGGAAATGTATCTTATTGTGTAGGCCTGCTGAAAATGGAATCATCACATTTTGGGGAGGGAAACGATCTTCCACAAAGATCACCGACCCCTGAAGTTCATACAACCACAAGGGAAGTTGCAGAATGATCACCATCAGAAATTGTCCACATAGTTGCAAGAGTTCCATTTAAATATCAAATAAAATAAGGGAAGCACAAATAACGATGCAGATTGCCTTAGTCAACCTTTGACCATGGTGCTAACCCCTACGCTCGACTCTTGTGAATATGAGACTTCGGGTTGGATGCATATCTACAAAACTCATCCAGAATTTGGCAACACATACCAGAGGCTCTGAGAGGGTACGAATGTTCCAATTTTTTACCTCCATGATGCACTTCTATTCCACCTGGGACACCTTTGTGTTCCTACAAGAGATCTTGCCAAGATGATTTGGGATGCAAACAATAGTCTGGTCGCTAGACATTTGAGGGTCCACAAAAAAAAGGCACTACTGCAAAATTATTTCTATTGGCTGAACCTTTGACATTATTTTGGGAAGTACATCAGATCATGCATTTCCTATGCCATTTCCAAACCGACTATCAAGAAGCAAAGCCTATGCACTCCTCTACCTACCCCGATTCGACCTTGGAAATCCATATCCATGGATTACATGTTCGGCCTTCATTCTACGAAGCATGGAAATGCCTATGTTTTGTGTGGTCATTGGTAGATTATCTAAAATGGCTATTATGGCAGTGTACAAGAATAATATCATAGAAAAATACACTACTAAACTCTTGTTTGAACGAGTGTTGGTACACTTTGGGATCTCATAGTCCATTTTCTCAAATCATGATTGTAGGTTACTTAGTATATTTTTTTCAAGTGTCTGGTCAATGCTGGACACAAATCTCACTAAGTGCACAACTTTCCACCTCCAAAATGATGGCCAAACAAAGGTCACCAACATAATTATCGTACACATTTTGCAGATGTACAACTCAAAGAATCCACAGAGATGGGATGAAATCCTCCCCTATGTACAAAAAAACTATAACCAAGCTCTACACAACTAAACTGGATATAGCCCCTTTCAGGTGTGGTTAGGATTCCAACTACTTTATCCCGATGATGTGGCTATACCATTAGCAGCTACTCAGGCAGATTCATCTCATGTCTAGCCTGAAGCCAACAAGTTGAACAACTTCATTGAGCACATTCAGCACATCTTACAACAGGTCCATGACATACAGGACAAAGCAAATTCTAGTTACAAGCAACGAGCGCCACACAAGTTCCAGGTGGGAAAAAAAGTTTGGCTAAATTTGCAGAAGGAACGCCTCGTTTGGCTCCACCATAAGCTTCACATGCTTTGAAATGGGCCATACATGATCACCAAGGTGGTAGGTGACAATTCCTTCAATAAAAGTATTCCAACATTCCTTAGTCTACACCCAGTGTTCAATGTGGACCGACTTCAACCCTACTTTCCACCATTGCCGGACACATACGACATTGCAGAAAAAATCACCCAAATAGAGTTAAACCCAGACTGCATGGAACAAGCCAAAACTAATTGGATCATGGACACATATCAAGAACACTCATGAGAAAATGATCCAAATTTATCTATTTTTCAAATAAGTCCAACTCCTTCGCCAGGGCAAGCGGTTCACGAGGGACCATATTAAATATAAATTTCCTCACCTCATGGAGGCTTTGTATGCAATGGGGACCATTGCTTCCTAGGGGGGGAGGATTCATCAAAGTGGGTATTGTTCGCCACCCTCCTATTACACTATTACCCCCACCATTTTTTCTTTCAGGTTTTCAGTTTCCTTAATTGTAGCACAATTTAGTATTTTTGGAAGTTTTTTTGGGTCCTTAAATTTCAGAGTTGTTTTTACGCCCTCAATAATGATTTTTGGGAAAACCACAACCAACAGGGCTATTAGTTTAATGTTTCTCACTCAAAAGTTGAAATTCTTGGAGAGATATTTGTAACGAGGTATTGTGTGCATCAAACAAAGATCATATGCCAAAGTTACGTCCCTGGGAAGTTGATGTACCAATTTACCCAAATGGGGCCCATAGTTTTGGCACTTCATCTCCTAGGGTATGGTTTTTGGATTTTTATGGTTTTCCATCATTTCTCAATAATAAATAGGACTTCGAGCCTCATTTTAACACAGCTTAGAGGCATGTAGCTGCCACATCTCTTCTCATAGATAAGCTTCCATTACCCCAGATAGTTTATTTTCCATTCAGTCTATAAGCATTATTTAGTATTTTATATTAATGAAATGAAGTGTTATTTCTACTATATCTCTATGTTTATGTTTATTTATGTATTTTATTGTGTTCCTGCATATGTCTAGATCAATTAATTTGGAAAATAAATCATTCTCTCTTTTTTCAAGATTGCGGGTTTAACAATTTTATGACAAGAATAAAATGATAACTATAAAGGAAAAAATAGGTTGAAAAGTAAGAAAACTTTCGGTAAAAATCACATCATCAGAGTTTTGTCAATGCGTTTTGAACCATCCAGCGTGGTTCATTGTCACAAGATGAAGAACCGGATCTTAGCATCAAGTTAAATAGATGAAGATTTTTTTTTAGTTGTTATAATATAACAATTAGATTTGACTAAATAAATATTCTTTATTAATAAATAATATTTTAATATAAGGAAATAATTGTTACAATATAGTTGCTAATATTGAATTAAGGAAAATTATTAATTAAAAGGAAATTTTTAATGAAATGAATATCTAAAATAAAAACAATATTTAGGTCAAACCTAAATAATCAAAACAATAAACAATTAATAAAATAAAAATAGTGTTTGGGTCAAACTTAAATAATCCAAAACACTAAAACAATTAATAAAATAAAAATAATATTTTAAGACAAACTAAATAATTTAAACATTTAATTCTAAAAAAACTTATAAATAAATAAAAATAATATATATATATATATATATATATATATATATATATATATATATATATATATATATATAAAAGTGTTTCTACATATGTCTAGATCAATTAATTTGGAAAATAAATCATTTTCTCTTTTTTCAAGATTGCAGATTTAACAATTTTATGACAAGAATAAAATAATAACTATAAAGGAAAAAATAGTTTGAAAAGTAAGAAAACTTTTGATAAAAATCACATCATCATTGTTTTGTTGACGCACTTCGAGCCATCTAGTGTGGTTCATTGTCACGACAAGATGAAGAACCAAATTCCGGCATCACGTTAAATACATGCAGAGAAAAAAAATTAGTTGTTATAATATAACAACTAGAATTCAAAAAATAAATTTTATTTATTAATAAATAATATTTTAATATAAGGAACTAATTGCTAGAATATATTTATTAATATTGAATTAAGAAAATAATTAATCGAAAGGAAAAATTTCATGAAATGAATATCTAAAACAAAAATAATATTTAGGTAAAACCTAAATAATCAAAACAATAAAATAGTTAATAAAATAAAAATAATATTCAGGTCAAACATGAATAATAAAAACACTAAAACAATTAATAAAATAAAAATAATATTAAACATTTAATAATATTAAACAAACTAAATAATTTAAACATTTAATTCTAAACTTATAAATAAATAAAAATAACAAATGTTAATATATATATATATATAGAGAGAGAGAGAGAGAGAGAGAGAGAGAGAGACACACACATAAGACTTAAAATAAATAAATAAATAATGAAGAAAATAAATCAATTAATCGTTTATTAGTAGTCAAGTTCAAAAATACAAATAAACAATAAAAATTAAGAAATTTGAAGAAAAAAAAATAATATAAATGAAATAAATAAAAACTTAAGAAGAAATGGCAAGGATCCAACAACTGCTAATTTTCCATCCATCATCTCTATTCAGATTTCTTGGCCTCCCTTGAATCTCTATAGCATCTCTAAACTTGCGGTGATGGAAATGATCTATCATAGAAATCTCATGGGCGTCTTGAATGCATATGTAGTGTTTTTTCTTTTCCGCATGTTCTGTTAATGTTGAAGAGTGGGTCCTCCCATATTTGATGTCTCCCGTGTGTTCCTAAATAATCTAATTTATTGAGCGGTCAATTTCACCAATATAGGGTGTCCATCATGAATAAGGGATTATATCAACACCTTTCATATTCTTAGGGTCCACCAGATCCTTTTTAGATCTTAAGGAAATTTGAATGGATTTAAGGGGCCTAAAGGTTGAGCGAACCTTGTTCTTTCTTAAGGGCGTTGCAATCTTGTAAGGGGTACCTTGTATAAAAGGAATATGGACCCTAGAAAACTGATCATTGGGCTATTTTTTAATAGTGGAACCCCTTCCATATTTAAGGAAAGCACTAAGACTTTGGAGCTTATTATAACCATTATTTTTTAAAACCTTGAGTAGATGTTTTTTCTCATATGCAATGCGACTTTCATCAGAAACTCTAAGCGCACAAGTTGATAAAGTGTCGAGAATGCCTAGCTTTTGAGCGGAGAAATGATGCGACTTAGTGTGAAGATACTACTCTGTGTGAGTTTTCTTTCGAAAGACCTACTGTGAGAGTGATCCATCATCCTTATTTGAAATAAGGACAATAGGAAAATGAAGACTCCCATTTATTTCACATTCCATAGTAAAATTTAGGATGTTAGACTTATTATTAAGGTGCTGGAGAAAGAGATCCCACTTAGCCTGACCATGAGGCCAGATGGTGCAGGTGTCTTCCACAAATATATAAATGTATTTGCAAATTATTTATTATTACTCATACTATGTTGTCATGAATATAATAGATACATGTATAATGAAAATAATCAATACAAATATAATATATAAATGAAACTAAATATCAAACACTTTTATATTGAGTAAACTAGCAATTGCACCAGATGTTGCAAAGGAAACATCGTAAGGAATGAATTCCGTAATCATGCCATATAAAAAATGATTTAAGATAAAAATTAGTAAACAAAATTCCATTCAAAGCTAGAAGATAAATAAAAATCACTTAAATTATACCAAATTGACAAATTCTATACCCTTTCCCACATAGTCTACCTCTTAATTTTCAGAGATGGTCTTCCAAGTTTCAATAGAAGATATTTGATAGATTTTGAAAAAATAGTAGTAGATGACATGAGATAAGAAAAATAAAATAATATTAATTCAGGAATAATATGATAGTTATCTTTCCAAATCTAAATTTTCATCACAACTTCACAAATTATAGACATCACCATGTATTACATAAAAATGAGCCACACATCAACTCCGAATTTTTCATAACTTTTTTTGTAAAATATATAACTTTGACAAGAAAATCTAATGTAGTATAGTTGATTATGTTCAATATCTCCAATGTTTCCTCTGAGAACATCATCTCTAAAACTGTAAAGAAACATTTTAAACTTCACTCACACTAATGACATACTATTTTAGTATTTTGCACTCCCCCCTCAAGAATAAAGGGTTGACATCTCCTAGTGTTCAAAATTCTAATTTGTATTTTAACTTCTTGTATATATAAATAATTTATATTGAAAATTTCAACAAAGAATTGAAAACATTTACATGGCAAAGAACCCTCTACATTGTTGAAGACATTGATTGTTACAACAATCCAATAAGACACCAACCATCTATAACTTGACCAACTCAAAACTACACAACAAACATAATTAAAAAAAAAAAAAACATAGAAATTTTATTTTAACATAAGATTTTTTTTGTTTTTCTTCATTTCAAATTTACCTTAACTACTAAAAACAAAAACAAAAAATTATAAAAAAGGCAACATAATTTTTTTTCGTAACATTTGGTTAGTTTTATTTCTTGTATTTTATGATCGCCTCTCATTGGTTTTGAATTTATGAAAATTTTTACGAAAATTTTGTTTCTTTTGACAAATATTTCTCCTTTTTTCCAACAATTTTGTAAATTATTTTATGATGATGTGGAGTATTTTCATTGTTGTAACATTCACAACCCTTTGATTTTAAACAACCTTGTGAAATATTTTTTTCCTAAATAATACCCAATTCTATGTAATAGAAAACTTAATAAATTTTTCACACTCACTAATCCACACATATCTACTTGTAAGGTGTTACTCATTATCTTCTTTGTTAGGAAGATCATATCTCTCTTGTTCCAGTTCTGTAGGAGGGGTTAGTACATCCTTAAAGAATACCACATTGGAATTAATACATGAGGGTTTTATTTTATGCTCACTTCATCTAAATAAGCTTATTAATTTTCTTTGTAATGTTCATACCATCATTTCACGACCTGGGAATGATTTTTGTAAATTGATCCATATAGGAGTTCAATCATGAGGGATGTAAGTGTGACCATGTGTCCTTGACCATATTTTTAAAATCTTCTTTTGTAAAACCAGGAGTGGCTAAAATAAAGTGGGTGTGAATGTTTATTTTAATTGATATGTGATCTAAGAAAAATGGGGAGATGATTAGACAAGTTGTTGTGAGATAGCTCAAGGGTTGACAAAATCATTTGAAATGAGGAACCCGTTGAGGAATTTGTATTGGATATTGCTGATGTCCAAAATGGTTTATGGAAAGCCATGAAACCTATATTTCAAGGCTAGTATAAGACTTTGAGCTCGATTACAAAGAATTTCTCTCCTTTCCGCATCTCCTACAATGTTTGTCATCTTGCCCCAAGAAGACTTTGAGTTAGGTTTGTTAACTTTTCCACGTGTGTTTTGAATGAAGTTTTTTCTTCCATACGTCCATCATCAGTTATGGCTATGTGGCCTACTTCCTCTATTTTCAATCTAGGATCAAGCTATACCTAATTTCCAAAATATGTTTCCTAATCCTTACAAGATCATTAGCATTGGGGTTGGTATCTCCAACTTTATTCTCACCATTGGGAAACTGGTTTAGGCCTCTGTTCTAATGGAAATAGTCTTGGACATCGCTACCTATACAACAATTAATATGGGTAATAAGTCCCGTCCCTAGACATCATGGTTGAGTGGGGATAGAAAAATGAGTAAAAATGGAGGGCTTGAAGTTAAACAAAGTGAAAATGGCGTATAAATTATTCTATTAGCAAGAACCACACCCCGTCCTAATCCTGGAAGAATGGACGCATGTTGTTGGGAAGCTGCCTGTTTGGCCATATCATTCACAAATATAAGATAAGTGATCTGAGAAATGATGTTAAATACCAAATCTCGAGCACCCTTGAATAAATTTCCAAAATTTATCGGCCAACATCGTGAAAGCAAACAAATTGTGGTAAAGAGTTTGTACATAAATTGAAGAAACTATAAAATTGTTAAAACAATATTTGAGAAGAATGCTATACATACAAATTCCTTAAAAACTCCATTAAACATGTGTACAACCTATTATACAATGAAACCCATGCAAAACCAATATTCATTGTTTTAGATTAAAATTTTATTTCACTAATATCTCGTTGTGTTCATTTTCATACCAAAATTAAATGACAAAAATCAAATATGAAGAATATTGTATTTTCAAAAATATAGTTCTACGGGAGTTGATTACCTTATTGTATTGGATCTTTTTCATGTCCAAAATGGTATATGGCAAGCTAGAAAACCTCTTCTTCAAAGCTAGTAGAAGACTTTCTTCTTGATTGGAAAGAAGTTATCTCCTTTCCATATGTCCTACAAAGTATTTCATCTCATCTTCATTTAATTTGCAAATATTGAGTGCCTTAGGGTGTTCAAGGGGTCGAATACATTTTAAATAATAAGAAATCATAAGCTCTCTAAAAATTTTATTGTCTAATTAATACCAAAAATCATTTCATCCCTATTATAAAATATACGAAAAAATATCTTATCATTTTTTTTTATAAGTATTAAAGGTTACTTATTATTTTCCATCGTTGAATATTCAAAAATATTTTAAAATATCTCAAAGAATACCTAAATTTCTTTCCCCATATTTATCATTTAAGAATAGTTTAAATATATTGGATAACACCTAACCTTTTTCTCATGGTCTATGAAACTAAGATTTTTTTAGTGTTAATTTTTGTGTCTTTTATGACCCAATAAATTTGTAGGATTTTTTTCCTATAAAGTAGGATTTTTCAAGAAAAAGAAAAAAAATTGGGAAATTTAAAATATATTTGTAGTTATTAAAAGTGAAAGGTTTATTACAAGTATATAAAAGAATAAGTGATGCTCAGAATGGAGGCTTCTATGATTCATGATTAAAGAAAAACTCTTCCGGATAAATCACATCAAGGTTTAGGATCAACATGTTTGGTACCCCTACTAAGGTTCATCACAGGAAAATGATTATGATAAAAATATAAATTATCTTTAAAAATTGTTTAATGTGATAACAAATTTAAAAATAAAAATAAAAATTTCATTACAATTAATTCTTTTCCACATTTAAAAAATGACATAATCATATCGATGTTCCTCACTTCGGTAAAATTGTTACTTCGTTTTCCTTTATCATATTCATAATAAAATGGGCATTTATTGTTTCTAGATACCCCCTTTTATACCAAAAAATACATATAAACCCTTCATACCAATTGTTGGCTTGCGGGGTCCTGACCCAGGTTCGAAATAATCGCGCAACCAACAAAACCCTCTGACTATTGGCCCTTTCGGTAGTGATTTGCTTGCGCACACCAAAGTCTCACCCAAAGCAGTTTGGGGGGTGTTGGAATGAGGTTTCTGCACCCTGAGGGAGATTTTTATCTGGATCCAAGAGACCTCATACATACTACCATGTGTGCAACCTCACAGAACAAGCTCTAATGGCCGAAAAACAGTAAAACAGATGTGTGCGCCTATATAGTAATTACTAATAAACAGACTTATCCCTTTCCCTTATGCAGACAAATTATTATACTTTAGATATAACAATTAAGCATAACAATACTCATGCATAAATGCAATGTACCAATGTGACTATCAATTAGAGAAATGCATTAAATAGAATAGATCCAAATCTATAATAAGCAATAGATAATGCACATAAAAAATCTAAGACAATAACTATTAGAATCATATAAAGCATTAGTTCACCAAAATTTCCTTCTTTATTAAGAGATCTTCAATCAATACAATCTTTCCATTCCGCGCACACTGTAGAAAAGTCGGTGCACACAACTGAGGACTAGTTCTCCACGCACAAATCCAGCAAGAGCCAAAAAATAGATCAAAACATTCATAAACATAAGCATAAGCATCAATCAATCTATTTTTCTATATCTTTCTTCACTCAAATATTACATATTTATATCTTTTTAAACGTGCACATATAATGGTATCTAACCATGGCTTGAGACTCATGCTTTTCCCTTTTACCCATTACAATAATTAAGGGACTTTGACTTGCCCCAAAGCCCATTGAAATTCATGCACAACACTTACAAACAAAACTTAACCAAAATTTATCCAAAATTGATTTACCCAGGGGACCCTGCTCCAACAGGCCCCCAACACAATCTAGTGACATGTCCCGAGTCACTCTGTTCTGGCTGTCTGCATCTTGTATTTGAGCAATTGTACTGAACTCCAAAATGGAAAAATGACTTATGTGCTTTATGTTGCAGTGATCTACGCTTCTTAGAATAATTTCTGCGGTGTTGCACCTTCGGTCGTTGGGCCGATGCTTCACTATTTCTGTTGCATGTTCTTAAGGGTAGTACCAATGGTCTGCGAGAGGTGCATGTCCCGATCCTTCGATGGCTTCATTGTGTCCTCCAATATATGCTCTCACCAACGCAACGTCTCTATCTCTTATTGGATGACCCGACTCTCCTGCAACTGAGCTAGTCTTTGGGTGGGGGCACAGGGGTTGGTGCCATGACCTGAATGTCATAAAATTTCTGCTCTTTGGCCCTTTGCTCCACCTTCATATGCCAGATGATGGGGTCATTTCTGACGGAAGTCCAAAGACCCATGGGTTCTCCATGAAACTGGTTGCCAGCATTCACAAAAGTAGTGATGCTAGCAGTCGATTCTTGGACAACTCCAACATGTTGTGTGCATATTTCTGGCTGTAGTTTCATCTGAATATCAGAAATATTTTGCTCAATTCTCGTACAGACGGTTGATATATTTGAGTGCGATGCCTTGACCATAGCGACAAGGATTTCTAGCTTAATTTTTTCCATGGTTGTGGTAGGTGCTGTGAACTCTAGGAGTTCACCATAGAGTCGATCGATCATGGATTCTAGTGTCGCACGTTGATACTTGGATGCTCAACGCACCTCCTCTGCATTATATTTCTCCTTCTGCACCATTGATACTGGCTACTGAGACTCTATGGCCACTTTGGAGGTGTGGACCTCTCGGTATTGCAGCTCATCCAGGATCATTGTGTTCGTGGCATGATGTTTTCATCCGGGTAGCATTTCCAAGTGGATGCCAACCTTTGTGCATGCTTGCACATTAGCGCAAAAGTAGGGCTTCTCTATTGTAACTGTAGGTCCTGAAATCTGAAAAACCCAACTGTGTAGAGGGAATGGCAGGAAAGTGTTGATGAGTTGTGCACTCACTTTCTCTAATCTTTGTTTTCTACATGCTTTCTTGTTGAAAGCTCTCTTACTTCACGTTATCTTGAATCACACTCCCTTGTACCTTTAGCTCCTGAAGACCCAGCTATACATATGTGAGTACCGATTTGTCCTGAGTTTTCACATCATTCTAGAGGTCCTCAGTTGCATTCTTGACCATGTTTTCAATCTCATTGAGGTAGTCTTCTATGAGGGTTAGGGCCTCTGTCCTTGTCTTATTGGATCCCTTCCTCTTTTGTGTGTGTCTTGGGAGGCCTGAGAACCTCACTTAGTCCCTTTTGTTTACTTTGTCTGCGTCGCAGGTGCCCTAGTACCATCACGGTCTTTATCCTCTGCCTACTTCTCCAAGTCAATAGTTTCACCCTTCTTGATTGGTTCTGGCTCTGTCTCTGCATCCTTCTACCACGGATATTTTGGCGTCTCTTTAACTATACATTTATTCTCATCCTTATCCTTCGTCGTGCATGGCTTTGTCGAATTTTTGACAGGCACTGAAGAGGATTCCCAGCCAATTTGTCGCGCTTCTAACCATAAGGTAGACCAATTTGTCATCACACGCAAGATCGTCCTACGTGACCATGTATGGTAGCTCATACAAAACACCCTCAACATCCCCTTTTGTGCGCATGTGAATATTATGGAAAGTGGCTTTAAAATCCGTAATGTGTTTTTGTTGTTCGTAAAATTATGAAAATAAGTGTGGCATTGGCTACACCACCTGAAATACCTCTTAATCAAGCAAGACCGAAAAAAATTTAGTATCTATGATTCGGGAAGGAACCTTGGAGTTCCACACTGTTGCATAATGCGTAGCTTCACATAGATCTGGCTCGATATCTGGGAACTCGGCCTCATTTGGAAACTTCCAACCAGTGAGCGCAATAAAATGTAGCAACCAAGCATAGTAGAATATTTTCCCCTCCGCCTGTGCCTTGTTCACATTCTCTAGGAACTCTGTGCATAGTTATTAAGCCCAATTAGAGTATACTCCCTTCTCACATTGCACAGCTAAAGAAATTACGTGGGATGGGACTTCATTTGGCCGAAACTTCCTTCTCAGCTTGCAGGCAAAGATTATTGCGCCAAATTGTACTGCAAGGTCATTGATTTCACTGATAAGGAATCCCAGAGTGTTGCACGATATGTTATAATATTTCTTGACTTTGTCTGCAACTTTATTCTCTTGGATTTTTCCTCTAAAGGCTACCATAGGGTACACCCCCTGACAGGGCAAGTTGTGATACAATGTATCAAACCGACATCAATTGGAATGCGCTCTCCGAGAAAAAAATAGTCGTTGTGCACCAAGGTGAGCGGTTGGCGCACACAAATATCATTAACCACATTAAAACCAAAGTGTAGGATACTCAGAAAATTCAACAACCTTGACTTGTGCAGACCCAACATGAAGGGATTTCACTCGACCTTTATCACACCTTCGTCATAGGGTATAGGCTCCAAGTATATTGAGGGTGTGAGCTCGGGGAACTTCTCATAGTCAGCCACATCCCAGTCTTCCATCTTCAGGAGGGAGACCTTCCCAAACATCTCCCCCTAAAATGGAACATCTTTAGGGAGCAGTCTAGAGTTGATGTATGACTGAGGCTTGTTCAGGTCCTTTGGGATCTTCACAGAAGCTTTGCACGATGCCATGTAATTGGGCAACTTCAAGATTTGATCTACCTCCATGACCACATCTTCCTCCACAATTGTTTTGGACAGGTCGTCCATAGGTCTATTTTGACGCTCGACAATGGTCGATCAAGGCTTTGGTGTCTTATGGCACATAAAATTTTGGGACCCAAAAGACTGTCCCTTCCTAGATTTTTTTGGCTAAGGTGCAGGTGTAGGGGTTTCAACAACTGGCACAGGGGTATCAGCACCCGACATCGTAGAGGGGGTAGCTTCAATAAAATTCATACTTGGCAGAATTAAGTACCCCAACCCTCGGTTGTGCAGCTCTTCGTAGAATAATGGGTTGATTCCAAACATAAGCTTGAGAAAACTCACAGAGAGCGAGGAGCACAAATCACATGGAAAGAAAATGGAACTAATGAGACCCTTCATGTTATATTTATAGTGTCTGCATGTCCTAAATAGTCTGATGTTCATTAATTTAGCCCCATAAATGCTAAAGTGGTTCCAGATCTAGTATAATATCCTCATTAAATGCATTTTAGCCGATCCTCCAAACGGTAATAAAAATTTCTTATCTTGATTTATTCGAACGACTATTTTTTTGCACATCTATGACTTGGTCACCCTCCTAGTACAACGTCTATGCCATTTTCACACCTATCTGCACATCTTCTACCATTTTTGGACAACCTAGATTCACAATGTTTGATAGAATTTTTTATGGTATTGTGCCCTCTCACAACTGTCTGGGTCACTAAGACACTCCTCAAGACATATAGCCATTTGGTGCATGTAGGGATAGGGTTATCCCTGTATGGTTTCAACCGAATTCCATTTACATACCGAGGAAGGTCGTTACCTCTTAAAGTGGACATCCATACCACACCTCCCTCTAGGATCTCCTTAACCACATAAGGTTTGAGCCAATGCATCTTGAACTTCCCTGGGTGGCACACAAACATGTTGTCATATAACAAAACTAAATTATCTTCCTCAAAATTTTTGTCTAATGTGCTTGTCATGCTAAGCCTTTTCACGTGCCTTTTGTACCTGCTGATGGAAACCTGCAATGAATCGGTCCTCTTCCAGTGCTACCAGCTATAAAAATCATTCTTCCATAATATACTTCTCATCCATGTTAGTGATCACTTCAATGCGCAAAATTGGGACAATATACACCATTGGCATAACAAATTCCTGCCAAAACAACATTGTGAGAGGTGTCTTCCTTGTCAACTTCTTGCATGTGGTCATGTATAACCATAGAAGCATAGGTACGCATACATCCAAATCATTTTGGTTAGAATTGCAAATATTAGTGAGCGTGTTCTCCAATATCTTATTAAAAGCTTCAACTACACCATTTTCCTGAGGATGATATGGTGTACTCTTCTGATGGTGTATCTTGAATTATCCAATCAATGCTTCAATTCTTTCATTCACAAACTGGGTTCCTTGGTCACTCATCAATATATTAGGACACCCAAACTGTCTCAAGATATTTTATAATATTAAGTGCGTAGGTTTTTCTGCGCTGCATTCCTTCGCAGGCTCAGCCTAATCCCATCAGGTCACATAGTCCATCGTAGTGATTATATAGTGCATAATTGTCTTATTTCCTAGAGAGTTAATGGGTATGACGAAGTAAATGGCCTATTTCTCAAAATATTGCAAAGACATTTGTCAGCGAAAGGGTATTTCATCCCTGCATGACAGTCTCCACTTCTGCTGACATACATCACAACCACAACAATATGCATGTGCGTCATTGTGCACGGTAGGCCACCACAAACCAGCCCATAGGATCTTCTGTGCAGTTTATTTCCCTACATAATTACCTCCTACAATTTTGCCATGAGCTTCTCCTAATGTATCCTTATATTTCAAATTCCAACACATGTCTCATATCTATTTCATCTGCCCCATTTTGTAAAGATGCCTGGAAATCAAGGTAAAATCAGCTGCATGCATGACCAACTCTTTCTTCTGTTTCACCGTATACTCTGTGGGCGCACTTCCAATTGTTAGGAAATGAATAATATCAAGGAAGTGATCATCTACTACCTTAATGGAAAATAATTGTGCATTTGGTAATCCTTCTTCCATGTTAGTAGGCTCTTCCCCATTTTCAATGTGCAACAGTTGGTCTGGCCCAGCATTTAGTCTCCCTAGTTTCACAATTACTTCACAGTCATACTCTTGAAATAATAACAACCATCTTCAGATCTCCCCCCCCCCACCCCCCCCCACAACATAGGCTTGTTGACCAAGTAATTCAAATAATACTGATTAGTAAACATCTTAAAATGACCTCCTAGAGGATAGTGGCAGAATATTTGCAACACATAGACCATAGCTAATCCTTCCCTCTTAGTGGTTGAGTAATTGCGCTCCACACTTGAAAATTTCCTACCCGCAAATGCAATAGGGTGGTCTATATCCTTGACTCCATGTTAAGCTAAGACAATTCCTAACATGATGCATGATGCATCGACGTGTACATGGAATTCCTTTGTCCAAACTGGAAAAAATAATATGGGCACAGTGACCATTTTCTCCTAATGCAATTCAAATCTCTTCTGGAAATCCATCTTGTAGCTAAATGAGGCATCTTTCTTCAAAAATTTATCCATTGGCATAGTGATCAACGCATATCCTTGAATAAACTTCCTATAATATCCTGTGTGCCCCAAAATTGAGCGCATATTTTTTACATTTGTGGGAAACTCTAGGTTAACAATAACAACAATCTTTGTTGGATCCACCATAAATCCATGCTGACAAACAATATGAGCAATAAAGATCTCGAAAGGGACACAAAATTTACACTTCTTCAGGTTGAGAGAGATCTGATACTTCTAAAAAGTATCCAGCATTAGGCACATGCTTGACACATTCATCTTTAATAATCCATATATAGTCTAGTCAACAAAGTATACTTCTAAAAATTTGTGGATGTATCCTTGAAGGAAGCTGCTGCTATGCGCAAGAAGATAGCTGGCGCATTCTTTAGACCAAATGGCATGAATGTGTATTGAAAGGATCCCCACTCTATAACAAAGTTTATTTTTCTTCTATCCTCTGGTGCGATCAATATCCGATGGTATCCACATAATCCATCAATGAATGAGTAGGCCTCCTCGCCACCCAAATTGTCTAGTATTTCATCAGAAAATGGAGTTGGGAACGGGTCATGCACAGAAGCATCATTCAATTTGCACAGATCTACAAAAATACTTATTTCTTCCTTGGTCTTCTTGTCTTGAACAACCATAGGGTTTACCAAATTAGACTCTTATACTACTTCAATGATTCCTATAGCCACCATTTTCTCCAACTCCTCTTTGACCTTCTGCTTGTATTTGGGAATCAACATATACAGGCGCTACTTCATAGGTTGTGTATCCAGTTTCATGGTGATCTTCATTACCCCGAGGTATCCTATAATCCCCTTCAGTTCAGAAAATTTTGTAGGAAACAACTCGTGATATTCATTTAATAGGTCGACGAACTTTCCCATCGTATCATCAACCTAGTAGTCCCCTATCTTTGCTAAATTTGGCTATTCCTCTGAGCCAATATTGACTTGCTTGATATTCAGAGGCTTAGTTATATCATATAATTCAAACGTAGGCCCATCAGCTGTGTGATTTCCTTCAAACTTGGGAATAATAATGTTTCTTGGGTCTTCATTATTATCTTCGATTGAAAATTTTTGACAGTCCACGACATCCCTCATCTGCGAGTCCCATGCTAGCAAGGCGTATTCAATCGATGGCTTTTTGGTGTCAAAGATGACTTCCTCAATACCCTGTAGTGCCTCATCAAGTCATTCAAAATCACTTTCAAAACTAAAGGTTAGGATAAAACTTTATGTTAGTGCATTCCATTCAGTAGTTCCTCGCCGCATCTCAGTTTTGAGTTACCAATCCCTAGGAACCTTACCCAATGTGTGGATGAATATATGCATGCATTATCTCTTTGGCTCTTCACCCAATGCTTCAATACATCTAGCAAGATGTTTGCGCGCATCAAATTTTTCGGAATAGGTCTCTCCTATTTTGGTATTCGGATGCTCAAATCATAGATGCATCATGCGGGTGCATTCTCCCCAGCTAGCCAAGTTACCTTTGTTCGTCTCGCACCAGTGTGTTGGGTTCCAGCACAAAGCTATATCAATTTCATGGAATCACTGTTCTTCTGGAATAGTTTTTTCAAGTTCTTATAAAAAAATTATTAATATTACTCATACCATCAATAAGGCAAATATCGTACCTCTGAGGATGTCCAACAAAGAACTTTGGTTACCCGATTGCACCACATCGAAGATACTTTGTGCAAACAGTTTTTCTGATTTTCCATCTCCTTAACTGAATCTCAAAATCATGAACTAACCTTATCCTAATTACACCGCCCATCTGCTATTGGGTTCATATAGTCTTCATCTCACACAGTTAACTTATAAATATGGTAAACATTATCATCTGTGCACTGCAGCTCAGTATATATTTCTCCTTCTGTAGGGTCCAGAGGGACCGCAACTATGGTTCCATTACTTTCAAACACCATACTTCTGCACTTGACGTTAATTATGTCATCCATATTTATATCACAATCTAGACCCAACAGTGCAAGATATGGGTCGATGTCATCAAAAATCACGATAACTTCAAAGTTTGCGAGCACCCAGACTCCTTTAATATCCACTACTACCTACGAGAGTCTTGCTAATGGGATAGTATTTTGTTGATTCGCTATGGACATCTGAATAGTGGACCACTCCAACTTTGGTTCTCCCATTCGATTCCCATTCTCCTTTGGTAAGACATTTGCATCAACCCTAAAACCAAGATAACATGATCAATTTTGTATTAATCAATTTGAGTAGTCAAGCACATTCCTTGTCTAGTACTATTTGAATATTATAAATCTTATTGACAACCTTCTACTCTATCAGGGGTTGTTCCTTCTCTACAGAGTTGTCTATTAATGCTTGGAGGTTCTCGATTGCCTTCTTATTGTGACAAAATTTAATACAAGCCTGCAGGAAGGGATTTAGCTCTACATCTCCTTCGACCAAGTCCATCAGCTTGCCTAATGTTGGAAATTGGGTTCAACACTCCCCCTGTGTTTTGCGACATGGAATAACTACCTCTCGTGGATCCTAAATCTGGCAATTGTAGCAGAGACTAGAGCCTACAGGTTGGTCTAATGACACGTTAGTCATCAGTAATTTTTTCCTTTGAAGATGACTAAATGTTTGCCCTAGATTTCTAGAAACAAAGTTCATGAACATTGTGAGTTCTAGATATCTCACTACCTTCATTATCCTTAAGATACTTTTTTTCACTATTTCATCATCCTGTCATGTCAAGCTTAGCTCACCCATCCCAGAAGACCCATCATGGGCTCATGTCACTCGGTTTTTCTTTGTTGTGTCACCTTTTGCCTTAGCCCTCTATTTTGTTTTGCCTAACTCCTCCATTGTCCATCTAGGGATTTTAAGGGCATTTTTTCTTGGTTTCATGACCTCCATGGTTAAAAATCAACAAGACTTGTATCTTGATGCTCTTACACCTCATCCTATCCTTAATATACCATCATAAACACTTCCCATCACTCCTATCCCTCGAATTCATCATTTTTCTACAAAACCTAGCATATTGCTACAATTTGACACTTTTCGAGACTAGGCCTATGTTTTTCCCTTTTGGACCCTTTCCCCTCACTCAATTCTTGAAATTCCACTTTCCCCTACTCTCTAACATCTATCCCTATCCCCAAAAATTTCCCCAAGAATTTAGACAACCCTTAACCCCTTCATTCCCCTCCCTCTGCAAGGCACTCCTAAATCCCCTACACCAAACCCTAATTTCCTCTTCCAACTAAGCTAGGGTTTGATATAAAAAGGAGGCACAAGAGCAAAGGATTTATTTCATAGATCTTTTCAGCAATAATAAGTCCATACCAACTCATAAACATCATGCCTCCATCATTTTCAAAGAATTCATTCCAAGAGACAAGCCATGTGTCACGCCTAGCACCAATTTTGCTTCAAATTGTTTTTCTGACCAAACAGAGATGCATTTGACAAAAGTGAGAGATTTTTTTTTCGAATATAGGATCACAAAGAAAAAACTCCTTCCGTATTTACACAGGGATCATGGTTTGGGACCAATATAAAAAATACATGTGTCCTAGGAGAATTTCTGCATTGCTGGAGTGACCTTGGGAAAATCAAGTTTTCTCATAGTTGGAGTGTCCAAATGACTTTCTTGATGAGTCACATGAAAACTAGACTTGAATCGATTTCCAATGAGCTATCATGAGCTAAATTTGGAGTAGCTTAAGACCTTCAAAAGTTGTCTGCACCATCATTCAACACTTTTTGAACAGTGTTGGGAAAATTAGTTTTTGGACAGGTAAATGGACACCCAATGTAAAACTCAAAGAATTTTTGGAAATTAGACTCAACAATATTTCCGACGAGCTATCACGGAGCTCATTACGACACCGAGAATGCCTCCAAATTCCTTTTGCAAATTGGCACTATCAACAGACGGAGTGGCGTTGCGCATAGAAGAAGTTTGGCCATAATTGCCAAAAATTGGTCAAAATAAGTCTTTTCCTCCTCAAGTTGGCCCCAGGCTCCTATACAAGTTGAAAAAGGTTGGTGGTAACTTTTCTTTTCCTTCCAAGTGTTATTTTTTCATCCATAATCAAAGAAGAATAAGGTCAAGAAACTTGATCCAAGACTGATAAAAAGCCATTCAAGAAAGGCCTACTTGGCCAAAACACAAATTTTGCAAGGGAAACAGCTGTCCCTGTTCACATATCTACAAAAATGATAAATATTTCTATCAGAATGAGAAGAGGTAAGGTAATGGGGTAAGATCATCACCAAAAGGCATCCACAAGAAGAGAAAGGCAGCTGGCCTGTGTTTAAAGAGAATCAGGGTTTTGTGATTGATTGACAAAATAGTACTGCCAAGCAATAAGCCATCACAAGGACCACAAGGAAAGAACAGGTCAAATGAAGATAATAATTCATCCTTCATGAATAATCAGATTGCATTCAAAGGATATCTAAGGTGTTCTCTAGGGTTTGTACAGGTAGCATTGTTTCACCTACACCAAAGGAGAAATGGCAAAGAATATCATTTTAAGGGGGCCTAAGATTTCCAAGTACAGTCAAAGGCCTTCAAAATAATAAAAAGAAAAGAAAGCATGAGGTTGAGTATCAAAAAGAGAAATTCATTCTAAGGATGGGTTCACTGTTGAAGAAAGAAAGGTGTCAAACTCCAAAGGGGCAGTGATCAAAGGCAAAAATTGTGTAGGCAACTACAAAAATAGAAGTGGCCAGGAGAGACACAAAATGGTTTAGAAACTGCCAGATTTTCCCACCAAAGATATATCACTAGTAAAATGATCAAAGAAACAAAAATTTAATTGTTCTGAGAGCAGTAAAGCCTCCAACAAGGGTTTTCTTATCAAAAGTATATTCTGCAAAAGATAGCTAAACATGAATGACACTTCTGCAGGACTATCAAAAATGCTTAGCTACAGGAAGATTGATAAGGTCAAAGAAAACCTAGTGTTTCTCATGATGATGACACATCTAAAAGACCAAAGTACTGTTAATTCCAACTGCAAGGGTTTTTACACCAGAAAGTCTCCACTGATTCACAGTGAAAAACATGACAAAATGATAGTTAGAGGAAGGGAAAAATTATTCTTTCAATCTCTCCACCAAGCAAACAAAGGCATAAATAATGCAGGGTTGAAGACTCCAAGGTGAAATTGCCAAAATGGTCACAAGCTTACTGTTTACAAGTTTTGAATTTCATGAGAAGAAAAAAGTGAAGGAAGACCTTCAAGAAACACTAATTTCACTATCTGCCTATTTTCATAAAACTTTGTCAAAATAACCATTTTTTGAAATGGCTCATGTTTTCAAGTGTGGGTAAAGGACACATGCTTGATCTTGTTGAAGAGGTTTTCAGTCTAAGGAGAGCATAAATATGATCCAGCAACACAAAAAACCATTTTTTTTGGGATTCTAACACCTACAGGACAAAAGGTGCCAAAAGGACAGTATAAAGTAAGAAGAGAAATAAACATTACAAAGTGGGTTTTTATCATGAAATATTTTTCAAAAAGGAGTATAGAGCTCTCCTTTCACTCTCTTCCACCTCATATTTGTCATTAAAAAAGAAGAACGAAGCCATTGAAAGCAATTTTTTAGGGTTTTTCTGCAAGTTTGGTTGAAAATCTCAGGTGCTACGCATCGATGGAGGTTCTATGCACTGGGCCGTTAGCGCTGCACACAGAGGAGGCAACTATAGTATTAAAATACATTGTGTTGTGCACCGAAGGGCAGGCACTACGGGCCGGTGAAGGTGTTGCACACAAGCCCAGGTTTGGCCCGACTGCCCACCTTTCAAGGGTGCTACGCACAGGCCTGTCAACGCTCGACCCGACCTGGCGCTACGCACAGGAAGGCCTGACAGGAATGGCATGTCGAGTGGTGCCACACACAAAGAGGTTTTTGGCCAGTTCTGCCCAAAAGTGGCCAAAAATCAAATTTTTTGCCTCCAAGCTCCTACAAAGGGTTAGACAAGGTTGGTGGCCCCTCTTCTTTGCCCTCCAAGTTTTTATTTTACACCCATAATCAAAGAAGAATATCAAAAAAACCTGATATTTGGTAAAACCCTAATCTTCAAGGGAGTCAATCATTTAACCCTCTAGGGAGAATATTTACCAATTGGAAAGTTGTCATTAGCCTAAATAGACTCAATGCAAGCTAATACTCCTCCTAACTCTGAAAGCATTCCTTGATTACTTCATTTTTCCCTCCATTTGCTAAAACCTGCCTTGACATCACTCGTTTTCCCTCCTAGACCTAAAGGCCCTCACCAAACTAAAAATCATTTTGTTCCAGATCATTCACCATGTCTGAGGAAGAAATTAGTACCAGCAGTGATGAAGGCCAAAGGCCTATCAAGCCAAAACACAAGGGATGAAGGGTTAACAGGTTTGAGCCTTTAGACACCATAAAAATCACCTCTTCTCCCATGATCCTTGCATATTTTCAAGATGTTGGATGATATCAGTTTTGTGAGAAGGTTAAAGAGGTCCAAAACCACTCAAAGTTGACTAGGTTGTTCATTCTCAACCTACAAAACCACCAGGTCAACCTAGCAGGAGTAAAATTTGAATTGTCATCCAAATTTATATTTGAAGCCATAGGAATGCCAGATATTGGTGAGAGATGGTTCAAACAGAAGAAATTGGACTTAAGCTACTATGAGCCCTTTGTCAAACCTAGTTGTCAATAAGGCTGCAAGGTTGTTTTCTCCTTTTCCCACCTACTAGAGAGATATGCCCTACTGATGATGCAGATCATCAAGTAATTCACCTTTGAGGGAAGGTACTCTATGGTTTATTCATATCACATAAGGTTGCTGATGCACTTCACCAGTGTTAAATTGCTAAACATACCATACTATTTCTATCGGAGCATTGACAAAATGGCTTCAGTGGTCAAGAAAAGGAGTTATGCCCACCAAATGCAGAGCCTTTTTCACCACTCCTTGATTAAAATTATTATTTTACATCAGCTGGAGTAGCAAGGAATTCCTTGGGAATTTTTCATCTCACATTATATATTTTCAAATCCCCAAGCCTTCATTCAGCAATTTTTTCCTTCCACTTCACACCCTCTTACCTCCACTCCTCCATCACCTCCACCTATGCCTTCTCCAAAAGGAAACCTACCTCTTTCCTCTTCTCCCGATGCATCTAATGAAGATGATGGCAGTGGAAATGAGGAAACAATAGATGACAGTGGAAAGGAAGAAAATAGTGAGGCAGAGGCAGAGTTAAATGAGGAACAAGGAGCTAACATCACTTATGAAGAGAAAGAAGATGATGATGGAGATAATGAAGATAGTGAGGCAGATACAGAGTCTAATGAGGAAGGGAAAGAGGATGATGATGACATGGAGGAGAGAGATGAACATGGAAGTCAAGAAAACAAAGATAGTGATGAATTGGAGGAAAAAAATGATGGGGATGATACAAATGAATCACTCCCAAGTACAGAAAAATGTATTTTGATGAACAAGATGAAGAAATAGAGGATAAAGAAGAGAATGATGAGGATGAAAGTCAAGAGAAAGATACACTGGATAGCCAAGAGTAGAATGTGCATGATCATGACAGTGAGCACAATGATAGTGCAAACAGTGTTGAAAGGAATAAAGATGATGAATATGATGAAATGGAGGGAGATGATGAGGAAATATAAGACCAAGAACAAGCATATTATGAGGCTGAAACAAATTTTGAAGAGGTAGGAAGTGACCAGGGCAATAGCACAAATGAAACAGTTAGTGATGAGCAAGGCAGTCAAGGAAATAGTCATGACAGTCATGATAGTTTTCACAACTGTCATGACACAAATCAACCTCCTAATGATGATGGAAGTGAAGGTAGTGAATAGGACCATGAGGAAAAATACCTTTATGAGGAACAAAATTAAAAAGAGGCAAGTGAAGAAGGTAATGATCAATTTGAAGGCCAAAATGACAGTGTAGAAGACAGTGAGGAAGACAATGATGATAGTGATGCTAAAGGTCAAGAAAGAAGTGACCCAATGGGGCATGAGGTGACTCATGGAAGTAATGGAAAAGATGAAAAGGCTTGTGACAATACCAAAGGTCTTAGCAATAAAGGAGACACTGTCAAAACTACCATGATAACTCCCCTCACATGCACATACCACATAGGAAAAGGAGATGTGTTTGCTGCCTCAAAAAGGCAAAGGGCCATATCTCCTCTAGTTATCAAGCCAAAGGACAAAGGAAAGGGAAATATGGAAAGGGGTGAGCAGGAGGTAAAGGTGAGGAGAAGCAAGAGAATCAAGAAAACTTCTCAAGAACCTCAATTCGTTGATGTAGACAGTGACAATGAGGACAAAGAGATGGTCACCAGATTGCTACTCTTAACCAAGGATGCACAACTTAGGGAGTGGGAAAGGGATTTTGATATGGCACAAGGTGTCATTCAATATTACAAAGAGGAGCACAATAATTTCAATAAGGTGAAAAGGGACCTTGCTCTCCAAAAGAAAATGACCAAGCACTATGCAAAGAAAAACATGCTTGCTTGTGCCAAACTGAAGGAGGCCCTCATGGAGCTAGAAAACCTAAAGAGGGAAAAAGTGCATGATAGCCTTGGAATTTTGGCTAATTCTTCTCAATAGGTGTCAAAGACCTCTTGAGGGACCTCTCCACCAATTTTGGGGCAATTTGAACAAAATTTTGTTTTTTGGAAATTTTGAGCCCTCTATGCGCATCACCCTAGGCGCTACACACAAATTTGGTGCATATTCAGCTCAAGAAATTTACATTTTTTGATTCCTCACATCACCAGCAGTCTGCTTACAAAATTTCGGATCATTTTGAGCCGTTTTGTCCCCCCAAAAGGACAAAAAACAATCAAAATTTTGACCTTTCTACCTCATTTTCATACCAGGTGCTGCGCACAGAGCAGTGTTGGGAGATTTGGTTTTTGGATTGGTAAATTTCACTCAATTATGACAACTCAAGAATTTATGGAAAGTAGAATCATTAGGCTTTCCAACGAGCCATCACCGAGCCAAATCTGGCATCGAGAAGGGGTCCAAAACTTAGCCACAAAAAACCCTATTTTATGTTGAAGTGGCACTACGCACAGAGGCTGTCTTGTGTGTTTTGGACCAAAAGTCAACAAAACACACTCATTTATTGAAAATAGATATTTTTGAGTTTTTTAAGGAAAATTACTCTAGAATTAGGTGCAAATATTTATTTTGGCATTTATTTCTTAGGATATTATGTGCCTTGGGCCTTGCATGGTCTCTTGGCCATAAATGACATTTATGGTTAAATTTGACATTTACCTACCATAGTTAGGGTTTTAGTCCTCCTTTTATCCATAAATAGAACATGATCCCCCTATGTATTTTGTTGGCTTTTGATGAACTTGGAGAGCAATACATGGTTTCTATGAGCTTGGACAAGAAGTTGGTTTTGTGAAGTTGATGAATGGCTTGCTTGGATTGATGATGGAGAAGCTTGTTTGCAGGATTCCTTAGCTTGGTTAATGGTGATGTCTTCTTAATTTTTTTATTTTTCCTTGTTATCATTTTGTTTCATCCTTCTTGGTTGCTTTAAATAAAAAAAGTATAGGTTGAGACTCGCTCTTTGAGGCACCTCAGTCCTCCTGTTTGTTATAGCTTTGATGTTTTCATCTGTTTGGTCATCTTACGGAATTCTTGAGTGCTCCTTAGGTCCACCTAAACTTTTTTTGTTTCATATATGGATTAACTATTTTACAAGTATGATTCATGGTATGCCCTGCTTACTTGAAGCTATCCAAACTTTGTCTTGAAACCTCTCTTTGGAATATTGTCTGCTAGGTTAAGTCAAAGAGGTCTCGTTCGGTCTTGCCCTTTGTCCATGTCTACCAACTTGTTTCAAAGTTCTTTATAGCCTTATTTATGATGTTTAGGAGTTCCCTCTTCATAGATTAAGTTATTGTGCTATCTTATATGTTTTCCAAAATTCTGAAGGTGAATTTACTAAAGTTAGAAGCTCTTATGCTTTCTATGTTTCACTGGAATGTTTATCTTGGATATTTATCAGTTTAAGTATTGTTCATTGAGCTTAATGGTTTTCCCTACCTCATGAGTTATAGCTTTTAAAAATATGTATTTAATACCTCCTGGTTTTTCCCAAATTTGATGTTCACTCCACCTCACACATTACCTTAAGGATCCATTAATCTTGCTAGATTGGCCTTGCAATTCACTTTGATTCATCATTGAGACACTCATGACTTTCATTGACTCCATAGCCCAATGATTCAAAAACCTCTCACTCCACCTATTCCACTTGGCCATCTTACCCAACCAAAACAATAAAAAAGCCCTACAATTAACAAGTAGCCTAAAATCAACTACCTAAAGCAAAAAGAACACATCCTTTGCACCCAATAGATAGATCCCTCTCTGTGTCCATGAAGGCTAGGTCCTAGGACTCCAAAGACTGATTCCATGTTACCCTATCATTCGGTATACCAATCTGCAAAATCATGGGACACTAACATTCTTGCGATCACAGTGGGACCTTCTAAGTATATAGTTGCTTGAATGCCTCTTAAGACTCTTTATACCCTCAATTTGACTTAGAAAATCCAGTGAATCTGCCACCTCATCACCACATTAACATTTTGGTGATCACGGTGGGACCTTCTGAGTTAGTTCATGCTTAAATATTCCTTAAAGGATTTAGAAACCCTTGACTGATAGTATCTAGTGGTTTATCTGCCACCTCATCGCCACACTAACATTCTGGCGATCACGGTGGGACATTCTTAGTAAATTACATCTTAGACATCCTTAAGACATCAAAAAACCACAAACATCCTTAGATTGGTATTCAGTTTCTAATGGTGGACAACGATTTGATTTAAAATATTTGAAATCATCCACCTGGCGACTCCAAAACTCTCAATAGACCTAAATACTCCACTAGAGGAAGAACCTGAAACATGAACAATCATCCTAGAAAGAAGGAGCATTCATGCCTAAGTTGGATTCAAGAAATTATTGTTTTTATCTATAACTATGTTCGATCCTAATTTAAGCCTGATCAAGAATACACTGATGAGATCTACATTGATCACTGGAAATATCTCAAGCCTTGAAAAGCTAAGCCTCAAATTTCAGACCATTAACAGACTTATACACCTGTGCTTAGCCCAGATTTACCTATGGAAAACCTAGTGAAACATGAGCCTCATGCTACCTTTCCTTCTTTTGCTAAAACCTTAAATAGTCATAAATCTCTTTTTACACTACCTATACCCACAAAGGTCCTAGAAAGATACAAGCCTCTGATTTTACCTCCCATCTTCCAAGCCCTCCCTGCAAATCTTGCAAATAAACTACCCAGATTTGATGGAGAAAGCTCAAAAGTCACTGTTGAAGAACACATTCAAAATTTTGAGAATTTAGTTAACCTTTTGAAATAGAAGAAGATGATGTGCATATTAGAATGTTAGCCTTATCATTACAAGGAAAAATTAAGAGTTGGTTTAAGGACCTTCCAGCTGCAAGCATTATCAATTTTCATCAATTCACTCAAGTCTTCCTAGATGGGTGGGTAATCATGGGAAATGAAGTTCTCACCATAAAGGAATATAGGAATTTAAAAAGACAACCATGGGAGACAGTACAAGACTTTTAATCCAAGTTCAATAAGTGTTTTGGGAAATAACTCCCTAGAGGTCGTTGGGTCAAAAACCTCTACAGATCAGGGCATGATATTCAAGAAGGACTCACACAACCAAACTTGTATGCTAAAAGCTAGATATTATAGATTGTAGAACTCACCCATAGATCCTACGTTTGATGTAGATCCCAAGGGGTCCAAACCCCCAGCAACCCTTCTTCCTCTTCAACCTGGAAATCAAGAAGATACATGCACAGAAATCTAGTTGTACAACATATACCTTTCCTAAATGTCAGCGTAATCCATGTGAAACATCATATAAAAAATAATAAATGCTTAATTAACAATCTTTTCACATATGCAAGCAGATATTAACACGTGAATTCAGGAACAAGATGGTTCTTCTTCATTACGAACAGCATGTAAAATAATAGAAAGGTGGAGAGATCACCTGAATCCTTCCACAATCTTCGAACAGACCGTCATCCGGATCTGTCCCGCCCTTTCCTCACTAGGATTCTTTCAAGACTTGTGCACACGAGATGACATATAAGCTGATGAACATCTCCAGGAAACAAGGGTTTCCTGTAAAAATCTGGGAAGTGCAGGAGGCACAGGAAATCATACTTGAATTGGGCTCCAACAGAGTATAATGTCTATAATTTTCTCTCTCCCCCTTAGGCCATGCATATGAGGGGCTTTTATACTCCCTCAAAGTAGTTTCAATCTATTGGAAATAGTTGGCTATGGGCTGGGGTGGTTGAATTACCGGAATAACCATCAACCCAACCTCAAAAATAGGGATTTTTATATATTTTTTAATGATTTTAATGGCATACACGGAAAAGTTGTAGAAATTTCCTCTTTCCCACACTGGTTTTCAGTTTCACCTTATTTCTCCGAATAGTTAAATGCCCTTTCCCATATCCTTACATTCAACAAAATGGAAAATAAATTTTTGCTGAAAACACAAATTCTGGAAAATTTACAGAATGATGGAAAATGCAGAAATAGAAATCAACAAGCTTAAAATAGTCATTCACACATTTTAACATAGATATTTTTGGTCAAGGTGACCCTGGGAAAACCCCCTACAACTCTTGGGGAAAACAAGTTTGAAAGCTCCTTCTTATTTCTAGAAAATGCTTTTACAGAGAGGTGAAATATACAGGAAAAATTCCAGCAAATTAATTACAGACTTATCTGGTTTTTCGTGCTTGCCTCCACCTTGGAAAATGTGCCAGAACAGCAAAATACTCAAAACAGAAATTTATTACAGCAAACTACCTTTCTCGAAAACTATGTTGGCTGCCTTGAAAAACATGCCCAGCAACCTTGGAAATTGAGCCCTTTATTGTTGTACTTTTCCTCAAAAATCGTGCTGCCTTTCTCCTCGAAAAACATGCCACAAAACAGCTGTACGGACTGCTGTCTCAGTTTTTGTGCTTCTGTACGGACTTGCTACCTCGATATTCGTGCAACCTCTTGCTGCCTCGAAAACCGTGCCCTCCTTGCTGCTGTACGGATTTTCTGAGTTTGCCTCTCCTTCACCTTCTCAAGCTCTCTTCAGAAAAAAAGTCTCCAGCTCTCCTTTTCCTCCTCTCTCAATCTGCTCATGAAAGAATGAATGACCTTTTCCCTCCTTTTCCTCCTTTAACCTAACCCTAAGTGACTTTTGGGGAATCCCTAAATCCAATGGCTGAAATAGATTGAGATCTAGGGCTGAGATTAAATGCTCATTTAAATCTCACTTTCTATCTTTTAATTCACCCCACTTTAATAAAGACCCACTTAGTCATTTATTTCCAAAGTCACTTTTCCTTTCTAATTTTACATTGACTTTATTAAAGTCACTTTAAAACTAGACTTTAGTAACTTTATCACTTAAAGTTACTTTTAAATTAGATTTGACTTTATAAAAATTATAAAGTCACTTTAGGAGAAAAATTAAATTCTTTTGGACACTTTTCCCTAGGCCAAAGATCAAAGTCTTAGGGAACCACCTATCCTTCGGTAACCAAATTTCAACACTCCCTCTTACCGAGGAAGGTGTTCCTCACCACACCCATCTTGTCTCTGAAGTAGACATGCTTGCCCCATGGTAAGGCTTTGGTAAGAATATCCGCAACCTGCTCATCAGTGGGAATATACTCAAGCTTCACAACTCCTTTCTGAACATAAATTTGATGAAATGATATTTGATCCCGATATGCTTTGACCTGTCATGAAATACTGGATTCTCCATGAGTTTAATGCAACTCTAATTATCACAGTAAATCACTGAAAGTCTCAACGGCTGACCAAATAAGCCAAACAACATCTTGCGAAGCCAGATGGCCTCAGAACTAGCTAGACTGGCTGCCATATACTCTACTTCCGATGAACTCAATGCTACTGACTGCTGCTTCTGGCTGAACCATGACACCACTGCCGAACCCAACCCAAAATAGCACCCTGAAGTGCTCTTCCTATCAGAAGCACAACTTGCCCAATCAAAATCAGTGTAACCTGCCAATCTCACTCCATCGCCCTGCATGTAGTCCAGACCATAATCCACTGTCCCCTGCAAGTACCGCAAAATGTGTTTTGCAGCCACCCAGTGAACCTTCCTAGGCTCACACATAAACTAACTCATCGTGTTGACTACAAAACAAATATCTGGTAGTGTTGACCAAATATGTCAAGGAACCAATCAGTTGTCTGTACAATGTGGGATCCACCAACTCTGAATCCGAAGCATGAAGCTTCTTCCAGTTGGTAATCATCGGTGTTGGAATGGGTTTACAATCCTCCATGTGGAATCTGCCAAGGATATCCACAATATACTTCCCCTGCCCTAGGAAGAAATGCCCCTCCTCCTGCCACACCTCCAAACCCAAAAAGTAATGCATCAAGCCGACGTCCTTCATCTCACACTCCGCTGCAAGATCTCTCTTGCAGTGCTCTATGAGTCTCTTTGCACCTGTAATTACTAAGTCATCCACACACAACACTAGAATGAGAGGCTCCTCACCTATCACAATATAGTAAAGGTTCAGATCTACCTCACTCTTTGTGAAACCCATCTCCTGCAAGTATGTATCTATCCTGGAGTACCAAGCTCTGGGAGCTTGCTTCAGGCCATAAAGGGCCTTCTTCAGTTTGCACACATGGTACTCCTTCCCATGCACCTCAAATCCCTGTGGCTGCTCAATGTACACCTCCTTCTGTATGAAGCCATTGAGAAATGCTATCTTCACATCCATCTGGTGGATCTTCCAACCCATCTCCGCTGCTATCGATATAATGGAGCGGATCGAAGTATATCGAGCCACAGGAGTGAAGGTCTCCTCATAATCAACTCCCTCTACCTGGGAGAACCCTCTAGCCACAAACCTCGCTTTGAATTTCTCAATGCTGCCATCTGCAGCATGCTTTACCTTATAAAGCCATCTAGAAGTAACCACGGATTTTCCCTTAGGCCTAGGCACCACCTCCCAAACATCATTCTTCATGATAGAAGAATACTCCTCCTGCATGGCCTCTCTCTAGACATGCTGGCTAGTTGCCTCCTCATAGCTAGAAGGCTCAGAGTCAAGGATGCTGGTAGCCATTGCCATATAGCTACAAAACCGCTCAGGTGGTCTGCTCTCTTTGACCGGCCTCTTAGGCGCAGCAACAGATGTGGCCCCTTTCAAGGTGTCCTAAAGCCACTTGGGTTTCCTCTTCCCTAAGCATACTTCTCCCATTAGAGAATGAAACTCATCCTCATCATCATCATGGAGACGATCTCTGGTGCCATCTGTCTGGTGACTCCTCCTACACCCTTTGAACAATGTAGAAAAGTGGTCTGTGTTAAACATCCATCGATGAGACCTAGTGAGCTTGCCTACTGTGGATTGCTCTTGTGCTTCGAAGAGAAGCACCACCCTCGACTGCGCAGAGCCAACCTCAGCAGCGGACGACATGCGTCATGGTGCTTATCGGGACCTCCTCAGTCACTTGCCCAGCATCCTTGTGGCGGCCAGCTACTGCTCGAAGAGGGTACGCTGATCCAGATACTCTAACTCCCGTGACCTCCTAAAGGGCCTGTCCTCCTCGAACTTCACATCCCGCCTGACAACAACTTTCCTCTGCGCAGGAATGTAAATCCGAAAGGCCTTGGAGGTCTCACTGTAGCCCACAAAGATACCCTTCTCTGCGGTGGGCTCTAGTTTTGTCCTCTTCTCCTTGGGTATGTAGGAGTATGTGATGCACCCAAAGATACGAAGATGACCAATATCAGGCTTCTTCCCAGAAAAAGCCTCCTCCGGAGTCATGTGCCCCCAGGCACGATGCGGACTCCTGTTCTGCAAGTAAACAGCTGTGTTGCAGGCCTCTGCCCACAAAAACAATGGCAACCCCTGATCATGTAACATGGCTTTGGCAGCCCCTCCGATGGATCTGTTCTTCCTCTTCGCAACCCCGTTCTGCTGGGGGTTGTAAGGAACAGTGAACTCCCTCCTAATGCCTACCTCCGCACAATAGTCAACAAACTCTCCAAGGGTGTACTCTCCCCCATTGTCCGACCTCAGGGACTTGATCTTCCGACCTGTCTGTGTCTCCACAAGAGCTCTGAACTCCTGAAACCGCTTGAAGACCTCACTCTTGGTCTTGAGGGCCATCTGGTACTCACCAGGTGATCATCAATGAATAAATATCGTACTCATATCACTCAAGAGCTTATGGGGCAATAAATAGCTCGCAGGGCAAGTCATCCAAAGTATCGATTTACTCTTTGTCCTTTCTGCAGGAAAAGTTTAAGCGAGAACTTGCTTATGCAGCACATCCTGTAAAGTATCAAAGTGATCGATCTTAATCCTTTTGTAGTGATCCCCAAGATGTAAATAAGTACATGCGCTGTCTGTGATGCCAATCTCCCTTGGCACTCAAAAGCGCAAGCTGTGACAAATTATTCTTGCTCGATGGGGAAAGTAATTTGTCTGAAACCTTTCTTCCGTAGTGATACCACCCTATCACTAGGCTGAATTAAATGCAGAGCGCCCACAGGATACATCGGCCATACGTTAAGGTAAATACATGGGTCGCTCTAATGATGATCAAACATGCTCTTACAAAGTGATTTTAAGGTGTCGAGGTCAAATTTTGTCATTTCAATGAGTCTTCAAGCAAAATTTGGTCACTAGGCATTAGGTCTAGGGTTTGTTTTCACTCTTTTCAAAGTTGTCCAAATGTCGGTCCATGTCACCATTCAGCTGAGTGTACCATCATTCAGAGGGTTGTCATCATCATTTCAAGTTCCATTGGGTCATTTTACAGCTTGTTCATGCTTCAGTTGTGCCTAGGTAAGGTCCATTTCCCTCTCCTAGGGTTTTGGAGGTAATTTCTCTTGGATGGTCAAATAATTAGAAAAACTTGTATCCTGATGTTCATACACCTTCCCCTATCATTAATGTACCTTATTAAACACTTCCCATCACCGAGATCCCCCAAATTCCTCATTTTTGCACAAACCCTAGTTTCTTGCCACAACTTGGCAATTTTCTAGGCTAGGCCTGTGTTTTTCCCTTTTGGACCCCTTCCCCTCCCTCAATCTCTGAGATTCCACTTTCCCCTACTTCCTAACATTCCCCCCTACTTCCCAAAATTTCCCCAAGAATTTATAAGCCCCTTATCCCCTTAATTTCGCTTCATTTCGACAAAATCCCTTGTTTCACACATCGGGATAAGGGTCACTCAAATGATGTTTCAGAGAAGTAGAAGATGAATCTTGGAAAAATGAGAGAGGTTTTTATAAAAAACATGCCAAGGAAGAAAAACCTCCCTCACTTTTTACACAGGTATCATGGTTTTAGAGAAATGTCAAAAATATCGTTGCCTCAGGAGAATTGAATGCACCTCTGAAGTGACTTTGGGAAAATCAATTTTTCTCGTAGCATGTTTGGCTAAATGACTTGCATGATGAGTCAAATGATAAATAGACAAAAATATCTTTCCAATGAGCTATCATGAGCTCAATTTGGAGTTGAGGAAGACCTTCACAAGTTGACTGCAACAGCGCTCTGCCTTGAGGCAGCCTCATTCTGCTCATTTTGACAAGTGTTGGGAGATTTAATTTATGATAGGGTAAATGAACTCCAAATTGAAAAATTCCACTTGTTTTGGAAAGTAGACTCCAAGCGCTTTCCAACGAGCTATCACACGCTCAATTTGGACACCAGGAAGGCCTCCAAAAGCTTCCTGCAAAATGCACTATGTGGCAAGAGGCGTGCGACCCACTTGAAACGGGTGAGACCCACTTGAGGGGCGCGACCCACTTGAGCACCACAGCCAGTGTAAAGTTGAACGGGTGAGGCACACTTGGGGGGTGCGACCCACTTAAACCAGCGTACGACCCACTTAAATCAGAACCCAGAAAATTCGTTTTTTGCGCCCAAATTCGATTCTAGTCGACTCCAAAAGCTTCCAAACAGGTTTTAATCATTGCTCATTCGATTTTTAATATGGTTGTGATGTCATTGATGTTGGGGAAACAAGCCATCCTTGGAGAAAATATATGAACCTTTCATTCACATGCAAGTTAATTCTGTAAGGGTTTTGAGATTGTATGGGCAGTTTTATGAAAAGTTTGAAAACTCTTGAATGGTAAATATGCTCATGTCATAGCACGTTGTGTATCTCAGCCTCATGCTCTCTCATTGTCATTACATCACTGCTCTCATTGTTATTGCCATTGTCATTTTCACACTATTCATCATTCATGTTATGACATAGTCCCATTTTCACTTGTCCACATCCTCCATTGGCATTTTCAAACGTTGCAAGGGCTATTTCTATTGACCTACACTACACTCATTCCTATTCATGTGTCAAATCCCCATGTAGTCAAAGAGTGGCTATTTTCCATTCAAATTCCTTGTGACTGTCCTTTTCCCATTGTGATATTTCCTATAGCACCTTGACATATATGTGACACATATGACATTGGAGCATACACCAAACTCTTGTTTTCATCATAACCATATCAGTATACTTTCATACACATTGTGACACCATGATAGAGACTGACACATACAACCGAGACAGTGTTTTCAACACATGAACTGCATGCACCAGGAGAGCACTAAAACGGCGGAAAAGGCCTGATCCACTTCGGATTTTGGCCGAGGCTTTGTTGGCTGGGCAAGATACATGATGGAGGGTCTTCACTCCGAATTTGAGCAAATTCGGAGAAATTTTTGTCATTTTAAAATTTTGGTCTCAAAAACAGGTTTTTCAGTTAAGCGGGTCTCGCACTCATGTGCTCACTTTTTTTTGGGACACTTGCTGAAGGAAATATTTGCATTTTTGGATTTGTCATGATGAGTTATGCATCCTCAGGCATTGCCGAAGCATTTCATCAGATTCTGGATGGCCAAAAAGCTCAAAAACACCGTGAAAACCACCTTGCTGCCACCTTTTGCATCAGCAAGAAGTACTTCTGGGAGAATCAAGTTTTGGAGGGTCAAATAAGCTCCAAATTGGGAAATTCCACTTGGGTTGGATAGCCAACATCCAGGGCTTTCCAACGAACTATCATGAGCTCAATTTGGATGCCGTTAAGTACTTCAAAATCAGGTTGAAAGGCGCGCAACCCACTTGTTTCAGGGGTGAGACCCACTTAAAATTTTGGCTGAATTTTCAACTTCCAGCTCAGAGTTTCGGCCAGTTTGGACCAGTTTTGCTTGGGGATGAAATTTTTGAGTTATTATGATGTAAATTTATGTTTTGCATGTAACTTTGGTTCATTTTTATCTATTCTAGAAGATTCACTCTTAAAAAAGTGAAAATCATGTAAATGAATCAGTTTCCACTCTTTTAGAGGCAAGTTGTTAGCTGCCTAGATTTTAGTTCCTTGATTAGAATTTGGTTGGCCGATCACACGAAGAAGAAATTCGACCTGACATGAGAAGGGTTAGAGATGGTCTATGCGGTGCAGTTTCTCAAATCATTTTAGGAAGGTTGGAGAGGTTTGACTCTGGGAGAACTTTGGCACACTATTGTACATATTTTTCATATTTTGGCTAAGGAAAGATCAGAGGTTTTGCAGCACCTGTTGGGATTCTTGTGGCTTTCATTTCTTGATGGTGTTTTCTCTCAGTTTATTGTAATTTCTTTCATGTTTGATGTATGCCATTATCTTCTTATGCTTCTGAAACTAAATGAATGAGTAAATGAGGTTGAATCCATTGTTTACAGTGCTCTGCCTTTAAATTTGTTTAGTTTTACATGTTTTCGCCTGTTTGGAGAGGATCCAAGTTATTCTTTGCCCTCTTCAACTCCTCGTCGGTCTAATCTGTCCGTATATCCAATCAAAAGCATCAATACAATCACCTACCTCGCCCCAACTCGAAATCTGCAAAGGTATGACCTTATCCCCGGACCCAAAATTTTTTTTCCCCATTCCTCCAGCGAAAACCCAAAAATCAAAATCAAACATACCTATCTCTTTACTAGCCTAAAATCAGTTCCCATTTTAAGTCATCTCGCACCCTATTTCTCATTTTATCGAGATTGACGGAGAGAGCCCTCTCCTGTCCTCGTAGGGCTAGCTACGAGGCTGAGCGTGGTTTGATGTAGCCTTGAGTTTTACCTCATTTCAGCCTGAGGTAGATTTGAGCGCTAACACTGTCCACGCCTGAATAGTATCTCATATCCTATGTCCTCCAAAGCTGAGAAGGATATGAGTTTCTTCCTCATCCCTGGCACATAAATAACATCTGACACCTTCAAGGGAGGTTTAGACTCCCTCTGAAATGTCAGTGTTCCCACACCAACTGCTCTAACAACTCTATCATCATCGAGTACTACCTCTATATTAGTGCCACTCTCTGAAAGCTCTGAGAAGTACTCACGGACTCCTGTCATATGACGTGAAGCCCCACTGTCCACATACCAGATACCTGAAGATGCTCCGCTAGTCGAGGGAAATGCGTGCTCCCTCTGAACCTCTATGGCAGGTAATCCTACACTAGAGGACTCACACGCAATGAACCCAAACTCCTGGTCAAAGCAATCTATAAAGTCCTCAACCTCTGCTGATGCTACCATGCTATGGTTCTTCCCCTTCTTCTTCTTCTTCTCCGGACACACAACTGCATAGTGTCCCATCTTCTGACAATTCCAACACTTCACCTTGGAATAGTCCTTCTGTTTGTTACCCTGTTTACCTTTACCTTTCCCTTTGCCCCCACCATTGCTTGTGGAATCCTGCTTCTTGCCTTTGCCTTGCTTGCCTCCTGCCAACAGTGCTACATCCTCATCGTGCTCAACTGGCTTGGCTGCCCCAAGCTGACCTTTCGTGATCTCTGTCTGAATGCAATCATCCTAAAATCTCTCCCATGTGGGAAGGGTCTCACGTGCACAAACCCCATCAGCGAAGTTCATCCATGAATTGGGGAGGCCATTCACTTCTATCCGCACCAACTCAGTGGGTTGAATGATCTCTCCAATTGCTACCAACTCATCTCTCACATTAGTAATCTTTGTGAGATATCCAGCTGCACTATCAGTCTTACCCATCTTAATGGTTTTCAGCTTCTCCTTCAGGACCATTTTCTGGTTCTCATTGGTACTCTAGTAGAGATTGGACAATGCTGTCCACATCTCATGAGCATTTCTCTTTCCTCTCACATGAGGAATGCAATGGTATTTGATTCCGTCTATAATTAGTCTCTTACCCTTGTTGTTCTTCTTATTATATGCTACCAACTAAGTAGCATCAGTAGGCACATTAACAGGCTGCTGTGTGGTATGAACCATGATATCCCAGACTTCTGCCTCCTCAAAGATACTCTGCATTCTCTCCTTCCAAACGTTGTAATTAGTATGCCTATCCAACCTATCCTCCACCCTCAATCCCAATGACATCCTGTTGTCCTAAAACTAAAAAATAGCACTGCTGTAGTAAAGATAAAAATTTTGTTTGTGAAAAAATCAGCTTGCTGGAATTTTTTGAGTGAAAAATCAACAGGCTGTATTTTTCTCCTTGCTGTCCCAAACTGCACTTTCAACACTCAAGCTCTGATACCATGTAGAAATTTCCTCTTTCCCACCCTGGTTTTTAGTTTCACCTTATTTCTCCAAATAGTTAAATGCCCTTTCCCATATCCTTACATTCAACAAACTGGAAAATAAATTTTTGCTGAAAAACACAAATTTTGGAAAATTTACAGAATGCTGGAAAATGCAGAAATAAAAATCAGCAAGCTTAAAATAGCCATTCACACATTTTAACACAGATATTTTTGGTCAAGGTGACCCTGGAAAAACCCCCTACAACTCTTGGGGAAAACCAATTTGAAAGCTCCTTCTTATTTCTAGAAAATTCTTTTACAGAGAGGTGAAATATATAGGAAAAATTCCAACAAATTAATTACAGACTTATCTGGTTTTCCGTGCTTGCCTCTGCCTTGGAAAATGTACCAGAACAACAAAATACTCAAAACATAAATTTATTACAGCAAACTGTCTTTCTCGAAAACTTTGTTGGCTGCCTTGAAAAACGTGCCCAACAACCTTGGAAATCGAGCCCTTTGTTGCTATACTTTTCCTCAAAAACCGTGCTACCTTTCTCCTCTAAAAATGTGCCACAAAACAGCTGTACGGACTGCTGTCTCGATTTTTGTGCTGTTGTACAGCCTTGCTGCCTCGATATTCGTGCAGCCTCTTGGTGCCTCGAAAACTGTGCCTTCATTGCTGCTGTACGGATTTGCTGAGTTTGCTTCTCCTTCACCTTCTCAAGCTCTCTTCAGAAAAAAATTCTCCAGCTCTCCTTCTCCTCCTCTCTCAATCTGCTCATGAAAGAATGAATGACCTTTTCCCTCATTTTCCTCCTTTAACCTAACCCTAAGTGACTTTTGGGGAATCCCTAAATCCAATGGCTGAAATAGATTGAGATCTAGGGCTGAGATTAAATGCTCATTTAAATCTCACTTTCTATTTTTTAATTCACCCCACTTTAATAAAGACCCACTTAGTCATTTATTTCCAAAGTCCCTTTTCCTTTCTAATTTTACATTGACTTTATTAAAGTCACTTTAAAATTAGACTTTAGTAACTTTATCACTTAAAGTCACTTTTAAATTAGATTTGACTTTATAAAAATTATAAAGTCACTTTAGGAGAAAAATTAAATTCTTTTGGACACTTTTCCCTAGGCCAAAGATCAAAGCCTTAGGGAACCAACTATCCTCCAGTAACCAAATTTCAACAAAAGTATCTCTGGACTCGTGTATACACGCGGAAAATTCTGGGCATATCCGCGTATGGGATTTTAAACACTGTTTTTTATGAACTTTTATTCAAGTCTGTGGGAATGGGTGCCCAAGGCCAAAGAGACAATCATGAATCACATGAGGGTGAAAAATGATGCTATAACAGATGCCCCCTAATATATGAGGTCAGAAGGGGTACATGATGGCCGAAATGTATTATGTGCATAGAAAGAACTTCGCGAGGACAAGAGAGGACTTCACCAGATTTCAGCCTACCAAAAACCAATGAAAGAAAACATAGAGTCAGCTGATGTCTGAGGCGGGCATACCCATGCTCAGTCATAAATATATCCGTATAGAAAGAACATAATAGATCCAAAATGTATACAAGAATAGCTAAACTAAAAGTACACAATGAATCATCTGAGCACGGCCCGGAAGTACAAGTCGAAATCAATGTCCAAGTATCACATATATCAAACTGAACAATAATACTGAAAATGGATGTCTGATCACAAAAGTAACTGAATCTCCAGGTACCAAATCATAAGGGGTGGAACACATGGTACAATCACGCAACTCAAGAGCCAACATATAGGATGCTACTGTACTAACACTGTAACATATAAAGGTGGATGACATCACTGGCAGAAATTGAATGGACTGTCAAAAGTGAACCGAAAAATGCTAATGCAACCCGAGGTCTTCACCGATCTTGATGGCACAATTCTACACAATGGGAATAAATGAGCTGAAGTCGACCATGTGAGAAATCATTTGATTACCGGTCAATAATGTATACCATTAACAAACGCGAGACAACCCACCGATAATGAAAATGAGTGTCAAGGTTCCCTAGTACAATCTAACAAGTGCGAATGAATGAGTTGAAGTGGAAAACTTGGAAGAATCTACCAATCAGGAGGCAATGATGAATCCCCATTGTCGATAGCGAAGAGTCTGCCACTGATGACTGCAAACCCTAAGGTACTGACAAAAGACTCTAGACCTTATTCCCAGAGCAATGAGTCGGAGTCGATGGGAAAAGATCTGCTGGAAGGAAGGAATTAAGGCATCCCACATCAGTCCAACGCGAGTGTAACCCGCAGGCCAAGATTTGGAAGGAATCGGACGAAGTAGAGTGATGGAACCAAAACCGAAGTACGTTTCCGACGTGCACAAGATGAAGCTAGCGCACGGAAGAAACCCTCTGAACCAACCAATAATGAAAGCCGACACAGAGGCGAGAAATCCACCGATAGGGTCAAATGGAAATCAAGGTACTGCACGAATCCCAAGTGTGATAATGTGTGCTGACGTCGAACACAGGGGAAACCACTCAGTCAAAGACCCATAATGATGATCAAATGTTGAGCACAAGGTCACCTATCAATGATGGAAATAGGGCCAGGGTGCGGCTCTAGGTTTACTCTCAGAGCAATATGTCGTAGTCGATGAGAGACAAACCCGCCAGCAAGAAGTCAATGGAGACCTTCTCAAACCAGCACGAGCAGAAGACCAAAACATCTGATGTGATAGAACAAGATACTGACAAGACCGGGAAGGCCGACTGAATAATGAGTCAAGAGACATCGCAGAATGGCCGACGCTGGTTAAACTTCCCTTGAACAAAAGCATGACTCGTGATGACCATGGCAGTAAAAAATGACACTGTATAAGTCTGTTATGCAGGAGGAAAAAAAAACTCTCCATATGATTGGAAGAGATAACCAACCGGGGGAGGACTGACCAGTGAAATAAGGAAAAATCTGAACCTAGGTCAAAACTAAAACCATCCCAAATGAAGGAAATATATAACTGCATGTGCTTTGTTCAAGGGCGACAAACTGATACTGTACTTCCATCAAATTATGAAGTAACATCCCGTTCCCGCTCTTTTTGTTATATTTGATTTTTTTTTGTTTTTTTCATATAATAAGCCTGAAAAGGAATAAAAGAATGCTATGGTACAATGGATAGAATGAGTATCAAGAAACAGATGCTCTAGTTCCTGGGATAGGAATGATCCTATGATCAATGCAAGGTGGCGGAAACTGGTAAGAAATACTCAAAGGAATGTTCCATCCATGGGAAAAAAGGGTGTCAAGTCGTGATAGCTAAGTGCATGCAATGGTTAACTTGTACAGACAGTCAAGGCCAAAATATGGCTTAAACATCGAGTCTAAATGAAGCTGGCTAAAGGCCAGGATAAACAAGTAGCCAATATGCAATGCAGTAATACAATTCAACGACACCAGGGAGCCTCTAGGGTAATAGCCAGAAAAAATGATAATGAATAAGAAGAAGAATGAAGCTTCAACACATAAGTCATGGCGGGACTAAAGAGGACTCCCGAGCCTACATAAAACGCAGCATGGGCAACAAGTGCTAGCAAGGAACTAACTAGGAAGCCCATGTAAAGGAAGGCTCTACCACTAAGTCATGATTAAATAATCGGCGAGTGAAATGGGTGAAACACTCATGACATGATGGGATTGACCCTATGGCAAGTGATCAGAATGGAGGCTAGTATGCAAAATGAAACGGAAAGTGGATTTCCTAACCTATATGCCAGTGAAGATCATATAATTGCCATGACAGGTCAGCAGTCATGGATAAAAAACCATAAAAATCGCAACTTCATCAAAATGTACCTGAAAATATACCAATCTGGGCACTTACAAGCATCCGGGCTATGCAGCTTAAGATGGATTGAAAAAATAAGCATAACAATTTTTTGCAAAAATTTTCAATTTCTAGGCATAAATACACATGTTACCTCATATTTGGTTCATTGTTACTTGCTGATTTGGGAAAAAGAGCTCTGGAGAAAAACCCTCTTTCGTCAAAATAGGAGCAATCAGTGGTCAAACTTCGCCGAATCAGTCAAGTAAGCTCTTAATCCATCATTATTATCAATTTTGTCCATTAATAGAGTTAAAATTTGGAAATTTCACCGTAAAAAACATTTGTTTTAATTTAGGGCTCTGCACATACGCTGGTTCGTATGGACCAAGCCACGTATGATACGTGACTGTCTACAGGGTAAGTCACGTATGCACAACCCGCGATGTAAAAAAACGCATCTAATGAACAAATAAATGAATTTTTTCAGGATGAACATCACTTGGAGGGAACGTGATAGTGAAATTGATAATGAAGTAATGCAAGATTAACAATCGCTCAATATCCTCTGAAATTGCAGATTTCTCAAATTTTTCAAAATGCCAAATATGAAGAGAAATGTCCGGTTGCTCGAAATGCTGGTAAATTATTGAGAACCGGAGGAAGATTGCTTCGTGATAGATCAAATGCCCATACACATAGAGGTAGAAGACGTCTACTTCATTACTGGACTCTCATGGAGGGGAGACCTAGTAGATTTGCAGAGCAAGCCTTTGGGAGGGCTTACTGTGGATGACTATGTCCACGTCTACTGTGTAGAGGGGTCCAAGAAAGTAGGGACTCAGATTGCTATAAAATATTTGAGAGATCTACACATGAAGATTCTCCTGTTTACCATCGACAAGGTAGCAGGATCTGCTTCCTTGCATCAGGCATCTAAGACACAGATGAGCATAGCTGTGGAATGCCTAGCTCACCTATATGATTGGGGCACAACTTTATTAATGAACATGAAGCAACAACTGACCTCCATCCGGAAAGCAAAAACAAAACATTTCGGGTATGGAACCATTTTGATGACATTCTTCTTTGAGAAGATTCCTGGGCTTCAACCCAAAGTGATATCTTCCATCAACAGCCTAAGAGACCCAAGAATTGCCTGATGGGCAGATCTGATGAAGAGACTGGGGGGAAGTGAAGTTCCCTGAAACACCTGGGACGACGAGTTCTTCCAATGGTGGGGAGAATAATTCATCGTCGTGGAGGACTACTCCTATGCCAGGATGGATTTCCGCGTTGATCCAGACCTCGTCCTTCCACCTGGCACGGCATGGGGCGCAATCGATAAGATTGCAATTTTAAAATGATATTATTTTTATCATTTTTTCAATATATATGAAAAATTGTGAAAAAAAACATGTTTTTGATTGGATTCAAAATGAATTACAATATTATGATGATCATGATACAGATATTGGACCAATCTATATTGAGCACTACCCACGACATAAGAGTCGCAGAGGCGAGGTGGATAGTGAAGACCCGGGCAGGACCCTCCATGCTGTACAGAGGAACTTGGAGGGTTTAACTTGCCAAGTGCCTATGGCTGCAGTGGAAGATCTACCCGAGGCCATCCAGAGACGAGTAGTGAGAGTACCATGTGACTGGGTACAATTATTCCATTGTGTCGCCACTGCGATCGTGTTCTATAGGAACACAAATTTTGGGCAGGGACCACAGGAGTAGATAGATATGATTACCGGATGACTATATATTTTCAATATTGAACATGATCGGGCATAAGCCCTAATTTTGTATGACTTATGGATCAAAATTTTGTATAGTTTTTTGAACACTCTGATGATATATATACAACGATTTATGATGTGATGTGACAAATGTATAAAAATGCATGATGTTCTTGATGATTAAATTTTACTGTATGGAATGATTAATATGCCAATCAATTTCTTGATTAGCTAATGAGTCTGCCATCCAATTTTCTGCTCGAGGAATATGAATGAATGTTAAAAATTGAAATGATATTTGTAACAAACGTACCCTAAAAAAAAACCGGAGTAAAAATGGATCTCAAACTTGATAAGTATTGTTCAACTGTGACAATACCAGCTGGGAGTCCAATAAAACTACCAACGAATCAACACCCAAATATATTTCCTCCGAGAGTAGATAAATAACTGTAGTGTACTCTGCTATATTATTGGAAGCAGGACCAATGCAGACTCCTCTTGATACTAACAGCTGACCGGATGGATGATGAAGCACCCAAGCCGCGGAAGCCAAGTTCTGGGTGTGTCTACTAGCACCATCGGTGAAACCATAATGACTCATGACATTTGACAGAACCTGCCAAAGTAGATCAAAAAAATCACCATCACATCAAAGACCTAAAAACCAGACATGTACAAAATAAAAACTACTATATACAAAAGAAAAATGCCAGGCCGAAGCCTAGGCATAATACCTTTTCAAATAGAGCCCATTTTTTGGCTCCGCCAACTCATTTCCTTCAAAATCAACCAAGGCATATGCTCCTTTTTTAAGGACTTTTTTAACGATGAAGGGGCCATACCACATAGACTTAAACGTTCCTGCGCCCAGGGCATGCTTCTCTTGGGCATAGACTTAAACTTTCCTGTGCCCAGGGCATCCTTCTCCTGGGCATAGACCAAAACAAGGTCGCCTTTCGAGAAAACCCTAGGTTTGACCGCCTTATCGTATTGAACTTTGACTCGTTTCTTACGCACCTCATTCATCGTGGTGGCATCGCGATGCTACTCGTCAAGATGTTCCAAATGAAGGAGACGTTCTTCAGGACTATAAGTGTCAGGAAGAAGCTCAACAACTAACTTAAGAGAAGGAATCTCACATTCAATGGGAAATATGGATTCGAGCCTGTAAACTAGTTGAAATGGAGTAAAGCTAGTTGTAGTTTTCACTGACGTCCTGTATGCCCAAAGTACAGGATACAGCATGATATGCCAGTTGGATCGAGCTTTATTAATTGTCCTTTGAAGAATGGTCTTCAAGGATTTGTTCATGGCTTCCACTTGCCCATTGGCCTGAGGATAATACGCAGATGAATTCTCCTGCCGAAAACCTAATTTTAAAGCCAACTCAGCCATCATGCTATTCTTAAAATGACTGCCATGATCAGTGACAATCTCTCTAGGAATACCAAAACAAGCAATAACCTGGTTGAAAAGAAAAATAGCTGCTATCTCACCATCATTCCCAAAAGTAGGCATAGCCTCAACCCACTTTGTAAAGTAGTCTACTACTACAATAATGTACTTGTGACCTTTAGCTGAGGGCGGGTTACAAGTAGTATAATCAATACCCCACTTTGTAAAGGGACCGATAGTAATCACTGGAAAAAGCGGAGCTGGATGAACGCACATTTTTCGAGTATAGACTTGACATGGATGACACTTTTCAACCGACTCAATACAATCTTTGAAAATTGAAGGCCAAAAGTATCCAGCACGCAAGATTTTTTGGGCTGTAGCAAGCCCTGATAAATGACCACCACAAGCTCCACTGTGGCAGTTATTCAGCATAGCCTCAGCTTCTTCGAGAGTTAAGCAACATCTCAGGATTGAATCAACCCCTCGACGGTATAAAGCATCACCAATAATCAAGTAATTTTTAGCCAAGTGATGCAACTTACGGCGCTCATCTTTCGAAAAAGTAGAGGGAAACTTCGCAGTCTGAAGATACACAATGATATCTCCATACCAAGGATCCTATGGAGAGATGAGAAACAAATGTTCATCCGGTAAGGATTCATCATAGACTATCTCTTCTCCACAAGGCAACTTAGAGATTAATTCCGCGAAAACTAAAGATTTCTTGGACTTGGTAGACATAAACTCAAGATCAAATTCCTGCAAAATCACAATCCATCTATTTTATTTGCCCCCAATAACTCGCCTACTGAGAACAAACTGAAATGGATTGGCTGCTGCAAAAAATAAGTTTTTCGTAAAAGAATATAATGTCTAAGTCGTTGTACATCATGAAAAACTACTAAAGCTAGCTTCTCTATCGAAGTATACCGGAGTTCAGGTCCTACCAAGCCTCGACTAAGATAGTATATAACATGCTCTGCCAGAGCATCGTCCTCCTAAACTAGAACCATACCAATGGTAGATTCTGCTGCTGCAATATACAAAAGGAAATCCTTGCTATAATCAGGTGGACTCAATATAGGAGCAGAGGTCAATGCTTTTTTCAAAGCATCGAATGAGCGTTGAGCGAAGTCATCCCAAAAGAATGGAACTCCCTTCTTCAACAATCTCATAAATCCTTTGGTAACTTCAGCATAATTTACGATAAATCTCTAAAGAAAATTAGCTTTTCCTTGTAGACTTTGAAGTTGATAAATAGACGATGGGGGAGGCAACCGAAGTATTGCCTCAACCTTGAAGGGATCTACCCTAATCCCTTCCGAAGAAACAACGAATCCCAATAACCGACTAGATGTAACCGCGAAAACACACTTGTTCGGATTCAACCTAATCTTGTAGAAACTACATCGTTCAAATACTTGACGGAGGTGAGCAAGATGATCAATTCTCTTTCGAGAACAAGCAGCTAAATCATCCAAATACGCCTCGATAATATGTTTGATATCGTGGAAGGCATATAAGATGGCCCACTGAAAAGTAGCCCCAACATTTTTAAGACCAAAAGGCATCTTCTTGTAAGAAAAATTACCCCAGGGACAAATAAAGGCAGTCTTATGCTGATCGTCGGGACGAAAAGTAATCTGATTGTATCCAGAGAAACCGTCCATGAAGGAGAAAATCTCATTACCGGCACGCTCATCAATAATATGATCTATAAATGGTGTGGGGTAATTATCTTTCATACATGCTTTATTAAGGTCTCTGAAATCAATGCAAACTCGAATTGTTCCTTATTTTTTATCCACGGGAACAGGATTCGAAACCCAATTTGTTAAAGGAATAGGGAAAATAAAACCTACCTTGAGCAGCTTCTCCACCTCGGCTTTGATAGCTGCAGCCTTCCTAGGATTGACCGGACAATTTTTTTGCCTCACAGGCTTAGAATTTTCGTAAGTCTTGATCTGATGTTGGACAATAGATGGATCTATACCAGGCATTTCCTCATAAGACCAAGCGAACACATCCCTAAAATCTTTAAAGAGATCAGTGTAAATCTGAATCTCTTCAGGGGAACATTAAGCTCCGATGAAGACATTCTCTATAACATTGGGATCCCTGGAAATGTTCATCGGGATAGTTGGAGAAATCACAGCCATGTTCCCTTCAGCATATACCTATGTTGGTGCTAAAGGGTTTATGACTGCGTGAACAGGACCAGGAGACAAAGGAATTGGAAAACTTGATTCAACTTCACTCAAATCAGGTAAAAAGTAAGACCGATGATGCAAATCATCCCACGGTCTATCTATACCAGTCATAGCTTCCAGGATGGCCTCTTCAGACAGAAGAGTGGTATCAAAGCAATCCTGGGTGGAAGAAGAACTAAGTGTCCAAGCCAGAGCCACATCGCCATCCAACTCCTGCGGAGAAAGAGGAGCTGGAATGGACTCGGCAGATTCAACAATAGATTGATAAGCAATCTCAGCTGCAAACATCAGAAATTCCATTCCACCCACTTGAAATTCCACTAATGTGGAGGTAGGGGGAGGCAAGGTCCAAGGATCCAAAAAATAATGAGTTCTGAAGAACTCTCTTCGAATAGGAGCCCTGGAGGATGAAATTGCATTTATATGAATGGTAGGAGGTGGAATATCAAAAGTACCCATCAAATAAGAATACATTCCAACCCCTAAATTCTCAATAGGCAGCTTCGTATTATCCACCTTTGGAATAGTTGAGTCAGTAGATGCATTCGGGTCTACAGGAGAACAATCCAGTTGATCCACTGTAACAATTCTCCCTTCGTGAGGGAAACAAATAACCCGAAATAATGAGGATGCAATGGCATGCATCTCATAAATCTAGTTTCGCCCCAACAGAAGGTTGTAGTCCAAGCTTGCATCAACTATCTCAACCTCTATATTTACAGTTTTGCCCCCAACACAGATGGGCAAAGCTGGGACAATACCATGTGGTCTGTGAGAATGACCATCAAACACAGTCAGAAGAGTAGCAGATGGAATAACCGTGGGAGATCAAATTCCCTTCCAGCATGCGAGAGACATCACACATGTGGAAGCGCCCTCATCAATGACCGTTCGAAAGATATTGAATTTCCGAAACGATGATTTGATATGAAAATCCATATGATGGGGGAGTCTCTTTCTAAAATTAAACATATTGAATGTAATCACAAGAGAGTTCTTTTGATTGACAGCCCCAATAGCAGTGAGAAGAGCACTGCGCTGAGCTAGACAAGACTGGAGCACCTGAAGAGCCGACATGGCACAAGGACTTTGCGCTAGATCTTCCACAATAGAGTAGTTCTGGGTAGCCCTGGCATTTGGATTAATCGTCATACGCTTGGTAGATGCTTTTAGCATCCGAGGTATAGGCTCAGTAGTAGGCCTCGTAATATGAAGCGGCTTAGTACCATTGGGAGCACCCTTGGATTTCAAAGAATCATCTTCGCCATAATCATGGGATCTTGTGGCGATATCTGCATGAGCACTCATCATGTATATGTTTGACATATTTTCCCCTTCCTGGGTGCCCCCAGAGGAAGACCCAGTATTTTGATTTGCGCCAAGAACTAGCTGTTGCCCTTGGTGAAAAGGGTTTGTCAACACAGCCTGGGAACTAGAAGAACCCTGTTGAGCTAACAAGCGCTGCACATCCTGAATTTTAGGGCAAAGGTGAGTAAGATGGTCTCCAACACATAACTTGCATGGAAACTTCACTTTATTTTTATCCTTTGGACCCTCACCAACATGCTTGTTGGATTTATTTGCATTACCCTTCCCATTTTTTCCCTTTTTCTTATTATTGTTCCGTCCCTTCTTCTTCCCTTCGGATTGTTGATTTTCTTTACGGTTAGAAGTCTGAACGAAATTTACCGACAAATATTGAGAAGGCGATGACTCAGCAGGCACAACCTGACTAGAAGAAGCAAATTGTATAGACAACTGCTGCAATTGACTAAGCAGGTTAGCTTCACCACTATTGATCGACCCAATAAGTCCGTCACCATGAGGACATGGTTTATTATTGGATATGTCTAATTTGGAGTGAGGAGCATTAGGAAAATATTTATGAAGGACACCAGGCTGAGAATATATCAAGTCAAGTTATTGGGCCCTAAAAATAGCCTGCTCCTCAGAAAATACCCCTGAGAGGGATACATCCTTAGAAATATCTACCGATTTCAAAAACCATTCCAAAAGAAATTCTCCCAGAATATAAGCTTTAATGAGCCTCTTCCTTCTCCGCCATTCTTGAATATGATCAGAAATGTGGGTTGCGTCGTCCTGCTTAAAATTAAATAGGAGTTCAGTCCCGACATCATAATGGATATGCAACTGGAAATTATTTAGAAATATAGTAGCCAGATCTCCAAAAGTAGCAAAACTGCCCCCAGTTAACTCAATGTACCACTTGGCAGCGTTTCCAGGGTGCGTTGAAACAACCTCAACCTAATTGAATCCTCGATCAGGGAGTTATATGAACACCATAAATGGAAAGTGGTGATATGATCAGTTGGGTCCTCTCCATTCTTGCCTTCAAACTTTGGAATGTCTGAAGGTAGTTTGGTAGGAACCGGAGGCCACCTTGGACTATATCGGATCGGATCATTCGTCAATTTCGACAAATCTAGCAAGTTCAATGTTGCCAGAAAAGGTAAGCGAGGAGGAGCGTAAGGATTCCATCCTTGGTGGGATGAATTCCCAACATTCTAAAAATAATAACTTGGATTTGATGAGGCACCAGGTTGCCAGAAAGAACTCGTAGAAAATGTTGGGCCATAGGACCCAAAATTTGGAGAAGGACCCCCTCCCAACGTAGAGTTACCATAGACTGGACCAGTTCCCCCCCTGAAGTAGTGAATAAAGAGGAAACCCCCTGATAGGGGTTCCAAGTGTTAGAAAGAGGGGAAATAGTCTGATAAGCACTCGACGAAGGGAAAGAAACATTCCCTTATTGACCAGCGAGAAACTGATTCTCTGCCCCCACTGTTGTAAATATAGGGTTCCAACCTGTAAAGGTAGTCGAATTCTGACCTCCAGACCAAGGGTTAAAACTCTGAGTCTGAGAAGTAAAATGAAAAGACCCTAAGGAAGGATTCAAACTAGGAATATTCCCACTTTCGAAGGGGAACCCTTGAAAAGAAGCTGACCCACTAGCCATGGAAGACATGGGTGAAGACGCAGTTGCAGCAGCGGAAAAGGAAAACGAAGGGATCCCACTAATGGGCATTCCAAAACAAAAGGGACCAGATTGAGAATCTTGTGATTGGGTGAAACCAAAGCCAAACACATCAGTACTAGAAGCAATCGAATATATAGCAATTGTGCCTCCTCCTTCTACTAAAGCAGGAGTTTGAATGCTTGCAGCACTCACAACCACAGCCGCGTTCCCAGTCATGGCCATCGAAAGGTATCAATGAGATGGATAAGGACTTTCTGGTCTTTCTGACTTAGGTCCGGTGTACTCAACAACAAATCGAGAATCAGAAGGAAGAGGAGATGGAAGTGACTCAGGAGACTGAGGTACTTCCTCTACTTCTACTTCTTCTTCTGCTTCTCTTGGAAATAAGACTCTCGAGGTGAGCAGAGTGCTCCTCACGGAACCAACACCAGAACCAACTACAACACCTTAAAGCCCTAGCAGAGGATCTCTCTCCGTTGCATCAGATACCACTGGGTGATATTCACCTGCTATATTACTCCTACACCTTCTCGAAGAAGGCTCAATATTTTCGAGAGATAACCCTCGAACTCTCCCCGATCGACGAGGCGCTTGATCAACCACTTTAACAGATTAATTAGAATCAAAAAGTATAAAGCTAAGCAAGATAGGAGCAAAGAGCACTCACGAAAAAATCCCTAAGATGCGACCAAGCAAGAAGCCTTCAGGTATTTCCGCTCCGAGTGATTAGGACCGGACACCAAAATACGAGAAAGCGAAAAATAGGACCTCCCGAAAGTATTCCGGGATAATTGCGGCCCAGGCCTACTAGCGAAGGTAACAGAAACAGTTACAACGACCTCCTAACAAGAGCCTTTGCCGGTGCAAGTACCCAAGCTTCGCCGGGGCACCCTCTAGAAGTACTGCTGGAAATGATACGACGTCTACCTCAGGTACCACGGGTATTCCCCCCCACAGTCACCTGTGTGGTACCTAGGAATTTCAACTAAGGGCACCAATCCGTGTCAGCAGCCGGGCGGAACGGTCTTAAGGCAAGATCCAGTAAATCGGAGAGGGGGTTTCTCTCTTCTCAACCTTCACTTCCCCTCGTGCTTGACTCTCTGGAGGAGAGCTTTCTCGGTCCACCTAACGGTGTTGGATTTCGCTCATTTAATAAACTTCTATGTTTTATTTTGAGCGGCCTTAGAGATTTAACTCTCCACTCACATAATCCAAGGCCCTACAACCTAGCTATTTGATGTATGACACTTAATAAAAAACTTGCTAGTTGTTTTTAAATTATTGCGCTTATTTTAGTTGGCTGTTATATTAAGTCAAGGGAATATGGAAATGAAACTCGTGATGTTTTATGACGTAGAAAATAAATTAATGAAAACGAAACTACATGCAGATGCAGTAATTGCCTTTCGATGAAAAGAGATTTCTACACGGGTTCTACGAGACTATTCTTTCTTTTCAAATATCAAACCTCACACTCGCAAAATTTATGAAAAAGACTACAAATGTTCAAGTGCACCTAATGAAAATTACTAAGAGCATGCCAATTCTAAGATGCAAAATCTAACAAAGCAAAGAGAAATTTCCAAGAATCCCCCAGTTCTATCACTTTTCCAGTTGTCCACAAAGCTAGTTCCCAAATCACAAACTCTCAGTATAAAGACACCAAAATATGCTCGAAATAAGAGAAAGAAACCAATGAAAAATCCCTTCCCAAATCAAGTCAGAAACCGAAGGTAAGAAATCTCAACAAGGCTTCAAAAGATCGAAAGAAACCAAACAAAAATGAAAAACAAAGGCAATGGAAAAACAAGATGTTTTTGAGCTTTTGAATTTTATAAAAAGAAGATTTCAAAGAGACCAAGAAGAACTATCCAATTCCCAAGCCAAACAATCTCTGAATTTCAAGAAAAAATTCAACAAAAATGCTCTAAACCTTATATTGCCACTGAGGAGCAAGATTTATACGAGCAAGAGGAAGACAAGAAACTCAGTAACTCAGCCCAGAAGAATAGCACAATCTTGCAGCAAAAAAAACTTCAGAGACCCAAAAATGACTCTTCAAAAATTGCAACAAGACCTAGTCAAATGAAATCAAGAAAACCAACCGAAAAGAAGGCAAAAATTAAAGTGCAAAGCAAGACATAAAGTTAGGAAAGAGCATATGAGCAGAAGCTCTCTGTCTTGATTAAGTAGAACAACCAAGAATCCCCCAGAAAGAGATCTTGGTACTCGAACCAGAAATGCAAGCACTAAAAAAACAAGATTTTCCAAATGAGCCAGTCTTCAACTAAACAAGAGAGAAAAAGACCAATAACCACTTTCAACACAATCCAGAGACTAAAATGACACTGCAGGAATAGGTCTCCACAAGCAAACAAGCCCAAAAAGTCAAAAAATCAAAAATTTCAAAATTTGCCCAGGCATACGCTACTTAGCAATTTTGAAACAAGCGTGCATACGCGACTGTGGCAAAGGAAAAAAGCGTATAAGCAACTTCCTTTGACAAAAATTGCGTGTATACGCATCTGTGTACATGAAAACTAGCATATGGAAAACTAAATAATGAAAAATAAAAATGATCAAGCGTGGCTAAAAAACTAGGGCTTTAGTCTCACTGAGAAAAAACTAACTGGACTGGAAATAATGATTAAAATTTTCGGAAACCTTTAAAACAGCTGAAACCACCCAATAGGGGAATCACAAGAATGTGATCCCCAGTGGAGTCGCCAGTTCTGTTTCGGGAATAACTCCCTAGAGGTCGTTGGGTCAAAAACCTCCACAGATCAGGGCATGCTATTCAAGAAGGACTCACACAACCAAACTTGTATGCTAAAATCTAGATATTATAGATTGTATAACTCACTCGTAGATCCTACGTTTGATGTACATCCCGTGGGGTCCAAACCCCCAGCAACCCTTCTTCCTCTTCAACCTGGAAATCAAAAAGAGACATGCATGGAAATCTAGTTGTACATCATATATCTTTCCTAAATGTCAGTGTAATCCATGTGAAACATCATATAAACAATAATAAATGCTTAATTAACAATCTTTTCACATATGCAAGTAGATATTAACACGAATTCAGGAACAAGATGGTTCTTCTTCATTACGAACAACATGTATAATAATAGAAAGGTGGAGAGATCACCTGAATCCTTCCACGATCTTCGAATAGACCGTCATCCGGATCTGTCCCGCCCTTGCCTCACTAGGATTATTTCAAGACTTGTGCACACGAGATGACATATAAGCTGATGAACATCTCCAGGAAACAAGGGTTTCCTGTAAAATTCTGGGAAGTGCAAGAGGGAGAGGAAATCAAACTTGAATCGGGCTCCAACAGAGTATAATGTCTATAATTTTCTCTCTCCCCCTTAGGCCATGCATATGAGGGGCTTTTATACTCCCTCAAAGTAGTTTCAATCTGTTGGAAATAGTTGGCCATGGGCTGGGGTGGTTGAATTACGAGAATAACCATCAACCCAACCTCGAAAATAGGGATTTATATATATATATATATATAATGATTTTAATGGCATACGCGGAAAAGTATCTCTCGACTCGCATATACACGCAGAAAAGTCTGGGCATATCCGCATATGGGATTTTAAACACTATTTTTTATGAACTTTTATTCAAGTCTATGGGAATGGATGCCCAAGGCCAAAGAGACAATCATGAATCACATGAGGGTGAAAAATGATGCTATAACAATAAGGTATACAATGCAATACCTGCTAAGATAAATCCACCTTCAGGGTGGGCTCTCTTGCACTACCCAAGTACTTTTGACCCAGAGATGGAATTCCAAATAAGAGAAAAAGACCCTTCAAACTTGGAAGAAATGCAGAATATGGAAATTACTGTGGAATTCAACATACTGGAAAGAGAGGAAAAGTTAAAGGAAATAAGGAAGGACAAACCAGCTCAAGAGAAACTGACTTCTTTAGAGGTAAAGCTAGAGATGTTGACAGTTACAATCAACAAAATGATGCATATACTTGGCAGGAAAGAGGAAGAGTACAAGGCCGAGGTTGTTGCTGATTATTCAAAGCAACTAGTACCATTTTCTTGGGAAGAACCAAATTAGTCATTTCAATGAAAAGATAGCTATAAAAACATACTGGCTGACCAAGGTTGCAAAGAAGAAGATGCGGAAAGTTGTCAAGTAAGTACTATATGCCTTCCTACATATTGTGCTTCACTATTAAGAGAATATTACAAGAAAATTGAAAATAGAAACAAGGTAGAATGCTCTAAAGAATTAGTAACAATGGAGATAGATGATACAAACCCTTTTGCAGATCCAGAGGTCTTTCCCTTAAGCCATCTTGAAACCACACAATCTAAAATAGAGAATGATTCAACACCTTTAGGATCTCTACCTTTATGCTTTGATTCATTTCAGATTATAAAAATAAATTGGCACCCTGAGGATCTATTAGAGGAAATTCATGGATTTCACGCTCAAGTTAACTACCACACAAATCAAGAAGAGTTGGTTGAGGATGAAATAAATCAACAAATGAAAGAGAACCCATAGGACCTCCCTAAAAGCCCAAGTGATGATTCATCATATGTTCCAGGTGAGTCTCAGGAAGACATCTAGTGTCATAATCAACCTTCACAAGAGAATGAGGACTGTTGTAGTTCTATTCAAAAAAAGATAAAAATGCCTCATTTCTTAACTGAAGGGGAGATAAATCAGCTTATAAGCATGAAATCAGCCTCTAAACCTTCATATGAACAAAATAGTTCTATTTATTTTCCTCCTAATCCCAGCTATCACATATGAGAAAATGGATTTATATTTCAACTCTAAGGGAAACAATCTGATAGTCCAATATGTATAGTTGGTGACATTCATTGTATTGATGATTCTCCATGGTTTGATCAATATGTCGATGATTATGATACCCAAATAAAAGCTAATTTTGCAGAGAAATCGACATTTGGTTTGTGGGAGGAAGCTTTATTTCATCAACTTGACAAAAGTGATCAACCAATGCATAGCAGCTATGACAGTGATGACGGAAGTTTAGAAAATTTGGAATCACATGAAGGCTTGGAAGTTGATGATCATGAGAGAGTTGCTGTGCTACCATTTCAAGAAGATCTATTTCCTAAGAATGCTCCTTCTCATCAACACGATGACCTTCATGGAGATTTCAGCTCACTCTATCAAAGCACATCAGGTTTTTTAGAGGATAACATTGCCATATATGATGAATCTACCAGTTCATATGATCATGAGGAAGAGGTGGATTTTCTTTCCCAAAAGAGTCCCAAGAATAGCCAAGTGCAAGAGGGAGTAGTCCTGAATGAAGCTTATGTCTCAAATCCTCTAGATTAGGTATTATTCCAAGATCCATTTTTTTTTCCTTGAGAATTATAAAGGAGGAGTGTGTTCTACCAAGAATAGTTTGTTGCAAAGTGTGAGAATTTTTTTAAGAATTACTGTCCGAAAACAAGTGAGGTGGAAGTGGCCTTTTGATTTCTTAAGCACTATTAGAGAGATAAAACAAGATCAATCATGGAATCATCTACTTGATTTGTTATATTGGAAAAAGGACTTTGCCAAATGAATGTATATTATGTATAGGTTAGATTAATATAGATAGGTATGAAAAATAAACTCAGCCTTGTGAGCATCTTTTTAGTTCTAGATTGTTTGGAAAAAATGAAAAAGCATAAAAACAAAGAAAGGTAGAAAAAGAGGGATATTTAAAAAAGAGGTATAGCCCCATACCAAAAAAATAGTAATGTTGAAAGTGTGCAAGCCTAAATGCCACTACTTGTGCCAAAAATTCTTTTTCAGTCATCTAGCCTAATCATGGCTGAACATGTTTTCAATTTATTGCTAATAGGTTAGTGAAAGAGAACTTGTCAAAGCATCTAAACTTGAATTGTCAGTAGGAATATATTAGGAAGAAAAGATACTGGTTCTCCATGTTCAAATCTAAACCAAAGAGAAAATACAGGGATCGCTAACAAATTTTGAATCATAGCCCTCATGTTTTCAAGTTTTTCATTATACAAAAATAATGCGTGTGTGTAGCTTTTCAAAATGCCACATCCCATGGAAAATCAGATTCCTAATCCTGGATTTACCATGTTTTGAATTTCATGTTAGTAGAATAGAGAATAAAGTTTGTCAAGCAGCTTAATCCTGACAAATGATTAGAATAGGTAGGGAATAAGATAGTTCATTAGCCTAATCTGAACTCTTGGAAGTAATAATGGTAGAAATAGATAGTCTTTTATGATTTAAAAATAAAATGATGTCAAGGGTTTGCCAGTCCAAGTGCACCCAAGTGAAGAAAAAATGTTAGACCAAGTAAGATGGGTAAGTAGGAAATAAGTTGAAGCAAACATGTCTTTTCATATTGTGCGATCATAGCTTCAAAAGATCATTATAAAATGAAAGCGAAGAAAAATCTAGCCAATGAATGAGGCACTGGTCTTCATAAGCCCAGAGATCTAAAGTTTTGAACACCTCCTGAAAAGGAGCTACCCTCCCCAAGTGGAGCCACTGTTACTCATCAGTAATTTTTTCCTTTGTAGATGACTAAATGTTTGCCCTAGATTTCTAGAAACAAAGTTTATGAATATTGTGAGTTCTAGAAATCTCACTACCTTCATTATCCTTAAGATAATTTTTTTCACTATTTCGTCATCCCATCATGTCAAGCTCAGCTCACCCATCCCATAAGACCCATCATGGGCTCATGTCACTCATTTTGTCTTTTTTGTATCACCTTTGGCCTCAGCCCTCTATTTTGTTTTGCCTAACTCCTCCATTGTCCATTTAGGGATTTTAAGGGCATTTTTTCTTGGTTTCATGAACTCCATGGTTAAACGTCAACACGGCTTGTATCTTGATTCTCTCACACCTCCTCCTATCCTTAACATACCTTCATAAACACTTCCCATCACTCCTATCCCTTGACCTCATCAGTTTTCTACAAAACCTAGCCTATTGCAACAATTTGACACTTTTCAAGACTAGGCCTCATCATTTTTTCCATTTTGGACCCTTTCCCCTCACTAAATTATTTAAATTCCACTTTCCCCTACTCTCTAACATCTCTCCCTATCCCCCAAAATTTCCCTAAGAATTTAGACAACCCTTAACCCCTTCATTCCCCTCCCTCTGCAAGGCACTCCTAAATCCCCTACACCAAACCCTAATTTCCTCTTCCAACTAAGCTAGGGTTTGATATGAAAGGGAGGCACAAGAGTAAAGGAATCATTTTATATATCTTTTCAGCAAGCATAATTCCATACCAACACATAAACATCACGCCTCCATCATTTTCCAAGAATTCATTCCAAGAGACAAGCCATGTGTCACGCCTAGGGCCAGTTTTGCTTCAAATTGTGTTTATGAAAAAAAAGATATGAATTTGAAAAACATGAGAGAGTTTTTTGTCCAATATAGGCCCAAGAATAAAAAAATCCTTCAGTTTTTACACAAGTATCATGGTTTGGGAGCAATATAAAAAATACAGGTATCTCAGGAGAATTTCTGCACTACTGGAGTGACCTTGGGAAAATCAGGTTTTCTCACAGCTGGAGTGTCGAAATGACTTTCTTGATGAGTCAAGTGACAACAAGTCTTGGATTTATTTCCAATGAGCTATCATGAGCTAAATTTGGAGTAGAGGAAGACCTCAAAACGTTGTCTAAACCAGCACTTTGCATTTTTGCACCATCATTCAACACTTTTTGACCAGTGTTGTGCAAATCCATTTTTGTACAGGTAAATGGACACCAAATGTAAACCAAAAATAATTTTTAGAAAGTAGACTCTAGCAATATTTCCAACGAGCTATCATGAAGCTCATTACGAGACCGAGAAGGCCTCCAAATGCCTTATGCACATTGGTGCTGCGCATAGACGGAGTGGCGTTGCGTAGAGAAGAAGTTTGGCCAAAATTGCCAAAAATTAGTGAAAATCAGTCTTTTCCTCCTCAAGTTGGACCCAGGCTCCTGCAAAAGTTGAATAAGGTTGATGGTAACTTTTATTTTCCCTTCAAGTGTTCTTTTTTCATCCATAATCAAAGAAGAATAAGGTCAAACAACTTGATCTACCACTGATCAAAAGCCATTCAAGAAAGGCCTCCTTGGCCAAAACAAAAATTTTGCAAGGGAAACAATTGTCCTTGTTCACATATCTGAAAAAATGATAAAAATTGCTATCAACATGAGAAGAGGTAAGGTAATGGGGTAAGATCATCACCAGAAGGCATCCACAAGAAGAGAAAGGCAACATGCCTATGTTTAAAGAGAATCAGGGTTTTGTGATTGATTGAAAAAATAGTAATGCCAAGCAAGGAACTGTCACAAGGACCACAAGGAAAAAAAAGGTCAAATGAAGATAATAAGTCCTCCTTCATGAACAAGAAGATGGCATTCAAAGGATATCCAAGGTGTTCTCTAGGGTTCTTATAGGCAACATTGTTTCACCTACACCAAAGGAGAAATGGCAAAGAATATCAGTTTAAGGAGGCCTAAGATTTCCAAGTATAGTCAAAGGCCTCCAAAATAATAAAAAGAAAAGCAAGCATGAGGTTGAGTATCAAAAAGAGAAATTCATGCTAAGAATGGGTTAACAGTTGAAGAAAAAAATGTGTCAAACTCCAAAGGGACAGTAATCAAAAGCAAAAATTGTGTAGGCACTTGCAAAAATAGAAGTGGCCAGGAGAGACACAAAATGATTTAAAAACTGTGAGATTTTCCCACCAAAGATATATCACTGGAAAAATGATCAAAGGAACAAAAATTTAATTGGTCTGAGAGCAGTAAATCCTCCAACAAGGGTTTCCTTATCAAAATTATATTCTGCAAAAGATAGCTAAACATGAATGACACTTCTGTAGGACTGTCAAAAATGCTTACCTATAGGAAGATTGATAAGTTCAAAGCAAAAATAATGTTTCTCATGATGATGACACATCTAAAATACCAAAGTAATATTAATTCCAATTGCTAGGGTTTTTGCACCAGAAGGTCTCCGCTGATTCACAGTGAAAAACATGACAGAATGACAGTTAGAGGAAGGGACAAATTCTTCTTTCAATCTCTCCACCAAGCAAACAAAGACATAAAGAATGCAGCGCTAAATACTGCAAGGTGAAAGTGCCAAAATGGTCACAAGCTTACTGTTTACAAGTTTTTAATTTCATGAGAAGGATAAAGTGAAGGAAGACCTTCAAGAAACACTAATTTCACTATCTGCCTATTTTCTTCAAATTTTGTCAAAATAACCTTTTTTTGAAAAGGCTCAAGTTTTCAAGTGTGGGTAAAGGACACATGTTTGATCTTGTTGAAGAGGTTTTCAGTCTAAGGAGAGCATCATGATGATCCAGCAAGACAAAAAACAATTTTTTGGGGACTTTGCCACTTATGGGACAAAAGGGGCCAAAAGGACAGTAAAAAGTACGAAGACAAATAAACATTACAAAGTCAGTTTTAATCATGAAATATTCTTCAAAAATGAGTATAAAGCTCTCCCTTCCCTCTCCTCCACCTCATATTTGTCATTGCAAAAGAAGAAAAGAGTCTTTGAAAGAATTTTTTTAGGGTTTTTCTGCAATCTTGGTTGAAAATTTCAGGCGCTACGCATTGGGACGTCGGCGCTGCACACATAGGAGGCAACCACAGTGTTAAAATACACTGCGCTACGCATTGGAGGGAGGGTGCTACGCACATGTCCAGGTTCGGCCTGACCACCCGCCTTTCAACGACGCTATCTACAGGCCTGTCAACGCCTGACCCGACCTGGCGCTACGCACAAGAAGGCCTGATAGGAATGGCCTATTGGGTGACACTACGCACAAAGAGGTTTTTGGCCAGTTCTGCCCAAAAGTGGCCAAAATGAATTTTTTTCCTCTAAGCTCCTGCAAAAGGTTAGACAAGGTTGGTGGCCTCTCTTCTTTCCCCTCCAAATTTTTCTTTTACACCTGTAATCAAAGAAGAATATCAAAAAACATGATATTTGGTCAAACCCTAATCTTCAAGGAGATCAATCATTTAACCCTGTAGGGCAAATATTTACCATTTGGAAAGTTTTCATTAGCCTAAATACACTCAGTACAAGCAAAGAATCCTCTTAACTCTAAAAGCATTCCTTGATTACTTCATTTTTCCTTCCATTTGCTAATACTCGCCCTCACATCACTCATTTGCCCTCCCTAGACCAAAAAGTTCTCACCAAACTAAAAATCATTTTGTTCTACATCATTCACCATGTATGAGGAAGAAATCAGTACCAACAATGACGAAGGCCAAAGGCCTATCAAGCCAAAACACAAGGGAGGAAGGGTTAATAGGTTTGAGCCTTTAGACACCATACAAATCACCTCTTATCCCACGATCCTTGCATATTTTCAAGATGTTAGATGCTATCAGTTCTGTGAGAAGGTTAAACAGGTCCAAAACTACTCAGAGTTGACTAGGTTGTTCATTCTCAACCTAAAAAACCACCAGGTCAACCTAGCAGGAGTAAAATTTGAATTATCATCCAAATCCATTTTTGAAGCCACAGGAATGCTAGATATTGGTGCGAGATGGTTCAAACATAAGAAATTGGACTGAAGCTAATATGATCCCTTCCTCAAACCTAGTTATCAGCAAGGATACAAGGTTGTTTTCCCCTTTTCCCACCTACTAGAGAGATATGCCCTTCTGATGGGGTAGATCATCAAGTACTTCACTTGTGAGGGGAGGTACTCCAGGGTTTATTCATATCACATAAGGTTGCTGATGCACCTCACCAGGGTTAAATTGCTAAACCTACCATACTATCTCTACTGGAGCATTCACAAAATGGCTTCAGTGGTTAATAAAAGGAGTTATGCCCACCAAATGCAGAGCCTTATTCACCACTCCTTGATTAAAATGATTGTTTTACATTAGTTGGAGCAGCAGGTAATTCCTTGGGAAGTTTTCATCTCACATGATATATTTGCAAATCCCCAAGCCTTCATTCAGCAAATTTTTCCTTCCTTTTCACACCCTCTTACCTCCACTCCTCCATCACCTCCACCTATGCCTTCTCCACAAGGAAACCTACCTCTCTCTTCTTCTCCTGATGCATCTAATGAATATGATGGTAGTGGCAATGAAGAAACAAAAGATGACAGTGGAAAGGAATAAAACAACGAGGAAGAGACAGAGTTAAATGAGGAACAAGGAGCTGACAACAGTAATGAAGAGCAAGAATATGATGATGGAGATAATGAATACAGTGAGGTAGATATAGATTCTAATGAGGAAGGGCAAGAGGATTATGATGACATGGAGGAGAGAGATGAACATGGCAATCAAGAAAACAAATACAGTGATTAATTGGAGGAAAACAGTGATGGGGATGATACAAATGAATTACTCCCAAGTACAGAAAAGGGTATTGCTGATGAAAAATATGAAGACATAGAGGATAATGAAGAGAATGATGAGGATGATAGTTAGCAGGAACATGCACAGGACAACCAAGAGTAGAATGTGCATGAGCATGACAATGAGCACAATGATAGTGCAAACAGTGTTGAAATGAATAAAGATGATGAATATGATGAAACATAGGGAGACGATGACGAAATAGAAGAACAAAAACATGCATATTATGAGGTTGAAACAAATTTTGAAGAGGCAGGTAGTGAGCAATGAAATAGCACAAATGAAACAATCAACGATGAGCAAGGCCATCAAGGAAATAGTCATGAAAACTATCATGACTGCATGACGCAATCAACCTCCTAATGATGATGGAAGTCAAGATAGCCAAGAGGATCATGAAGACAAAGATGTTTATGAGGAAAAAAATCAAAATGAGGCAAGTGAAGAAGGTAATGATCAATTTGAAGACCAAAATGACAGTGTAGAAGACAGTGAGGAAGACAATGATGAAAGTGATGCTGAAGGTCAAGAAAGAAGTGATTCAATGGGGTATGAGGTGACCCATAGAAGCCATGGAAAAGATGAAAAGGCTTGTGAAAACACCAAAGGTCATATCAATAAAGGAGAAACTGTCAAAACTACCATGATCACTCCCCTCACATGCACATACCACAGAGGAAAAGGAGATGTGTTTGCTGCCTCAAAAAGGAAAAGGGTCATATCTCCTCCAGTTATCAAGCCAAAGGATAAAGTTAAGGGAAAGATGGAAAGGGGTGAGGAGTAGGTAAAGGTGAGGAGAAGCAAGAGAATCAAGAAAATTTCTCAAGAACCTCAATTCATTGATCTAGGCAGTGACAGTGAGGACAAAGAGATGGCCACCAGATTACTACTCTTAACCAAGGATGCACAACTTAGGGAGTCGGAAAGAGATTTTTACATGGCACAAGGTGTCATTCAGTATTACAAAGAGGAGCACAAGAATTCCAAGAAGGTGAAAAGGGACCTTGTTCTCCAAAAGAAAATGACCAAGCACTATGCAAAGAAAAACATGCTTGCTTGTGCGAAACGGAAGGAGGCCCTCATGGAGCTAGGAAACCTAAAAATGGAAAAAGTGCATGATATCCTTTGAATTTTGGCTGATGCTTCTCAACAGGTGTCCAAGATCTCTTGAGGGACCTCTCCACCAATTTTGGGGCAATTTGAACAAAATTTTGTTTTTTTGAAATTTTGAGCCCTCTGTGCGCAACACCCTAGGTGCTACTCACACATTTCGTGCATACTCAGCTCACATAATTTGCATTTTTGGATTCCTCACATCACCAATAGTCTGATCACAAAATTTTAGATCATTTGGAGCAGTTTTGACCCCCCAAAAGGTCACAAAACATCAAACGTTTCACCTTTCTGCCTCATTTTCTGACCAGGTGCTGCGCACAACACAATGTTGGGAGATTTGGTTTTTGGACCAGCACATGGAACTCACTTAGGAAAACTTAAGCATTTATGGAAATTAGACTCATCAGGATTTTTGACGAGCCATGACGGAGCAAAATCTGGCACCGCGAAGGGGTCCAAAACTCAGCCACAAAAGACCCTATTTTCTGTTGAAGTGGCGCTACGCACAGAGGCTATCTAGTGTGTTTTGGACCAAAAGTCAACAAAAAAAACTCATTTATTGCAAATAGATATTTTGGAATTTATCTCTTAGGTGAAAATAGTTATTTCGAAATTTATCTCTTAGGATATTATGTGCCTTGGGCTTTGGATGGTCTCTTGACCATAAATGACATTTATGGTTAAATTTGACATTTACCTACCATATTTAGGGTTTTGGCCCTCCTTTTCTCCATAAATATAGCATGAGCCCCCTCTGTATTTTATTTTATTTTGATGAACTTGGAGAGCAATACATGGTTTCTATGAGCTTGGAGAAGAAGTTGGTTTTGTGAAGTTGATGAATGGCTTGCTTGGATTGATGATGGAGAAGCTTGTTTGAAATATTTCTTAGCTTGGTGAATGGTGATGTCTTCTTAATTTGTTTATGCTTCCTTTTTATCATTTTGTTTCATCGTTCTTGTTTTCTATAAATCAGAAAAGTATAGGTTGAGACATGCTCTTTGAGGCACCTCAGTCCTCCTGTTTGTTATAGATTTGATGTTTTCCTCTGTTTGGTCATCTTAAGGAATTCTTGATTGATCCTTAGGTCCACCTAAACTTGTTTTGTTTCATATATGGATTAGTATGCTATTTTACAAGTATGATTCACGGTATGCCCTACTTACTTGAAGCTGTCCAAAATCTGTCTTAAAACCTCTCTTTGGAATAATGTTTGGTAGGTTAAGTCAAAGAGGTTTCGTTCGATCTTTCCCTTTGTCCATGTCTACCAACTTGTTTCAAAGTTATTTATAGCCTGATTTATGATTTTTAGGAGTTCCCTCTTCATAGATTAAGTTATTGTGCTATCTTATATGTTTTCACAAATTCTGAAGGTGAATTTACTAAAGTTAGAAGCTCTTATGCTTTCTATGTTTCACTGTAATGTTTATCTTGGATATTTATCAGTTTAAGTATTGTTCATTGAGATTAATGGTTTTCTATACCTCATGATTTCTAGCTTTTAACTATATGTATTTAAGACGTCCTGGTTTTCCAAAACTTGATGTTCACTCCACCTCACACATTACCTTAAGGATCCATTAACCTTGCTCGATTGCCCTGCAACACACTCTGATTCATCATTGAGACACTCATGAATTTCATTGACTCCAAAGCCCAATGATTCAAAAACCTCTCACTTCTCACTCCACCTATTCCACTTGACCATCTTACCCAACCAAAAAAATCAACAAAGGCTACACTTAACAACTAGCCTAAAATCAACTACCTAAAGCAAAAAGAACACATCCTTTGCACCCAATAGAGAGATCCCTCTTTGAGTCCAGGAAGGATAGGTCTTAGGACTCCAAAGACTGGTTCCATGTTACCCTGTCATTTGGTATACCAATATGCCAAATCACAGGACCCTAACACGAAAATCGTGATTCCAATAGCTTGATGTTTTAGATGTTGATGCACCTGTCTCTACGAAATTTCTCTTTGCTTTTACAAAGGATTCCTTTTCACTCTATAACTTGAGTCCTTCCTTCTCTTCAGACGCCTTTCGGATCTAGAGGTCATTATTTAGTTTTTTTCCTTTGTCTTCACCAGTTGTTGCACCACTCCTAAAAACAATATTCGCACTCGGTTCTTCTTCACGTAGGTCATATCTTACCATATAAATATTGTCAGTGGAAGTATATAGTTTCTTTTCTTTTATTATTGCAATTAATATAGGAGAATATTCAATAACATGATCAAATTGTCTACAATATCTACAGGATTGTTGTGTTCAATTTGGACAATCATGCGCGTAAAGACTAGCATCCACGCAGTTATAGTATATGAGTTGTCCCCTTCCTCGACCAGATCTTCCTCCTCTTCCTCAACCTCTACCTTAGAATCCACCACGTCGAGATGGAGATGCAGGTGAACCTACCTCCCATCCTTCTGACTACATCCTATATAAGCCAGCTCGATCAATCATCAAATCGAAGCTACGACAATTCTGATCATCATGTCCCACTGATCACAAAAATGTTCAGAAAGGTTTCTTAACCTCAAGGATATATTTACTAATCCTAGGGCAGATGTCTGTCATGTGCATACTAGGTGTTTGACATATCGCACACCATAATGTGGGGGTGCCACTTAGTCTTGTCACACTCTTAATTGGACTTGGTCCTCTGCATGTTAGATAGGGATTATATACAGGACATTGTCCTTGATGATGCCCTTCAAATTTACAATGTATACACCATACACCTATGCATACACCCTTCTCCTTCTCTTGGAAGAGGCTTTATATCTCTAATTTTAGTGCATCTAGTTGGTTTTGAATCTGTTGAGCCTTAACCTGCAAAGCTGGTACAAGTGAGGCTTCTAACTTCATTTCAATCTCCACAGCTTCAGGCTGTGTTGCAATATTCTATTGATTTAAAGACTAGCACATATGCAGTAACAACATGGCAATGATCCATTCTTTGTGTTGCATATCATCAATAGTAAATCCTCCATCTCTTATGGTGCGCTTCCATCATTGATCCACCTCCCATATGGACTCATTTACTTCTTGGTGGATCTCCTTTAATGCAGTCATGCATTGAGCATATGATTTCTACCTTTTGAATTGATCCTTCAATGTGGCCTTGAGATTCTCAATTCTTGCATTAGGGTTTGTCGCTTCATACCTTATGTACCAATCCAGCGCGCGTTCATGAAATGCACTAGCCAGTTGTGCTTTCTTACCATTATCATTATTGATTTGTTGCGCTATCCATACAATGTCTGTGACAAACCAGAATTGGTACACATATTCGTTCTTGATACCACGAAAATTAGGTAGCTTAATGGAAGAATACATATCAGCATCTGGTGGGGGAGGTGGAGGTGGAGTGGATGGCTTGTTATAGTGAGATGAGTTCAAAAGTGGATTGGATGGGATCTGAAATATGGCCAACGACACAAGAATAGCATGAGATTGCAATTCCTCTTCTTCTGAGTCCATAGATTCACCAGATCTACTGATTTTAGGCTCCTCGTCACTCTCAAAACCTTATTCTAGATCTACTCTGTAAGTTCCTCCACTGCGCATAGCCAAGCCTCTACGGGAGATTTAGTCAATATGGCTACGTAGAGTACCCTTTTCACATAAATAATTTTAATCCATAGTTTCAGTGAGCATAGGAACTTACCTCTACAACCCTTGAAAAATATCCTTTCAGCTTGAGAATCGATGCAAACATATCAATAGCGAATTCAATCACAAATCCTCCTAGAACACTATTGATCCAGTGATCTACCGCGTGGGTAATCTTATTGCTAGATTTCTCCAATTGTTGTACGAACTCTAAGGTCCACTTGGTGATCGCATCATATTTTGTTCAGGTCTGGAATTCAGCAAGCCGAGGCAACCACTCTTGTAACTCCGTTGGAAAGCAAGCCAAGAAAATTTTGTGGACCTCGGTGTAGATATGCCTTTGTGCCCAATATTCGGTAGACAATTTAGGGCTTCTGTTTTCTTGGATCAAAAATTCACACACGTTCTTGTCAAGTCAATCTTGCAGTTCATTCTTTGTAAGCTGCCACATCAACTCTCTCTCAAAATGATCTCGGTCCCAGCAATAGAAACATTTTTTGGCTTGAGGGGTCCTGAGCAAGGTTCAAAGTAATCACGGAACCAAAAAAACCCTTCAACTACTAGCCCTTTTGGAAGTGATTTGCTTGTGCATACCAAAGTCTCACCTAAAGCAGTATGGGGGAGTGTTGGAACTAGGTTTCCACACCCTAAGGGAGATTTTGATGTGGATCCAAAATATCTCATACATACTGCCTTTTGCGCAACTTCACAGAAATAGATCTAGTTGCAGAAAAACAATAAAGCAATTACACACTCCTAGATAGTGATAAACAAACTTATCCCTTGCGTATCCACAAATTTATACACAATAAACCCTTACACTACAAATTATTATACTTCGGATCTAACAATTAAACAGAACAATACTCGTGCATCATTGGAATGGACCAATGTGACTATCAATGATGGAAACAAATATGCATTCAACTGAACAAATCCATATCTATAATAAGCAACATATAATGCGCATAAAAAATATAAAATAGTCACTATTGGAATTGTATAATGTTCGAGTTCACAAGAATTTCCTTCTTTATTAAGAAATCTTCAATCAATACCATATTTCCCTTCTGCGCACACAAGAGCAGAGTATATGCACACAATTGAGGATTATGTCTCCTCACGCACAACCAACAGGACCCTTTCTACTGAGGCACCTTCAAACAAAATCTATATTGACCATTAAGCAACATCAAAATAAATTAACCTTGCAAACCCTAATCTTCAACTGGAAAGTGATTCAAAAGGGAAAGCTTCTCTAACCAAAAATTCCTGTTGTTCTGTAAATAAATAACAGAAGAAAAATATTTTACTTAAATGAAAGGAAACACACGTAAGTACACAAAAAACCTTAGATCTGAGAACACCTCAACAAGGAAAATGAAACACGCAAGAGCTCTATAAACCACACACACTCGTAATTCATAAATAAGGTTCACACCAATCATTTCATGTACCTAACACACAATATAATAGTTATGGGAGGACGAGCTGGGTTGGTTGGGCCGTAGCCAACCAACTTGTTTCCCTTTAAGGAAAATTATTAGTCTATCAGAGAAAGATTAACATTACATAAAATAGATAAAATGGATGCATGGACCTAAAATTCATATTATCTTAATAAATTTCAGTCCTTCAGTACATCTTGAGCTCAACAATCTAGCCCCCACTCATCATAGGATAGGGGGAGAGCCCCCTAGAATTTAGTGATGATATGTATGAGTTCTTAATGAAAGTGTGCTTGAGGATTTGTCAATTACAAGTGTTAAAAAATGAGTTTTATGAGCCTTTATGTTAAATTTTTAAACACGTAAAGCATGAATTTAAAACTATGAAATAGAAGAAACAACACACAAATGACCCATAAAAATAACCACAACACAACAACTGATGAAGGAGTTCACCCCTCCTGGGCTACGTCTCCTTGGTCTAGCTTCCAATGTGTTGGCCCTATATCATTATTCTCAAAATGGTCATTACATACATTTATGATGCTTAAATGGATTAAAACATGTTCTATCAACTCTAGAACTAGCAAAAATTGCTATCCAACCTCTTTCGGCTCCAAAATTGGTAAAAAACTGAAGAAGTTATGAGCCTCCCTAGTTTTGCTACTAATCGCACAAAAAATTCCCCAAAATATGGAACCGTCCTACAAATTTTCCCATAATCCGCTAACCGAGCACCATTTTAGCGATAAATCTAGGCGAAATTGTTATAGAGTTAATTTTCATAATGTCACAATAAATTGACATTTTAAACCATATTAACATGCTTAGTTAATTTTTTTAAATTAATCAGTGAGCTATACTCTGTGTGCTTGTGGTTCCCGGGCCTTATTCATATGGGGTATAATGTCTATATATAGGTGGCAGCTATAGTTTAACAAGGATTATGGTAGACCACCTAGTTAATACTTGGCTTTGTTTGCGATGAGGTCATAGTGTAGATTCCATGTGGTACAGTTTGTAATTTAACCAAAATTTTAGTAGCCCTTGGGCTGCCATGTGGCAACCTCGGTTTCAACCATGTGGCAACATGTGGTTGGCGACCAACCACCCAATAAAAATTTTCCAATTAACACCCAAGTGGCGAGGCCTGATTGGCCCAATGAACCGAGTTAACCTTTCCTAGTTAGTTGTAGGGACTACTGACTAGGAAGTGTGCACAAATTTTTGCCAAAATTTACTTGTTTGGGAAAACGAATAGAACTTGTTTCTAGAAGCATGCATTGCCAGTTCTCCATGAAATGAGTTAGACTAGATTTAGAAAAATGATATATAAGTGGTCGTTTAGGTTCCACACCATTCTGACAACTTTCATTTTTTAGCATAATTTTGAGCACTTGATCGCTCCTCCCCATTAGAAGCTTTTGGACCCCAAAATATCACTTTTCGTTGTTCAGTAGATGAGGGTATAGTTCCCTCACCTTTCCAATTTTGATCCATCTGGATTTTCTTGGATTTTTTCCTTTGAGCACCACATGAAGCTACTCCACATGCCCTTGTTTTGAAGACCTTGTTATTTTTTCAATAATGGTGTCTTGCAGTAGCTCATCAACGTATTCAAGAGAGAAATACTCAATGGAAGGAATCTGAACATTTTCTCCTTGATCTTCAATCAAAGGTGGTTGATACAAGCTTAAGTTCTCAACATTAACAACAGCATAAATTTTCATATATGAAGGAAAATCCAACCTAAAGGCATTATCACCAATTGTTTCTAAAGTTCTAAATGGACCATATCAAATGGGTTTCAGTTTTTTACCTTATCCTTTAAGCCTTTCTTTGCTATTGTGAAGCCAAATTTCATTACTAACTTCAAAATTGTGATCTACATGATGATTATCGTGCCTTGTTTTTTACTTGAATTGGCACTTTTCCTATTTTTCTTGAACTACTTGATATACCAATTGGATTTTTTCAATTAACCTTTTATCTTTGTTTATGTCTATGAACATCAATAGAAACATCCTATCCAAAAATTAAATCCAAAGGAGATTTGGGCAAGTATCCCAAACATGCCTCAAATGGATATGTTTGAGTTGAAAAGTGCTTTGCTCTATTGTAAGAATGCTTAATATAGTGCAAGTTTTCATCAAACAACTTAGGATGCTTGTTGCAATAACCACGAAGAAGATGTATCACCGTCATGTTCACCACCTATATTTGACCATTTGCTTTTGGATGAAATCTTGTACTCTTTTTCAATTTGGTGTCCATGAATCCCCTAAAGCTTGAAAAAAAATTCTAACAAAGTGAGAATCTCGATCACTAACAATAGATGTGGGCAATCCAAAATGCACCCATACATTCTGTAATGATAACTGAGTAACTTGTTCACCTGTAATTTTATTTTTACATGGCATCAAATTACACATTTTGTTGAACCTATCCACAACTACAAAAAGATAATCATGATTCCTTTTTGACATAGGAAGACCTCCAAAAAATTCCATAGAAACACTCTCCCATTGACGAGAAGGTACTGGAATTGCTGTGTACAATCCTAACTTTCTATTGCTAGGCTTATTGAGAGCACATAATGAACAACCTCTAATAAAACGTGACACACTTTCAAGCATACGAGGCCAATAACAATACCTATGTAGATGTGGCACTATCTTGCTTACACTGAAATTCCCAAAAATAGGAGAGGTATGGGCTTCTTGTTGGGTATGTGTTATATTCTTTCCACGACTAAGCACGTGCTTCTTGTTTGGTCCTTAATTTCCGGTGGGTAGTCTGCATCCATGGTTTTGTGCATGGTTTTGCACATGGTATTGGGGCACGATGGTTTTCGGCCCCCGGTATTTTTGTAGATCCGGTCAACGGAACTATGGTTATGTTCTAATCCAGGGTTTATGGATTGGGGTTTATGTATGCTTCGGCATGTATATATATATGTGTTGTAACACTAAAAGGAAAATAATGAAAAATCAAGCTGGTCGTCCCGATTTGGGATCCAGGGGAAAATTTTTGAGTTTATCTGTTTTATGTTTTATGCTCTTGCTATTGCTTATTTTCTATTATAAGATTCGTGTGTAGATAATTTATGTTCAGGGTTAAAACCTACATTTGGTATCAAAGTTGTTTCGGCTTCAAGGGGACGCCTTTGCTGCTGAGGGTTTTTTTTTTTTTTTTTAATTCGGGTCTGAGGTAGACCCTGTTTAGTGGGAGATCTGTGGGATCGATTCTTGCTATGAAAGAAGATGGCGAGCGGCGGAAAGATAGAGATCAAGAAATTTAATGGTCAGATTTTTGAGTTGTGGAAGCTCAAGATGGAGGATCTTCTAGTGGATAAAGATCAGTGGATCGCGGTAGATCCAGGTACTAAACCAACGGGAATGTCAGATGAAGACTGGAAGAAACTGGATCGGAAGGCTAAGAGCACAATACGGTTGTGTGTCTCAGATTCAGTATTGTTGAATGTATCTGGGGAAGCTACATCGAAGAATTTTTGGGAAAAAATTGGGACTTTGTACCAATCTAAGTCTCTGGTGAATAAGTTGTTCCTGTGGAAAAAGTTGTATAACCTGAGGATGAAGGATGGAGACTCGGTGACAGAGCATCTGAACGCCTTCAATACTGTGGTAAGTGAGCTGCCATCTGTTGATATTAAAATTTCAGATGAAGATAAGTGCATCAGTTTGTTGTGTTCTCTACCAGACTCGTGGGACAGTCTGGTTATTGCAATAGGTAGCAATACGACTACCTTGAATTTTGATGACAATGTCTCAACCTTGCTGTCGGAGGAAATGAGACAGAGAAATATGGAGGGTCAGAATGGAGATGCCTTATCTATACGAGGAAGGTCCCAGAACAGAAACAAGCATAAGGTTTCGAGTGGGAGATCCAAATCTAGAGGGAGATCTAAATCTCCTGGAAAGTTTGTAAAGGTGTGCTGGAAATGCGGAAAGGAAGGGCACTACAAAAAGGACTGCAGATCTAAAGCTCCTGAGAAAGGAAAGGGATCTGATGATGCTCCTTCTGTAGAGGCAAAAACCACCTTAGATGAAGGTGGGGATGTGTATTTGGCTTCTTCTTCAAATACACATGTAGATCATGAGTCATGGTTGATTGACTCAGGTGCATCCCTTCACTTCACTCCCCATAGGGAGTGGTTCTGCGAGTATGAGAAATATGATGGTGATATCTTCCTAGGGGATGATAGGAAGGCCAAAATCTTCGGACGTGGAAAGGTAAAGCTGAAGCTACAAGGTGGAAGGATTAGAACACTTCCTGGTGTTCTGCATATTCCTGCATTGGCCAAAAATCTGATTTCTATAAGTAAGATGGATGATGCATGTGTAAAAACAGTGTTCGAGAAAGATGCCTGCAAGATAGTTTGGGGAGCACTGGTATTAATGCGGGGAGTTTAGACTGGAACTCTGTACAAGGTACAAGGTAGCACTGATATTGATGGGTGTAACAGTTTTGTGGTTCCTGAAAGTGGGACGGAAAGCCTAGCTGTCTCTAGAGAAAAGACCATGCTATGGCATCAAAGGCTTGGACATATTGGAGAGAAGGGCCTTCAGATATTGCATAGAGATGGTATGGTAGAAGGTATGTCTAATTGTTCTCTGGATTTCGATTTCTGTGAACATTGTGTATATGGGAAGCAGAATCGGGTGAGTTTTCCTTCTGGTGCTAAGAGGGCAAACAAGATATTAGAACTTGTGCACAGTGATGTGTTTGGGCCTGTGTCAGTTCCATCACTGGGAAATTCTATGTACTATGTTTCATTCATAGATGACTTCTCAAGGAATACATGGATATATTTCTTGAGGAAGAAATCTGAAGTCTTTGACAAATTTAAAGAATTTAAGGCTCTGGTGGAAAACCAGAGAGAGAAGAAGATAAAGGCGTTGAGGACAGATAATGGTGGGGAGTTCTGCAAGAAGGAATTTGAAGAGTTCTGTAAGAAGTGTGGTATAGCACGGCAGAAGACTACTCCATACACACCTCGGCAAAATGGAGTTGCAGAAAGAATGAATAGAACACTGATGGAAAAGGCAAGAAGCATGCTCAGTGGTACCGGGTTAGGACAAGAATTCTGGGCAGAGGCAATGGAGACTGCATGTTACTTAGTTAACAGATCACCTTCATCAGCATTGGAGGATAAGACCCCACATGAGGTATGGACTGGTAAGAAACCCTCTATTTCACATCTAAGGGTATTTGGATGTGATGCATATGTACATGTTCCAAAGGAAAAAAGGACCAAGTTGGATAATAAATCTGAAAGGTGCATCTTTATTGGGTATAAGGATGGTTTAAAGGGTTACAAGCTTTGGAACCCAGAAACAAGGAAGGTTGTGTACAACCGAGATGTGGTGTTTAGAGAAGTGGAAGATGTTGTTAAACATGAAGTCCTACCAAAGGAACCTGAGAAGATAGAGTTTGAGCTAAAGGAGGATGAATCAGACTCTACAACAGAAGAAGACTCAGAAGATGAAGAGCCAAAAACTCCAGCTTTGAGAAGATCAGTTCGGGAAAGAAGGCAACCAGAAAGGTATAGTCCATCTGCTTTCTGTTCAGGTTTTGCCTTAACTATAACTGATGATGAACCTAGAACTATCAGGGAGGCAGTAGATTCAGAGGATGGAAAACTCTGGAAGGAGGCCATGGCTGATGAAATGGCATCCTTGCACAAAAACGATGCATGGGATCTGGTGGAGTTGCCGGATGGAAGGAAGCCCATTGGGAGCAAATGGGTGTTTAAGAAGAAGATGAATGTAGAAGGCAAGGTGGAGAAATACAAAGCTCGGTTGGTAGCGAAAGGTTATTCCCAGGTGCCGGGAATTGATTTTGGTGATATTTTTCTCCTGTTGCCAAGGTTACTTCTATTAGATTACTTTTATCTGTTGCTGCTGCATTTGATTTTGAGATAGAACAGATGGATGTGAAGACAACATTTCTTCATGGGGATCTAGAAGAGGAGATTTACATGAAGCAACCTGAAGGCTTTATGGTGAAGGGTAAGAAAGAACTAGTATGCAGGTTGAAGAAGTCTCTGTATGGGTTAAAACAGTCACCAAGGATGTGGTATCAGAAATTTGATACCTATATACGGGGACTTGGCTTCACCAGAAGCAAGGAGGATCACTATGTTTTTTTTAAATTAATTGGTGACCGTGTTATTTATTTGGTCTTGTATGTGGATGATATGTTGTTGATTGGAAATGACAAAGAAATTATCCAAGATTTGAAGACCCAACTATTCTCCAAATTCGACATGAAGGATCTTGGTGTTGTAAACTATATTTTGGGCATGGAAATTAAGAGAGATCGGGCAAAGAGGAAGCTCTGGTTAAACCAGAGGAAGTATGTCGAGACTATATTGCAGAGGTTCAATATGCAAGATAGTAAACCGGTGAATGTTCCTATTCCTGTAGGTGTAAAGCTGTCTGCTGAACAGTGTCCCAAGACACAAGAAGAAGAGGAGTATATGTCCCGTGTTCCATATGCAAGTGCAGTGGGTAGCATGATGTATGCAATGGTCTGTACTAGACCAGACATTGCACATGCAGTGGGAGTATTGAGCAGGTTTATGTCAAACCCAGGGAAGGAGCATTGGACAGTAGTGAAGCGGGTTTTCGGATATTTACGTGGCACTAGTGATTATGGCTTGTGCTACCAGGGAAGACCAGGATTGGAAAGAATGTTGGACATTCATGGTTTTGTTGATGCAGACTGGGCTGGAGATCTGGACCAAAGAAGATCTACAAGTGGGTATGTGTTTAGCCAATTTGGAGGCGCAGTCAGTTGGATGAGTAAAAGACAGTCTGTAGTGGCTCTTTCAACTACAGAGGCAGAATACATAGCAGCCACTCATGCAAGCAAGGAAGCAGTTTGGTTGCAGAGATTGTGTTCAAGTATTGGGTTGGTACAGCAAGCTATAAGGATAGACTGTGATAGCCAAAGTGCAATTTTCTTGGCTAAGAACCCTGCTTATCATTCAAAGACAAAGCACATTGATGTTCAATATCACTTTGTTAGAGATATGGTTGAGGCTAAAGGGTGTTGCTGGTAAAGGTGGACACTTTGAAGAATGTTGCAGATGCATTGATGAAGTCTGTGAGCACTCAGAAGTTCTCTTGGTGTAGAGAAACAATGGGTGTTGAAGAATTGGGCCAATGACTAAGCTCTCTTGTGGCCCCCTGTGGAAAGAAAAAAACAAGTGGGAGAATGTTGGGTATGTGTTATATTCTTTCCACGACTAAGCACGCATGGGGGGTAAGAGGGGGGGCGATAGCCCACCCTTTGCGCTGGGCGCAACGGGGGGTTCCCAGGGGGGGTGGTAGCCCCCCCTGTCGGGGTCTAGGGCAGCGCCCCGGCGAAAATTTTTGGTCCTTAATTTCCGGTGGGTAGTCCGCATCCATGGTTTTGTGCATGGTTTTTCACATGGTATTGGGGCACGATGGTTTTCGGCCCCTGGTATTTTTGTAGATTCGGTCAAGGGAACTATGATTATGTTCTAATCCAGGGTTTATGGATTGGGGTTTATGTATGCTTCGGCATGTATATATATGTGTTGTAACACTAAAAGGAAAATAATGAAAAATCAAGCTGGTCGTCCCGATTTGGGATCCAAGGGAAAATCTCTGAGTTTATCTGTTTTATGCTCTATGCTCTTGCTATTGTTTATTTTCTGTTATAAGATTCGTGTGTAGATAATTTATGTTCAGGGTTAAAACCTACACTTCTCTTATGATGTTGACTATTTCTCCTTTTGGAGTACAAAGCTTACCAAGATGGTACACCAATTTATGCACGTGATAATCCAATTCCTTTATTTGGTTCCCTTGACTTAAAGTTGCATATACATCTTGAAAGTCACTTTCTAAAGCATATTTTTCAACATAGCTCTCATGCAAAAAATAATTATTCCTAAGAATAGTAGAAGCACTAACAATAGGCCTATAAATCATGTCAACAACTTTATTGTAGATACCTCTCTTATACCTTATCGCAAAGTGTAATTTTTGAATTAAAAACATCCAATGAAAGTGCCTTGATTGCTGCAAATTTATTTGGGATTGCAAGTATTGCAATGGTTGATGATCAATGTGAACAATTGTTTCCTTACCCATCAAGTAGTGTTTCCACTTTTTCACACTTTGCACCAATGCATACAATTCCTTGTCATATGTAATATAATTAATCACTGCACCATTCATTTTTTTTGAATGAAAATAGATGGCCTTACCATGTTGCATGAGGAGCGCACCCATGGCATAATCACTAGCATGAGTCTGAATCTCAAATGACTATCTTAAGTATGGAAGTGCAAGTACTAGGGATGAAATGATGTTTTCCTTCAATGCATAAAATTCCCTTTGTTGTTTACCTCCCCATTGGAAGATATGCTTCACACTTTTCAATGCATGCAATGGAGTTACGATAGAAGAGAATTTAGCAATAAAATTCCTCCAATATTGGGCGGCTCCCAAAAAGCTTCTTACCTCCATAGTTTTTTTTTGGAATTTTCCAATTCAAAATGACATCAATCTTGGAGAGATGTATTTTCAATTCACCTCTTCCAACAATATGATCAAAATACACTAAACAATTTTTCCGAACTCACACTTTGACATTGTTAAAAACAATTATTCTTTATTGAAGACATCAGGTACCATTTTGACATGCATGACATGTTATTCACGAGATTTACTAAAAATAAATATTTCATCTAAGTATACTATCAAAAAATCATTTATAAATGGCCTCAATACACCATTCATCACACGCATGAAGGTATCAAGAGCATTGCAAAGACCAAAAGGCATAACTATCCAATCAAACAAACATTGTTTTGTTTTAAATGTTGTCTTCCATATGTCACCTTAATCAATTATAATTTGATGACAGCCACTCCTTAAGTCCAACTTAGTAAAATACTTTGCATCTTTCAATTGATCAAGTAAATCATCTATTCTAGGAAGTGGTTAACGGTTCTTTACCGTAATATTTTTCAACACACTGAAGTCAACACACATGCACCATCTTCCATCCTTATTTGGCACCAAAACAACAGGTGACCCGCATGGTGAAGTACTTGGTATGATTATCCATTTTTCCAACAACTATTGAATTTTATTTTTAATTTCTCCAATTTCCATCACTGACATCCTGTACAAGACAATGTTAGGAAGAGGACAATATTGTTGCAATTGTATTTCATGTTGGATTCCCCTGTTGGGAGGCAATATTTTGGGTCATGAAACATATAATCATATTTTTTAACAACCTCAACCAAATCAGATTTCCATCTTGAGTCACATCCTTGAAAAACTTCATTATTTTGTTTTACCATTAAAAGCACAACATTCTTGCTAGAGTTAATGAGTCTCTTCATTTGTCTGACCTTTACAAGTGAAAGATTTAGTTTATGTCATGTGATCTAACAATGTACTCTATACCATATTTGAACAGGTGATACATGTTTCCCTCATACAAATATGAGCTTCCTGAAAAAATTCTAGAAATATCAAGTTTAACTACATCAAGTTCAACTTCAGTAATAAATTTTGTTGTAATTGCAAATCTAAGTATGCATTTCCTCGTAAATTGTAAGTTTTCATTCTTGCATATCCAACCTAAAGGATAAGTTCTTGAATGAGGAATGGTCTATAAATTTAACTTATTAACTAAGTCTTTAGAAATCAAAATTTCTTGTGAACCACTATCAAAGAGTGGATCGATTTTGGTGTGCTTTGAAATAACCCAAATATGAAAAATTTCAATTCTAGTTTTCTCATCCTCAGTATAATTAGGACAACTTGAAGAGCTAGTTCTTTCTATGTCCTAATATTTCATTCCAATTGTTGTGATATTTGTTTCATCTCCGGAATCGGAGCCTAAGTCATGGTTTGTAGTTGCAACTGTATTTTGCTTCCCTTTGTTGTTAAACTTCTTTGGTTTCATCTCAGGATGAAGCTTCCAACAATGAGCTTCATCATGACCCTCTTTGGAACAATGTTTGCATGTTAATTTCTCTCCTTCCTTCTTGAAGGATGCATTATTATTTCCTTTCCCTTTGAACTTGCTCCTACTCTTGTCTCCACTTGTGAATGGCTTCTTACTACCCTCTTGTGAAATGTTTTTCCCTCTCGATTCAATATGTGTTGCCTGGACACAAGCCTAATCTAAACTTGTAGGATTAAACATAAGTATAATATGCCTTATATAACTGTGTAAAATCGAAATATATTTCAACAAAGTGTCTTGTGAATTCAAGTCTATACATAGTATCAAAAACCTTCTTCTAAAGCCTTGAGTGTAAATTTGCACAATTTGACCCTTTAGTTGCCTAAAATTTCGCCAATCCATAATAGCATTTTGCATATAAGCTAATGGATAAAATTTCCTTCTAAGTGAAACAATAAAATATATCAAAGAGGTTGAGACCTTACGATGATTTTTCATATCCTCTCGTGTTTTTGCTTCCCACCAAATCAAAGAAGAACTTTCCAACCTTAAGGAAGCAAACTGAATCTCATCATATCTGATTTTCTGAATCCTAAAATAAACTTCAAGTTGATGAACCCAATTATCAAGTCTTCTAGTAGTCAATTCACCATTATGCATACGCAGTTTGAATTTGGTATCAAGTATTATTCAGGGTTTTACCATGCACCCTTGGGGTATGTGGATGTGTTTTAGTAATAGTGGTTTTGGATGCGGAAGAAGATGAAGGTTAGGATGGAGGTGAGGATGATGCTGGAGATGACTGTGGTTTGTCACCATTTCATTTTGAAGGCTTGTCATCATCTCCTCATTTTCCTCCAAAAGAACTCTCTCCTTTTGAAGGCTTGGAACTTTCACCCTGCAATCTTGAATTTCTCTCTTCATAGATAACCTTCACCATTTCAGTCATGTCAAAGAAATCTTTTCTAAAATTATTCTCTTCATCTGGCATATTATAAGCTCCTCGTTCATGTGACATTCTTGTTGAAGTTTCAACTGCAGTTTGAGGAAGAATTTGTGGTGGAAATTGTGGCAAACTTGCTCTCCTTGTCCTTGACCTAACTTGAGGACTTGCAACCACAAGATTTCCTTCTCTTCTCTTCAGCTTCAACCTTGTAAGAATCACATACACTTGCAAAAAATTAAATCCTCACAGCACCAAAGAAAACCTAAGCTTTGATACCAAACTTGATCTCTCTAAGATATATATGAAAGTGTGCTTGAGGGTTTGTAATTACAAGTGTTAAAATTGAGTTTTATGAGCCTTTATGTTCAATTTTTAAACACATAAAGCATGGATTTAAAACTCTAAAATAGTAGAAGCAACAAACAAATGCACCATAAAAATAACCACAACACAAAAAGTAATGAAGGAGTTCACCCCTCTTGGGCTGCGTCTCCTTGGTCCAACTTCTAATGGCTTGGCCCTATATCGTTATTCTCAAAATGGTGATTACATACATTTACAGTGCTAAAATGGCTTCAAAACCTATTCCATCAACTCCAAAAATGTAAAAAATGCCTCTCCAACCTCTTTTTACACGAAAATTGGTAAAAAATAGAAGACGTTGTGAGCCTCCCTAGTTTTTCTCCTAATCACACCACAAATTCCCCAAACTATAGAACTGTACTACAAATTTGCTCTATAATCCGCTAGCAAAGCACCATTTTGGCATAAATCCAAGTGAAATTGTGAGATAGTTAATTTGCATAATGCCACCATAAATCCACATTTAAACCATCTTAACGTGGCTAATTTTTTTTAATTAATCAGCAGGCTCCACCGTGTCGTGCCTGTTGTTCCCATGCCTTAGTCAGATTATGTTTAATGGGGTGTCGAGGGCTAAGACCGCCCGGTAGAGACTTGGTGTTGTTTGCGGTAAGGTCACAGTGTTGATTCCCATTTTCTGCAATTTTTAACTTAACCAAAATTTTGGTGGCCCCTGGGCTGCCACGTGGCAACTTTCGGTTAGGCGAAGTGGCAACATGTGGTTGGCCACTAACCACCCAATAAATATCTGCCAACTAGCACCAAAAAAACTGGGACAAGTGGAAAGGCTTGATTGACCCAATGAACCCATTCAACCATGCCCAGTCAGTTCTATGAATTGTTGATTGGGCAACCTACACATTTTTTGCCAAAATTTACCTGTTTGGGAAAATAAAAAAATTCTTTTATGGGAACATACGGTATCGGATTTCTGTGAAATGAGTTGCTTGGAATTCAGAATATTGATATCTACATGGTCATTTAGGTTCCACACCAATCCAAAAAATTTCATTTTTGAGCATAATTTTGAGCACCTAATCAGTTCCAACAACATAAGAGTACAAAGAATGAATTTTTTTCGTAGGCTTAGATTCATAACTCTATTTTTATAAATTTCATGATGAAAATTTGTGTTTAGGCCAGATAAATCCATTAAATAACAAGATGAGGAATTGAAACCCAATTATTTAACATCAATAGGAGACAAGTACAACCATTATCCCATAAAAAAAAGCAAATCTGATACGAATTTACCATTTTTTGGAAAATTTGGGCAAGATCTTAGAATTCTCGGAAAACAATGTTTTTTTATAAAACTTCCTCAAATAACCTCATGTAACTATTATACCAATGCAAATCTTGTTAAACGATTATGATTCTATATAATTATTTATAATAGTAAAAAACCCTTATGCTAAGATTTTTGAGATTCTCCTCCATATGCACGAAAATTGAGCTCAAAGTTGGCAGTTTGAAAATTGTCCAAATTTTGACCAAATTTATTGATTTTCTTCTAGAAACGCACATATAAGACCTTGGTGCATTCCAACCCATGGGGAGGTGTTAAAACATTATTTTGGACAAAAAAAACTTCATTTTTCCCCGAAAGTGTGTCGAGATGTCGAAACCCCAAATAGGTGCAAGAATGCTAGTGTATGAATGTTGGTGTATGAATAGAACTTGGTGCAATTAATTGTTGATTCATGTGTCTCTTTGGCTATGATTTCATATGCCTTCATAAAACAACACAAGAACCATCATTAATAACCATTTTGATGAAAATCTTATCGAAATAAAGGAGATAGATTAAATAATGAGCAATTACTTGATCATGCTCCATGTTTAAGATACTAGTCCAACAATTGTGCAAAATTATAGTAATAACAATGAAAACCATATGTAATCATAAGGTGAAAATGTTAATTAAAAACGACAATTCTAGGGCCTAACAATTCCTAAGGAGCAAGGTGGTCATAGTGCTAGGCATATGACCCATACAACAATAGCAAGAAAAAGTATTAAATGACCTCCTATATTTTAACAATTGAAGTTTATAGTCATGGAATGTATTTTGTGTGTGTTGAGCTATATAATTCCCCCTAGTAGGCTACAAGCAAAAAAATAAGCCATTGATATCCAATAGGCACCTCATAATAGTCATGGAAAACCATAATGGAATTTTTTCTTTGTATCTAACAATTAGTTTCACAAAAAATTAATAATTAGAAACTCCCTAAAACATAAACATTATAGCTATGAAGGAAAGATCCAACAATATTACTGGGAGTGCTCATCTTGATAGGTAAATAAAACATCTAATAACTCTAAAGAGTAGTCATTAAAATTAGAAAGCATCCTTTCAAAAAATCACATAGCAGCAAAGAGATTCAACTCAAATAAAACTTAGTATTTGTGGAAGGCCAATAAAAAAATAACTTTCAATTGGTTTTTTTGCTTTTCCTAGTCTTTTTATTTGACTTTGAGTCAAAGTTCAAGAATGAATAGGAAAATACCTTAGTTAAGAGTAAGAGAGAAGGGGAGAGTAGACACCATAATATCTTGAGGTCTAGAAGTTCAATGCTTTTTCTCCATTTTGTATTTTCTTCAACCACATTAGCAAAATAATAATTTAAATTCTTTTCTTAATACATTGTTTCTCTTAAGTTTCTTTTTTTTCTATCTCTCTTTTGCCTTTTATAAAAATAAATATTTTTCTTTTAACAAAATTATTTTTCCCATATTTACATTAAAAATATTATATTATTGGAAATGAAAAAAAACATTCAAAATATTATTATGTTATCAACTATATCTCCTGCCTATATATTTTCTTAAACCTTGCATGTGCTAGTTTTTATAAAACTTAAACCTACACTCAAAAGATCTTACATAAATCTTGATTCAATTTAAATAAACTAAATTAATCATATAGAAAAAAGACTAACGCTTTTTTAAATTATAATGTGATCAAAATATATAACTACATTCAAACATAAATATAATTTTACCTAAAAATTAAATAGATACATGACAAACAATACCATTAAAAACTTTACTCTATTTTAAATTTATAGCATTCTAAAATATTTTATTTTAACGAAAACTTTGAGTGAAAATTAAATAACTTCATATATATTTCTCTGTAACTCTTAATCTCTGTAGAAAAGAAATTTAATCAATACAACTTTTATTTTATTTTAATTTATTTTTTATCAAAAATATAATGTAATTTTAAAAAAAATATCGATTTTAAATATGAATAAGCAAGACTATGGACATAACATTAAAAGGGTACCTTTTTTCCCTCATTGACCAGATACTGAAAGGTGGTATTTTAGCATACAAATTTTCGTGAAATCATAACCCAGCACCTAGGAGAAAGGCTGCCTAAAGTCGCTTCGATACCAACGCATCTTCGAAACTCATGTAATCAGGGAATCTTACCTGGAAGCAATATACATGTATTAGAAATGGAGTAGTCTACTCAGGCAACGTTTTAGCCCGGACGGCAGTTTTTTGCCGGAATCCGGGCAACTTAAATTCAAGAAATCAGGTACTTGCAATGTTTGAAATCCATTTTTGAGGTTGGAAATGGATTCAGCACTACCAAAATCTCTTAGGGCACTCAAAATACTTAAGTTTTACAACTGTAAACATGATTCTCATGAAATCTTTGCCGGATTTTTTAAAAATCTTTGCCGGAGTCCGGGCTAAAACGTTGCCTGGAAACGACAGCCCCATTAGAAATTGATACTTTCAATAGTTACTACAACCGCAACATGATTCTAATGAAATCTTTGCCGGATTTTTTAAAAATCTTTGCCGGAGTCCGGGCTAAAACGTTGCCTGGAAACGACAGCCCATTAGAAATTGATACTTTCAATAGTTACTACAACCGCGCCATTTAGGATGACGGATATATTTTTTCAATACGCGTAGTCACCGTTTTGGCTTCGAATTTGACAAAGGTTTTATCAGAATCTTGTTTACCGTTGTTAAATATTAGTATTTTGAGTGTTTTAAGGATTTTTGATTGTGCTGAATCTAATTCTACTATCAAAATGGATTCCAAACATTCTAACTATCTGTTTTTTTAAATTTTAGTTGACTAGATTTAAAAAAAAAAAACTACATTCCAAACTATTCCACTGCCCAAATAGAAAACTTCCTTTTCAATATGTTTGAGATTCTTGCCACAAGATACCAGATTTCCGCAGCTGACTCGAGCTCCGACAGAAAAAAAAAAAGTCATACATGGATGAGACTTTAAAAAATACTCGGGGTGACAGAAAAGAGGCCGATTAGGAATTTGATGGTGACTTCATCGAACACAGTTAGGTTTAAAATGACATCCCTACCTTGTAACTTATGGATGAGACTTTCTCTCGAAGAAAAAATACTCGGGGTGACAGGAAAGAGGCCGATTAGGAATTTGATGGTGACTTCATCGAACACAGTTAGGTTTGAAATGACATCCCTACCTTGTAACGTATATAAAACGTTGTAGCCTTACTATTTTAAGTTTGGGAGGTTTTGGCTTTATTTTTACGTAAATATTTTTGGTAAGTTTTGTTATAAATTTGGTAGATATTTGTGGAAATTACAAATTTGAGTTTTTTTTTTTTTTCATAATGTTGAATCTACAATTAGAAATGCGTTTTATAATTACACATGACAATCAAATTGAAAATCTAAAATTTAGCTGAAACTAATTATTAATTATTTTTTTGTAAATTATATTGGTCATGCATTTATTGATTTTCTTCTAGAAACCACAAATTTATTTATTTTCTTTAGTAACCCACACATGCCACATTAGTGCATTCCAATCCATGGGGAGGTGTCAAAAAATTATTTTGAACAAAAACCGTCTTCCGTTTTCCCAAGTGTGTGGAGATGTGGAAGCCCCAAATAGGTGAAAGAATGCTAATGTAGGAATGTTGTTGCATGAACAAAAGTTGATGCAATTATTTGTTGATGCATGTGTATCTTTGACTGTGATTTCAATACACCTTGCTAAAACAACCACCATTAATAACCATTTTGATGCAAATCTTATTGAAATAAAGGAGATAGGTTAAATAATGAACAATTACTTGATCATGTTCCAAGTTTAAGAAACTAACCCAACAATTATGCAAAATTATATTAATAGCAATGAAAACTATATGTAATCATAGGGTGAAAATGTGAATTAAACACGACAATTCCAGGGCCTAACAATTCCTAAGGAGGAAGGTGGTAAGAGTGCTACGCATATGGCCCATACGACAATAGGAAGAAAAATGATTAAATGACCTCCTATATTTTAACAGTTGAATTTTATAGTCATTGAATGTATTTTTTGTGTGTGTTGCACTATATAATGGCCCCTAGAAGGCTACAAGCAAACAAATAAGCCTTTGATATCCAATAGGCACCTCATAGTAGTCATGGAAAACCATAATGGAATTTTTCCTTTGTATCTAACAATTAGTTTCACAAAAAAATCATAATTAGAAACTCCCTAAAACATATAATAGTAATTTTTTATGACCTATTAATCTTATATTTTAGAAATTCATCTTGCATCTAGAAAATGGTTTAGCTAAGGAGGGTACAGAAATGTTGGAGTTATTCATTTAATCATAAACATCATAGCTATGAAGGAAAGCTCGAACAATATAACTGGGAATGTTCATCTCAATAGGTAAATAAAACATCTACAAACTCTAAAGAGTAGTGATTAAAATTAGAAAGCATACATTTAGAAAATCACATAGCAGCAAAGATATTCCACTCAAACAAACCTTAGTGTTTATTGTGGAAGGCCAATAAAAAATTAACTTTCAATTGGCTTTTCTGCTTTTTCTAGTCTTATATTTGACTCTGAGTCAAAGTTCAAGAATGAATAGGAAAATACCTTGAAAGGCCAATAAAAAATTAACTTTCAATTGGCTTTTTTGCTTTTTCTAGTCTTTTTATTTGACTCTGACTCAAAGTTCAAGAACGAATAGGAAAATACCTTAGTTAAGGGTAAGAGAGAAGGGGAATACTAGGCACCATAATCTCTTGAGATTTAGAAGTTCAATGTTTTTTCTCCATTTTTGTATTTTCTTCAACCACATCAGTAAAATAATAATTAATATTTCTTTTTTTAATATATTGTTTCTCTTATGTTTCTTTTTTCTCTATCTCTCTTTTTCCTTTTATAAAAATAAATATTTTTCTTTTAACACTATTATTTTTTCATATTTAAATTAAAATTATTATGGTATTACAAATGCAAAAAAAATCAAAATAATATTATGTTATCAACTATATCTCATATATTTTCTTGAACCTTGCCTTTATAAAACTTGAACCACAATAAAAAATTACTCGGGAAAGAAAAAGTCATAGATGGATGAGACTTTCTTTGGAAAGAAAACGTACTCGGGGTGACAGGAAAGAGGCCGATTAGGAATTTGATGGTGACTACTTCGAAGACAGTTAGGTTTGAAATGACATCCCTAACTTGTAACGTATATAAAACGTTGTAGCGGGAGGTTTTGGCTTTATTTTGATGTAAATATCTTTCGTAAGTTTTGTTCTAAATTTGGTAGATATTTGTGGAAATTACAAATTTGAGTTAATTTTCCATAATGTTGAATCTACAATGACAAATGCGTTTTACAATTAAACATGAGAATCAAATTGAAAACATAAAACTTAGCTGAAAACAAACCATCTATTATCTTCTCGTAAATTACATTGGTCATGCATTTATTCATTTACATTGGTCATGCATTTCTTCATTTAATAAAACTATATAGAGAGACTGATGTGGTTGTCCAAATGTGAGAATGGTAACTCACGAGACCTCACGAGACCATTTACCATTAATATTAATAGGCCACAAAACGTTGCCGCCTAACCATTCACGGTGAGAACATATGTTGCTTATTACAATTTGAATATGATTGCCTAGTGCTGTTGCTGCAGTTGAACAAGACCAAAATATGCACCGCCTTCACCTTTGGTCATGAGATGGGCGTGACTTCCCTGCTCAACAACGTTCCCTTTCTCAATAACTGCTATGCACTCCGCATTCCGAATCGAGGCCAATCGATGAGCCACTATTACAGTCGTTCGTCCCATCGTTACTCTATCTAGTGCTTCCTGAACGATCACCTCCGAATGAGCATCCAATGCACTGGTTGCTTCGTCCAATAGCAAGATGCTAGGGTTCTTTATAATTGCCCTCGCTATCGCTATTCTTTGCTTCTGACCCCCAGATAACTGCGTTCCCCTGTTCCCTGCGTTGGTTTCATATCCATCCTTCAAGCACCTGCAATATATATTCACAATTCACACCATCCATTAATAACACTTAAAAAGTTTACAGTGTAATTCTAGTTAAGGAATTTAGGTCAGGCAACTTACGAAATAAATTCATGGGCATTTGCAGCCTTTGCGGCATCTATGATCTCTGCCTCAGTTGCGTTCTCTTTACCATATGCAATGTTCTCTCGGATGCTCCCTGCAAACAGTGTTGGCTCCTGCCCTACAAGAGCTATGTGTTCTCTCAAGCACCGCAGATTGAAGCTCCTGATATCTCGCCCATCTACCAGTACTGTCCCTTTCAACGGATCGTAGAATCTCTCTATCAGTCCAATGATGGTGGACTTACCACACCCACTCTTTCCCACTAATGCCATGCTGCTGCCTGCATTGATTTTCAGGAAAAAATTTCTCAAGATAATGGCATTTGAACGCGCTGGATAAGCAAAGTCCACATTTTTCAGCTCTATAGCGCCCTGGACTTTCTGAGGGTTAACCCCGTCATGGTCATCTGGGTTTATAAGGCTCTTTCTATCCAGAATTTCAAACACAGATGTGACAGCATCAGATCCCTTAGCAAGATCCGAAGTCATGCTTCCAGCATCGCCTATCATTCGACCCAATCTTCCAAAAATAAAATGGTTCAACAAAAAACCATGGAAATTGATAACCCTTTGGGCCATAAGCCTGCCTCCATACCAAAACTCGAAAGGCCAATAGCATATTTCCAGAAACTTAGAAGTTCCCAGGGCCAATCCTGCGTACCATGATTGCTTATTCATCTCTCTGCGTGGGCCTGCTTGTGTGGTGTCAAAAATGCTAACAATTTTCTGTTGAGAGCAAAATGCTGCTATGGTTTTATGATGCGTGACACATTCAAATGCTGCTTGGCTGCCTTCATTCTGCGCTTTAATAGCCTTACCCGAAACACTTTTAAGCAGTACGTTTCTTGTGTAAAAACAAAGCACCATCAACGGCTGCACAGCGATCAAAACAATAGCAAGTCTCCAGGCAACCACCATACCTAGAGTCACGGTTATAATTACACCAGAGAGACACTCCACTAGAAGAGAAACTCGATCCCCTACCAAGGATCTTACCTGCATATAAATAGGCCTTTCACAATGTTAAATGATTGATAATTTTGTTTGTTGCAGATAATTAGATATGTTGAAAACAAATATCACGGAAATTTGATTGGATACATACCACATTAGCTTCCTTGGCCAGCTTTGAGCAAACAGCTCCACTGGAATTTTGGTCAAGATCGAACCACCCAACTTCAAATGTAAGAATTTTGGAAAGCATTCTTTGGCGAATTCTTTTTGCTAGAAACTCTCCCACCACCGCAAAGTTATAATGCTGAACCAAATTCACTACAAAAACATGCACTGCCAGGGCTATGAAAAGAACACAATAAATTCCTACTTTAGATTTGATCTCCTCCCTGTCTTTGAGAAAGAGCGCTGAAATCATGCTGGCCACGGTGACAGAATAAGCTACTTGAGTTGCTGCATATCCAAAGGCTCCTACACAGCCCATGAGAGTTTGCTTCCATTCTGGTGCATTCAATGCAAGCAACCTGAGAAATGATGCTCTGGACTCTCCCTTAGCTCTTAATTCATCTTCTTGTTCAATGCCAGATATGCAATTATCAAATCGATTTGAGGTAGTTGGTGACTTGCTTGAAGTAGCTGGTGATTTGCTTATATCAGATGGCATTAAAGAATTTGATGCAGTGTTTAGAGCGACAGTATCATGGGATGGTGCCTTCTGCTGGAGTTGCAGTAAAGATGTATATGCCCCATCTGGTTTACTAATCAGTTCATGGTGTGAACCAAATTCAATCACTTCACCTTTCTGCATCACAGCAATTTTATGCGCTCCCTGAACAGTTGAAAGACGATGAGCAACAACCACCGTAGTGCGCCCAAGAGAAGCTGTAGCAAGTGCATCCTGAACAATCTTCTCTGATTCGGCGTCTAGGGCACTGGTAGCCTCGTCCAAAAGCAAAATGGAGGGATTTTTCAGCATCGCTCTAGCTATGGCTATTCTCTGCTTTTGTCCTCCTGACATCTGCACCCCACTTTCTCCTACCTGCATCACAAAATGATGTTTAGGGCATCTTTATTTCTATTGTAGATTTGTAGATTTTTGATAATACATGTAATTAAACTTAGCAAGTTATGTAATTAAACTTTGCACTTCACATCATTCTGATTAATGGAATTCCAAAATATTCCAAAACTCTACAATCTAGTATCTATTCCTTTGAATTGTGTTTCTAAAATGTCTGAAAGAGTACCTGCGTGTCATAGCCTTTTGGGAGTTGGGTAATGAAATTGTGGGCATTGGAAGCTTTTGCGGCAAGAATAACTTCATCCATAGTTGCATCATCCTTTCCAAACAAAATATTGTCTCGAATGGAAGTGGCGAATAGAGCGGGCTCTTGACTAACCAGACCAATTTGGCTACGCAGCCACTTCAGTTGCAGGCCTTTGATATTCTCTCCATCCAGAAGGACCTCCCCTTTAAGTGGGTCATAGAACCGTTCTAATAGTGAAATGGCTGTCGATTTCCCAGATCCGCTGCCGCCCACTAAAGCCACTGTTTCCCGTGCAGGAATACTGAGACACAAATTGTGAAATATCATGCTATCTGGTCTGGAGGGATATGCAAATTGAACGTTGCGAAATTCGACCTCCCCAGAGACCTTTTCCAATATTTTTCCTTTCGCGTCCTCTGAATCTATATCTGGTACTCTGTCAATCATCTTAAATATGCGAATTGCAGCAACGCCTGCCTCGGAAAAGTACTTGAGATTTGGGAGCGCACTAGCCAGAGACCTGCGTTTGAGAGAACAATTGTTATATTAGGAATTTGTGTTCTGTGTTTCATACATTGGAAGTGTTTTGAATTAGCCAGTGTGAATCACACTGGCTGATTCTAAACAGGTCTACACAATTTGCTAAAAATGATATTCACTTAAAAATTTTATACATAAAAGACAAAAAAATTACAATAACTGAAAAAATATAAGTAAATGTATTAAGACTTACAGCCCACCCAAGATTATGCAGTAACCTACACCAAAAATCTTCCCACCACTCGCATCGTGATTCATCACCAACTTGCTTCCATACCATGAAATGAATGCCCACAAGACAAAACTCACTGATCCATTACCACCTATGGCAATCCCTTTTGCCAGCCCTTGTTTAAGCCCTAGTTTCACTGTTGCTTCAAGTGCACATGAAAATTTTTCCATAGCCTTTGTTTCTCCAACAAACGAATAAACGGTTCTAATAGAAGAGACAGCTTGCTCTGCAATTATACTACACCGATTATATTCTGCGTGCATCTTTTTCGCTATCCTTATCAGTGTTCGACCGTAAAGCAGTCCTCCTACGATTAGTAAACTTGATAGGGGTAATGTCACCAGCGCCAATTTCCATGACAAATATAAACTGGCAGCATAGCAGGCAATGAAATTTGACAGATTCATGATGAAATTCGGAACCTGAAAACCCACCCAGACGAGATATATTAGAATCCACCCAGCTATAACTATCTATAAAGACTATTTCAGCTAATTGAATTTCTAAAAACGATAACCCAGATATCAGTTACTTGTGAGTGCAGCCACTTCAAAAGAACAAAATTGTTAGTCTTTTTATTTTTTATTTGTTCACAATAGTATCTAGGTAACGAACTCTTATAGCAATAGCTGATATTCTATTAGGGTTAGATCTTACTCCTTCACAGAAAATCCCCAGTGAATTTTCAAACCTTGTAGAACCAATAACACCCAATAAAATTTGAAACGTTATAGAAAAATAAATCCCCATTGAAATTTCAAACCTTGTAAAACCAGTGACACCCAATAAAATTTGAAACCTTATAGAAGAAATGACATATTATTATACCAACCAGTCAATTATCCTAGAAAAATAAATAAACTTATTATTTATTACAGGAGTAATAAATACTATATACTCTATTAGTGTGGGAGCCTGCTCCTTGAACCTTGTCACAATTAAAAAAAAAAAAATGTTTCCAATAACATTTAAAACCAAACAAATACAATAATATCCTATTATACCCACCACTAAATTATCTCATCAAAATAAACAAACTTATAATCTATTACTACTTAATCCACAAACTTATAATCTACTACTACTTAAACCACTAAGATGGGTGGATGGAGCAGGAGCAAGACCTTTTCACTCAGGGCATCCTGTATGACTAGTGTGTCGTTGTAAACACTGTTGACGACCTCAGCAATATGTGTGCGGCTGGTATCGTAAAATGCAACGTCCTGTCTCAGAACAGCTCTCAAGTACATTTTTCGCAGCAGAGACGCTTGTCTTTCTCCCGTCCTCGTCCAGCAGAAACCCTCTGAAAAATGTTCAACAAATTGCTCAACAATAAACCCTCTCGTACATTATATCGTGAAAGCAAAAACAGTGGAAGTTGCTTGAAAGTACCTAAAAATGCTGCAATCCATACTCCAGCTGCCAAATACAGAAAGGGCACTATTTGCTGCATCATGTCGAAACAATATAATACTCAAGCTTTAGTTCAATTAACCCAACTGATAATATGGAACCGAGAAATAAATTAACAGAATTGACAATATAGAACGAAGAATTAAATTTTCTGCAAAGGTATTACCTTGTTGATTGAATTCACGAAATCACCATGGTCCAGATCCGGGGGATGAGATCCGAGACTATTTATTAGTCGGCTCAGGATTATCAAGACGCCAGCGCCGCCCAGAGATCCGTCAGCAATGGAACCCAAGCTGCCAAACACCATCATCAAAACATCTGCACAATCGGCATACCTGAAAATCATCCATATTTTCATATTGTTGCCTTTTCAGTTATTCGGTCCCCTTGCTGTGTTTTATTAACACAACAAGCTATCAGCCCAACGACAGAAATTGGGATGATATTAAGCTTCTTGACAGATTGAATCTACCGATTCTGTGCAACGATCACTTACTTATACTATCGCTCCCTTAATACAGAGACTAATCTTCTAACTCAATTTGGAATATAATTCTCGTGATTTGATATGTTTGTGTATAAATTAAATGTGATTATTGTGAATCTCATGGTGAGGGCGACCGCCATTTTAACTACAGAAAAGATTTGTTACTTGTGATATTTCTTAGTGTTTTTATCGTTTTAAAGTTCAACAGTATACACGTGATTCAAAACAATTGAGAGCATCTCGCACAGTACTATGTGACTTGGAAACAATCCAGATACTACACGTAAGTCATGACTTTACATTCATAAAAAATTATAATCATTAAGATATACAAGTTATAAATAAATTTAATGAATTAATTATATTTTTTAATGAATTTATTTATATATTATTTTATACATTAATAAGTTAAAAGAGATGCAAGTTACTTTAGTCGATGCTCATTGATATAGTTATAATTTTTTTCATCATGTAGAAGTGATATTATTTTTTAAGAAGAGTTATTAGAGATAAGTTAAAAGGGATGCAAGTTAGTTTGATCGATGCTCATTGATATAGTTATAATTTTTTTCATGATGCAGAAGTGATATTATTTTTTTAAGAAAAGTTATTAAAGATAATGTGTATGGTATTAATATTAACAAAATTAAATTTTAAAACATTTATATATGATAATTAAATTTTAAAATGTTTATATACTATAATTAAATTTTAAAAAAAAGTTATTATGAAGAATTTTTCAATATTTTTGGTGTTAAATGATGGGTATAAGTATTAATATTTACAAAATTAAAGTTACCATAATTAAATTTAAAAATTTTCATATATGATACATTTGTATTACACAATTAGTTGGAGGAAGTTGCTTCATACAAATTTCTGGTTATTGATGCCCATGATAATCTTAATTGGAATTATTAAATTAGCAAAAGGATAAATGGAAAACTTACTCTCTGTTTCAAAGCAACTATAAGTTAGCAAATCTTTGAATATGGCATAAAGAAAAATAAATTTTGAGACTCTTGTCACTCTTATTGTATATGGATGTGAGGTTTGGGATTGTAGTGTTTCCATAGAGTCATGGAGGAGGATTGAACAAATCCTAAAGCAATTAAATGAAATACTCTCTACCTTATCCTCTTGAATAAAACAATCATTTCCCTCATTGAAAACATCACTAGTACTAGGTGTCTTATTATACAACACATAAGCTAAGATATTTCTTTAAAAAAAAATTAACTCTAGCCAAAACTCCCACCTTTTTCTCTAGAGACGATGGTATATGGTATATGGATACTTAAGCTAGACCATTGGAGGATGATGAAAGAGATCATTTTAATACTATCACAACTATATAAATTAAATCTGTAGAAGAAGTTGATATACATTAATCCATTATAAGAAGAAAAAATAGTTAATACATGGTACATCCCATGTTGCTAAAATTAAAAAGAGTAAAAAAAAGATAACAAAATTAGAAACTTATTTTAAATTATTATTAATAATAAATAATAAAAAGAATTACTATAAATAAAAAATATACATTGAACAAGATCCTTAACAATGGAGATTTAGACCCACTTTAATATGGATATTTCAAGGTGTAAACTTGGCTTTGTTACAATACTATGGGCCATTTTCACGAATCATTAATACCACATGTCTAAAAAACAGTAACTCACTTTATAGTAGACTTGTTCATATGACAAGTTTTTAATTAATTAGTTTAATTAAAAGGGAAAAAATGACATAACTACTTTGGAGATAGATTTCAACCTTTAATTGTGTACACTACTTTCAATGTTTTATGATCTATTCCTAAATACACCTTAATATTATAACTTCAAAATTTAAACATAAATTGTGGGTGATAAAGAGTTGGAGGGAAAAAGGGAACTAAGGTATTATAAGGAGGTCATGAATCCCAAACTTGAAAATAAAAATATCTATCTCTTTTGAGAGTGCTAAGAGGAAAATGAATATTGCTAAATTACTAAGAAATTCAAATGAGCTTTAGACTAAACTACACATTGGTCACTTTGCAAAATACCATGGTAAGAAACTTGTACCACCTTTGCAACACTATGAGATTGAAAGAAGAAAAACGCTCTCTCTTAGAATATCCATCTTATAGTCACACTATCTCATTTTCAAAATGTTTGTTATAGTATCAAATTGTTTGACCGTTGAACTTTTATGTGATTGTTTGTTTTATATAGAAATAAATGTCAAATAATTCCTATTAATCTAGTATATTCTTAGTCTGGAGTGAACCATATATAGGTTTTAGTGGACATTAATCATCATCATCATTGTTCTTTGATTGTTATATATATATATATATATATATATATATATATATATATATATATATATATTTTAAAGAATTAGTATTAATCTCATAGATTCTTAGGCTCGAGTGAACCATATATAGGTCTTAGTGGACATTAATCATCATCATCATTGTTATTGGGCTTGCTTTCCTCGCATGTATGGAATATGTTGTAATATTATGCTATGTAAAAAATTTACATGGTAAAATTACATAACAATTAAAAAAATACAATTTAAAAATAAATATAAAAATATAAAAATAAAATAATTAAACGACCTTAGATCTATCTTTATTCAGGATCTATCAAGTGCCAAAAAGATCAAATCTCTTTAATTACAAATCTATTATATAGTGAAAAATGATTTAATTTTTGATAGATATAAAGTTAAGATAAATCTAAACTTATATATATTATATAAATGTTAATTTTAAATATAAAAAAATAAATTATTTATATTAAAAAGTAATTTATTAAATATTTGTAAATTAGATATTAGTACATACCCGCCGGGATAGTGTAAATACCCGAAGTTAGACCCGTCAGCACATGACTTATTTTGTGTATAATAATTACATACAAGGAATGTGAAAATAAAACTATTTGAATGAAAAATAAATGCCCTTTTCGTCAATTAGTGATATGCATACTAATTACATATATAATACATAAAGGGAAAGTGTTAAAATAAAATGTTCGTAATGGAAAAATGATGAGTAGTTTGTCGGACCCATCTATTATTTTTTCTAGTTATTTTTGAAATGATAATTTGAAATTAAATATTTATTAAATTGATCTAGAACAATCTTAAAAGAGATGTGTTTTAGTTATAAGATCTATTTTTGTATATTATAAATTTAATATGCAATATATTAAATTTTGTTTTTATTTTTTATTTTTTTAAACATATTTTTAAATAACTATTTAAGCTTGATAATTAATAAGTATCTATCAGACCACATCGGTATGTTACACATTTCTATAATTTACATTGATACAAAGTGAAGCGATGATTTAATATGTATAGAAATGTGTTAAGCGATGATTTTATAGGTATAGAAATGTGATATTTTTTCTTTCAATAAAGATATTTTCATTCCTAGAAGATTTTAGATTTAATAATTTCTAAATAATTAGTAATTAGTTTAATAAAATTTTCTATATAAAGTCATACTGATGTTAATTAAAATTTCATATTTTCAATTTTATTTTCCTTTAAAATTTTCTTTTTATCTGTTTTATAAAATTTTTTAATAATTTTTTTTTCACTTGTTTTATATTTTTTTTAATAATTGAGAAGATTTTAGATTTTATTTATTTATTTACAAAGTATATTTAATATATTTTTTTATAAAAACAAAAACGAGTTTTATTTTTCTAGAATTTTCTTTAAGAAAAAGTCAAAATAGGGTTTATATGTATATGGATCATTCTTTTAACTATATATATTTTTCTTATTGAATATATTTTATATTTGATAATTTTCAAATAATTAGTAACAATTTAATATGCATTATATATGTATAATGGAAACATGTTACACTTTTTTTAATTATTTTTTTTTTTTAAATTTATATTTTGAACTTCATTTTAATTTAACATTTTCTTTTCACATATAATATTGTATATTCTCATTATTTTATGCATATTTTCATTATTTCGATGATGACATTGGTTGAAATGTACAAGAAATCCCTAGCTTTCAAGAAGGTATTTCTTACAAAGGATTTATTTCATATTAAGATGTTAGAATGTGAGTTGGTTGCTAATCATTAAATGAATTTAACTTATTACCAATCAATTAAGTTTTGTACAGGTAAAAATTGATGATGTGGTTAAGAATATTTTTATTTTATGTTTATTTTTAGAAAGAGAAAAGGGATTGGTCATGGCTATGAGTAGTTCTATATTTGGTTCAAACACTTTAATGTGTAATGATGTTGTTGATGTTATACTTGAGAAAATGGAATGGAAAAACAATGTTAGATTTTATGTAATTCTTTGACTATATAGAATATGGGAAGACACAGGGAGAGAGAAAAGAGCCCAAGGAAATAGATGTAATCTAGAGGGAGGTTGCAATGATATCATTATGGGAAGAAAGGACATAATAAGAAAACATTTTTCTCTCTAAATGAAAAAAGAAAAGAAAATGGGCAACATCATAATAATCAGGAAACAAATGTAGCAGGTTGTATGTTACAAAATGTTTTAATCCATTTAGTATATAAAATTTTTTATCCTTGTGTGATAGAATCAAGGGATTTTTCCCATTCCACACCTCATATGAAGTATTTTGAATATTGTTTTTACAGTGATTCTGGACAAGTTTATTTGGGTGATAATGAACCATGTAAAATTGTGGGAAAGGGTAAGATATCAATAAATTTATAGGATGAAAACTAATGGCTGTTTAATAAGGAAAGGCATGTTCTTCATTGAAGAAGAAATCTAATTTCAACAAATTCGTTAGGTAGTGAAAGTTGTATAGTTACATATATAGGAAATTCATGGAAGGTCACTAGAGGATATTTGATAATAGAAAGAGGAGAGAACATATGTACACTGTATTTATGTAGTAATAATGCTAACCTTTCTATTGCTTTATCCCCTACAAGAGTGGACACAATATTACAACATCACAGGATTAGGAACAAGAGTGATAAGAGGATGTAAATTATCTAGTAAAGGATATCATTGCGATATTTCAAGGTTGATTTAGACGTCTATGAGAAATACCTTTATGGAAAATGAGTTATATTTCTTGAAGTTGGGAAAGAAAAGAGGAGTGAAAAGTTAGAGCTTATGCATGTAGATGCATAGGGACCAACTAAGGTATAATTTATTGGTATCTCTAATTCTTAGGTTACTTTTATTGATGATGCAACTAGGAAAACATATGTTTATTGCATTAAAAAAATATGACATCTTTGAAACTTTTAAGAAAGGGAAAAAATTCGTTGAGAATGAGATAGTAAATAAGCTGAAATGTATCATATTAGATATTGGATGGAAATATTGCAGTAAGAGTTTGATACTTACTTTTTATACCTTGTGATATATAGAAAGATGACATTATCAGGAACACAAAAAAACAATGGTGTTTTAGAAAAAATGAATAGGAGAATCATGGAACATGTAAGGAGTTTTTGATTTCATATAATATTTCCCTTATAGTTTCTGATGATGCTATTGATACTACTATTTACTTAATAAATAAATGGCCTTCAAGTTGCTCAGATGGTGGCAGTCCAAAGGAGTCATGGATGGTTAAAAAGGTAAACTTTTGACTTATGAAGACTATTGGTTGTGAATATTTTATCCATAGTGATATAGAAAATAGAATAAATCTTGAGGAAAAGTTCAAGGTGTGTCATTCTATTGGATATGGAGTTAATGATTTTGGATATTGGTTATGGGATATGAAAATTACAAAATCAATTGGAGTGTACATGTGCCATTTAGTGAGAAGGTCATGTATAATGACCTTTTACAAAGAAATAAAAAAGAAGAGGAAAACACATAATATACAATTCTTGTTGAAGTCACCAAAAAATAAATTCCAAAGGTGCTAAATTTTTTAAAATGTTCAACAACATTAACAACAACTACTACCTCAGTCTCCTACAATTGTTGTTAGATGATCAACTAGGTTAAGTATACCCCTTTAATGATACTCTCCTTCATTTTATTATGTATTTTTGACTAATATTGATCAGCCACAAAGATATGAAGAAGAAATGAAGGTAGAAACAAAAAATAAATGGGAGCAAGGCATGAAAGTAGAGATAGACTCTTTTGTACATAAGCATACTTGCAAATTGGTATCGTTTCTTTCAGGTAAAAGAGAATTGTAGAATATATGGTTTTATAGGTTGAACGAAGAATATGGAGAAAAAAGAGGCACAAGGTTTGACTTGTTATAAATGAGTTTGCATAAACTAAATGTAAAAATTTTGTCTAGATGTTTTTAATTTTGTCTAGATGTTTTTAATTTTTTTGGTGTGAAGTAATAATTTATTTATATATATAAAAATAAATGAAATTATTTTAACATTAGTATTAAATTAATTTTAACTAAAAATTCAATATTAAATTTTATTTAGATTAAATATAATAAAATTTAATTTAATATTGAAGGTTTTTTTAATTTTAATTTATTATTATTTTTATTCAATTGATTATTTTAGTCAAACTAGCCGTTATATTGCAACAACTAGTTGGAGTTTTCCTAGTCTATTTAATTAGGTTTCTTGATCAGATATCTCATCTTGTCCTGATGATGAACCACACTGGCTGGTTCGAAATGCGTCGACAAAAATTTCTTTTATGTGATTTTCTCCGAAAATTTCTTAAAAATATTTCCAATATTACTGAATTGGAGCTATTTTAAGTTTAATGGCAATAGAATATTTGCATTTTAAGTAGTTATATGTAAACAAAATTTCTCTCCATATGGACTTAGAGGAATAAATTCATATGCTATAGCCAGAGGGATAATGGTGTCAAAGGAAACAAAAACTAAGTATGTGTGTTGTAGAAGATCTTGTATTGTATAAAGAAAGCTCCAAGGAAATGCTATATGAAGTTTGACAAGCTTAAGACATAATAATGTGTAGATGTTAGTTTAACCACTATGTTTATTTCAAGAAACTAGATAATCGTAGTTGGACGATCTTATTATTATATCTAGATGACATGTTTGTTGTGTGGTCTAACATGTAGGATATAAAAACTCTTAAACAAATATTATCTAATTCATTAATTATGAAGAATTTGGGTGTTGCAAATAAAATACTTGGTAAGAGAATAAAAAGAGAGAGGAAAAATCATAAATTAACATTGTCTCAAACTAATTACATAGAAAAGGAATTGAAAAGAGATAAAATTGAAAGATGCAAAATCAGATAATAAAACTTTGGCTATCCATTTTAAATTTACTAAGGAGATGTGTCCTAAGACACAAGAGGAGATATATTACTATCCATGGTTGCATATTAATCGATAGTGTGTAGCATAACGTGTGTGATGATATGCATAAGGCCAGATATTGCTCATGCAACGAGAGTTTTGAACATGTATAAACAACCTAGGTAAAGAGAATTGGAAGTTAGTAATGTGGATTCTCAGCTACTTGAGGGGTACTGGTACTCAAGAATTATACTTTGGAGGTAAAATAAATGTTTTACAGAAATATGTTCACTAAGATATTGTAGGTGATATATATAGAAAAAGGAGCACCACAAAATATGCATTTATTGTAGGTGGAACAATAAGTTATATTTTGAAATTAAAAGGAGTTGTTACACTTCCAACAATAGAATCAAAGTATCTTATTGCTACAGTTACTATTAAAGAGATGAGTTGTTTACATAGGTTCATGGAGGAATTGGAAAATAATTAGGAGAATAGCAGGTTGTATAGTAATAGCAATAGTGTCATTCATCCTCCAACTAACTCACCCTTTCATTCTAACACTAGTCATATTCAAACTAGGTGACATTTCATGCAAATAATTTTGGAAGAGGGATAGTGAAAACTAGAAAATATATATAGTAGCTAGAACCCTATAGAAACAAGAGTTAAAGAAGTAACCAAGGAAAAGTTATGTTTTTCCTTACTTTTAGTTGGTATTCAAACATGATGATGAAGATAAGAAATATCCATGTCAAAATTTGAAGCTTTATCTAATACTTACGTTAGTAGCTGAGTTGTTGTAATCAATCTCCAATTGGGATATTGTTGGTTGTGGAGTCTTGTTATCTTCCTAACTAAGAAATCTTATTGAACTATATTCATTCGGAACCTACTTCTTCATGGGGTGTTTTAGAGGCTTCCCCCTACTATTTTCACTAGGATGTTATCATGGGTCGAGGGTGTTAGGATGAATTCTAATTGCAAGCGTACGAAAAAAGCTCACTTTAGTTGTGCATAACAAACAACCCTAACATCAAATATGGCTACCAATTTCTTTAGATCTGCAATTAGTTGACCAAGATAAATGCTACAAAATCCAGATCTATGCATTAAAATACATTAAGCAGCAAATAAAAGAAAGATTTTCTCCATGCATCCAATAGACAAGATAAGAATATTTTTAAATATTTTTTGTATTTATGACACTTGGGAAGGGAACATAGAAAGATGTTACCAGCCCCCCTCAATGGGATGGGTTCTTGTATGTCCTTAACACTTCAGATCTAAGATCTATCTCTCATTATGGTGTGGAAAACCCAGAAGAAAATGAAACTCAAAGGGAGCTCACAAACAAAAATATAGAAAAAAAATGACAATGATGGAGAATCAAAGTCATACCAAAAGTATAGTTCCAGAGTGATCTTTAGGCACCAAAAGTTAGTCAGTAAATGGAAAAACCCTTCTATTTATAACAAAATATTGAGTTAGTGTAGATATTGGTGCATATTTAAAATATTATTAACCAAATCGAGATCCACCTTTTATGGAATATTTTATTATATTTGTTGCAGGGAAAAAGAATTTGAATTTGGTCAAATCCCTTTATTTGTAAATAATAAATAAATAAATGATTTATTCATTATTTTAAATATGTGATTGAGTAGTAATTAAATAAATAATGATTTATTCAATTATTTGTAAATTATTTAGTCAAATTTAACAAGGAATATTATTTAAATAAGGTTTAAATAATTATCACTAGAAAAAAAGAAGATAAATAATGATTTATCTAATTAATTTTCCTGTTTTGGGTTAAATATGACCAAGAATATTAATTAAACTATTTTTTAACTAATTATTACTTGAGTAAAATCAAACAAATGTGGATTTATTTAATATTTCCTCATGGAGTTTCCTGTTTAGACCATAAACAACTTAATAAATTATGGATTACTAAGTTATTTTTCATAGTGAAAGCAATTTTACTTAGGGTAAAATTGGTCTTACATGGTGTACTTTGGTCCATCTAATAGTAATAGGTTAGATGACAAAAAAATGGTGTAAAATATTCCCCCCCCAACGTGTGAGTATTAGGAGCTAATCATATGGTTGCAGTATGTTGTAAGAACTCAATCACTAGACATGAAGGGGAAGTCAAAGAGAGAGAAATATAAGGTAGACCAAAGCGCTAGAGGACAAGACCCCGAGGAGGCGAGACTTACAAGTATGACAAGTCTCTTTTATGAGTGAGTACCTATGCTACAAGAGGTGGGGGAGACATACCTATGCTCATCGAGACAATGTACAAAGAATAATGTGTCGAGTAAACAAGGGACTGAACTATATAGTACATGTTGGCATGAACATGAGCCAGATAAAAACATGATAATGGATTCCACATGCATATTGTGCCTCGGATAACAGTCAAGACGTATACAATAATATCTAAGTACATGAGATATAAGTACAACCAAAGAGGCCCTGTAAACAGGAAAGGGCTCTGAAAATATGAATGATACATGATAACTAAAAGGAATTGCATGTTGCTAAGGCCAGGACCATCAAATATGTGGAGCTGCATCAAAGGCTATAATGAAGAGGTCATCCGGGCATGTGGGGGGATACCTAAAGGGCCACCCCCACATGAGGTCTGAAACATCTCACACACACCTGGGAATCACTAGTAAAATATGTTGTATCACTTAACCATCAAGTATACAGATCTCAATGATGCCGTAAGGAGATGGAAGTGAGAAAAAATCAAGTCAAATGGTAATGAGTCCATTTTCCTGATCTGAGGCATCGAACAAAAGTGGAAGCTAGAACCAAGGTACACAGCCCTCTAAACCAGTATTTTGGAATGAATAAGTCGATGTCAAACTGAGCTACGGTTTGGCCGTAGTGGACGAAAGAAAATCTGAGGTTTCTCTTTTAATAAGGCATTTCCCTCCAAATTCACTCATTTGCAAGTGTAGCTGTGGTGAATGTAGAGAGGAGAGAAGGCCCTAAATCTTGCGGCGATTGAAGCGGAAAAACCGACTGTTGGAATCGAGATCCGTCAGTTGTAGGTAAGAGTACTAATCCTACTCTTTCATTTTAGTGGATTGAAATTTCAGTTTAAGTGTCCAAAGCTCAGGAACAGACCCTTGCTCCTTTTCACAGCCGGGTCACACTTTATGGGGCAATATCTGTGACCTCGGTAGCAGGTTTTAGGCAGGAAACTGTGACTTGTCCCAGGAGTTTTCCTGAAAAGTGAAACCGGACAGAGAGGGGTATTTCAATGTTGTTTCTTGGATGAGAACTTGGTTTTCAAACTTTGTGCATATATGGCAAAATTTCGGATCAACTAGAGATAGAGAGAGACCTGGACACATTACAGTCATAGATCTGAGAGGATCACGGTGTCCATAGTGCATTGGCCAGGTTTAGGGTCCTGAAGTTTGTGGAGAACCCTTTGATGAGAGCTGGGGAGCCCTTGCTGGCCCAGATTGTCAGTTTGGGATCCATACCATGAGGTATTTATAGTGCAGGGGAACCTGATCGAGTTGATGGTCCAGGATATATATTTTCTCACTAGTCTCCCACCACTAGGGATGGTGGGGAATACTCAGCCAGTGTTAGCGCGAGGGCAGAACATCATGGAGTTTGCAGAGCACCATTTTCGACTACGTCTCCATTTCAAGGGGACACAGATACCGATCAGGGATCTAGAGAGGCTAGAGACCCGTGTTGTGGCTGGAGCAGTGCTGCGGATCCTGAGAAACTAGGAACTCCACCACATCACTGGGAGTCAGATGATGCTTGTTGAGAGTGTGTTGAGTGGGATCTACTATGGGTGGGCCCAAATGATGATGTCATCGTTGAAACGATAGTTGTCACTATGCAAGCGGCAAGTGAAGCATGACTGTGCATATGGCACATTATTGTGCTCGCTCTTTTTTGAGAATATCCTGACACTTTGACCTCGCATATAGATCCACGAGGGGGACCCGAGGGAGCCCGGGATGCGCTAGTGGGGGCGAATACTATGTAGAGGGGGAGGTGGGGTCGTCGGATAGGTGTTCCGACCCGAGTTCTTTGCTCATTGGGATCAGATGCCACTGTACAGAGACGACTATCCCTATAGTGGGATGAGTTATTGTGGGGACCTGGACTTGCCACTGTCGCCTGGTTGAGTATGGGGGCCTGATGGTAAGTGACAAGTTGCTAATATTTTGTGTGCATTGTAAAGTTTCATAATATTGTATATGGTACTTATTGTTTCACTTTTGGTATCCAGATACAACACCAATAAAACTGGTCGGGTACATGGGATGGCCTGCAGTATCAGGTGTTGTTGGACCTAGAGGATCGAGAGCACCACAAAATGAGGATGCAATGGCTCTCCTGGAGGACATCCATCGTAGATATGAGAGGCTTCTGTCCAGTGTTTCAGAGCGTGGCGGGCAAGACTTGGATGACCAGTACATAAATTCATGTATTAGTCTACCCTAGAACTGGCGAGGGGTCATGTGGCACATGGTGATGGTCAGACAGGGGATGCATGATCTACAAGCTGCAGGAGCAGAGCCATTGGCTCGGGATCCTCCAGGTAGTGATTAGGTGTAAGGGCATGTGGCACCCCCCAGTTTTGATTTTTTTGTAACATGCTATGGGCATGTGATATGTATCAGAGTTAATGGACTCTAAAACATTTTATATGACACATATAATGGATATGCATCATTTTTATGGTCTAATGTTTTTGTCTTGTGTTAAATGCATGTGCTAAGTGCTAATCGAGAATATTGTTTTCAATGCTATCTACAGAGTGATTTTGTGCTCTAGGTACATGACTGAATGTAATTATTTCAAATTCATGCATCAAAAGCTTCACTCGTAAATAGATTCTAAAAAGGATAGGATTATGCACATAATAGACACCATTCAATTGCATGACAAGAAGCAGAGAATCTAAACGAACATGAAGGTGGATGATGTGATGGGAAAGGGCATTGGCTAATAAACCTCACACTATATCATATTTGGCCTGATTATTGTTGGAAGTACCAATGCATACACCGTTTGAGAGAAAAAGTGAATTTAAGAAGATAAAAATGGCCCAACCTACTAAGTCTAGATTTTGGGAGTAGCAACTTGCACCATCGGAATAACCGATATAAGGTATGGATGTGGGGTCCATATGAAAGGTGCCACAAGACAATAAATGAGAGGATGATGAAAAATGCTGGAAACTTGAGCGCAAGATAGAAATCAAACAAACACTGTTAGAGGGAGTGCTCTTGGTAAGTTGTCTACCACCTGCGTACCAACGGGTAGGTAGTGTGTGGGAGCTTCCTATGGGGCAGCTTGTGCTCAAGTCGCAAAATTCACCATAGAAACGGATGGTTCCATTCCTCTTATGAGCGGGAAAGATGAAGTCAGGGGTGAAAAAAGCTTCCATGATGTCGTCATCACAGTAAAATATGGGGTGACTGGTGGAAGTGTAATCACATGATGCGGCAAGGCTACCTGACTCATCATAATGAGAAGAAAGTTTCACATGCACATCGTCATGGGGGTGATGGAAAAACAAGAAAATAAGGGATCCACTGATGCTGAGCCTAATGTGATCACTGAAGGGAGGTCAAGCGAAACAGAAGTGGAAGTCTCAGAGGGAGATTCCATCATGGATCTCATGAATGATGATAGGTAGAGGATGGTGACTGATGACTCCGTCATCTCGACATCAGGAGGATGGAGGTCAATGGGAGTAGAGGTATCCTCAGGTTGTCCCGAAGCATACTACGCGAGGACGGGAGAGGCAGACTGATTCTGTTTAGTCTCGTCTTCCCAAAATACCTCCAAAGAGGCACGGTAATGCATGAGGTGCAGAAAATGGTGAGTAAATGGCCATGGATATCACACAAAGCAGAGGGTTCATAGGTGTGAATAGTCTTGGAGTTACTGGTTGTAGTCGAGGAAGGTACAGATGTTTTTGGGACCGTAGACTCAAGTAACGCGACATTAACCATGGGCTTGATGCGAGGCAATTCACGACAATGATGGGTGGCATGACCGACAACATCACACAAAGCACATGGGGGGGGTACGCTTTGGAGGCTGAGGAGGAGCAGGGTTGGTTGGGGCAGCCTTGTCTTTAGATACCTTCTTGTGAGCTTTGCCCCTTTCACTTGAAGCTGTCGCAATAGGAGGAGGTTACTGTTGAGGTGGCTGAGGCACAGTAGCAAAGGGAAGGTTCATGGGGACGTGTTGAACTGGGGTCAGAGCAAGATAAGGTTTGGGCTGACTAGGAGGGGTGGCAGCTGGGGGATCAATGTACCATACCAGGATCCCCAGGGTCAAGTTAGGAAGGAATAAGGTAGCCATAACAAGTACCGAAAATACTTGAGTAGGGGGAGCTAAGAGCGGTATCTAACCGGAGGGGTAATGACCAGGTGGGACAGCTCCGAGGTGGTTGAGGCTAGGAGGAACTGTGCCAGAAGGGTAGAGAGGCTCATGGATACTAGATGCAGATGAGGGGCCTTGAGGAGGGGGTCTTTAAGGCTAGGTTGAAGTGCTAGGAGGAGGTTGCGGAGTGCGGGGCCACTGACTAGTCGAAGCAGACCGCTTGAGGGAAGCTTGAGATGATTGCATCATGCAATTGTTTGATGAGCTGGGATCTAAGACAAGAGGAGGGAGACTAGGGAAAGAACCAAGCAAAGAGGAGCCTTTGTAGACTCCGGGTGAGACACTGGTCAATGGTTCAATGGTTTTCTTATTGGCCACCGAAGAGATGATGGACTCAGGGGAGGTCTAAGACTTCGGTTCGTAATATGTCAACTGGTCAATGGTGACTATCTTTCCATTATGAGGAAAGGACATCTTGCAGTGAACCATAGATGCAACATCAGACATCGCATAGGTGTAGATACGACCCAATATAATGTTGTAATCTAAGGGGCCATCAATGACTTCTACGTCAATGCAAACAGTCTTTCCCACGAGAGTAATAGGACAATTGCGGAATAGGCCAATGGGCTAGGAAGAGTGGCCATCCCACGCTCAGAGGGTGATAGTGGAAGGGGCCAACTCAGGAGATCAGATTTGCTTTTAAACTGAAGTGGAAATCACACAGGTGGATGCCCCCTCATCAGTGATACAATGTGAGACATTGGCATTCCGGATCTTAACGAGGATTTGGAAGGAAATGGAAGTAGGAAGGGGAGGATGTTCTAATCAGTCAACATTAAAGACGATCAAATGATCATCTGAAGGTTTTACAGTTCCCATGGAAGTTAGTAAATCTTTTCATTTTGAAGAGCATGACTGGAGAAGTTCCAACATTGAGATCGCGGCAAGAGATTGCACCAAATCATCTACTATACTCTACAAATGGGCAGCTTTTCCAGAAGCAAAATTTCGACGTAATGGTCTCCTGAAGATCTTGGTATGAACCTCTTCCTTAGGCTGAGTGATCTGTAAAGGACCATTGGTTGTCAAAAGAGGCTTTGTAGAACCTGAAGAAGGGGCCTCAGGGGCAGACATAGTGGGAGGCTTATTGTACAGACAAGACCGAGTCTAAAGGTTGAGGACAACAACAATGGGTTGGTCAGAGTTCATCATGAGAATCTGGTAATTGGAGGTACCAGATGGAGGAGGTTGAGTGGCCACATGACCTTCAGGTGTTTAGGTAGCCACGAATCCTTGCTGAGGGAAAGGATTAGTAAACACAGTTAGCTGGATAAGTGCAACATTGGGAGGAACCGAAGGGGAGGCTTGTTGTCCTCACGATTCTGCTTGCGTCTCCCACATCTGTCGCATCTGTGGTAAAAGAGAACAATTGTGGGTGTAATGACCATAGACACCACAATAAGAACAAGGTTTAATCGTATGAACAGGCCTGTCCTGCTTGGTTTGAGTGCCTTGTTGCTGGTTAACAGTGTTAGGTGAATTCCCTGGGGGATTAGGTCCTAGATTACCTAGGGCAGATTGATTTTGGATGCCTTTCCTCTTCTTTTTAGAAGTAGGAGGATTAGTCACGCCCTGCTGTGCATACACCTGCCCCTAGGGGGCCGGTGGCTATTGCTGCAGGGGTTGAGAAGGCAAGGGAGGCAAAGGTGCTAATGTTGGAGGCGCTAGAGCACCACACTACAGATACAGATAATAAGGAGGTTTGGAAACATTGTGGTAAACAGGTTGGGCAAAAGGAGCTGGCATGCCGTATCCTGGATACATGCTACCAGGAGGGGGAAAGGTGCTAGAGGAGCTGGCCCCTCCCTGAGGGAGACCATAACCCATGGGAGGATGAGTGTATGGATGAGAAAGCGCTCCAACGGTACCATCGACATCATGGGATGCCCTCGGTGCATTGGCACCACCGGGTCTAGGGAGATCAGGTAAGATGGTATAAACATAACCAGAATGTGCGTAGATCAGGTTGTATTTTAGTGCAATCTAGAGAGATGCTTCTTTGGTCTCAGGGAAATGAGATGCAACATCTTTGCCGATAGCAGGCAAAAGGGATCTAAGGAACTAGTCCATGTAGACACAGTCTTCGAAGGTAGGGGCTTGAAATAGGCTCTTTCTTCTCCACCATTCCTAGACATGATCGGATAGGCAGGTCGCAGACGATTGATGGAAAGAGGTCAAAATTTCGGTACCAGTGTCATAACGAAAGGGAAGCTAGAAGTAAGACAGAAAAGCCCACGCAAGAATACTATGGGATTTGTTAGAATATTGTGGTCCATTTCCACGAATCATTAATACCACATGCCTAAAATACAGTAATTCACTTTATATTAGACTTGTTCATATGATAAGTTTTTAATTAGTTAGTTTAATTAAAAGGGAAAAAATGGCATAACTACTTTGGAGATCAATTTCAACCTTTAATTGTGTACACTACTTTCAATGTTCTATGCCCTATTTCTAAATACACCTTAATATTATTACTTTAAAATTTAAGGATAAATTGTGGGTGATAAAGAGTTAGAAGGAAAAAGGAAACTAAGATATTATAAGGAGGTCATGAATCCCAAACTTGAAAACAAAAATATCTATCTCTTTTTTCAAGTGCTAAGAGGAAAATGAATATTGCTAAGTTACTTAGAAATTCAAATGAGCTTTATACTAAACTAGACATTGGTCACTTTGCAAAATTCATGGTAAGAAAACTGTACCACCTTTGCAACACTATGAGGTTGAAAGATGAAAAACACTTTCTCTTACAATATCCATCTTATAGTCACATTCTATCTAATTTTCAAAATATTTGTTACAATATAGAAAATTTTGACCATTGAACCCTTGTGTGATTATTTGTTTTATATAGAAATAAAAAATATCAAAGAATTTCCATTAATCTAGTACATTCTTAGGCTAGAGTGAACCATATATAGGTCTTAGTGGGCATTAATCATCATCATCATTGTTCTCTGTTTTTTTATATATAAATAAAATGTTAAAGAATTAGCATTAATCTTGTACATTCTTAGACTTGAGTGAACCATATATAGGTCTCAGTGGACATAAATCATCATCATCATTGTATGGAAGATGTTGTAAGATTATGTTATGTAAACATTTTTACTTGGTAAAATTACATAACAATTTAAAAAATACAATTTAAAAATAAATAAAATATAAAAAACAAAAACAAAAATAAAATAAAATAAAATAATTAAACTAGCTTAGATTTATCTTAATTCAGTATCTACCAAGTGTCCAAAAAGATCAAATCTATTTAAATGCAAACTTATTTTAAAATAAAAAGAGATTGCATTCCTATTATCTTAATAGATTCGAAATTAAACTGGGTCTATATTAATATATATTATATAAATATTAATCTTAAACATAAAAAAAATTAAAACTTATAGGTTTTTATTATTTATATTAAAAAAATAATTGTAAATTAGTTATTAGTACATACCCGAAGGGATAGTGTAAAGACCCGAAGTTAGACATGTCAGCACATGACTTATTTTGTGTATAATTACATATAAGGAATGTGCAAATAAAACTATTTGAATGAAAGATAAATGCCCTTTTCGTCATTTAGTGATATGCATACTAATTACATATAGAATACATAAAGGGAAAGTGTAAAAATAAAATGTTCGTAATGGAAAATTGATGAGTGGTTTTTCGGACCCATCCATTATTTTTGAAAAGATAATTTTAAATTAAATATTTATTAAATTGATCTAGAACAATTTTAAAAGGGATGTGTTTTATTTATAATATCTATTTTTGTATATTATAAATTTAATATGCAATATATTAAATTTTGTTTTTATTTTTTATTTTTGTAAACATATTTATAATGTATGGTTTTATTTATTTAAATAACTATTTAAGCTTGATAATTAATAACTATCTATCCCATCACATCGGTATGTTCTACATTTCTATAATTTACTTTGATACAAAGTGAAGCGATGATATAATATGTATAGAAATGTGTTAAGCGATGATTTTATAGGTATAGATATGTGATATTTTTTCTTCACTTCAGATATTTTCCTTCCTAAAAGATTTTAGATTTAATAATTTCTAAATAATTAGTAATCAGTTTAATAAATTTTTTATATAGAGTTATACTGATGTTACTTCAGATTTCATATTTTCAATTTTATTTCTCTTTAAAATTTTCTTTGCATCTGTTTTATAATTATTTTTTAATAATTTTATTTTTACTGGTTTCATTATTGTTTTTAATAATTGAGAAGATTTTAGATTTTTTTCATTTATTTACAAGAGTACATTGAATATATATTTTTTATAAAAACAAAAACCAGTTTTATTTTTCGAAAAAGTCAAAATATAGTTTTATATTTATATGAATCAATTTTTTTTTAATTACATATATTTTTCTTATTGAAAATATTTTATATTGGACTATTTTCAAATAATTAGTAATCAATTTAATATGCACTATATATGTATAATGGAGACATGTTACAACTTTTTTTTAATTATTCTTTGTAAAAATATATATTTTGAACTTCATTTTAATTTAACATTTTCTTTTCACATATAATATTGTATATTTCTATTATTTTATGTATATTTTCATTATTTTGATGATGACATTGGTTGAAATTTACAAGAAATCTCTAGCTTCCAACAAGGTATTTTTTAGAAAGGATCTATTTCATATTAAGATGTTAGAAGGTGGGTTTGTTGCTAATCATTTAAATGAGTTTAACTTGGTTACCAATCAATTAAGTTATGCATAGGTAAAAATTGATGATGTGGTTAAGAATATTTTGATTTTATGTTCATTTCTAGAAAGAGAAAATGGATTGGTCATGGCTATGAGTAATTTTATATTTGATTCAAACACTTTAATGTTTGATGATGTTGTTGGTGTTATATTTGCATAGGAAATGGAATGGAAAAATAATGTTAGATGTCATGTAATTCTTTGACTAAGGACATAATAAGAAAACATTTTTCTCTCTAAATGAAAAAAGAAAAGAAAATGGGCAACATCATAATAATCAAGAAACAAATGTAGCAAGTTGTATGTTACATCGTCCTTTAATCCATTCAGTATACAACATTTTTTATCCTTAGGTTATAGAATCAAGGGATTTTTCCCATTCCACGCCTCATATGAAGTATTTTGAAGATTATTTTTACAGTAATTTTGGACAACCTTATTTGGGTGATTTAACGAACCATGTAAAATTGTGAGAAAGGGTAAGATATCAATAAATTTATAGAATGGAAACTAATGGTTTCTTAAAAAGGTAAGGCATGTTCCTCATTTAAGAATAAAAATAATATCAACAAAGGCATTAGGTAGTGAAGGTTGTATAGTTACATTTATAGGAAATTCATGGAAGATCACTAGAGGATCTTTGATAATAGAAAGAGGAGAGAACATATGTAAACTATATTTATGTACCAGTAATGCTAACCTTTCTATTGATTTATCCCCTATATGAGTGGATAAAATATTACAACATCACAGGATTAGGAGCAAGAGTGATAAGGGGATGTAAATTCTCTAGTAAAGGATATTATTGCAGGATTTGAAGGTTGATTTAGACGTCTATGAGAAATACCTTTATGGAAAACATAAGAATTATATTTCTTGAAGTTGGGAAAGAAAAGAGGAGTGAAAATTTAGATCTTGTGCATGTAGATGCATGGGGACCAACTAAGGTATAATTTATTGGTATCTCTAATTCTTAGGTTACTTTTATTGATGATGCAACTAGGAAAACATAGGTTCGTTGCATTAAAAAAATATGATATCTTTGATACTTTTAAGAAAGGGAAAAAATTCGTTGAGAATGAGATAGTAAATAAGATAAAATGTATCATATTAGATAATGGATGGAAATATTATAGTAAAGAGTTTGATACTTACTTTTCATACCTTGCGATCTATAGAAAGAAGACATTTTCAAGAACACAACAAAACAATGGTTTTTTAGAAAGAATGAATAGGAGAATAATGGAACATGTAAGGAGTTTGCAATTTCATATAATATTTCCCTTACAGTTTTTGATGATGTTATTGATACTACTATTTACTTAATAAATAAATGGCCTTCAAGTTACTCGGATGGTGGCAGTCCAAATGAGTCACAGATGGTTAGAAATATTAATTTCTCACTTATGAAGACTATTGGTTATGATATTTTATCCATAGTGATATAGGAAATAGAATAAAACTGGAGAAAAAGTTCAAGACGTGTAATTTTATTCGATAAGGAGTTAATGATTTTGGATATTGGTTATGGGATTATGAAAATTACAAAATCATTAGGAGTGTACATGTGCCATTTAGGGAGAAGGTCATGTATAATGATCTATTGCAAATAAAGAAAAAAGAAGAGGAAAACGCATAATACACAATTCTTGATGAAGTCACCAAAAAATAAATTCCAAAGGTGCTAAAATTTTCAAAATGTTTAACAACAACAATAACAAATACTACCTCAGTCTCCTATAATTGTTGTTAGATGATCAAATAGTTTAAATAAACCCTTTTAATGATACTCTCCTTCATTTTATTATGTATTTTTTACTAACATTACCGGAAATATATGAAGAAGAAATGAAGGTAGAAACCCAAAATAAATGTGAGCAAGGCATGAAAGGAGAGATAAACTCTTTTGTACATAACCATACTTGAAAATTGGTATTGTTTCTGTCAAGTAAAAGATAATTGTAGAATATATGGTTTTATAGGTTGAACGAAGAATATGGAAAAAAAAGAGGCACAAGGATTCACTTGTTATAAATGGGTTTGCATAAAGTAAATGTATAAATTTTGTCAAGAAGTTTTTAACTATTTCCAAAATTGCTGAATTGGAACTATTTTAAATTTAATGGTAATAGAATACTTGCATATTAAGTAGTTAGATGTAAAGAAAATTTGTCTCCATGTGGACTTAGAGGAATAAAATCATATGCAATAGCCATAGGGATAATGATATCAAAGGAAACAAAAACCAAGTATGTTTATTGTAGAAGATCTTGTATTGTATAAAGAAAGCCTCAGTGAAATGGTATATGAAGTTTGACAAGCTCAAGGCATAATAAGGTGTAAATTTTAGTTTAGCCACTATGTTTATTTCAAGAAACTAGATAATCATAGTTGGACTATCTTATTATTATATGTAGATGACATGTTTTTTGTGGGGTCTAACATGTAGGATATAAAAAACTCTTAAACAAAATTTATCTAATTCATTTATTATGAAGAATTTGGGTGTTGCAAAGAAAATACTTGGTAAGAGAATAAAAAGAGATAGGAAAAATCATAAATTAGCATTGTCTCAAACTAATTACATAGAAAAGGAATTGAAAAGACATAAAATTGAAATATGCAACACATATAATAAACCTTTGGCTATCCATTTGAAATTGACTAAGGATATGTGTCCTAAGACACAAGAGGAGATATATTACATGTCCAAGGTTTCATATTAATCAATAGTTTATAGCATAATGTCTATGATGGTATGCATAAGGCCATATATTGCACATGCAAAGAGAGTTTTGAACCTGTATAAAAAAACCTATGTAAAGAGAATTGGAAGTTATTAATGTGGATTCTCTACTACTTGAGGGGTACTAGTACTCATGAATTATACTTTGCAGGTTAAATAAATGTTTTACAGAAATATTTTCACTCATATATTGTAGGTGAAATATATAGAAAGAGGAGCACCATAAGCTATGTATTTATTGTAGGTGGAACAATAAGTTACATTTTGAAATTAAAGGGAGTTGTTGCACTTCCAACAATAGAATCCAAGTATGTTATTGCTACAATTGCTATTAAAGAGATTATTTGTATACATATGTTCATGGAGGAATTGGAAAAAAACTAAGAGAATAGAAGGTTGTATAGTAATAGAAATAGTGTCATTCATCCTCCAATTAACTCACCCTTTCATTCTAACACTAGTCATATACAATCTAGGTAACATTTCATGCAAAGACTTTTAGAATAGGGATAGTGAAAACTAGAAACTATACATAGTAGCTAGAACCCTATAGAAACAAGAATCAAAGAAGTAACAAAGGAAAAGTTATGTTTTTCCTTACTTTTAGTTGGTATGCAAACATGATAATGAAGATGAGAAAATATTCAAGTCAAATGTTGAAGCTTTATCCAATACTTACGTTAGTAGCTGAGTTGTTGTAATCAATCTCTAATTGGGAGATTGTTCATTGTGGAGTCTAGTTATATTCCTAATTCAAAGATATTATTGAACTATATTCATTCAGACCCTAGTTCTTAATGGGGTGTTTTAGGGGCTTCCCCCTACTATTTTCACTAGGATGTTTTCATGGGTCAAGGGGGGAGGTGGTAGGGGTAGTGAAGGGGCATTGTGGAAAAATTCTTTGGGGCCCCTGCTGGTGAGGGTTCATGGGTAGCATCCCCGAATATAAAGCTTTGGAAACAATTCCTTGTAAAGATTTGTATTTCATAGTAAATATGGACCATTTATCATTAGCTCATAGGTTTGATGATATAAATTATGTTAGAGTTTCTTTTCCTAGAAGGAAATTCTCATTTTTTTATTCAAGGTAATTGTATTATTGGTAAAGTATTGTAATTTAGAGAGTATATTGTGAGAGAGAGACAAGGATGTTGGGGAAGATGTGTTTCAAGTTGTAATAGTTTCATTGTAATAGAAGGAATAAAAAAAAGAACCAACTATTTCTCCATGGATGTAGCCCATATCGGGTGAACCATGTACATTGTTCTCTCCTTTTTATTGTTTCATTATATATTTTGTTTTTATATTCATTTTTATTTTATTTCTCTAAACTTTTATTCCTAACAATTTTGATAGCAATTAGATTTATTTTAATTTTTCCAATCATTCTTTTATATCTTTGTAGGAACATTGTCGATGGATGAATTATGGACTAGTGGAAAATATCCAAATGAACTACGGATGTATTGATGAATAATCATGAAATTGTTTGAGAGATTAATTGATGACTTTATACAAATGTATCTCCTAAAAAATAGAGTCATATAACACTACTTTTACTTTAGAATTGATAGTGGATGACAAAGATCAATTGAATATACTGGTCAATAGAATTTTTGACTAAGTGTTTCATCAATAGTTATTTGATTCTTTCCTTAAATTCGAGAGTGCTACTAAATATATTTATTATGTAGTAATATTATGAAAAAAATATTATTTTAATAACAAATACTATTGGATTGATCAATAATTATGTGCTCTTCTCTAGTTGGTTAATCAACTAGGTCATTTCTTTGGATGGAAATTGGGAGAAGAACATGTTTAGGAGGAGAATCACATTTTAATTGATGTCAAATGGGGACACTTGAGGATAGGGGGGAATATTGAAACAAAGGAAGGAATTATTTCATTGCATAGTATTACAATGAGGAGGGGAGTTCATTTGCGTTTCATTGGAATATATCCATTAATGACAAAGGAGGAGATCAATGAAAAAATTGTTATTGTTGATGTCAAAGAGATTATATCATTGAGATTATATATATGTATCGATCTATATTGAAAAGGGGGTTCTCATGGAAAAGGACAAGTCAAAAGGTGAAATGGTGGTTTTATGCATTCTTAAGGACCCTCTGATTCTTTGTGATAATAGAACAATGTACCATTGCATTAAAATAGATTCTTCGATCACATATGGTATTATATGTAATAAGTCTTTAAATCTTTTATCATATTCTCAGACTATATCTCCTAGATTTTAATTCATTTATTTCAATTTATAGGTTGCAAGATGCTTAACATCTTAAGTTTTGGATCATAGAAGAAAAATTGTACTGGTTCTGTTCTTGGTTATATCTTGAGTATCCATAAAGTTCATAAACCAAGTGGCGACTCTTTTTTGAGGGCATTGATGAACTAGCGATTTGTTTTGCTTCAGTCTTGAATTTGTTGGCATCTCACAATTGTTCACACGCAAACCAATGTTTTATGGGGTCTTTAGTGCCCTCATATATGGGAATTCTACTTCACCCCATATTTTAGTTTTATACAATATCCTATATTAAAGTATCTAAAATCGGAAGTGGTCCAATTGGAGTACTCATTTGTATCAAACCAACTTTCTCTTCTACCATGTTGATTTCTACTTCAATAATTGACTAATATATATTTTTATCATAAGGTCATGCCTTTCAGTTTCAACTTTTATGCTCAAGGTTATTAGTGGGATATCATCCATAATATATGATTTTTTAAAAATTCCTATCTAGCCTCTTTTTGCTCCAAAATTGTTCAAAAAGTGAAGAAGTGATGAGCCCCCCTAGTTTTTTTGCTAATATCACCAAAAATTCCCCAAAATATGGAACCATTCTACAAATTTTCCCCATAATCCGGTAACAAAACGCTATTTTAGTGGAAATCTGGGTGAAATTGTCCGACAGTTAATTTGCATAGTGCTGCGATAAATCCACATTTTAAACCATATTAACATGGTTAATTATTTTTTTATAAAAATTAATCATCGAGATCCACTCTGTCGCGCCTCTAGTTCTCGAGCCTTTGTCATATGGTGTATAATTTTTAAATATAGGTGGCCACCATAGTTTAACAAGGATTGTGGTAGACTTGCCAGTTAATACTTGGCATTGTTTGCGGTGAGGTCATGGTGTCGATTCCCATGCGATGTAGTTTCGAACTTAACAAAAATTTCAATGGCCCCTGGGCTGCCATGTGGCGACCTCCAGTTGGGCCACGTGGTAGTGTGTGGTTAGCCACCAACAACCCAATAAAAAATCACCAAGCAGCACCAAGAAAACTTAGAAAAGTGGTGAGGCCTGATTAGCCCAATGAACCTAGTCAAATATGCCCAATTAGCTGTACAGATTGCCGAGTCAAATGTCTGCACAATTGTTTTCCAAAATTTACCTGTTTGGGAAAACAAATAGAACTTGTTTCTGGGAGCATACATTCTTCATTTTCTACGAAATGAGTTAGACTAGATTTAGAACAATGAGATATACGTGGTCGTTTAGGTTCCAAACCATTCGGACAAGTTTCATTTTTTAGCATAATTTTGAGCACCTGACCACTCCTCTCCCTTGGAAGCTTTTGGACCCCAAAATATCACTTTTACTTGTTCAGTATACGAGGGTAAAATTACCTCACCTTTCTAATATTGATCCATTTGGATTTTCTTGGACTTTTTCCTTTGAGACCCACACGAAGGTACTCCACATACCCTCATTTTGAAGACCTTATTCTCATGTCATGAATGACATCTTGTTGTAATTCATCAATGTGTTCAGGAGAAAAATCGTCAATGGAAGGAATCTGAAAATTTTCTCCTTAATCTTCAGTCAAAGGCAGCTGATACAAACTTAAGTTATCAACGTTAACAACAACATAAATTTGCATATATGAAGGAAAATCCAACCTGAAGGCATTATCACCAATCGCTTCTAAAATTATAAATGGAACATATTGAAATGGTTTCAGTTTTTTACCTTCTCATTTTAGCCGTTATTTTCTAATGTGAAGCCAAATTTCATCACCAACGTCTAAATTGTGATCTACACGATGCTTATCGTGCCTTTTTTTTAACTTGACTTGGCTCTTTTTCGGTTGTTCTTAAACTACTTGATGTACCAATTGGATTTTTTCGATGAAAATTTTAGCTTTGTTTATGTCACTATGAAAATAAATAGCAAAATACTATCCAAAATGAGTTCCAAAGGAGATTTAGGCATGTATCCCAAACATGCCTCAAATGGCGATGTTTGAGTTGAAGAGTGCTTGGCCCAGTTGTATGCATGCTTAAAAATCGCGAAGAAGATGTATCGCCACCCTATTCATCACCTCTATTTGACCATCTGTTTTTGGATGAAATGTTGTACTCTTTTTCAATTTGGTGTCCATGAATCCCCAAAATCTTGAACAAAAAATCCCAACAAAGCGAGAATCTTGATCACTAACAATGGATGTGGGCAATCCAAAATGCACCCATACATTCTGAAAGAATAACTAAGTAGCTTGTTCACCTGTAACTTGCTTTTTACATTGCATCAAAATACAAATTTTTTTGAACCTATCCACAACTACAAAAAGATAATCATGATTCCTTTTTGACATAGGAAGAGCTCCAACAAAGTGCATAGAAACACTATCCCATTGACGAAAGGTATTGGAAGTAGTGTGTACAATCCTAAATTTCTATTGTTAGGCTTACTAAGAGCACATAATGAACAAACTCTAATAAAACGTGACACACTTTCAAGCATATTAGGCCAATAACAATACCTATGTAGATGTGGCATTGTCTTACTTATACTTAAATTACCAATAATAACAGAAGTATGTGCTTTTCTTATGATGTTGACTCTTTCTCCTTGTGGAATACAAAGCTTACCAAGATGGTACACCAATTTATCATGCATGTGGTAATCCATTTCCTCTATTTGGTTCCCTTGACTTAAAGTTGCATATACATATTTAAAATCATTATCTAAAGCATATTGTTCAACATAGCTCTCATGCAAGACATAATTATGCTTAAGAATAGTAGCAGCACTAACAATAGGCCTAGAAAGCACATTAGAAACTTTATTGTAGATACCTATCTTAAACCTTATCACCAAGTAGAATTGTTGAAGAAAACCCACCCAACGAAAGTGCCTTGACGGTTACAACTTTGTTTGTGATTGCAAGTATTGCAATGGTTGATGATCAGTGTCAACGATTGTTTCGTTACCCATCAAGTAGTGTTTCCACTTTTTCACACTTTGCACTAATGCATACAATTCCTTTTCATATGTAGGATAATTAATCACTGCACCATCAAATTTTTTCGAATGGAACTAGATGGGCTTACCATGTTGCATGAGGACCGCACCCATGGCATAATCACTAGCATCATTCTGAATCAAATGACTGTCTCAAGTCTAGAAGTGCAACTACTGGGGATGAGCTAATATTTTCCTTCAATGCATCAAATTCCTTTTTTTTTTACTCCCCAGTGCAATACCTACTTCACACTTGTCAATGCATGCAATGGAGTTATGATAGAAGAGAAGTTAGCAATGAAATTCCTCCAATGTTGGGATGCTTCCAAAAAGCATCTTACATCCGTAGTTGTTTTTGGCTTTTGCCAATTCAAAATGACATCAATCTTGGAGGGATCTATTTTCAATTCACCTCCTCCAATAATATGAGAGAAATAGAGTAAACTAGTTTTTCCAAACTCACACTTTAACATCTTTAAAAACAATTGTTCTCTCTTCAAGACATCAAGTACATTTTTGACATGCATGACATGTTATTCACGAGATTTACTAAAAATAAATATTTCATATAAGTATTCTATCACAAAATAATCAATAAATGGCCTCAATACACCATTCATCACACGCATGAAGGTAGCAGGAGCATTGCAAAGACCAGAAGGCATAACTAGCCATTCAATCAAACCTTGTTTTATTTTGAATGTTGTCTTCCATATGTCACCTTCATCAATTCTAATTTGATGATAGCCACTCCTTAAGTCCAACTTAGTAAAATACTTTTCATCTTCAAATTGATCAAGTAAATCATCTATTCTAGGAAGTGGGTAACAATTCTTTACAACAATTTTTATGAGTGCATGAAAGTCAACACACATGCACCATGTTCCATCCTACTTTGGCACCAAAAAAATAGGTGACCCACATGGCGAAGTACTTGGTATGATTATCCCTTTCTCCAACAACTCTTGAATTTTCTTTTTAATTTCTTCACTTTCCATCACTAACATCCTATACATGCCAATGATAGGAAGAGGAAAATCTTGCATCAATTGTATTTCATGTTGGATTCCCCTCTTGGGAGGAAATACTTTTGGGTCCTAAAACATATAATCATATTGGTTAACAACCTCAGAAAAATTAGATTTCAATCTCGAGTCACATTCTTGAAAAGCTTCATTGTTTTCTTTGACCATTAAAAGCACAAAATTCTTGCAAGAGTTAATGGGTGTCTTCATTTTTCTGACACTTACAAGTGAATGATTTAGTTTTTGTTGATGCCCTCTAAAAATTTACTCTATACCATATTTGAACAAGTGATACTTGTTTCCATGGTGATGTAAAATTGCACTTCTATCATACAAATATGGGCTTCCCAAAAAAAATCCAGAAATATCAAGTGGAACTACATCAAGTTCAACTTCATCAAGAAAGTTTTTTGTAATTACAAATCTATGTACGCATTTCCTCGTAAATTGTAAGTTTGAATTCTTTCATATCCAACCTAAAGGATAAGGTCTTGGATGAGGAATGGTTTGTAAATTTAACTTATTGACTAAGTCTTCAGAAAACAAATTTCTTGTGAACCACTATCAAAGAGTGTATCAATTTTGGTGTGCTTTGAAATAACCCGAATATGAAAATGTTCAATTCTAGTTTTCTCATCTTGAATATAATTAGGAAAAATTCAAGAGCTAGTTATTTCTATGTCCTAATATTTCATTCCCATTGTTTTGATCTTTGTTTCGTATCTCGAATCATAGCCTAATTCATGTTCTATAGTTGCAACTGTCTTTTTCTTCCCTTTGTTGTAAAAATTATTTGGTTTCATTTTAGGATAAAGCTTCCAACAATGAGTTTCATCATGACCCTCTTTGGAACAATGTTTGCATCTTAATTTCTCTTCTTCCTCCTTGACGGATTCATTATCCTTTCCTTTCCCTTTGAACTTACTCTTACTCTTGTTTCCACTTGTGAATGGCTTCTTGCTACCCTCTTGTGGAATTTTTTTCCGTCTTACTTGAAGATGTGTTTCCTAGACACAAACCTCATGTAAACTTGTAGGATTAAACATAAATGTAATATGCCTTAAATAATTGTTTAAACCCAAAATATATTTCAACAAAGTGTCTTGTCAATTCAAGTCTACACCTAGTATCAAACACCTTTTTCTAAAGTCTTGAGTGTAAGTTTGCACACTTTGACCCTTTAGTTCCCTAAAATTCTGCCAATCCATAATAGCCTTTTTCATATAAGTTTATGTATAAAATTTAATTCTAAGTGCAATAATCAAATCTATTAAAGAGGTTGAGACCTTACCATGATTTTATTTATCCTCTTTCTTTTTGTCTTCTCACCAAATCAAAGGAGCACTTTCCAACCTTAATGAAACCAACCGATTCTTTGTTTCATCATATTTGATGTTTTGAATCCTATAATAAACTTCAAGTTGACAGAACCAATTATGAAGTCTTTAATCATTCACTTCACCATCATACATAGGCAATTTGAATTTGATATCAAGTTTTATTAAGGGAATTTTACCATGCACCCTTGGGGTATGTGGACATATTTGAGTAATAGTGGTTTTGGATGAGGAAGAAGATGAAGGTGAGGATGGTGGTGGAGAAGAGTGTGGTTTGTCACCATTTCCTTTTCAAGGCTTGTCATCATCTCCTCATTTTCCTCCAGAAGAACCCTATCTTTTTGAAGGCTTGGAACTTTCACCCTGTAATCTTGAATTTCTCTCTTTATAGACAAGCTTCACCATTTTAGTCATGTCAAAGAAATCTTTTCTGAAATTATTCTCTTAATTTTACATATTATAAGCTCCTCCTTCATGTGACATGCTTGCTGAATCTTCAATTGCACTTTGAGGAAGAATTTGTGGTGAAGATTGTGGCAAACTTCCTCTCCTTGTCCTTGACCTAACTTGAGGACTTGCAGCCATAAGCTTTCCTTTTCCTCTCTTGAGCTTCAACCGTGTAAGCATCACATACACTTGCAAACAATTAAACCCACACAACACCAAAGAAAACCTAAGCTCTAATACCAAACTTGATTTCTGTGAGATCTTAATGAAATTATTCTTGAGGGTTTTTATATTTCAAGTGTTAAAATTGAGTTTTATGACCCTTTATGTTAAATTTTTAAACACATCAAGCATGAATTTAATACTCTGAAATAGTAGATATAATAGACAAATGCACCATAAAAATAACCACAACACAACAAGTGATGAAGGATTTCATCCCTCTTGAGCTACGTCTCCTCGGTCCAACTTCCAATGGCTTGGCCCTATATCGTTATTCTGAAAATGATGATTACATACATTCACAGTGCTCAAATGGCTTTAAAAACTATTCCATCAGCTCCAGAAATGTCGAAAATGCCTCTCCAGCCTCTTTTTGCACCAAAATTGGTAAAAAATGGAAGACGTTATGAGCCTCCCTAGTTTTGATGCTAATCACACCACAAATTCCCCAAACTTTGGAACTGTACTACAAATTCTCCCTATAATCTGCTAGCATATCGCCATTTTGGCGGAAATTCGAGCAAAATTGTGAGACATTTAATTTGCATAATGCCACCATAAATCCACATTTTAAACCATCTTAACATGGTTAATTATTTTTTTTTAAATTAATTAGCATGCTCCGCCGCATCGTGGCTGTGGTTCCCAAGCCTTACTCATATGGTGTTTAATGGGGGGTCTAGGGCTAAGCCCTGGTCCCTTACCCCCAAACGTCATTGACATAATGTTTAAATATAGGTGGCCATTATAGTTTAACAAGGATTGTGGTAGATCGCCCAATAGAGACTTGGCTTTGTTTGCGGTAAGGTCATGGTGTCGATTCCCATCTGCTGCAATTTTTAACTTGACCAAAATTTTGATGGCCACTGGGCTGCCACATGGTGTCCTCCAGTTGGGCCACATGGAAACCTGTGGTTGGCCACCAACCACCCAATAAAAAATTTCTAACCAACACCAACAAAACTCGGAAAAGTGGCGAGCTTGATTAACCCAACGAACCCATTCAACCATGCCCAGTCAGTTGTATGGATTGTTGACTAGGAAACTTGTACAATTCTTTCCCAAAATTTAACTGTTTGGGAAACTCGTTTCTCGGAGCATACGGTGTCGATTTTCTACAAAATGAGTTGCACTGAATTTTGAATGACGAGATATACGCGGTCGTTTAAGTTCCACACCATTTCAAAAACTTCCATGTTTGAGCATAATTTTGAGCACTTGATCAACTCCAACAATGTAAGAGGAGGAATTGAATCCCAACTATTTTACGTCAATAGGAGACAAGTACAACCATTGTCCCATAAAAAATATCAAAATCTGATACAAATTTTCCATATTTTGGGAAATTTGGGCAAGAACCAAGAATTCTTGAAAAATCAATGTTTTTTTATAAAAATTCCTCAAATAACCTCATTTAACTCATACTAATGTGAATCTTAGTAAACGGTTTGGGTTATAGATAATTATTTATACTAGTGAAAATCCAATATGCTCAGATTTTTTAGATTCTTCTCTATATGCACGAAAGTCAAGTTCAAAGTTGGCAGTTTGAAAATCATGCAAATTTTGACCAGATTTACTTGTTTTCTTCTAGAAACTGACACATGTGACCTTGATGAATTCCAACCCATGGGGAGGTGTTAAAACATTATTTTGGAGAAAAAAAATCTTCGATTTTCCCTAAAAGTGTGTTTAGATGTCGAAGCCCCAAATCGGTGCAAGAATGCTAGTGTAGGAATGTTGTTGCATGAACAAAAATTGGTGCAATTAATTGTTGATGCATATGTATCTTTGACCGTGATTTCATACACCTTCCTAAAAAAACACAAGCACCATCATTAATAAATATTTTAATGAAAATATTATCGAAATAAAGGAGATAGGTTAAATAATGAACAATTACCTAATCATGCTCCAAGTTTAAGATACTACCACAACAATTGTGCAAAATTATAGTAATAGCAATAAAAACCATGGGGAAGCATAGGGTGAAAATGTGAATTAAACATGACAATTCCAGGGCCTAACAATTCCTAAGGAGCAAGGTGGTCATAGTGCTAGGCATACAGACCATACGACAATAGCAAGAAAAATGATTAAATGAACTCTTATATTTAAACACTTGAATTTTATAGTCATGGAATGTATTTTGTGTGCGTTGCATGATATAATGGCCCCTAGTAGGCTACATGCAAAAAAATAAGCCTTTTATATCCAATAGGCACCTCATAGTAGTCATGGAAAGCCATAATGGAGTTTTTTCTTTGTATCTCACAATTAGTTTCACAAAAAAATCATAATTAGAAACTCTTTAAAACATTATAATAGTGAATTTTTATGACCCATTAATCTTATGTGTTAGAAATTCATCTTTCATCTCGAAAATGGTTTAATGAAGGAGGGTAACAAAATGTTGGAGTTATTCATTTAATCATAAACATTATAGCTATGAAGGAAAGCTCAAAAAATATAACAACTAGGAATGCTCATCTCAATAGGTAAATAAAACATCTAATAACTCTAAAGAGTGGTCATTAAAATTGGAAAACATCCATTTAGAAAATCATATAGCAGCAAAGAGATTCAAATCAAATAAAACTTAGTATTTATTGTGGAAGGTCAATAAAAAATAGCTTTCAGTTGGCTCTTTTTCTTTTTTCTAGTCTTTTTATATGAGTCTTAGTCAAAGTTCAAGAATTAATAGGAAAAGACCTTAGTTAAGGATAAGAGAGAAAGGGAAGACTAGGCACCCTAATCTCTTGAGGTATAGAAGTTTAATGTTTTTTCTCCATTTTCTATTTTATTCAACCATATTAGCAAAATAATAATTTATACTTCTTTTCTTAATACATTGTTTCTCTTAATTTTCTTTTTTCTCTATCTCTCTATTTCTCTTTTTTCTTTTATAAAAATAAATGTTTTTCATTTAACACTATTATTTTTCCATATTTAAATTAAAAATATTATATTATTACAAATGCAAAAAAAATCAAAATAATATTATGTTATCAACTATATCTCCTAACCATGTATTTTCTTGAACCTTGCCTTTATAAAACATATAACCACAATCAAAAGTTGTTATATAAACCTTGATTTAATTTAATAAAGTAAATTAATCATATAGCAAAAAGACTACCCCTCTTTTAAATTATAATATGATCAAAATATGATGATGATGATCAAAATATATAACTACATTAAAACATAAATATAACTTTACCCAAAAATTAAATAAATACATCACATACAATACCATTAAAAACTATAATCTATTTTAAATTTATGTGCATTTTAAAATATTTGATTATAATTAAAAGTTTGTGTGAAAATTAAATAATTTCATATATATTTTAAGTGTGAGGGGTTTCCCTATTGCATTATATTAAATATCATTTTTGAGATTCAAGTGTGTTAAGTAAATTATTCATCTATAACCATTTTCATAAGAAATAATCGTAACTCACTATTTTCTCATGATTTTAAATAATCTACTTGATTTTTTTTATTTTTTTATTTTTTTATTAAAAAATACTAATAAATTAAATAAATTAAAAAATATTTCGATTTTAAATTTGAATAAGCAAGACTGTTGACATAACATTAAAGGGTACCTTTTTCCCCTAATTGACCATATACTGAAAGGTGATATTTTAGCATACAAATTTTCGTGAAATCATAACCAAGAACCTACGAGAAAGGCTGCCTAAAATCGCTTCGATACCAACGCATCTTCGTAAATTATGTAATCAGGGAATCTTATCTGGACGCAATATACATGTATTAGAAATCGATACTTTAAATCGTTACCACAACCGTGCTATTTAGCATGCCGGATATACTTTTCAATATGTTTCGGATTCTTGCAAAAAAGACACCAGATGTCGGCAGCTGACTAGAGCTCCGAAAGAAAAAGAAGTCATACATGGATGAGACTTTCTTTGGAAAGAAAAAGTACTCGGGGTGACAGGAAAGAGGCCGATTAGGAATTTGATGGTGACTACTTCGAACACAGTTGGGTTTGAAATGACATCCCTACCTTGTAACGTATATAAAACGTTGTAGCTTCTTCTGAAAAAAAAGAAAAAAACGTTGTAGCCTTACCATTTTACGTTTCGTAAGTTTTGTTGTAAATTTGGTAGATATTTGTGGAAATTACACATTTGAGAATATTTTTCGTAAGTTTTGTTGTAAATTTGATAGATATTTGTGGAAATTACACATTTGAGTTCATTCCTTTTTTTTTCAGAAGAAAAAAAACACTGTATATATTAGAAGCAATATATGACAGTACATGATCAACCATACATTCTCAAACTGTTAATTAAAACAGCGAGAAAACCCCATATACCAGATACATCCAGAAAACACTTCAGTAGAGAAGTGATTCGATGTTCATGGCCAACAATAACGGGTAGTATAAAACATACCCACGAAATCATCCCTGCATACATAGAAAAGAGACGTCCAGAGAATATACAGCAACATCATAATCACGACAATAAGGACTAAAAGATAACTGAAAATGAAAGAGGACAAACAAAAAGGGGAAATCCATATCGTCATCCATGGCTGAAAAGAGGCAGTCCTCGCTTGAGCAAACACCAACCAGGCACACTTGAAAGCTTGAACGAGATCGAAATCCAACTGTGGTGCCAAAACCCAACTGGCTTGCTTGAAATAGATCATGCATGCAAAACAACAGAAAATCCGACTCGCTTGTTGAAATGCCAAGTTCGATTGAAGAAGAAAAACAGCCCTGGATAAAACCAAAAGCCCTGCATACCAAAACAGGCTCGCTTGATGAAGGATAATCTGATCTGAAGATAGAAAAACACCCAAACAACAAAGAGATCGATCCTCATGATTGGGGGAGATCCGGCTCCCCAACTCGATCCGGAGATCCGATACCATACTACATCCAACCAAGACCGGTCAGTCGTTCAGATCCGGGATCGAATGGAAAGGAGCTGTCCAGACGGATAAAGAGCACGTCGGCCTCCAGGCCCAAGCCAATACCCGTTGTAGCGGAAATCGACAAATCAGAAAGCTGAAAAGCACCGGGAACCATCGTGGAAACTAGGTGCATCGACGAGGGATATAGTGGCAGTCCGGACATACAATCAGAGATCTAATATGCAGCATGCCCGAAGAAAGACACGAGCCCAAAGCAAGAAAAGATATTAGCAGTGGAGAAAAAACAGAACTAGGATGTGGGAGATTGCCAAAATAGGAATAATAGCAGAACCGTGCCGCAGCGATTATGGATTAACTCTGTATGCTATGGTTGTTCTGAAAATCGCTCAACACCGATCCACAGTGCCCCGTCATACAACATGACACCGCCCCATGTGGTGATGCCGAACCGCACATGACGATGTGGAGAAGCTGAAACGCACATTAACCAGTCCGTTGTACTCTGCCATTCGACTTGACACCGATCCGACTGTACAAATGAGCGTGGAAGCAGAAACGAGCCGCTGCTCATAAATAGAGGCCCCGGGATCAAAATCTATTTAGATACGAACCCAGGAACAGATACCGAAACCAGGAGAGTAGGTGAACGAACACTCCCGGGGGTCATAGGGAATTAATTCTACATCGCCGCCGATGTCAGATGATTAAAGGGATTGGAAACTCGAAATATCAAACCCCTGGAAAATATTTCAAATTAGTCGGAAAACCAACGGTTAGCCGGAAAACCAGAGATCCCTCCGCTTACACAGAAACATCAGCCATGGCCATCAGTGAAAGTCCGCCATCGCCCGAAAAGAAGGCGAAATGCAAAGCACCCCACACAAGCCTGGGCACCAGAAGAACCGACCAAAGAGATAGGGAACGCCCAAATCAAACCCCGAGAGGAATAACCACCAGAAAATTCATTAAAGAAAGAAACGCCAAGAGAGTCCGGCAGCCATGACCCAATCTCTGAAATCCAGAAACAAAGGCACAGTCAAAAGCAGTAGTTCACGCTGTAGGCTTTCCAGAGACTGTTGTGGTCTCGATGATTCCCCCCTTGGAATATGTTCTGAAAAAATTTAATTATTTTCTCCATTCCATGTTCCAGAACGCCATAGAAGTAGAATTCTGTAGAGGAACTGCTGCGAAATGTTCACCTATCACCTGCAACGTGCCCAGAATAATTTGACATGGAAATAATCGAAAACACTCCTAGCATCCATATAAACATCAGTCCATAAGTCTCAACAACAGCCACCAAAAGCAGCAACTCATTGTCCAAACTGGGTTCCAGTTATTGTCTTTCGTCACAGCCACCAAAGACCACATAAAACTGTCGACCATGGGTTCCAGCTTCAACTAACTCAGCAATAACCACCAACTGCAACAAAACAGTTGTTCTCCATGGGTACCGGCTCTGTAAAAACTAGACCAACTTCAACAGATACACATTAATCCCTACCTCGATAACCTTTCCTGATTCGACAGACACCACCATAAGCAACCTCACTTGTCCAGACATGGGTACCAGTTAGAAGCAGACATCAATAGCCATCAAAAGCGACGAAAAATTTGTCGACATTGAGTTCCAGCTAAATGTACAACCATAACCACCATAAGAAACAACATGAAGTTCACAATGGGTTCCAGCTCTGTACACCATTCCAAGTTATGACATAGAGATTAAGGAGAGATTCTTCCAAGCACGGTATTGTTACATTCAGCATCAAAACGTGTCCTTCGTTCACCGGGAGTTCATTCCATAATGTTGAATCTATACTGGGAAATGCGTTTTACAATTAAACATCACAATCAAATTGAAAATATAAGATTGAGCTGAAAACAACCTCTCAATTATCTTTCTTAAATTACATTGGTCATGCATTTATTCATTTAATAATGCTATATAGAGAGACTGATGTGGTTGTCCAACAACTTTCTCAATTCACCAAATTTGAGAATGGTAACTGACGAGACCATTTACCGCCTAACGTTGCCGCCTAACCTTGCCATAGTGACAACATAGGCTTCTTATTACAATTTGAATATGATTGCCTAGTGCTGTTGCTGCAGTTTAACAAGACCAAAATATGCACCGCCTTCACCTTTGGCCACGAGATGGGCGTGACTTCCCTGCTCAACAACGCTCCCTTTCTCAATAACTGCTATGCACTTTGCATTCTGAATTGAAGCCAATCGATGAGCCACTATTACAGTCGTTCGTCCCACCGTTACTCTATCTAATGCCTCCTGAACCACCACCTCCGAATGAGCATCCAACGCACTGGTTGCTTCGTCCAATAGCAAGATGCTAGGGTTCTTTATAATTGCCCTCGCTATCGCCATTCTTTGCTTCTGTCCCACAGATAACTGCGTTCCCCTGTTCCCTGCATTGGTTTCATATCCTTCCTTCAAGCACCTGTAATATATATTCACAATTCACACCATCCATTAATAACACTTACAGAGAAAAGTTTAGAGTGTAGTTCTAGTTAAGGAATTTAGGTTAGCCAACTTACGAAATGAATTCATGGGCGTTTGCATCCTTAGCAGCATCTATGATCTCTGCCTCAGTTGCGTTCTCTTTACCATATGCAATGCTCTCTGGGATGCTCTTGTTGGCTCAATGTTGGCTCTTGCCCTGCAAGAGCTATGTGTTCTCTCAAGCACTGCAGATTGAAACTCGTGATATCTTGCCCATCAAGTAGTACTGTCCCTTTCAATGGATAGTAGAATCTCTTTATTAGTCCAATGATGTTAAAGAACGTAATCTCAACCATTTGCTAGCTTTCGAATTCGTAAGTCCAAGTGTCCCAGTTTAGTTTCAGTCAGTCCAGTTTTGTCGAGTTTAATTATTACTGATGTTTCCAATGTATTCTTATTTAATTATTTGGTAATATTGAGATGAGCAATTATCTGCTCCAGTTTTTTTTCAGTTTTTCAATTCTTTTCATGGCATGATGCTATTTGGTGAGATAATCTCACTTTGGTTAGTGGAAGACAGAGATAAAGGCAGAGACAAAGACAGAGACAAAGCAGAAGGAAGAAACAGAGAAAGCAGCAAAGACAGAAGAAAATAAAGTTTTCTGCAAAGGGAAAGAAGAAACAGAGATAGAAGCAGAAGCAGAAGAGGAAACACAACTGCAGAAATCTCTCATTACGGAGCAATAAGAATTAAAATACTTTTTTTTTTAAATGAGCTTCTTCCCTTTGCAAATTTTCAAGTTTTTTGTTTTTTTTTTTTAAACTTAAAAAAAAAATTCTCATTCATATAAAAGGGCTAACTCCCTTTTCCCAAATCACACGTAAGTGTAAAAACAACTTACATGGCTATCATTTTGGGCACGTAGCTTAATTTTGTTTTTTTACCTTTGAGTCATTTAATCACTTTGAAAACGAAAAGGGTTTTTCTCCCTTTTTTAAATCAACGAAACTGGGAATCGAATAAATGTGAAACCAAATTGAATCGAACCTTTATCAAATCGATTCAATCCGCTTTGACCTTTGCTCAGTCATCTTTTATGTAACACACGGATTTGGATTTGACGGATTACCTTATCGCAGACGATAGCACCTATGCTCCACGGCTTTGTTGATATAATTTTTTTAAAATCCTTTGATTGGCATGGTCCCGAGTTGAACAGTCGCAACTAGAAACAAAACGATGCAAGGAAAAAACATGGCACGGTTATGCCTTGTATTCTCGCACCAATCCTTTTTTTTGGCACGATGGCGCGAGTATGGGCCTCACAGTCGCACCAACCAACTTCTCCTCTCTGTTGCTCCTTCTTGGCTCTGTTGCTGCTCTCCAGGGAGGCTTATACAAGCTCGCTCTGATACCATGAAAAAAATTGAGAAACAGAAACGTAAACTGGAGTAGAGAGTTCGCTCTTCACAATATTACGAATAGATTAAATAGGATTACATTGGGAACATCAACAATAAATAATTGGAGATAAACTCGACTAAACTGGACTAATCAGAAACTGAACTGGACACTTGGACTCACGGTTTCGACACCTAGCAGGTGATTGAGATTAAAGGGGAATGTTAAAGAACGTAATCTCAACCACCTGCTAGTTCTCAAAACCGTGAGTCCAAGTGTCTAGTTCAGTTTTTGATTAGTCCAGTTTAGTCGAGTTTATCTCCAGTTATTTATTGTTGATGTTCCTAATGTAATCATATTCAATATATTCATAATATTGTGAAAAGCAAACTCTCTACTCCAGTTTACGTTTCAGTTTCTCAATTTTTTTCAAATGATGGTGGACTTACCACACCCACTCTTTCCAGCTAATGCCATGCTGCTGCCCAAATTGATTTTCAGGAAAAAAATTCTCAATATCATTCCATTTGGACACACTGGATAAGCAAAGTCCACATTTTTCAGCTCTATAGCGCCCTGGACTTTCTGAGGGTTAACCCCATCATGGTCATATGGGTTTATAAGGCTCTTTCTATCCAGAATTTCAAACACAGATGTGACAGCATCAGATCCCTTAGTAAGATCCAAAGTCATGCTTCCAACATTGCCTATCATTCAACCCAATCTTCCAAAAATAAAATGGTTCAACAAGAAACCATGGAAATTGATAACCCTTTGGCCATAAGCCTACCTCCATACCAAAATTTGAAAGGCCAATAGCATATTTGCAGAAACTTAGAGGTTCCCAAGGCTAATCCTGGGTACCATGATTGTTTATTAATCTCTCTATGTAGGCCTTCTTGTGTGGTGTCAAAAATGCTAACAATTTTCTATTGAGAGAAAAATGATGCTATCATTTTACGATGCGTGACACATTCAAAGGCCGCTTGGTTGCCTTCATTCTGCGCTTTAATAGCCTTACCCGAAACACTTATAAGGAGTACATTTCTTGTGTAAAAACAAAGCACCATTAGCGGTTGCACAACGATCAAGATAATAGCAAGTCTCCAGGCTACCACAATACCTAGAGTCACGGTTATAATTACACCAGAGAGACACTCCACTAGAAGAGAAACACGATCCCCTAACAAGGATCTTACCTGCATATAAATAGGCCTTTCACAATGTTAAATGATTGATAATTTTATTTGTTGCAGATAATTAGATATATTGAAAACAAATATAATAGAAATTTGATTGGATACATACCACATTAGCTTCCTTCGCTAGCTTTGAGCAAACAGCTCCACTAGAATTTTGGTCAAGATCGAACCAGCCACCTTCAAATGTAAAATTTTTGGAAAGAATTCTTTGGCGAATTCTTTTTGCTAGAAACTCTCCCACCACTGTGAAGTTATAATGTTGAACCAAATTCACTACAAAAACATGCACTCCCAGGGCTATGAAAAGAACACAATAAATCCCTACTTTAGATTTGATCTCCTCACTGTTTTTGAGAAAGAGCGTTGAAATCATGCTGGCCACAGTGACAGAATAAGCTACTTGAGTTGCTACATATCTGAAGGCTCCTACACATCCCATGAGAGTTTGCTTCCATTCTGGTGCATTCAATGCAAGCAATGATCTGAAAATGACCTGAGTTACTTAGCTCTATTTCAAAGATTGACTGTAGGGGCATTTACTGGATATGTTACCCTAAAAAAAAAGGATGAGATCCATAGGCTACCTAGCCCTCTACAGACTCTATCTATAGAGCTTTAAAGCGATTAACACTCAAATGATTAAAATGCCAAATTTCACCAAGATCTTTTTCCAGTCCTTGTACAAAATGTGATTGGCAGTATTACTGAACAGTTATTATGTACATTAACTATTTAGACATGAAATAATATATGTATGTTTAGATTGAACAATTTCGCATAAATCACATAAGCAATACCATAAGACAAAGAAGTTTGTGACGGAGTTCGTCCCACCTGGACTACGTCTCCGGGTCCTCCTCAGTAATTGTGTGTTTGTTGTATTCTTTAAGCCGAGAGAAATATGCTACAATGAATCATCATTTGCACCATGGATGTTGCAGATATGGATCTTCCCTTTAAAAGGCTGACTGATACAAACTCTTTTCTTTCAACAATGAAGAAAAGACATGGATGATTCGCACACTAAAACAAACTGAGGAACTTGAAGCTCTATGGACCTTTGACAGAATGGTGCCCAAAAGATTTTTGTCGAATTTTATCTCGTCAGTCATCAACATACTTCGACACTGATTTTATGCAAGTAGGATGGCCTTTGCTCCTTCAATAAACTTGCAATGAGAAACTCTCCACCAATTACATCATTTGTCTTCTTAAGAGTGCCTTTTTCTTCTTGAAGTAAGGAAAACTCTCCTTAACCTCCTCTCATGAGGTCTCTCCTTATTTGACTTCAAGGTAGCTGAACTGAGTTTGGTACAATAAAAGTAGATCTCGTCGTCCATCGACGTACTTTGATGCTGAAACTTATGCAAGTATGCTGAGCTTTTCCTCCTTCATATAAACCTGCAATAAACCAAAACTCACTACCAAATTATGTGACATACAATATAAGGGAGTTTACTTCATCTTGAAGTTGATTAAACTCCTTCTTCTTTCTGAGGTCTCTCCTCTCTTGAGATCTCCTTCTGAACACACTCCTCTCTTGAATTTCCTCCCTCTATAAAGAAACACACTTTCCGTTATATAATAGGAGTTCATAATTTCATAGCAAAAATAATGCTGCCCCAATCTTCAATAAACAAAATTAAGCTTTTGGTTAAGATTACGAGGTCTTTGAATTTCATCTTAATTCATGAACCTTCTCAATTAGGTTCCAAATATTCATGTTCAATTCACTTCGAAAGCCCACATAGAAATCATTCCATGTCATGTTGGCTTGATCTTCGAATTTCTGTTTGCTGCATTTAGCAATTTGTTGGAGATTATTTGGTGATAAGGGATTCAAATCCCATCATCACATTCCATTCATAGGATAAAGTCCTAAACCATAGTGCTGTATTTAAATTCAAATACCCACTTTAGACTTTGGATAGGCCCTGACTGCTGTCGGTCAGGCTGACAGTGCGGAGAAAGGCTGACCACGCATGTGAACTGGCCACTTGTGGTTTTTTCGCCCAACAGTTCTGTGTTGTAGCAGTTTTCCACCAACATTCTCGCCGCGGTCTTCAACACTGTTCATATGGTCACATTTCCCATCGTGGTCTTACATCAGTGGTCACTCATTTCCGCTGCAGTCTTCAAAACCCCGGTCACATGGTATTATCCGTCTTCCGACACGGTCATGTAACGTTGTGGGAATTTATTAACCTGAACCACATTTATGCAATAGTTTTAAATATATGGCTTTTAAAAACATGACATCCGAACTTTATAGTTCGAAAAATTTTGCAATATGGGTTTATAAACATTACATCAAACCTTTTAACATAAAGTTTATACACCATGGTCTTTAAACCCGATGGTTCAACTTTTAAAAGGTTTTTGACCTCCGAACCTTTAATAAGGTTTTTGGTAAGGTTTTAAAATTCGATATAAAACTTTATACTATGGGTTTCCTACCCATCATCTGAACCTTTACAAATTTTTATGGCATGCATTTTGCGCTAGGGACTTTAAGTCCATAAGTTTATAAAACTTAGGAATAGGACTTAAATTTGACATTTTTCCCTGGGATTAGATTTAGGCTTTTACAAAGTGTGTTTTCATTTGACACTTAGACTTTAGGACTTAGGATTTAGACTTAGTCCTTTTTACCTTAGGCTCTATTTCATCCATTAAGGTTTACAAAAGAAGACTATAAACATTTAGAACTTTACAGTTAAGACTTAGGACAAATTTTATTACATAAGTCTTTTAACAAACTTTGTTGTTTCTGTCGCAGGTCAACTTGAAGATGTATTGATTGGCGCTTTTGCAACATAGTTGCTGGAGTAGAATCTGAAGTCAATGTCTATCAATGTCACACATTTGAACTTCACAAATTTGATGACCATCTTGATCACTTCCTAAATTATTACATAATAGATAATTACCAAATTCCAAAAAACCATCTTGGTCGTTTGAGTAATTTCGATGAAATTTTCATAATTCTAAAGTTGGATCAAGCAACATGAGAAATGATGCTCTGGACTCTCCCTTCGCTCTTAATTCATCTTCTTGTTCAATGCCAGATATGCAATTATCAAATTGATTTTTGAGGTAGTTGGTGACTTGCTTAAAGTAGTTGGTGATTTTCTTATAGCAGATGGCATTAAAGAATTTGATGCAATGTTTAGAGCGATAGTATCATGGGATGGTGCCTTCTGCTGGAGTTGCACTAAAGTTGTATATGCTCCATCTGGTTTACTAATCAGTTCATGGTGTGAACCAAATTCAATCACTTCACCTTTCTGCATAACTACAATTTTATGAGCTCCCTGAATAATGGAAAGATGATGAGCAACAACCACCGTAGTGCGCCCAATAGAAGTTGTAGAAAGTGCATCCTGAACAATCTTCTCTGATTCTGCATCTAGGGCACTGGTAGCCTCGTCCAAAAGAAAAATGGAGGGGTTTTTCAGCATCGCTCTAGCTATGGCTATTCTTTGCTTTTGTCCCCCTAACATCTGCACTCTACTTTCTCCTACCTGCATTTGGAAAGATCACAAAATGATGTTTAGGGAATCTTTATTTCTATTGTAGATTTGTAGTTTTTTGGAATATACATGTAATTAAACTTAGTAATTTATGTAATTAAACATTGCACTTTACATCATTCTGATTAATGGAATTCCAAAATATTCCAAAACTCTACAATCTAATAACTATTCCTTTGAATTGTGTTTCTAAAATGTCTAAAAGAGTGCCTGCGTGTCATAGCCTTTTGGGAGTTGAGTAATGAAACTATGGGCATTAGAAGCTTTTGCTACACTAATGACTTCATCCATAGATGCATCATCATTTCCAAACAAAATATTGTCTCGAATGGAAGTGGCGAACAAAGTGGGCTCTTGACTAACCAGACCAATTTGGCTACGCAGCCATTTCAGTTGCAGGCCTTTGATATTTTCTCCATCCAGAAGGACCTCCCATTTAAGTCGGTCGTAGAACCATTCTAATAATGAAATGGATGTCGATTTTCCAGATCCACTGCCGCCCACTAAAGCCACTATTTTGCGTGCACGAATAGTGAGACAAAAGTTGTGAAATATCATACTATCTAGTCTGGATGGATATGCAAATTGAACATTGCGAAATTCGACCTCCCCAGAGACCTTTTCCAATATTTTTCCTTTCGTTTCCTCTAAATTTATCTTTGGTACTATGTCAATCATCTTAAATATGCAAATAGCAACAATGCCTGCCTCGGAAAAATATTTGAGATTTTGGAGTGCGCTAGCCAAAGACTTGAGTTTGAGAACAATTGTTATGCTTTCTAACAAATGAATAAATAAAATTACAATGACTGAATAGATATGAGTAAATGTATTAAGACTTACAGTCCACCCAGGATTATGCAGTACCCTACTCCAAAAATCATGCCACCACTCACATCATGATTCAACACCAACCTGCTTCCATACCATGAAATGAATGCCCACAAGACAAAACTCACTGATCCATTACCACCTATGGCAATCCCTTTTGCCAGCCCTTGTTTAAGCCCGAGTTTCACTGTTGCTTCAAGTGCACATGAAAATTTTTCCATAGCCTTTGTTTCTCCAACAAACGAATAAACGGTTATAATAGAAGAGACAGCTTGCTCTGTAATTATACTACACCGATTATATTCTGCATGCATCATTTTCGCTATCCTTATCAATGTTTGACCATAAAGCAATCCTCCTATGTTTAGTAAACTTGATAGGGGTAATGTCACCAATGCCAATTTCCATGACAAATATAAACTGGCAGCATAGTAGTCAATGAAATTTGACAAATTCATGATGAAATTCGGAACTTGAAAACCCACCAAGACGAGATATATTAGAATCCACTCAGCTATAACTATCTATAAAGACTATTTCAGCTAACTGAATTTCTAAAAATGATAACCCAGATATCAATTACTTGTGAGTGCAACCCCTTCAAAAGAACAAAATTGTTAATCTTTTTATTTTTTATTTGTTCACAATGGTATCTACGTAACGAACTCTTATAGAAATAGCTGATATTCTATTAGGGTTAGATCTTACTCCACAAAAAATCCCCAGTGAATTTTCAAACCTTGTAGAACCGATAACACCCAATAAAATTTGAAACGTTATAGAAAAATAAATCCCCAATGAAATTTCAAACCATGTAAAACTAGTGACACCCAATAAAATTTGAAACCTTATAGAAACAATGACATATTATTGTACCAAGCAGTCAATTATCCTAGAAAAATAAATAAACTTATTATTTATTATGTGAGTAATAAATACTATATACTCTATGAGGGTGGGAGCCTACTGCTTGACCCTTGCCACAATTAAAAAAAAAAATTGTTTCCAATAACATTTAAAACCAAATAAAAACAATAATATCCTATTATACCCACCACTAAATTATCTCATAAAAGTAAACAAACTCATAATCTATTACTACTTAATCCACAAAATTATAATCTACTACTACTTAAACCACTAAAATGGGTGGATGTAGCAGGAGTAACACCTTTTCACTTAGGGCATCCTGTATCACTAGTGTGTCGTTGTAAACACTGTTGACGACCTTAGCAATATGTGTGCAACTGGTATCGTAAAATGCAACGTCCTGTCTCAGAACAACTCTCAAGTACATTTTGGCAGCAGAGACGCTTGTCTTTCTCTCATCCTCATCCAGCAAAAACCCTCTGAAAAATGTTCAACAAATTGCTCAACATTAAACCCTCTCGTACAATTTTTTCAACATTAAACCCTATCATTAAATTAAAAACAGTGCAAGTTGCTTGAAAGTACCTAGAAATCATGCAATCCATACTCCAACGGCCAAATACAGAAAGGGCACTTTTGCTGCATCATGACGAAACAATATAATACTCAAGCTTTTGTTAAATTAACCCAAGAGATAATATGAAACTGAAAAATAAATTAACACAATTGAAAAAATAGAACCCAAAGTTAAATTTTCTGCAAAGTTATTACCTTGTTGATTGAATTCTTGAAATCACCATGGTCCAGATCTGGAGGATGAGATTCGAAACTATTGATTAGTTGGCTAAGGAAGATCAAGACGCCAGCGCCGCCTAGAGATCTGTCAGCAATGGAACCCAAAGTGCCAAACACCATCATCAAAACATCTGCACAATCGACATATCTAAAAATCATCCATATTGGCATCTTGTGTCCTTTTCAGTTATTCGATACCCTCACTTGCTATGTATTAACACAACCAACTACCAACCCAATGATAGAAATTGGGATGATATTAAGATTCTTGACATATTGAATATACCGATTGTGTGCAACAATTGTTGGAATTTTCTGGACAAATTCCTTAACACACACACAAAGGAATAAAACAATTCCTCTTCCACAACACAGAGATAAAAACTAAAATTAAATTGCAGACACAGAGACGAAATATGAAACTATATTTCAATTAAAACAAACTCTATTACAATATTAAAATTCTTCATAACAAGGTTCTAGATTCACAGCGGTAAAAACTTTCTTCGCTGTTACACACACAGCACTACAATATCTCTCTTTGTCTTTCTGTTTTCAACCTTCAGGCATAAAAATACAATACACAGCAAGTAAAAACTCATAGCATATATATAAGACATTACAATATTATATATTATAAATATCTCATATTTATAATATATGTTACCAAAGTAAAAATAATGTACCTCGGTAAAAATAAAACATATGCGGGAATATAAAACTAAGTCAAAAACATTAAACTTATGCTAAGGTTTAAAATCTTTCCCATTTATGTTTTCCGGAGGCTGCTTTGGAGACCAATCACTTGAGTTCCATTCACCTCCCAGAATTGCTTTGATTTGTGAAGAGGTGGGTCCATACATGGTTGACATAACCCATTCCGGGGGTTCTCCTTCCCCCTTTGCTGCCCATCTATGCTACCCCTCCGGAATTGCTTGTTGGATGTGTATTTAATATGGTTGGCAGAGAATTTAATTTCTGGTAGTTGCTGCAGATAAGATCGTGGTTGCGTGAAGTTTTGGACTGGAGGTTTCCACCGCAATTGTTGTCCCTTTCAATCCCATCATCTTTGAAGTCTGCCGCTCTTCAAACTCCCATCAGCCATTACTCTGTTGTCTTGCTGATTTGTGTGGGAAGTTGAAATTAAATTCCAACACTCCCCCTTAATTTCAACTGCTAGGTTTTCTTGCATACCCAGGCATTTTTTGAAATAATTAAAACTCTTCTGCGTTAATGGCTTTGTTAAAATATCAACAAATTGTTCCTCTATTCTGCAGTGCTGCAAAACAAATTCGCCATTATTAACCAGTTCTCTTATAAAGTGAAATTTAGCATCAATATGCTTTGTTTTTTTATGAAAGACATGATTTTTCGATAAAGCTATCGCTGAGTTGTTATCACAGTAAATGGTTGTGCATTTTTCCTGTTCATGACACAAATATTTGAGTACTCTTCTCAATGATACTGCTTGGCATGCTGTTGTTGTTGCTGCCACATATTCTGCCTCTGTTGTTGATAAAACAACTACTGGTTGCTTCTTGGAAGCCCATGAAATTGCTCTCAATCCCAAATGAAACACATATCCAGATGTGCTCTTCTTATCATCTACACTTCTAGCCCAATCACTGTCAGTGTAACCTGTCAATTCAAATTTTTCAGATGAGGAGTATAAGATACCATACCCCTTCGTTCCATTCACATACCTTAGAATTCTCTTGGCTTCTTGCCAATGTGCATCCTTTGGGCTCTCCATAAATCTAGAAATCAAATTAACAACATGCATAATATTTGGCCTAGTTGTAGTCAAATACATGAGGCTGCCAAATATGCTTTTATACGAACTAGGATTAAAATCCTTGCTATTGTCATCTTTACTCAATTTCAATCCCATTACTGTGGGAGTAATTGCTGCCTTGCACTCCTGCATATTAAATCTTTCTAAAACTTGATTAACATACTTTGATTGTGAGATAAAAATTCCATTTTCATTTTTTTCTACTTCTATTCCTAAGAAGTATCTCAGCAATCCCATATCAGTCATCTCAAATTCATCTTTCATCACCGTTTTAAAATTTTCAATAAGGTAATTATCATTACCTATGAATATCATATCATCAATAAATAAAACCACAATCAACATCTTACCATCTTTTTCTTTGATGTATAATGTGGGTTCTCCTTCACATTTCTCAAAAACATTCTCCAGTAGATAGGAATCTATCTTACTGTACCATGCTCTTGGTGCTTGCTTTAGTCCATAAAGAGCTTTCTTCAATCTGAAAAATTTGTGCTCTTGGACCTTTTTCTCATAGCCTAGAGGTTGTTCAACATAAACCTCTTCCATTAACACTCCATTTAAAAATGTTGATTTTACATCCATTTGGTAAATCTTCCATTTGTTTTGTGTTTCTATGGACAACACTGCTCTCACTATTTCCATTGTTGCAACTGGTCAAAATTTTTCCTCATAATCTCTTCCATGTTGCTGCTTATAACATTTAACAACAAGTCTGGCTTTGTGCCTTTCAATCTTACCTTTAGCATTGCTTTAGTCCTATAGACCCATTTAACTCCAATGAACTCTTTCCCTTCTGGAAGATCTACCAATTCCCATGTGTTGTTTTTCTCTATTCCATTAATTTCTTCATCCATGGCTTCTATCCATTTTCTATCTTTTATAGCTTCCTAAAAATGAATAGGATCATCAACATGACAATAAAAAGAAAATAAGGAATTCATACCTTCATTTGTTGTCTCTTGCTCATAAATTTCATTTAAATTTCTGAATCTTGTTCCTCTTTCATTTGATGTACTTCTGCTTGAAGTAGCACTCAAATCTGCTCCATTTGGTGTGCTTGGAGAAGAACTTTCATTTCTTCTCAAGGGTGTTCTTACTCCTGCTTGAGGTTTCCCTTGCTGTCCTTGTGTTGGTGGAGGTGGTGCTTCTGATGAGGTATTATTTTCAACCACATTTTCCTCATTTTCATCATGAGACAAACAGCTTTTGACATTAATTGTTTTCTCAATGCTTCCATCCCATGCTTCCTCTTCAATGAATTGAACATCTCTGCTTATAACAAATTTATTTGTGGATGGGTTATACAATCTATATCCCTTGGAATCTTCACAATATCCAAGGAAGATACACTTATCCCCCTTACTATCCAACTTCTTCCTCAACTAATCTGGAATGTGTGCATAAGCCACACACCCAAAGACTCTCATGTGCGTGACTCTCTGTTTTCTGCCACTCCACGTTTCTTCTGGAACTATGTTCATTACAGCTTTTGTTGGGAATATATTTAAAATATACACAGCACAATTTGTTGCTTCTACCCAATACTCATTTGGAAAATATTTTGCCTTTAGCATACTTCTCACCATTTCCATTATGGTTCGATTCTTGCTTTCAGCAACACCATTTTTCTGCGATGTGTACCGAGTTGTAAAATGTTTGTGTATACCGTTTTCTCTGCAAAAATGCAGAAATTCTTTTGAGATGTATTCACCTCCTCTATCAGTTCTTAAGACTTTGATATGTTGCCCACTCTGTTTCTCTACTAGATCTTTAAAGTGGCAAAATTTATCAAATACTTCACTTTTATATTTCAAGAAATAAACCCATACTTTCCTTGTGAAATCATCAATAAAGGTCAGCATGTAATTGCTTCTTGAGACTGATGCTATTTGCATCGGCCCACATAAATATGAATGGATAATTTCTAAGTGTGCTTTTTCCCTTTTGCTCTTTCCTGCTGGAAAGCTTTCTCTATGTTGTTTGCACAAGATGCAGCCTTCACAAAGGCTGTCTAGTTTCTCAATCAATGGTAATCCTTTTACCATTCCCTTTCTGTGCAACAAGTTCAGGCCTCCGAAATTGAGATGTCCAATTCTCAAGTGCCATAACCAATTTTCATCTTTCACTTCCTCTTGAAAGACCTCTTACGTTACAGCTGCTACCTTTTTTCCTTCCTTCAAGTCTACTCTAAGCTTGAGAGGAAACATCCTATTGCTTGTCATCTGCACCTCTGCAATGACCTTCTTGCTTGGAGGTATGTCCTTGATTGTGTATACATAATATTTAAAAAATACATTGTAGCCCTTGTCAATGAGTTGTCCAATGCTCAAAATATTGCATTTCAAACCAGGAACATAGTACACGTCTGGAACATATTTTTTCTCTCCATTTCTTGCACGGATACTAACTCTGCCTTTTCCCTTGACATAAATCTTAGTATCAGTTCTTGTTGTTACTTCAGATTTAACTTCTTCATCAAGATTGGCAAACATTGCCATGTTTCCAGTCATGTGATTACTGTAGCCTGAATCTAAGAACCATACATCATCTTGTCTATTTTGTGCTACATTACATGTTAATAGTACATTCTTTGGGTTATTTTCTTCTCTTGCTACATTAGCATTCTGCCTATTATTCATGTCATTTTTCTTTTTCCTACACTCATTGGCATAGTGCCCATATTTTTTGCAATAATGACATTGGACATTAGATTTGTCATACCTTTGTCTATGAGCATGTTGGTGTCCACCTTGTTCGCTAATGCTTTGGCCTTGACTTTGATTCTGATTGTTGCTCCTTCCATGTGAATGTGAAGGGTTGTTTCTTCCTCCTCTATTTTTGCTTTTGCCTCTTCCTCTTCCTCTACCTTCACCTCTTCCTCTTCCAAAAGACATCTAGGTCTTGAAGGCATGCTTTAGAGATGGGTTGACTGATCTTCCCAATCTCTGTTCATGAGTCATCAACGAAGAATGAAGTTCATCTATCGTGAACTTTGAGAGATCCTTTGTCTCTTCAATAGTGGTTACAATAACATCAAACCTTAAGTGTATGCTCCTCAATAGTTTCTCCATAATCCTTTTTTCTTCAAGTGTCTCTCCATGAGACCTTATCTGATTGACCATGCCAATCACATGTGTGAAGAATGAATCTATGTTATCAGACTCTTTCATATAGAGAGTTCCAAAATCTCTCCTCAGCAATTGTAGTTTTGTTGTCTTCCCTTTCTCCATACCTTGATATGCTATTTGAAGATTATCCCATGAATCCTTGGATCTCTTAGCCGCAGCTATCCTTGGAAACACACTCTCATGTACTGAGTGATAGAGATAGAAGAGGGATTTAGAGTCTTTCTTTCTATTGCTCTTCAGCAAATCCTTCTATGCCTGTGTTAAGGTATTAAACTCTTGTTCATCAACTGGTTCTTCAAAACCGTCTTCAACAAACTCCCATAAGTCTTGGGAGGAAAACATGGCTCTCATGGTAATGGCCCAATAATCATAGTTCTTCCCATTAAATTGTCAGAGCTGAGTATTTCCAATGCTCATACCGGTGCTTGGTTCAGCCATTACTTACTAACTGAACTCTGAAATAAACTTGACTGTGTTTTTCAAACAAAATGTCTTTCCTTCTTTAGAAGACAAAACTCTGTCTCTGAGGACTTCTCTTTTAAACAAAACAACAACTCTATTTTTTTAAAGAAATACCTAGACTTAATCTTCTGTTGAACCTTCACGCTACTGGAGAACTGCTGCAACAAATCTTCCTTCTTCCTTCAGCTTCTTTGACACCTTCAAAGAGCCTCGATTGGCTCTGATACCATGTTGGAATTTTCTCGACAAATTCCTTAACACACACAGAGAGGAATAAAACAATTCCTCTTCCACAACACAGAGATAAAAACTAAAATTAAATTGCAGACACGGAGATGAAATATGAAACTCTATTTCAATTAAAACAAACTCTGTTACAATATTAAAATTCTTCAGAACAAGGTTCTGGATTCATAGCAGTAAAACATTTCTTGGTTTTTACACAAACAATGCTACAATATCTCTCTTTGTCTTTCTGTTTTCAACCTTCAGGCATAAAAATACAATACACAACAAGTAAAAACTCACAGCATATATATAAGACATTACAATATTATATATTATAAATATCTCATATTTATAATATATGTTACCAAAGTAAAAATAATGTACCGAGGTAAAAAAAATTAACCCACGGTAAAAATAAAACATATGCCGGAATATAAAACTAAGTCAAAAAAATTAAACTTATGCTAAGGTTTAAAATCTTTCCCATTTATGTTTTCCGGAGGCTACTTTGGAGACCATTCACTTGAGTTTCATTCACCTCCCTGAATTGCTTTGAAGAGGTGGGTCCATACATGGTTGACGTCACCCATTCCGGGGTTCTTCTTCCCTCTTTGCTGCTCATCTTTGCTACCCCTCTGGAATTTCTTGTTGGCTATGTATTTAATATGGTTGGCAGAGAATTTAATTTTTGGTGGTTGCTTCAGATAAGATCATGGTTGCGTGAAATTTTGAACTCGAGGTTTCCACCGCCATTGCTATCCCTTCCAATCCCATCTGATTTGAAGTCCACCACTCTTCCAACTCCCATCAACCATTACTCTACTGTCCTGCTGATTTGTGCACGCAATTGGAATTAAATTCCAACAACAATCACTTATTTATACTATCGCTCCCTTAATATGATCTTCTAACTCAATTTGGAATATAATTCTCGTGATTTTATATGTTTGTGTATTAATTAAATGTGATTTTTGTGAATCTCATGGTGAGGCCGACGACGATCCCATTTTAACTACGGAAAATATGGGTTACTTGTGATATTTCTTAGTGTTTTTATCGTTTTAAAGTTCAACAGTATACACGTGATTCAAAAAAATTGAGAACGTCTCCCACTATGTGACTTGGAAACAATCCAGACACTACACGTAAGTCATGACTTTACTTTCATAAAAAATTATAATCATCTAACATGTACAAGTTATAAATAAATTTAATGAATTAATTCTACTTTTTAATCAACTTATTTCTATATTATTTTATACATTAATAAGTTACAAGAGATGCAAGTTAGTTTGGTCGATGGTCATTGATATAGTTATACTTAATTTCATTATGCATATGTGATATTATATTTTAAGAGAAGCAATTAGGAAGAATGCTCCAATATTAGTATTAATCCTAAGAAAACTAAAATCATAATAATTAAATTTAAAAATGTTAACATATGATATTTTGTTTTTTTAATTAGGATGATGGTATTATTTTTTAAGAGAAGTTATTAGAAAGAAATTTTCAATATTTTTGGTTTTATATTATGGGTATAAGTATTAATATTAACAAAACTAAATTCATCGTTATCAAATCTAAAAATGATTAGTGCATATGATACTTAAATATATGACAATTAGTTGGAGAAAGTTGCTTCATACAAATTTCTTGTTATTGATTCCTATGACAATCTCAATTGGAATTATCACGCTAGGAAAAGGATAAATGGAGAATGGAAATCTTACTCTAGTTTTGAAAGCAATTATAAGTTAGAAAATCTTTGAATCGTGGCATAAAGAAAAATAAATTTTGAGGCTCTTCTCACTTCTCTTATTTTATATGGATATGAGGTTTGGGGTTGTAGCGTTGTTGTAGTGCTTCCATAAAGTCAAGAAGGAGGATTGAACAAATCCAAAATCAATTTATAACATACAATCTCAAGATTAAATGAAACACTCTCCACCCTATCCTCTTGATTGAAACAAACCCTTCCCTCATTCAAAACATGACTCACACTAGGTATCTTATTATACAACACATAAGCCAAGTTATTTCTTAAAATTGCTTCTAACTTTAGCCAAAACTCTAACCTTTTTCTGTAGGGAGGATGGTTTAGAGATGCTTAAGCTAGACCATTGGAGGATGAAGAAGGAGATCATTTTAATACTAGCACAACTATATAAATTAAGTTTTTGGAAAAGGTTGACATACATTAATCCACAATAATGATAAAAAATACTTACTACATGATACATCCTAGATTGCCAAAATGTAAAAAAATAAAAAAATATAACTAAATTATGAACATATTTTAAATTGTTATTATTTCTAAAGAATAAAAAAAATTATTATAAATAAAAAATACATGGAACAGGATCCATAAAAATAGAGATTTAGCCCCACATTACCATATTATCTGAAGGTGTAAATAGGATTTGTTACAATACAATGGGTCATTCCCACTAATAATTAATACCACATGCATAAAAAACAATAGTGGAGATTTAGCCCCACATTACCATATTATTTGAAGGTGTAAATAGGATTTGCTACAATACAATGTGTCATTCCCACTAATCATTAATACCACATGCATAAAAAACAATAGTTCACTTTATATTAGACTTGTTCAGATGACAAGTTTTTTTAATTAATTAGTTTAATTAAAAGGGGAAAATGACATAACTACTTTGAGGATAAATTTCAACATTTAATTTTAATCTCTCTTTCCCTATTCCTAAATATACCTAATCTAGGTAACTTTTAACTAGTGTTAAGAGGAAAATGAATATTGCAAAGATAAGAACAAATTCTAATGAACTTTATACTAAACTAGACATTGGTCACTTCTCAAACTACCATGGAAAACTTGTGTAACCTTTTCAATTGTTTTTTTTTTTTTATAGAAATAAAATGTTAAAGAATTCTCATTAATCTCTTACTTTCTTATGCTTCAATGAACCATATTTAGGTCATCCTAGGGGTCTTCGTTAAAGGGTAATGAGGTGGGTTGTTAAGGCACTCATCATAGGTTCAATTCCCTTCCCCCATCTGTGTTAAAGGGTGATGAGGCGGGTTGTTAAGGCACTCATCATAGGTTCAATTCCCTTCCCCCATCTGTGTTAAAGGGTGATGAGGCGGGTTGTTAAATAAAAAATTAAAGGTCCTACCAAGTTAACAAAAAAAACTGAACCATATTTAGGTCTTAGTGGACATTAATCATCAATATCATCGATATTGGGTGATGCCCAATATGGAGGAGGTTATAAGGTTATGTTATGTAAACATTTTGACTTGGTAAAATTACATAACAATAAAAATAAAAATAAATTACAATTTAAAAAACAAATAAAATTTAAAAAATAAATAAAATATAAAAAAAAAAAAAGAAAAATAATTAAACCAATAAGGATCCATCTTATTTCTGCATCTACAAAAGTGCCCAAAGGAATCAAATATCTTTAGGTGTGAACTGATCTAAATTTAGGTGTTTGTTTTGTTGTGTTAATTTCATCTTCAGATTTATATTTAAAATGTTGATCTTTGCTTCATGTGCATAGGCTTCTTGAAGTTGTTTTATGAGTGTTAAACATGTAAATGTATGGAGATTATGTTGACTTCTTGAACATAAAAACATAATGCTGAACAACATCAATAAAATATGTAGCAAACCATCACAATTGATCTATTAACACAGTGTTTTGATGAAGGTATTCACTCCTCCTAGGCTACATCTCCTTGGTCCAACTTCTATGGCTTGGGCCTATGTATTAGCACAAATGTACAAAAAAATGTTATTTACATTCACCTCTTACTCTTGAAATATGCTCCAATGTGTTTAGAACATCAAAATATGCCAGGATAGACTATTCTCGAGTTAAAATTGGTCGAAATTTGCTCCTGTTATGCTCCATTCAATTTTTCCCTAGAAATCTCCTCCAAAACTAGAAAAAACTCCAATTAGTGTAGCTAAATCTAGAGTCCTTCTGCAAATGGCAGACTCCGCCAACTAGAGAAAACTCCAATTAGTGCAGCAAAATCTGGAGTCCTTCTGCAAATGGCAGACTCTGCCAACTCCATCGCTAAACTTAAGTTGGATTAATTAAATAATAAACTGGAAATAATGTTAAAGATAAGTTGATGTTTAATGTGCTAAGCGTGTTTTAACAAATCCAAACTTAAAGTCGGATAAGCGTTAAACATAGGGTTAATGTTAATTAATCCGAAACTTAAACATAACCCCGCTCAAGTGTAACTCCGCTCCGCCGTGGTCGTAGTGAAGGTATTATTGGGAGGGGGCTGGCCCTCTCCATTACCCCGCCGCTCATACGAAATGATATCAAATATATGCCGGGGATAAATAGTTTTAAGTTCCAAGGTAGTGGTGTAGTGGCATGGAGCACCTGTAATTTACTTTCATAAAAGTTAAAATCCCAACTTTATATTATAAAATTTGAAACGTTTAATTATATGCATATAAATGTAAAAGTGTGTTATGGTTTATTATTTATAACCTAGTGGGCTGACACTGGATTTTATTTAGTATTTTAAAAATATAAACATTTATAATTATGGGCTAGGGAATATTTGAGAGGTCTATAAAAGAAAAAATTATATTATAAATATTAGGTAAAGTAGTAAAAATGGGGTGTCGCTTCCTTTAATTTCCTTTTTTATAATTTATATTAATTTAAAAATTGTATTTATTTATTATTTTAAAATTTATAATTTTTTATAATTTTATGTGCAGGGGAATATTTGAGATGTCTAAGGAAATACTATGTTATAAAAATTATGTAGATAAAGACATGGTTATAATTGAATTTTGTGATTTTCAGTGACGAGTGTATTAATTACATAGATAAGGGAGAATGGAATGGCGTAGTCTACTTATGCTACGAATTGACTTTCCGGCTATCGTTTTTCTTAGTTTCTCTGATAGCACGTTCGTTCATTTCCCGCGCCATCTCCGTTTTTGCCGACAGCGTCACCGTCGCCGTGTAGCTACTTCCTCTTCTCTTGGTCTCTCCGCTTCATCAATGCACGTTTGGCAGCAGGATTTCAAATTCCGGCAATCCCGCTGGAAAATTTAAAAATCAAATTCCCTATTCCGCCAAGGGAAAAAACCCGCGCCCGACTTTGTTTTGTGATTATTAACCAGAGTAGTAGTCGACATGGATGGTTGGATTGATTGAGTAGGGCTCGCTTGGCTCTACCTATTCAACGATTCGGTGCCTCTGCCTCTAACCCGCAAATTTACTCTTTGCCTTCCAAGCACGAACAGCAATACTGCAGGAGTCCTCTTCTTTGGCAACATGCCTTATTTTTTCCTTCCTGAAATAGATGCCTCTCCTATACCTATCTACTAAAAAAAATTCCCATTATAAAAACCAGTATTTCATCAATGTAATGGCCATCAAGATTGATGGAAAAAGTGTCTCCATCGACACTGGCAGATTGACGTTTGACAGCGTAGGCCAAGGCGGCACAAAGCTCAGCTCTGTGGTGCCTTACACGACTGTTGCCACACCTATTAACACTACGATCGGAAATGCTTTCATAAAAGGAACTAAGGCGAGGAACATCATCCTGGTCACCTCAGTCAAGCCTTTCGGTGCTTACTTCAATGCCAAAACTGTCTTGTCCAGAGGATTTGGACCCGTAGTGCCCACAATCAGTCTGATTTTGTAGAACAATATTAACTGGAGCATTGTTGCAGCGAATTCCATCTTTCAGGTGAGCAACGAAGCACTATCCACATCCCCTGTTTCTCATAGAAGTCGACATTGATTGAAATGAGAAGACAGTTGTATGTCCATCCGAATATAGGTTTTCATCTCTGGCCTAAAGCATAGCAGCAGAGAGAGACATGGATGAAATGAAGGAATGAACGATAAAATTTGTTTACAATACCTACAAAATCAAATGCAGAAAAATAAAAAGAAAGGAAATTACCAACAATACAGAAGAAAGAAGTTTCTCTTAAAAGAAATCTTGCTTTAGTTATACACTTGTAGGTCCAGTGAGCTTTTTATGGCAGCAAAGAATTTAGACAAGAAAACCTAGGCATATGCAAAACCCGTTTGATTTGAAAATGATCTGGTCAGAAAACCACTTAGCCCCAATCCTAATCTCCTCTAAGGTCTCTACAAGAAAATGGGCCAGAAGGAGGAGCGACATGGATGATGGATAGTAGAAAATAAGGTCGTTGTTATAGTGAAAATGGAGGCTAAGGGCTGGGAGACTAACTGCCAAGATCGGATCCAAGAGATCTTGAATCTCTTCATGCTTTGTAACTCATAATTTGTTCCATTATCCTCCCAATTAAAGTCATTGGGGAGTATTTTCAAACCTTGGAAAGGGCTTTTTTTCTCAAGTTTAAATTTTAAAATATGTGTATAAAATTTGTTGCATTATTTTAGCGTCACTCATTTTGGCTTACCGTTTGCATTTTCTGGCCGAAATGAAATTTCTATGTAGTTTTTGCTTTGATGAATCATTGTGATGTGTATGTAAGAGTTTAATGGTTATGATTGTATTGATATTGCTGTAAATTTCACAAAGAAATGAAGGCTTAAATTCTCAACTACATTTTTTTTTTAAAAACATACATAAAATATCTACTTATTTACTCCTGGACTTTGTTGTAGTCTATTGGAAAATCTTGTTTTCTCTTGAAAAACAATTTCAATATTTCAAATCTCCGATCGTAAGATTCAAATAAGTGGTGAATCACAATTTAATTTCAAAGCTTGCTAAGAACTGTTAATGTGAATAACAATAGGTTTCGGAGCTGCAACAATAACAATACAATGAACACTATGCATCCCCTTTGGTTTTGCAAATTCCAAGTATAGAAATTTACTGTGGTTTTGAAAATTCTAATTACAGAAATTGATTGTCAATAGTAATAGATTGTTTTAATTGCCACTAGATCCATGTGCATATATAATAGCGTATTGGATTTAAGAGTGTAAACAGCTTACCATAATTATGGTTTAAATTTTTTAAAAAAAATCACAACAAAACTATTAGAAAAAATGACCAAATTAAGTGAAATATTATGTATTCCTTACATTGAGATATTAGAATAAGCAATATCAATGAAATATTTCACACAAATAATTATACACTGTAAATTGAATTTATAATTACTGAAGTTCAATGATATACAAAATGACTCACACATAGATAAGGTTGATTTAAAGTATTACTTGGGAAGTGTTTTCTAGAAACCAAACTTGACATTCATTTGCAAAAATTTCAGAGTAATTTATTACATGTTATAACATATTTTTGAGTTAATTGAATGTTTCTGTTTGACATGGTAGAATTGACAGGGACTGAGATTTTGAGTGTAATATTACATTTAATTTCTCCAATTGAAAAAAATTGTTATTTTTGGTAAGGAAAATCGTGATTGTATACTAATGATGTTGGTTCAGAGTTTAATGGTGTATACCATAAATTAATTCGATTTCAAATTTATAAATTTATTTCTTTTATTTTGAAGATTTAAATATTTATTCTCTTTTGTTATTTTTAAGAAGAGATAATTGTCAAACTTACTTGCTATTTTTTTTTTTAATTTCTTAGTTTACATAGAATGTAACTTGAAATAATTTAATTGAAAACAAAATTTTAAATTATTTCTATATTATTTCTATATATAATAATTTAAAGAGATACCAAAAAAACATTCTCCATAAAAAAATGGATAGATAAAAAATAAAATAAAACAGGAAATTTCACTATTCATGTAATTCAGGAGTAAAAATAATGGACAAATAAAAAGAATTATAAGAGAGGACATTCCATCTCCTAACTAGAAGGAATAAGCTGATGTGAAGTTATGAAAAGGAATTAGACAACACCAATTGTTTCATTAACCTTCTTTGGAGAATTTCTAGGTAAATTATCTTAGTAGGATTATTTTAGGAAGTGAAAACAAAATATTAGATTCTTTACGCACACACATATATAACAACTCATAAACCCATGAGGTGTAGACTAGTTGGGTTGTGTGAGGTTTGGTTCTTGCCAGGAGGGGTTGAGGATAGAAGCCATTTTTGGGGCTTTTGTGGATTTTCTATTTATGTGTATAGTTGAAAAAGATTGTTTCTCCTTGAAGTACCAAGGTTGCAAGGGCATCATCTTACAATATATCATGACTATGGTATAAATTTGGGAAACCATTCAAATCTTCTTGATGGCTAATCATGCAAAAGTACCAAGGTTGCAAGGGCATAATCTTGCAATATATGATGACAATGGTATAGCATGACTAATCTTCTTGACATTATTATTTTGTTACCTTATTTCTCAAATAAAATATTGAGCTCTTTACTTAGGACATGAAAACCCCAATAGATGCATTTGGTCATGTCAATTTCCTTAAATATGGTTATCTAAATTGATAAAGATAAGAATTGGATGGTAGGTTTGGCTTCCTATACCTATTCCAATGATGGAATTCAATTGAATTGAATTATGAAATTCCAATTTTTGATATCAATTTTCTCAATGCATGTACGAGTATATATAGAATAGAAAATTTGAGTTAGAAAATGTTGGGTATATTTACTAATGTTGAACATATATGTTGAAACTGAAATGGAATTCAATTGAATTGGACTAGGAAATTTTAAATTTTTATATCAATTTTCTCAATGTACATATAAGTGTATATGGAATAGAAAATTTGAATTAGAGGATGCAAAAAATATAGAAGGTGACTTTAACATATACACTTCCATATTTCCAAATATGTGAGACTCATATATGTATGCATCCATATCTATATGCATATCTTTAGAATTTGTGCATATATGGAAGATCACTTCTATAAATGTACAATTCTATATATGCACATAGATATGGAAGTGTACATATATGAAATTCAAAAATATATGGAAGTCATCTTCCATTATATATGCATGTTTCCATATCTATGTACATATACAAAAGTTGTACATATATATAAGATGGTTTCTATAAATGTGTAGCATATATAGATGCACACAGACATGGAAGTTTACATATACAAAAGTCACACATATGTAGAAATGCAAGTGAAAATATGAAAGTTGACTTCTATATATGTGCATATACAGAAACTACACATACACAAAAGTCATATTCCATATGGGTGCACTTCTATATAAGTGCAAGTACATATATAGAAGTTGAATTTCATAAATGCACTTGCATTTCCTGCAATAATTATAAAAATGATACAATCTACTAACCACAACAAATCTGATCTTATGCCTAATTAAACACCCCAGTGCTTGAGTTGATTTTGATCCCACATGAAAGAAATCAATGCCACCATTTCTATATATTCAAATGCCAATAAATTTAAATCCAATCCTACACCTGAGATGCAAAACATGAGCTTTAGGATGTTGGAATGCCTAATCACACTTACAGTCTCAACCTATGCTTCATATTCATTTCTTCTCTTCAAAATATATCGTATACATGAAGCTATATGATAGAGTTTATAAAGAAAACTTTGTTTTACTTTATGAGAAGATTGTGTTGCTTAAGTGTAATATCTAGTGGATTAGATTGTATTTTGATTAAATAACAGGTTTTAATGAGTTGTTTTGAGGTAAGAGAAATCTTCATGACCTCATGGTTCATGGTATCTATTCAAACAACATTTAGGGTCCATGGTCAACAACGTATCGAAACTTCACATCAATGTTGTGCAATGCAATATCTAAATTTGTTGAGTAAATGTGGAGTTAGCCATGTTCATTACATGTGCAATGCAAATTTTGTAAACAATGACCATAACATAACATAACTTGTTGATAGGTAGAGTTCACATACATAAATATGTTTCATTATATGATCAAGGTTGGGTTACTCCATTTTTATCTCTAGTGGATCAAGTTTCATTATGATTAAATAACATGTGGTGATGATTTCTTTTAAGGATTTGGGTCATGATGTCTTGAACATGGTTAGGGAGGAAACCTTAGTCTTATGCCCTAAAGAAAGTTTCTATTCATCATGTGAAAAATGGGTCTTGAGGCCTTGAACATGACCAAGGGAGAAAACATGAATCTTAGGATGTAAAAGAAGTTTTTATCCATCTAGGGTCAAGAAGAATGCCTTAAACAATCACACATGGCCTCCTGCAGATGTCCTTGGCCTATGCTCGAGGATTCGAATGGAATTAGTTGTTTTTAAGAAGTGAGTACATGTCCTATTAACCTAGAAGTGATATAAGAGAGAATGCCATGTATTAGGTACTATAAAAATCATTAAGGCATCCTAAAGGTAGCTTCTAAGGTTGGGATGACATGAATAAGGACTTAAACTACCACCTAGTACATTTATATTGGATCTTTAGAATATAAAAGGACATATGGGCATTATTGGAATGTTTTTAACACTAGATTTGGGTCACGATGGTTTGAACATGGTTGGGGAAGGAAATATTAGCTTTAGGCCCTAAATAAATATTTTAAGCATTTGGGATCAATAATGACATCTCAAACCCAAGTCCCAAGGCACCAAACATGGTTAGGATACATTAATGTTAAACTGTAAATGAATCTTTTATCCATCTAGGGCCAATAAAGATGCCCAAAAAAACAACATGTGGCCTCCTAAAGGTGTCAATGGCCTATGATTAGGGGTCTCAGTGCCATTAGGTGTTTTTGAGTAGTAGGTACCTTTCTTAAAGCCTTAGAAATGATGTAGTAAAGAACACCATCCCTCAGGGCATTAGGAAATGTATTAAGTATCCATAGTAGTTTTGACCATGTTTGGGGCAGAAAATTTAAGCCTAACCCTAAAAATATCTTCTAAGGGTGAAGGGGTATGAACAAGGACTTGATAAACCACATAGTACCTTTCTATGGGATTTGGCCTTTAAGAAGGGATATGGGGTTTACAGGATGTTTGTTAGTAGTAGATTTCAGTGATGATGCCTTGAACATGGTTGTGGGAGAAAACCCTAGCCTTAGGCTCTAAAGAGTTAATTCATTTGGGGTGAATAAATTCACCTCAAACATGTGTCGTAGGGCCCTAGACATGGTCATGGGAAAAAATGAACCTTAAGGTTTAAGAAAAGTCTCTATCCATTTTGGGCCAAGAAGAAAACCTGAAACAACCACACATGGCATCCTGAGGAAATTATTGGCCTATGATTAAGGATGTTGATGTCAATAAATGGTTTTGAGAAATAGGTATATTTATCAAAACATTGGAAATGATATAAGAAAGAAGGTCGTGTCTTAGGCTCAAAAGCATCCTTTGGAGCATGGTCAACTCTAAGAAATTTTGTACGCATATAAATAAGACCATGCTCTATATGCCTTGAAGATTTATTTAGGACCCAATGCATGTCCTTCTTCTGTAAATCATTTTCATTATCCAGAGACACATCCTTGCTACTCAAAACCACCTACTTGCATTGACATTCACAATCATAGGGCAATGATACAGTTAATATGGCATGTATGATAGTTCAAGACATAGAAAGGTCCAATGTAGTGGTTCAAATCCTCATTCATGTCCCTTTAACCTAATAATTTACCTTAATGGATTGAGCCTTGAGTTTCCAACCTCAACCATGGTTAAGACAATGAGACTGATACCTAGATCTCGAAACTTCTAATGATGCCCATATCATAACTAAAAAGGATATGATACTCTCTAAATATCAAATCAAGTCAGGGAAGCTTACATTAGGTCCTAAGGCTTGATTCCCGTTATTGAGCAAGTCTATTGCCCATGACCTATACTTGTGCTTAGAAATGTTTGCTATCTATATAAATCTATTTTCTTAAATATTAAATTATAACTACATAAAATGTGTGATTCCACATAGAACCAATGATTATTACAAGCGCAATAATGTTTCTAATGAGTTGATTTATATAGTTTACTATCACAAATTTTATTTACATGTTAAATCTTCTTTTAAAATACTGAGATTTCTTAAAATCATATTACAAATTTAGTGAACAACCATCACATTATGTAGCACAACATTGGAGGTCACAATATTATAAAGACCCACCAACCCGAATCAACCACTCTCATTCCAATATTTCTAACTCCCATTTCAATATTTAAACACCTTTATCTAAGCTATTTTCACATTTAATTTCATACTTTTATAATAATATTTTAAATATAATTGGTATTTAAAAATAATTGATAAACATAAGTTAGCTTTTTAATTTGATTTGACTTTCCTTCTTTTATATATATATAAACATTAAAAAAAAAGCTATTGAATTTTGATAATAAAATTAAACAATTTCTTTATTAAAATAAATATTAATTAAAAAATAAATTTGAATATCCATACATAAAAATAATTGGTTTAAATAAATATCATAAGATATAAAGACTTGATTTGATGATTTAATAATTTGTTTAAAATAAAGAGAATGAAATTATTTATTTTTATTTTCCAAAAATAGTCTAATTCTTTTTCATAACTTCATATCAATATATGTTTTCTTCTCTCTCTCTCTATATATAATATTTAGAATTTTGTTTTGCAAGTTTTGTATTGTCATGTAAATTGAGAAATTAAAAAAATAGCAAAGTCAGTTACATTATTATAAATTTTCAAAATAGTTCTAAAAAAAAAATTAAACTCTTAAACTGTTGTACACACATCACAAAGTTTCAACAAAACAAAAATTAAAAATAAATCTCTACAACAAACTGTGAAAAAATACTGTGAGATTTGCAGCAACGTTAACCATTAAACTCTTGTATACACATCACAAAGTTTCAACAAAACAAAAATTAAAAGGAAATCTCTACCAGAAAATGCAAACTCTAAGCCAAAATGAGTCACACTAGAACAATACAATGGAGTTTATACTTCAATGATATTAATTGGTTGAGTGTCAAACTTCTATCTCCTACGGTGTCAAACTTAACTGAGAGGAGAATGGCCATTACGTCGATGAAATAGTTTCTTTTACAATGGGGATTGTTGAGCAGAGAAGTGCAAGAGAGGCATTAAGAGGCATTTATTTCGGAAAGAAAAAATAAGGCCAGTTGCCAAAGAAGAGGACTCCTACGGTATTGATGTCCGTGCTTGGAACTGGGAAGGCAAAGGGAAAATTCGCGGTTAGAGGCGAAGGCACCGAATAGCTAAGTAGGCTCCAACCCTGCTCAATCCAGCCATGTCGACTGCTACTCTGGCTATTCCTTACAGAAGAAAGACGGGTATCATCTGGGGGCTGTGACTTTGGGCTTGGGGATTTTGCCCTCGGTGGAATAGGTGCGGCCACTGCATCTTTCTAGAGATCACCGCCCCTTCATCAGGTCCCTCACACCGGCATTTCATTTTATTTTTAAAATTTCCTGCCAGGCTGCCCGAGTTTGAAATCTGGTTTTGAAAATGGAGACTTCTGGAGGTGGCATGCATTGATGAAGCGGAGAGACCGAGAGACAAGGACAATCAATGCGCTGCCAGAGACCATAAGAAAAACGGTTGCCGGCAAAGCCAATTCATAGCATAAGTAAACTATGCTGAAAGGAATATTGTAAATACAACTTAAAATTAATGACATGTAATTATGATGTGTATGTGCTCATAAAGTTATGTTGTAGTTTAAAATCATAGAATAATTTATTTTGGTAAGATTTTGAAAATTTTTGGCGAAGATTTATTAGAATCTTGTTTATAGTTGCTAAATTTTAGTATTTTGGGTGTTTTAAAGGTTTTTCATAGTGCTAAATCGATTTCCACTATCAAAAATATAATTTAAACACTCCAATCACCTGATCTTTTGAATTTTTGTTTACAAAATTCCAACAAAATACTATAATCCAACTATTCTGTTGCATCAGTCAACAACTCCTAACACTATTTGATAATGGAAAACAAATAGCCTTTTTTTTCATTTAATGATGTGCATACTAAATACATATATATTATGTAAAGGGAAAGTGTAAACCTAAAACATTCATAATGGAAAAATGATAAGGCTTTCGTTGTCCCATCTTTAAACGGTATTGTGTAATGTATTATATTTTTATGAGTTTAATTTTTTTTTTGTTTTCAAAGTAATTGTGTTAAATTTAATATGCTTTCAGTTCTATTTAAAATAAATAAATTTAAATTAAATATTTTATAAGTTGATAGAATACAGTTTTAAAAGGGAAACGTGTTTCTAGCTATAATATCTATTTATATATGTTATAAATTTAATTTAATTTAATTTCATAATTCAATTACTATTTTAAAAAATGTCTTTGTATATACAGAGTTTAGGTTATAATATAATATATATGGGTGTTTTTAAAATATATTATATTTTGGAGTTTTTTTACTTTTATTTTATTTGATGATTTTTTTGACTAATTCTTAATTTTTGTTGTTTAGAATAGTTTTTGATTGCATACATGGATTTGACTGTAATTTTTTTTTGGGCAATATGATTTTGAGGAGTTTACAACTCAAACTTGTGATTCCAAGATATCCCTACAAATTTTAGACAAAATAAAGCTCAAAATATGTGAGAAAACCCTCCCAGACACATGACACATAAATTATAGCTTTAAATTTTAAATTCAAATGTTTTCAAGTAATTAGTAATAATTTTAATAAATGTTTCATATATCGAATAGGAACATGTTATATTTTTTCCAATTAATCTTTGTATAATTTTATATTTTCAACTTTATTTTAATTCAAGCTTTTCTTTTGAATTTTTGTTTAGAAGATCATAGATTAATTAAGCTCATTTATTTAATTTATCTCAAATTAGATAATTAACTAAAACTATATGTCATATTGAGCATGTGGTATTGATAAGCAATAGTATTATCACAAAATCTATTTCTCCATGGTTAGGAATATTATTACATATTTGTATATTTTTTTATCTTAATTTTTTTTTATAGTTATAACTAATGAAGATTTAAAATACTATTATAATTTAGTTAAATTTTTATGATTTTTTTTATTATTATGGGTGATGTGAGACATATTATGGAGTAAGTATTTTGATGCTTATTGTAGATTTAAGGTTATCAACATTTACTAGTAAGCTAATTTATATAGATACACACTTGAAATATGAGGTTACACACTACATTATATTAATGAGTTAGGATTACATATATACACGAGGTATCATCTCAAGATAGGGAAATTATCTGGGACACACAATAAGTTGGTTGAGAGAATATCTCAACCACACACCAAAATAAGAACGTATATATTTAGCTAACTCCTATGGAATAGGAACAGACTCCATACATAAAAAGTCACGACTGAGACAAGTAGGAATTACATATTACAACACACCCCCTTAATGACTACTTGTTTCGATATCAATTTGCAAAATCTGGTTGTGGTCAAACATAACAAAAGGATATGTCAAAGTCCTTATAAAAGAGAAACCATCCATTGAAATGCATGGGTGACAACTGTCGCAACTAGTAGTCTTGTAGGATGTCCTTCACATACATGGTTCTATCAACCATTATCACTGCATACATGTACATGTACCTGCAAATCTCCCTCCAACGTGGGTTTTATCGAATTACCCGTAACCATGCTCTTGGTTTTATCAGATTACCCGCAACCAAGCCAACAAGGGCACTCAGCCACCAAGGGCCTCAAATCTGTCACTAGGGCACTCCAACCACTAAGGCTCACCAACTTCTCTGACACGATCTCACTTGATCTTCAAGCATAAGCTCTCTGGTTCAACATGCATAAGCTCTCTGGCTTCACCCGATGATACGCACCACGAGCTCCCTAGCTCCTTCAACATGAGCTCTCTGGCTCAACGACACTCCTTAGCATGAGCTCTTTGGCTCAATGACGCTCCTCAGCATGAGCTCTCTAGCTCCTCTAACACAAGTTGAATGAGGACCTGACTTAATCAAGCCCCGGGTTTTCTTGGCTCACCCCTAACCAAGCTAAGGGTTTTGTCGATTGACCCTAAACCATGCCTACATGAATATCTGTCCACTTCACTCTCACACATGGTTTATGGCTTACCACAAACTGACACTGCAAAGTGGTTTCCGGGTTGACCACAAACCTGCAATTACAAAGTGGTTTTGAGATTACCATGAACTTCACGGTCGTACATATGCCTCATCAGGCTTACATTACACACTTCAACTCTTGGAGTTACCAGGTACATACTTTACAAAGACCACTACAGCACATCCTAGACTTGCTAATAAATGTATGTGATACTATCACATGAGTATCCCATAAATACACACTAACTCACACAATCATTTACTTTGTTGTCCATCATAATAATTGTTGCTTCTCATTTACTTAATATTTTAAAATTGTCTTTGGCATCTTTAATGTCATTGTCCATCAATTGTATTGGATTTTCATATTCATATAGATATGATTTTCTAGAGTAGTCAATTCTAACCAAATCACCACCCATTGAGCTGGCTAAACTCAATGAAAAACTTGAATAATCCAAAAACAGTTACCTAATTCCATACACATACAAGCCAATATAAAATCCTTCATGAGATCAAAAAATTGAACAAGGGGTAGTTCTTGTTGAATCGCAAAGTGTCCTAATGAGGAGAAACATAGAGAAACCTTGATCGTCACCCCTCACTTCTTTTACCATTTCCCACACAATGGTCAATTTACTACGATGCACTACTTCTGCACAGGCGATTAGTGTATGCATGAGACAAAATCTAGATTCGGGCAGGTCACTCCATATCTCAAACTACCCGACATCATATTTGTGGGATTGTCATTAAGGGTGGTGACGGTGTAGATCTTCCCTCCTCTTCCACCATAGGTGGAGCTTCCGAAGCCCATAGAAAATTCAGCATGTTTTAACTCTAACGCCAATCACCAAAAGTATGTTTGGATAGTGTGTCCAAGTCAGAAATAAGATTTCACACAACCTTCTCAAAATGTCTACCTATCACATACCCATGCACCAACCATGAAACTCTTTTCTGCTCGGTGGTTTTTCCAATCGCTTCCTTTGCATCCATTATTATTTCCAATCCACCCAAGGCTGAGCTGATGAGTTCTCCAGAACAAGTTTGAAGTGGTGTATGATGGCCACACCATAATAGATAACGCAACACTTAATTTTCCTCCGATCTAATCTATTATTCTTTCGTCTGCAACTGCACTCCATCTCTAGTTCCCAAGCCACACATCGACTCTTGTATCACAATACGAGCTACAATGGATTAGTGGATTAGCATGGCCATCGAAGCCAAAAAAAGAGCATTCCTCTGACTCGCCCCCTCTGCCACGGCTCGCGGTGCTCCAATATGGCAACGAATCTCTGTACCTTGTCAACAGATCCGAACAGATGAACTCGTGGCCTTCTACAGATTAGTGGACTCCTCTAACAATCCTATCGTCACACAGGAATCCAAGAGAAGGCCGTTGTTGTTTCTCCATAGCGTTGATACTACTCAGCATAACTCACAGTATCGCGACTCACCAATGATTCTCCATCCACTCTCACTACACCATGCTTGCCGGAGGCTGAAGGATTTTCACACTGTTGCTCCAATATCCAACAAGTTCAATATCTCTATAGGTTCAATAGATATAGATGATTGACAAACAAACATTCACTAAACTCTTATTTCCCTTAGCCCAGGATGGATCAAGGCCAGGCCCAAACGGGCTCTGATACCCACTTAAAATGTAAGCATGCACACTACATTATATTAATCAAATAGAATTACATATATACATGAAGTATTGTCTCAAGATAGGGAAACTATCTTGGATGCACAATAAGTTTGTTGAGAGAATATCTCAACCACACACCAAACTAGGAACCTATAGATTTAGCTAACTCCTATGGAATAGGAATAGACTCCATATATAGAAAGTCACAACTAATACAAACAGGAATTACATATTCCAACATACACTAATAAGCATATAAATTGAATATCAATTAAACCAATATTATATACATAGCATTAAAAGAGGTACCTCATTTACTACGTATTGAAAAATAATTTTTTAACTTGTAATTTTTAGTAAAATCATAATATTATTTTTTAAAATTGTATTATATTTACAATTTGAAAATAAAAATTGATTTAACTCAAAAAAGACAAGCTAAAATATGACTCATATTTGTCTTATTGGTGTGATCATACATTTTATTTTATTAGATTATTTGTTGTTCTAGGTAAAGATAGTTCTCTATTGTAGAGAGTTTATTCCTATTAATTCAAAGGTTATTGAGGCCTAGCTTGTTTAAGTGATTCTCTCCAACTAATTAGTTTCCTATTTTGGTGTGAGGCTTATATATTACCTCAACTAAAAAATTGAGTCATCAAAATAATATTCCTATTTTGAGACAACTCTCATTGTATTTATATTTGTATAATTACATTATTGAATATAGCCCTCGACATATTTGTGTGTGCAATAATTCTACTTTATCATTTAACACCATTCAATTACATTCATCTCCCACACGGTAAATGATGATTAGTGATTTATATTTGGTGTAGTATATGGTATATTCATAGACCAAAATTTAATTTTCAATCCAGGGTCCATGGACTTAGAGACACAACACTGGAAATTCCATAGAAGGACTTCAACAACCTGCAAAACAAAACCCTAGTTTGTGTAGAAACTACTCACACCACTAGTTAATATAATGACACCACACACTACTTTAGAAACTAGACTCTTACTCAGGAAATAACAGTCAAAGACACTCTACTGGGAAATTACTTCTTAAATGAAATAAATAAAGTCAAAATTCATGCCACTCAATAAATCAATTGAAAATCTCAAAATATTCTAAAAAATTATCTATTCTTATACTTTGGTTCTTGCACTAGGAAGACAGAGTAAGTTCATTTTATGTGCTATGTAAATTCAGTTCCTATACCAGAATGACCCTGTTCATGTACTAGAATGATTTGATTCTTGCAATAGGAAAGCAAAGAAAATTCATGCTAAAGAGGATGCGCTGAACGTAGGGATTGAGTGCAACAACTTGGTAATAATCTATTTGTGTAAATTTTAATCTTAATAATGCACCTTCGAAATGTAACATCTATATTTTATAATTTAATAGTGGGTTATTAGACACATGTCACTATGATTTTTTAACCTTTTTACAGGTAAATTTGTTCGCATCTATGATGGACACACTTTTCACATAGAAAATGCCGATGATGGACACATGACATAAGACTTTGGAGTGGAAGTCGAGTTCGATCAATCTAGTTGAGCTAGCCACCATGCTCAAAACCTAGTATGAGGGACATTAGTTTACATCAAAAAAATACAAGAGATCATTAAAGTGGACTTATCTTCTTTCCAATGTGTTATTTTTAGGTGCAAGTGGCGGGATACCTTTGATTGGAATAATGTAAAGCAAGATAGGGATAGTAGGCTGATATGTATCAAATCTAGAAAGATGTGCGATGAAGCTAAGGAGCATTATGTTTTCCCCAAACTTTGCAACCCGATGTTTTTTTACCTAGATGTGTTGGATAGGATTGGTGGTTTGTATTGAGACATGACCCTAGATCAAAACATATTTATGAGAAAAATAGTGTTATCATGCCAAGAAAGAGGGAAGATAATGAGCGTGATCACGAGAACAGAGAGTGATATGGCACATGTATTATTTCATCATTTATACTATTTAAGATGGGTTTTTATAAAAAAGAGGACTTAAACTTATAACTAAGACTCTTTTTTTCCAAACATTATAATATGTTTTTCGAATTAATTAGTTTTTCATTATGTTAATGTTAAAATCATTTCACTTGATAATTTTCAATTACGTTGATCTCGAAAACAATGCACTGTATCAAGTTCTTTTTTTTTATGTCAATTCCTAAAATAATACGACTACTTGATTGATTTAAATGGTTTTTCACTATACCATTACTTAAATAAATGCACCCTATTATATATATATGTGTGTCTGTGTCTGTGTGTGAATGATATCTTCAAAATTTTAAAAAATGTATTAAAGTATATGGTTATTTTTTGTATGTAAGATCATAATAAAATAATAATAATTCTAAACATGAATTTATTTGCATTATTTTCTAAACTTTATTATGTTACAAAAATTCATATTATTCTAGATTTTTTATTTTACAATTATTTATATTCATACAAATCTACAAATTGACAATTATGGTAATTTAACAATATGTACGGTATATATTTTACTTACTGTAGTCAGGGAAAATTTTAAGGATGAAACTTTATCTTAAAGTTCAAAAACTTGGAAAATCTTACTAGTCCCCAATATGTAAATTGTAAAAATTTTAATGATGTTTTTGTAAAAATATTTAGGTTTCTCATTATTTATATTAGTACATATAAAAATTTGGCAATTTATAAGGTAAAATAATTTTATACTATAAAATTTGGGCGAGTCAATTTTAGAAAAAAATGGAAATTGGTGAATCTTTTTTTTGGAAAAAGCATGGAAAATTAGCCCACCTGCGAATATTAACCCCTAAAATTTTCCCTGACTGTAGTTATGGTTCAAAATTGACAATTAATTTACAATTTTACAGTTTTACAAATTTACAAAAGTTACAAATTTAATAAAATTGAATCATGCCAATACATACAATTACATTTACACAATTTTACAATTACCAATATATAATATATAATAAATATCATGATTTAATATTAAAAATAAACATCACGATCATTATAACCATCGTATAAGGATCATACTCTAAAATACACATTAAAATTCGCTAAAATCATCTAATCATCCTGATCATGATTATCTAACAAAACACAAGCATTCTATAAAATCATCACAACACAAACATCAAAAATACATTTCATGCCAAATAACTTCAATCACATACACATCTATCTGCAAGCACATTAAATGAACATATCTAACATGATCGAACAATATACACATCATTATGAACACCAACATGTAAATTAAGTACTTCAACATGAACATAAAATACATGATACATGCACCATATATATATATATATATATATATATATATATAATGTATAAAATATACAATTGTAATAGAACTTCATATAAATGTCAAATATCTGGTGGTACTACATCAATACTATAGCTAGTACTTGAGGTCTACTCAGTCGATGGTGCATGCTGATCAGATGGAGGTGCGTACTTAGGAGGTGTCTGCTGAGATGATGTTTGCTCAAGACTAGGTGCCTACTGAGATGGTTCCTAGTTAGAAGATGCATATTTAAGACTAGATGTTGGCTTCTCATCTCCGACATGAGGTGAAGGAGGAGGAGGTGGAGTACTAGAATGATCACTCCCCTCGTGATCATGATCATCTGATCAGTTGTTGTGCCGCACATCTCCATGGTGCCTATCATTCATAACCGCCACTAGCCTAGATGCTTCGATGATATGACGCATAAGGCTCATCATATTATGGGGCATGTCCCTCCAAAGATGTGTAAGTATACGATCAACTTGGATCTCTATGATCGTCGCAGGGAAGACTCCCTCATCAACTATGATTCTACACAGTTGGTCGCTCAACTCCATCCTGAATCGGATGTCCACCCTACATTGCATGTCCGCTAGTATCTGCACATGAGGAGGTCTCTAACCCTAATATGCACCCTCTACCATCTCCTTGTCAGCTATAGGATCATCCAGTCGAGGTGGAATCATGTCCCCAACAAACATGCCAATATCTACAAAATATATTGTCCACCACAATAATTTGACAATTTCATTAAAAAAACTAATAAAACAAGTTAATGAACATTTTAGAATAAATTTTATTCTAATTAATTAAGACAATAAATTGAAACTATATTAATTCAAAGAAATCACTAATAGTACCTCTAACATCTGGTGGCTCATCTTGTGTGAAGAGGATGTCCGTACACCCTCGCCAATCCAAACCCTTTGTAAGGACACAACACCATCATGAACATGTGATCATCAACACTATCTAGCAGCTCTAGTGCATTAGTAGATATCCTAGCTAGATACTCAAACATGCCCCTCTTGGGCATTATCTGGCCCCACATTTGCATTAGTACATGTAACATTGGCCTACGAAGCTGGAAGACAAAAGTAGGCCTCGTCTCTGGAAACTTCTCAAAATATAAGAAAAATAACTCTGAAGAAAAAAGGAAGGTTAACCTCCCACGTGCTTGAGAACTAAATTTATCTAATGATATACAAAATTTCCACAAAAAATTGTAGACCATCTCAAAAGTCATGGCGCCTGGAATAAAGAATCAACATAAAACAAAAGAGGGCAACTAATGCGTTGCCCATCACTAGTATAATGTGCAATGGTCATCAATATTATTGACAGGCACCTAACCTCCTCTGGACCAATTGAAAAAATGTGTACAAAACCACCGGACACTTGAAAATTTGTAGGAGAAAGTATATCATCCCTAATGTATCTTTGGGAGTACGCCAATTGAATCCCTACTATATAACTAATGGGGAAATTTGGGAACTAGGGAAAATTCTGCCCTCTCCTAGATAGGCCAGTATTAAAATATATTTCCTCCTTAGTGGGCTGGTACAAATGGTGAGGAACAACCCCGAAGGTTTGTCAGTGGGCATCCTTCCTATATATAAACTATCCTAATAAGCCATTTTGCCCCTTCAGAGACTAGCCTCCTCATAGAAATTAAGGAGGCCTACCTTGCTTAAGAGCAACTGGGTGGGTGTCATAATAGGGAGAGGGTACAAAATTATCTCCCTCTCTCGTGCCTCCCACTGCTGTATAATTTTATAATCGTCCTCCCTTTGCTCTTTTTTTTGTCTTTCCTTACTCTGTTGACATCGCTGAATGATTCACATATTAAATACATGAGCCTCCCTCATATATAAAGCCTAATGTTTTTTATTAAATGACAAATGCATTTACAAATATATAAATATAACTTTTATCGAAAAAAAACCATTCAATGCACCCAAAAAAACAGTCACGCATTGCCACCGGTGCGTACCTATCTATCACACACCTCCCACGATGTGCATGAAAAAAATTCATGCACTGCGAAAACAACAAATATTTTTGTACGGTGTGTTGACCAAATTTTTGAAATTTGTAATAAGAAGAAATTGGCATCTAGAAATAAAATGACGAGACAAACACTAATGTGGGACCACATGTCATGTAGTGATGGGTCCTAGCAATACACTATTGCACAATTCAATTTATTTAATAAATTGGAAATGTGTCTAATTTAATTTTTTTCTTACTTAAATTGAAAATTAAATTGTAATTTTATCTCATAAACACTTGTAATAGTTAACTTAGTGTGATAGACTTACTTAGCTCATGAATATCAAGTTGAGGGTGGTTGGTGAGGTATGTAGAGTGATTCTATGTGTTTTAGAGTTCAAGTTGCAATTAGTGCATTATTTTAATGCATGAGAAATCAGTTAACTCAGTTAAGTGAGTTGAAGTCATTACTAGTTGTAACTAATTATTGCACTAGTGAGAGGTCAAGTGAATTAAATCGGATTTAATTCACATGCAATGATCTCCCATGCAACTGATGATTTAATATTAATAGTTGCATGCATGTCAGTTCTAGTGGAGACCCAGTTGAGACAATGGTTAAAGGGATGTTAACTATAAGTTTTATCATTAGTAGGTTGCGCGCATGCAGTAAGAAAACCATAGGATTTCCCATGAGCATTGCGCAGTTTTGGAAGGTTGAAATTCCTAAAGAATAGGGATTTCATTCTAGATGAATTGCACAAGCAAGGCAGTCTGATTAGAGGCAAGAAATTGACTAAGTATTACTCGATTTTTTCCAGGTCAGTGTGACACAATTGTGAGAGTGCAGGAGAATCTTGTGATTAGAGTGAATTTTAATTGTTTCATGATTCCATGGTGAATATACAATAAAAGATAGACAAGTTTTCAGCAGTAAGCTTTCCTTGGGAAAATATTTGTTTTGTGGTTTGATTTGCTTCTATCTTTACTTTTTGAGATTGGTGATCATGTTTATTTTCCACAATTTATTTGTAGAAGGATTCAATATATTTCTCTGGTACATTGATTGATCGGATTGAATATATATATATATATATATATATATATATATATATATGTTCTTTGTGATAATTCTTGATTCTACACAAACTATCCACCCCGGGGTAGTTGTTAAAGCACAAAGCACCACCAACTAGCATTTACGACTGGTGGTGGCGATGTGTTCCCGTAATATGAATTCACTGGGGCATTATGTCTATTTTTACATAATTCCTTGTGCATTCTAGTAAACGACTGCACCGTCGTATATAGAGTGTTATTTTAAAAAAAATTCAATTATTGATGTGGCCGACAATAGAAACACATCGCACTATTTTATTGTTCTCGGTGCGCTTTCTCTCGGTATTGCACCGGACCGCCTGATGCAGTTTCCGTTAACACTGTTCGTTGTGCGACCTGTAAATTTACAAGGAGCACCGCGAATGGTGTGAGCCGAATGGCTTGAATGCTTGACACATAATTTTTTTTTTTTTAAACAGTGAATTTTAAGTCAATTTAAGAAATTAATCTAATAAAATCTTAAGTTGGTGAGAAACAAGTAGATTACTGGCACATTTGTGTGTCGAGGAGGCATCTTTGCAACGAAATGCTAAAAATCAAATTTTCCCACCATTTTGCAAAATTCGACCTCCAGACATTGAGAAATGGACCGTAGCAATGCGGGAAATGGAAGCACTAATAGGAGGTTGCCTCAGAGAAGAAAAAATCATACCGGTGCTTGAGAACTCTACAACACTATAACAAGTAAACCAGTCTCACAGATTCATAAACCGCAGAGGAGAGAAATATCCTAAGGAATGTAGTCTCTATGAGGATTTTCCATGATATCACATGAAATCACGATGACAAGTGTGCTCCCATTGTGGCCTTCTATGTAAGGGCAGAGACTCTGCCTGAACCATCAGACTAACTGATCTCGACAATTGACTAGATTAAACACAACAGTTCTCATTCGATGTGACTCTCGTCCTTTAGTTTACATGGATATATAGATATTTAACAAAGCCAATTATGGAGAAAAAGACACAATATTCTTCCATCATCTAGATTCATGTGTCTCTCCCAATAGCTCCATAGGTTAGCGCCTCTCCTATCAATACAAAAATAGATGCAACGATGCTTAGCCTTGAAAAAATCAAAACCAAAATTTACAAAAACTCTTCCAACAATGTTTCCATTGTGCTCAGTCTGTTACAGATTGCCTCTTCTCCACCACTCGGCCAACACATATATTACACCTTCACTATAGGTCGCCAACAATTTGGCTCAACCTTTCAACGCTTGACTATATTTCATGTAATGGCCTTCCTTTAATGCCTCATGAATTCCCCTATATCGCGTCTCCTCAGTAGTGCTTCTCCTCGGCCTTGTGTGGTCAGATTTGAGATTCGAGGGGAAAAAAAGCGCTCCCCACAAATATATCTATGATGTCTCTCGAACACCTAACACTGCAACAGAAAAATAAAAGTAGGATCTAGGACGCATGTCACTCTAAAAATAATATATATATATATATATAAACAAAACAAAACAAAACAGAAAAACGGATCTACTAGTCCATGCTCTTGCTCACTGTACCCATGACCCTCACAACCCTTGTTTGAAGGGACATCTCAACCCTAAACAATAAATCATATTTCCTTCACAAAATCTGACATTGGAGAATCAAGTGATCTCCAACACGTTTACAATTGAGCGCACATGATGCAACTCCAACAATCCAAACGATGACCAACACATTCCAACACCCACAACGCTCGATCACTCAATTATTCAACAACCTCAATCGTGACGTTGAGCTATAACCTAATCTCCGATAACAATTTAAAAAAACAAGGATGGAGAAACTTTTCCAGAAATGGTTAGCTCACTTTTTCAAGTGAAGTTGACTCCAAGTGAGAGTGCCTACTAACAAGCCACTTCTCTATTCATTAGAAAGAAAGAGAATACATTTAGGGTATTACAAATTTGTTTAGAAGTTGGAACAACTTTCTCATAAATAATATCTTCATCGTAAATAAATCTGATAACTTTATTGAGGCACCATAACTTTAACAAACATCTAATAATAACGCTCTAGAATTATCTACATTTCTCCTCTAATTTCAAGTAGAAATTCATATTGCATGCCAAAAATGGTTTAATGAAAGAGGGTACAAAAAATTGGGAATAATTCATTTAATCATAAACATTATAGCTATGAAGGAAACCTCCAAAAATATAAGTGGGAAACTCAATAAGTAAATAAAGCATATAATAACTCTGAAAAGTAGTCATTGAAATTACAAAGCATCAATTTAGAAAATAACATTGTAACAAAGAGATTCTGATGGGATCACCAGCCCACGTGCCCAGTCAGCTAGATCAAAGTCACAACTTTTGCAACACAAGGTTTAACGTTTGTGGTTACGTGGCATTACACGTCGGTTTCGCGCCCTTGCTTCTCACCACTTGCCTCGAGTCTTACGCTGCTTTCCGGTACTTGGATTTATGGCACAGTTATTGGCCTCGAATGGCTCACTCGGCCCACTTGCCGACGCATATGGCCATCCCGCCTTACTCTTTCACTTGGTTCATTGTTTCGTTTGGCATTTGGTGTTTGCGCTCTACGTAAGGTGTGAGGGTTTCGACCCTGAGTTCTTGTTGACAAGGGTTTGTGCTACCCTGTGGAATTTGGTCACAGCAATGGTGGCTGTGCTTGTGAATCAATGCAGCTTCTGTCCTTCGCTTCGACACTTACAGGTTCTTCGTCAGGCTAATTTTCACTGATTGTTTGCGTTTGTGATTTTTTCTCAGGCTAATCGCTGTCTCGTGACAATTTCTACAGGTTCTTTGGCTCTCAGCCCTGAGCTTTTTCCGGTCAATTTCGCTCCAGTCGACGTCGGTATTGGTAAGTTATCCCTCTCTGTTTCAAAACCCCATTGGTGTTGTTTCCATACTGACCTCGTTGCTCCTTGTGAGCAGGTTCAAAATGCTCCTGGTGGTTGCTCGATTCTTCGGAAAAGAACGTCTCTCCCTCTCCACAAGGTAAATGCCCAAAGGATTCTTCCCACTGTTAATTTCGTTGATTCAACAATTATGGTTGCACAGGTTTTTTTAACTGACTGTTTGGGTTTTTTTCACAGGTTTCTCGAACCCCATCGGCTTCCAGACTTCTGTCAGGGTTTCATTCTGCTTCGGTTCTTCAGTGGTAAGTCACCGTATGGCTCGCATCATTCTCAATGTAGAACTCTGTGTGAAAGTGTCATAGTTGACTCTGTCAGTTTTCGTTTTCAGGTATTGTCCTGACGTTGTCACGCTATGGTTACTCTGTCTCTTTTGCAAGTGTTATCTCTCGGACAGAGTTCGGCTTTCATTTGTTTTGGGTTTCAAAACCCCACCTGTACCCCTCGGTTGCTATCTGGAATTCTCGCCTGTGGCTGTAGGCCTCCTGGCTGTAACCCTAGGTTACTAGTCCTGTCTTATTTTCTCCGGCGGTTTCAATATGTAATCATATATGTTTCAGTATGGACTGTCTTGTTATTACGACCCTGTCAGAGGGCTTAATCTATTTTCAGTTTGTTAAAAAATGTAATGGCTCAGTTTAATGGTAAATACCTGTAAGTTCAGTGTTCTTCGTTTTGTTTGTTGGCTATTCGGACTTCGCCATCTTAATACAACTTCTCTGTTCGTGTTGTATTCGTCTGCGCCTTTCTTCAGCTCTTGCGTGCATTGACCATGTCCTCGTATTTCAATTTATGCCTGTTCACAGATAACTATATTCCTCTAATAGAAAGAAATAGACATGTCTTATATTTGATTCAAAATGTGCATGCAAATATTTTGACAGTGAATGTTTTTTTTGATATGTATTTCATTTCAGTATTCCTACATACAGTACAATTGGTATAATTCTGTGGAGTATAAAAACTCTGTTTCATTACTCCATCCTGTGTATTAAATTGCAGAACCCTTTTACAGTCATCTCTGCGTTTCTTTTGTAATCCTCCTGCAGGCTAATTCGTTCCAACTGTTAACTGTCACCAGTTGGTTACACAGTTACATGTTTTTACATTATGGTTATTCATTTTTTTACTCATTGAACTGTTTTATTTCACCTAACAAAACTACCACAGTTGTGTTAAATCAAAATTTAAATGAAACAACTAAATTAAAACAACTCTACTGACAGCTAGTCTCTTTTGTCCTAAGGAAAGAAATAAATTAAAACAGGAACAGGTTTTGAGACCTGTAAAATGACTCGAAACTGGAAACCTGGAAACACCTGTCTGACCGGTTTCCACCCTAGTCGGATGCTCCTGCATCAGGCTCCGGGGGTAACAAAAAGTCATGGCTCCGCTCCATGAGGTCATCCACTGAGTAGCCAATTTTCTGAATCTGTGCCGTGTCAAGCCAGGTACTGTCCTCAATGGGACGGTCCTTCCACTTGACCAGGTACTGTAAGTAGTCCTTCCTGCGTGTGCGTTTGGCTACTTGCGTGTCGAGGATACCCTCGATCTCAAGGGGCTGCGCTGCAGGCATCTGCTTCAACCAAACATCATCTTCACCTGGGGTAGTCCGCTCTGGCCTTGTTGCCTCTTCTTCTCTGAGATTGGTAGGGTAAGGGAACAAGTCTGCCACATTAAAGATGGGTGAAATGCCTATTCCGGGTGGCAGCTGTATCTCATAAGCATTGGCGGAAAACTTGCGGAGAATTCTGCAGGGGCCAATTTTCTTAAACTTTAACTTGTTATACTGCCCTCTGGGGAAGCGTTCCTTGCGCAAGTGGACAAGGACTTCATCCCCGACGTTGAACTGAACTTCCCGCCTCTTCAAATCTGCCTGCTGTTTATACCTTTGATTGCTGTCCACCAACTTCAATTTTACCTGCTCATGCAGATCATTCATCGCTTGAGCGAAATCTTCACCATCGGCGCTTCGTTTTTCTAATTTCCCCAAATCCCGCAGTTCATGCACTCCGCGAGGATGCATGCCGTACAGAACCTGAAAAGGACTATGTCCGGTACTGCGATTGGGAGAATCATTGTATGCAAATTCCGCGTGGGCAAGTAGATCCATCCGCGAATTTTCCTCCCAACTAAAACTGTAAAGCAAGGTTCCCAAACTCACTGTTTTACCACCTCCGTTTACTATCGATCCCAAGAAATGGGTGATAAGCGGAGAGCGAAATTCAACATTTGGTGTCCAACTTTTCCACAAGGGTCCGCGAGAAGTGTCTGTGGACCAGTATCCGTTGAAATAATAGATCTCGATGCTCATCTTTTGATCGAACAATTTCTGTGAAGAACAAGTGGGCTACGTGAGTAGCATCACTGGTTTTTCGACAGGGTATAAAATGCGCCATCTTCGAGAATCTATCCACCACTACCATCACTGAATCGAATCCCCGTTGTGTCTTTGGTAAACCCAAGACAAAGTCCAAACTGACTGAGTCCCATGGTCTACTTGGTGTGGGCAACGGCGTATAGAGTCCTACATTCTGGCTGTGACCTTTTGCCAATTGACACATTTTGCACCTGCTCACATGCCTCTGCACATCTCGCCGCAACTTTGGCCAATAGTAGAAATGCTCTATCTGAGATAGCATTTTTTCTATACCGAAATGTCCGGCTAGACCTCCACTGTGTTTCTCACGAATAATGTTTTCCCACGTGAACACTGAAAGAGGAATACCCACACTTGTTTTCCTCCTTTGAGCAGTAATCCTTCAGCACAAATTGTAGTCATTATGAATTTGTGATTCACATGATAAAGGTTGACATACTTCATAATGCCTCACGATCTGTGTGTTTGATCTGATCCTTCAAGTGTTGAAGCCAGTGCCTGCTGTACTCTCTGTGAAGCGGAAATGTACAGCCCATACCTTGTTGGACTATCCAAATGTGTTTCATCTGAAAGTAAAGCTCTGCAGATATTCCACCCACTCTGCATGCTTGTGATTCAACTTGTGCTGCTGCATAATATATTGTAAAGCAGAGTTGTCAGAAAATAACACAAATTCATTACCTAGTAAATAGTGCCTCCAGTGTTTTAAGGCTTGAACGACCGCATAAAATTCTTTGTCATAAGCAGAGAACCACACTTTGCTCGTTCAACTTCTCCTTTAGTAGCAACCACCTTTCTAGCAGGCGACATCCGCCCAATGTTTGCTAAATCTACTTGAACTTGAAAAAGTTTGTTGAAATCCGGTAATCTCAAGATCGGCCTCTCAGTGATCTTTTTCTTCAGAGTCTGAAAACTATTTTCTGCTGCTTCAGTCCAGCGAAAAGGCTGATTTTCCTTCTTAATCGTGTCCAACATAGGTGCACAAATCCCACTGAAATTCTTGATGAACTTCCTGTAAAAACTCGTTAAACCATGAAAACTTTGAACTTCAAATAAGTTCTTTGGAGATGGCCAGCTTACGATTGCTGCAATGTTTTCCGGATCCATCTTCAGCTCATTCTCTGCAATCACAAAACCCAGATACACTAGTTCTTTCTGGAAACAGGTACACTTCTTTAGATTTATCAGCAGCTTGTTCTGCTGCAGACTTCTCAATACACTTCGAATATGTCGAAAGTGTTCCTCTTTCGTTTTGCTGAAAATTAGTATATCATCTAGATACACAATCACGAATTTTCCAATGAATTCCTTCAGTACTTCATTCATTAAGCGCATGAAAGTACTGGGAGTGTTGCTTAATCCGAATGGCATCACCAGCCATTCATACAGTCCTTCATTTGTCTTGAAGGCTGTCTTCCACTCATCCCCTTCCCTAATTCGGATCTGGTGGTAGCCACTTTTCAAGTAAATCTTCGAAAAATATGCTGCCCCACTCAAACAGTCCATCATGTCATCCATCCTTGGTAATGGAAACCTGTACCGAATTGTAATTTTGTTGATGGCTCTCGAATCTGTACACATCCGCCATTCGCCACCTTTCTTAGGAGCCAATACTGTCGGAACTGCATAAGGACTCATACTTTCTCAGATCAATCCTTTATCAAGAAATTCCTGCACCTGCTTTCGAATTTCTTCATGATCTTTCGGGCTCATATGATAAGCTGCCTTGTTTGGCAAGCTGGCTCCTGGTATAAAATCAATGCAGTGGCTGATGCCTCTCTTGGGAGGTAATTCGTCTGGAAGATCATCCACTACAATATCCCCAAATTCCTGTAACATCTCTTGTATCTCCTCAGGTAAATCTGAAATCTTAGTGTGCAGTACCACTGTTCTTGGTCTCCTCACAACAGCAAAATTCACTTCACTGTCTTCAATCTGTTTCAGGAATTCCTTTCCACCCAACAGCAGTGCTTTTGCTCCACTAGCCTCTGCTGTACCTTCCTCCTTGATGGGCACGAGTGTGTGCTTGACCCCATCTTTAACAAACCTTAGCAGTTTGTTCTACTGATAATACTACCTTTACGTCAAGCCGGGGCCTTCCCCATGAGTGTCTTGTGAGACGTCCATTAGCATAACATCACAGACAATCTTGTCTATACACTATCACAGACTCCCACGCCTGGCATTGTTCATCCACCAACAAGCGATGCCCTTCAGCCACAACACCTTGTATGGAGTGGGGTGTTTCAGCTTTTTCAAACCCAGCTTCTCCACCATTTCCGTGGCCACTAAATTATCAGTGCTTCCACTGTCAATGATCAGTTTGCAGCACTTTCCCTGTGACTTGCAAACTGTCCTGAACAAGGTCTTTCTCTGGCCTGGGTCCACAACCTCCTTGGCTGGTTTCAACAGTACCTTGTTCAACACCAGGGCTTCCCCTGTCTCCGGTGTATCTTCCACTTCCTGAGGAGGTGTTTCTGCTTCCTCTGGCTGAGCAACATAAGCTCCTCTTCCACCTGCTGGTTCGCCTTCAGGACACTCATACAATTTGTGCCCCCACTTGTGGCACCTATAGCACTGGACAGTTCCTCTGCCCCGACCATTTCCTCTTCCCCGCTGGGCTGGTCGTCCTCCTCTAGTGCTGTTGTCCTTTTCTGCTGTTCCTGCAGATTTGGAACTGCTACCCTCCTCATTGGAACCCGTTCCTCTACCTTTACCAAAAGCTTTTCCCTTTCCTCTGCCAGATCCGCCTCCTCTTCTGGCGTTCTGTTTTCTATTTATTTTTTCTTCCGCCTTTAATGCAAACTGATACGCTTCCTCCAAGGTTCTGGGTGAAAGTATTCCAATTTCATCTAAGATCTCTCCCCTTAATCCATTCACGAACCTTGCAGTCTTTTCTGGGTTTTCTTCCACATAACCTGCCCTCAAATTCAGTTTATAGAATTCTTCCGTATACTCCCTAATCGTCATTCCCCTTTGTCTCAGGTTTTGTACCTGTCTATACATCATTATTTGATAATCCTTAGGCAAAAACTTCTCCTTCATTTTCGCCTCCATTCTGGTCCATTTTCTTATGGGCTGTTTATGCAGTCTTTTCCTCTCCGCCTGTACGCTGTCCCACCATAAGGACGCATGTCCCTTCAGCTTGGTGGCAGCAAACCTCACCTGTTTGTCCTCGCTGGTCTCCTCAAATTCGAAGTATTTATTTACTTCACTTAACCAGTCCAGCAACATATCTGCCGACAAACTGCCGTCATAAGTGGAAAGCTCATGCTTCGGCTTATGACTGGACAACAGAACTGATTTCGACAATCTCAGTTCAGGTGTCACTCCTTCAAACTCATCTTCCGGTTCTGCAATTTCCTCGTCACTGTCATCTGCTGGGTCTCTCCTTCCCCCAGCTTCTACTGCTGCTAATCTCTGATTTAGAATCCGAATTTCATCACGCAGTCCTTCTTCTGCCATTCTCCGGATTGCCCTACCTCTTCCTCTTCCTCTTCTGCCAACTTCCATCTTCTTGCTACTCCAAAACTTCTGCTCCGATACCACTTGATGGGATCACCAGCCCACGTGCCCGGTCAGCTGGATCAAAGTCACAACTTTTGCAACACAAGGTTTAACGTTTGTGGTTACGTGGCATTACACGTCGGTTTCGCGCCCTTGCTTCTCACCACTTGCCTCGAGTCTTACGCTGCTTTCCGGTACTTGGATTTATGGCACAGTTATTGGCCTCGAATGGCTCACTCGGCCCACTTGCCGACGCATATGGCCATCCCGCCTTACTCTTTCACTTGGTTCATTGTTTCGTTTGGCATTTGGTGTTTGCGCTCTGCGTAAGGTGTGAGGGTTTCGACCCTGAGTTCTTGTTGACAAGGGTTTGTGCTACCCTGTGGAATTTGGTCACAGCAATGGTGGCTGTGCTTGTGAATCAATGCAGCTTCTGTCCTTCGCTTCGACACTTACAGGTTCTTCGTCAGGCTAATTTTCACTGATTGTTTGCGTTTGTGATTTTTCCTCAGGCTAATCGCTGTCTCGTGACAATTTCTACAGGTTCTTTGGCTCTCATCCCTGAGCTTTTTCCGGTCAATTTCGCTCCAGTCGACGTCGGTATTGGTAAGTTATCCCTCTCTGTTTCAAAACCCCATTGGTGTTGTTTCCATACTGACCTCGTTGCTCCTTGTGAGCAGGTTCAAAATGCTCCTGGTGGTTGCTCGATTCTTCGGAAAAGAACGTCTCTCCCTCTCCACAAGGTAAATGCCCAAAGGATTCTTCCCACTGTTAATTTCGTTGATTCAACAATTATGGTTGCACAGGTTTTTTTAACTGACTGTTTGGGTTTTTTTCACAGGTTTCTCGAACCCCGTCGGCTTCCGACTTAAGTCGGGGTTTCATTCAGCTTCGGTTCTTCGTGGTAGAGTCATGACCTGACTCGCATCATTCTCAATGTAGAGTGCAGTAGTGAAAGTGTCATAGTTGACTACGTCGATTTTCGTTTTCAATAGAATGTCTGACATTGTCCTTGTATGGATTACTCTTGTCTCTTTGCAAGTGTTATCTCTCGGACAGAGTTCGGCTTTCAAATTGGTTTGGGTTTCAAAACCCCTCCTGTACCCCTCGGTTGCTATCTGGAATTCTCGCCTGTGACTGTAGGCCTCCTAGCTGTAACCCTAGGTTACTAGTCTGGTCTTGTTTTCTCCGGCGGTTTCAATATGTAATTATATACTTTTCAGTATGGACTGTCTTGTTATTACGACCCTGTCAGAGGGCTTAATCTATTCTCAGTTTGTTTAAAAAATGCAATGGCTCAGTTTAATGGTAAATACCTGTAAGTTCAGTGTTCTTCGTTTTGTTTGTTGGCTGTTCGGACTTCGCCATCTTAATACAACTTCTCTGTTTGTGTTGTATTCTCCTACGCCTCTCTTCATCTCTCGCGTGCATTGACCACGTCCTCGTATTTCAATTTATGCCTGTTCACGGATAACTATATTCCTCTAATAGAAAGAAATAGACATGTACTTATATTTGATTCAGAATGTGCATGCAAATATTTTGACAGTGAATTTTGGATATGTATTTCATTTCAGTATTCCTACATACAGTACAATTGGTATATTTCTGAGGAGTATAAAAACTCTGTTTCATTACTCCATTCTGTGTCCATTATTAAAATTTTTAGTCATCTCTAACGTTTCTTTTATAAATCTCTTTAAGATTTCATTGTCAACTGTTAACTGTCACCAGTTGGTTACACAGTTACATGTTTTTACATTATGGTTATTCATTTTTTTACTCATTGAATTGTTTTATTTCACCTAACAAAACTACCACAGTTGTGTTAAATCAAAATTTAAATGAAACAACTAAATTAAAACAACTCTACTGACAGCTAGTCTCTTTTGTCCTAAGGAAAGAAATAAATTAAAACAGGAACAGGTTTTGAGACCTGTAAAATGACTCGAAACTGGAAACCTGGAAACACCTGTCTGACCGGTTGCCACCCTAGTCGGATGCTCCTGCATCAGATTCAACTCAAATAAATCTTAGTATTTATTGTGGAAGCCTAATAAAAAAAGAACTTTCAGTTTGCTTTTTTTAATCTCTTTATTTCTTAACAATGTTTAGCTTACAATATGTATCTACTCCATTTTCAATTTGAATTTCCAAAGAAATTCCTTTGACTCTCAGTGAAAGTGCCATTTTCCCTTTGAGGTGCAAGAATGAATAGGAAAATACCTTAATTAAGAATAAGAGATAAGGGGATAACTAGGCACCATAATCTCTACAGTTTTGAAGTTCAATGTTTATTCTCAATTTTGGTTTTTCTTCACCCACATTAGCAAAATAATAATATATATTTATTTTCTTAATATATTGTTTCTCCTAAATATTTTTTCCTCGCTCTTTTTCTTTTTTGAGAATAACTGTGTTATTTTAACACTTTTATTTTTCCATTATTTCAAGTGCAAGAAAATTATTGAAAATAATATCATGACCTTGCATACATCTCCTACCCGATACATTGCGTTTGCCTTGAACCTTGCATATGTTATTCTTCATCAAACTTGAACCCACCACAATCAATAGCTGTTATATAAATCTTATTCAATTTAAATGAAATAAATTAATCTTATAGTAAAAGTACAAACCCTCTTTTATATAATATTAAGAGATATGTCATATTATGATCCACAAGTATAACTAAAATTAAAACACAAACATAAATTTACCCCAAAGTTAAATAGAGGCACGAGAAACAATACTATTAAAAACTTTACTTATTTTACCATAAAATATTTTATTAGAACTTAAAGTTTGAGTGAAAATTAAGTAACTTCATATATATATATATATATATATATATATATATATATATATATATATATAACTCTGAATCTTTTTAAACGTAATCAATACAACATTTTATATTTTAATTTAATTTTTATTAAAAAATAATAATAAACACTATTTTTTAATTTACTTTTTATTAATAATAAATAATGCAAATTATAAAATATCACGATTTTGAATATGAATAAGCAAGACTATGGACATAACATTAAAAGGGGTAGATTTTTTTCCCTCATTGACCGTATACTAAAAGGTGATATTTTAACATAAATGTTTTCGTGAAATCATAACCCAGAACCTACAAGAAACCATGCCAAAAGTCTTCACAACTCATTTAAACAGCGAATCTTACCTGTACGCAATGTACATGTCTTATAAATTGATATTTTAAATGAGGGATATACTTTAAATTGATATTTTAAATGGGTGATATATTTTTCAACGTATATTTGGGATTCTTGCGACAACGCACCAGATGTCCGTAGATGGGAGCTCCTAAAGAAAAAAGTCATACATGGATGGGACTTTCTTTGGAAAGAAAAAGTACTCGGGATGAAATGACATCCCTACCATTAACGTATATAAAACGTTGTTTTAATATTTTTTTCTACGGTTTATTAATGAGAAAATAGCAAACATAGATATATGGTTGCGTGATGAGAAATTCAAGGGAAAATTCATACACCAACATATCAAGCATGAAATTATTAACCTTACATGAATAGGGTCTATGATTGTGAAAGCTAAATTTCGGTATAGAGGTCAATGATGATATCTATGGTTAGCCAGTTTCAAACAGAAAGCATAAACAATTGTCGGACATATCCCTAGTAAAGAAATACAGATAATGAAAAATCAATACACCATATTCTTAGCGGGTCCACATTTAAAATACCCATACCTATTTAAATAAGACAGTCCAAAGCGTTAGACAAACAACAAAAAGAGAAATGAAGCCAGTTGTGTGTACATCCAAAACGAAATAACGTAACTAGCTGAGGACAAAGCCATATAAACCCCTATTAATATCAGCCTTTGATCTGATATTAACTCACTCGCTTGTAGTCGTTAGTAGAAAAAAAAAGAAAAAAAGAAAAAAAAGATCACACTCACTTGTAATCGTCGGGGAAGAGATCGCACTCGCTTGTAAAAACCAGCAGGATAATAAGAAAAGCAAAAACTGATACAAATAATCCATCCCACTATGAGCTTGAGCTGATCAAGGAATGGGAATTTCAGAGTCCCAAATCCGAACTCCACCCTTATATTGAGACACATTCATGATTCCAAAATCCATAGATAGTCCTTTCTTAAATAGACCATCAACTCTGGTGTTTAACTCTATGAAAATAGGTGTAATAGGTGGAAAATTCATTCTAGCCCATAGGCGTTTAGTCCTCAACATCCACCCTTGAACAAAAGGGGCAGAGATAGAAAAGGAATCATACACCGCTCCAATGATTACCTTAGAATCCCCATAAAAGTTTGCATTTTGATACCCCAAGTTATATCCTGCCAAGAGTCCACTCCATAGAGCTAAGAGCTCCGCCAAAATGTTAGTGCCCATGCCAGCGTTCCAATAGATCTGTATGCGTTCATCATGAGACATTTTAACCCAAACGCCACATCGCATCATACCGTCCTGGTATGCCCCATCAAAGAAAATAGCAGGCATAGCAATGGCATGGGGCCTAAGACTAAAAAAGCCATCCACAATTGGTGTGATAACCTCCACACGATGGGAAATCCACTTCATAATAGTAGTGTGTATAGCGAGCACTGAGAAAACACCACCTTCAAAAGTAACCCTGTTGCAGGCCAGCGAAATTTCCCATGTAATAAAGAAGGGTAAAGATTGAAAAATTCCTTTAATCTTATCCTATTTGTTCGCAGCTTCCATAAAGTCTTGTGGAACCCATGAAGAATTTGTGAAATGAAGAGTAAATAAATCCCAAATTTGCAAAGCCATAGGACATAGAAAAAAGAGATGTCTTACAGATTCCTCATCATTCTTGCATAGGGCACATCGTCCAGGTCCCTGAAAGACTCTGTGCTTAATCGAATCCCATGTAAGAATCCGATTCTTGCATAACAGCCAACCGAATAAAAGAATCTTGGTGGGGATCACTCGATGCCAAAACGGCAAAAAATCATTTGATAATTCTGTATCCTTATGTCATGATATGAGGAAAGAGTATGTTTCCTTCACCATAATAACTCCGTCGATTAATATGCCACCCCATGATATTCTATCTGCCTCAATATTATAACATAGCCAAGCCGCTTTGACGTTCAACACATATGCGGCCCAAGAGTGCTGCCCAAGAGTCTGCATCATCATCATATAAACCCAGCTGAGAGGCATCTTTTAAAATCGGAGCCCCCAGCGACCAGTAGTGTATGACCTGATTGAGGAAAAAAATACCTTGCTCGGCAAGTCTATGTACCATCCGCGAATTCAGAAGAAAATCTGGGCACATATCACATATGCAGCCTTACTATTTTACGTTTGGGAGGTTTTGGCTTTATCTCTACGTAGGTAAGTTTTGTTGTAAATTTGGTATATATTTGTGTAAATTATTACAAATTTGAGTTCAAATGGTTTAAGATTTTCCATAATGTTGAATCTACAATAGGAAATGTGTTTTACAATTAAACATCACAATCAAATTGAAAATATAAAACTTAGCTGAAAACAAACCCTCAATTATCTTCTCGTAAATTACATCGGTCATGCATTTATTCATTTAACAAAGCTATATGGAGAGACTGATGTGGTTGTCCAGCAACCTTCTCTATTCACCAAATGTGAGAATGGTAGCTCACGAGAGCTCATCGGACCATTTACCAGAAACATTTCATGGTGAGAACATATGTTTCTCATTACAATTTGAATATGATTGCCTAGTGTTGTTGCTGCAGTTTAACAAGACCAAAATATGCACCGCCTTCACCTTTGGCCATGAGATGGGCGTGGCTTCCCTGCTCAACAACGCTCCCTTTCTCAATAACTGCTATGGAGTCCGCATTCCGAATTGAGGCCAATCGATGAGCCACAATTACAGTCGTTCGTCCCACCGTTACTCGATCTAATGCCTCCTGAACCACCACCTCCGAATGAGCATCCAACGCACTCGTTGCTTCGTCCAATAACAAGATGCTAGGGTTCTTGATAATTGCCCTCGCTATCGCTATTCTTTGCTTCTGTCCCCCAGATAACTGCGTTCCCCTGTTCCCTGCGTTGGTTTCATATCCATCCTTCAAGCACCTGCAATATATATTCACAATTCACACCATTCATTAATAACACTTTATAAATAGACAAGTTTTCAGTGAAATTCTGGTTAAGGAATTTAGGTCAGCCAACTTACGAAATGAATTCATGGGCATTTGCAGCCTTAGCAGCATCTATGATCTCTGCCTCAGTTGCGTTTTCTTTACCATATGCAATGTTATCTCTGATGCTCCCTGCAAACAGTGTTGGCTCCTGCCCTACAAGAGCTATATGTTCTCTCAAGCACCGCAGATTGAAGCTCTTGATATCTCGCCCATCAACCAGTACCGTCCCTTTCAGTGGATCGTAGAATCTCTCTATCAGTCCAATGATGGTGGACTTCCCACACCCACTCTTTCCAACTAATGCCATGCTGCTGCCCGCATTGATTTTCAGAAAAAAATTTCTCAAAATCATGGCATTTGGACGCGCTGGATAAGTAAAGTCCACATTTTTCAGCTCTATAGCGCCCTGGACTTTCTGAGGGTTAACCCCATCATTGTCATCTGGGTTTATAAGACTCTTTCTATCCAGAATTTCAAACACAGATGTGACAGCATCAGATCCCTTAGCAAGATCCGAGGTCATGCTTCCAGCATCGGCTATCATTCGACCCAATCTTCCAAAAATAAAATGGTTCAACAAAAAACCATGGAAATTGATAACCCTTTGGGCTATAAGCCTTCCTCCATACCAAAACTCGAAAGGCCAATAGCATATTTCCAGAAACTTAGAGGTTCCCAGGGCCAATCCTGCGTACCATGATTGCTTATTCATCTCTCTGCGTGGGCCTGCTTGTGTGGTGTCAAAAATGCTAACAATTTTCTGTTGAGAGCAAAATGCTGCTATGGTTTTATGATGCGTGACACATTCAAAGGCTGCTTGGCTGCCTTCATTCTGCGCTTTAATAGCCTTACCCGAAACACTTTTAAGCAGTACGTTTCTTGTGTAAAAACAAAGCACCATCAACGGCTGCACAGCGATCAAGACAATAGCAAGTCTCCAGGCTACCACCATACCAAGAGTCACAGTTATAGCTACACCAGATAGACACTCCACTAGAAGAGAAACACGATCCGCTACCAAGGATCGTACCTGCATATCAATAGGCCTTTCACAATGTTAAATGATTGATAAGCAGAATTGTTGCAGATAATTACATATGTTCAAAACAAATATAATTGAAATTTGATTGAATACATACCACATTAGCTTCCTTGGCAAGCTTTGAGCAAACAGCTCCACTGGAATTTTGGTCAAGATCGAACCAGCCAACTTCAAATGTAAGAATTTTGGAAAGTATTCTTTGGCGAATTCTTTTAGCTAGAAACTCTCCCACCACTGCAAAGTTATAATGTTGAACCAAATTCACTACAAAAACATGCACTGCGAGGGCTATGAAAAGAACACAATAAATTCCTACTTTAGATTTGATCTCGTCCCTGTCTTTGAGAAAGAGCGCAGAAATCATGCTGGCCACAGTGACGGAATAAGCTATTTGAGTTGCTGCATATCCAAAGGCTCCTACACAGCCCATGAGAGTTTGCTTCCATTCTGGTGCATTCAATGCAAGCAACCTGAGAAATGATGCTCTGGACTCTCCCTTAGCTCCTAATTCGTCTTCTTGTTCCATGCCAGATATGCAATTATCAAATTGATTTGAAGTAGTTGGGGACTTGCTTGAAGTAGCTGGGGATTTGGTTATATCAGATGGCATTAATGAATTTGATGCAGTGTTAAGAGCGATAGTATCATTGGATGGTGCCTTCTGCTGGAGTTGCAGTAAAGCTGTATATGCCCCATCTTGTTTACTAATCAGTTCATGGTGTGAACCGAATTCAATGACTTCACCTTTTTGCATCACCGCAATTTTATGAGCTCCCTGAACAGTTGAAAGACGATGAGCAACAACCACCGTAGTGCGCCCAATAGAAGCTGTACCAAGTGCATCCTGAACAATCTTCTCTGATTCTGCGTCTAGGGCACTGGTAGCCTCGTCCAAAAGCAAAATGGAGGGGTTTTTCAGCATCGCTCTAGCTATGGCTATTCTCTGCTTTTGCCCTCCTGACATCTGCACTCCACTTTCTCCTACCTGCATTTGGAAATATCACAAACTGATGTTTAGGGCATCTTTATTTCTATTGTAGATTTGTAGATTTTTGGAATATACATGTAATTAAGCTTCGCAATTTATGTAATTAAACTTTGCAATTCACATCATTCTGATTAATGAAATTCCAAAATATTCCAAAATTCTACAATCTAATAACTATTCCTTTGAATTGTGTTTCTAAAATGTCTGAAAGAGGACCTGCGTTTCATAGCCTTTGGGGAGTTGGGTAATGAAATTGTGGGCATTGGAAGCTTTTGCCGCAAGAATGACTTCATCCATAGTTGCATCATCCTTTCCAAACAAAATATTGTCTCGAATGGAAGTGGCGAACAGAGCGGGCTCTTGACTAACCAGACCAATTTGGCTACGCAGCCATTTCAGTTGCAGGCCTTTGATATTCTCTCCATCCAGCAGGACCTCTCCTTTAAGTGGGTCGTAGAACCGTTCTAATAATGAAATGGCTGTCGATTTTCCAGATCCGCTGCCGCCCACTAAAGCCACTGTTTCCCGTGCAGGAATACTGAGACAAAAATTGTGAAATATCATGCTATCTGGTCTGGATGGATATGCAAATTGAACGTTGCGAAATTCGACCTCCCCGGAGACCTTTTCCAATACTTTTCCTTTCGCGTCCTCTGAATCTATCTCTGGTACTCTGTCAATCATCTTAAATATGCGAATAGCAGCAACGCCTGCCTCGGAAAAGTACTTGAGATTTGGGAGCGCGCTAGCCAGAGACCTGCGTTAGAGAACAATTTTTATGTTTTCCAGATAATGAATAAATGAGAGGCAAATAAAATTGCAATAACTAAAAGAAATATGAGTAAATGTATTATGACTTACAGTCCACCCAGGATTATGCAGTATCCTACACCAAAAATCTTCCCACCACTCACATCATGATTCATCACCAACTTGCTTCCATACCATGAAATGAATGCCCACAAGACAAAACTCACTGATCCATTACCACCTATGACAATCCCTTTTGCCAGCCCTTGTTTAAGCCCTAGTTTCACTGTTGCTTCAAGTGCACATGAAAACTTTTCCATAGCCTTTGTTTCTCCAACAAACGAATAAACAGTTCTAATAGAAGAGACAGCTTGCTCTGCAATTATACTACACCGATTATATTCTGCGTGCATCTTTTTCGCTATCCTTATCAGTGTTCGACCGTAAAGCAGTCCTCCTACGATTAGTAAACTTGATAGGGGTAATGTCACCAGCGCCAATTTCCATGACAAATATAAACTGGCAGCATAGCAGGCAATGAAATTTGACAGATTCATGATGAAATTCGGAACCTGGAAACCCACCCAGACGAGATATATTAGAATCCACCCAACTATAACTATCTATAAAGACTATTTCAGCTAATTTAATTTCTAGAAACGATAACCCAGATATCAATTACTTGTGAGTGCAGCCACTTCAAAAGAACAAAATTGTTAATCTTTTTATTTTTTATTTGTTCACAATGGTATCTAGGTAACGAACTCTTATAGCAATAGCTGATATTCTATTAGGGTTAGATCTTACTCCACAAAAAATCCCCAGTGAATTTTCAAACCTTGTAGAACCAATAACACCCAATAAAATTTAAAACGTGATAGAAAAATAAATCCCCAGTTAAATTTCAAACCTTGTAAAACCAGTGACACCCAATAAAATTTGAAACCTTATAGAAGCAATGCCATATTATTATACCAACCAGTCAATTATCCTAGAAAAATAAATAAACTTATTACTTATTACGGGAGTAATAAATACTATATACTCTATGAGGGTGGGAGCCTGCTCCTTGTCACAATTAAAAAATAATGTTTCCAATAACATTTAAAACCAAATAAAAACAATAATATCCTATTATACCCACCACTAAATTATCTCATAAAAATAAACAAACTTATAATCTATTACTACTTAATCCACAAACTTATAATCTACTACTACTTAAACCACTAAAATGGGCGGATGTAGGAGGAGTAAGACCTTTTCACTCAGGGCATCCTGTATGACTAGTGTGTCGTTGTAAACACTGTTGACGACCTCAGCAATATGTGTGCGGCTGGTATCGTAAAATGCAACGTCCTGTCTCAGAACAGCTCTCAAGTACATTTTGCGCAGCACAGACGCTTGTCTTTCTCCCGTCCTCGTCCAGCAAAAACCCTCTGAAAAAATGTTCAACAAATTGCTCAACATTAAACCCTCTCGTAAATTATATCCTGAAAGTAAAAACAGTGGAAATTGCTTGAAAGTACCTAAAAATGCTGCAATCCATACTCCAGCTGCCAAATACAGAAAAGGCACTATTTGCTGCATCATGACGAAGCAATATAATACTCAAGCTTTTGTTCAATTAACCCAACTGATAATATGAAACTGAGAAATAAATTAACACAATTGACAAAGTAGAACCCAGAATTAAATTTTCTACAAAGGTATTACCTTGTTGATTGAATTCACGAAATCACCATGGTCCAGATCCGGAGGATGAGATCCGAGACTATTTATTAGTCGGCTCAGGATTATCAAGACGCCAGCGCCACCCAGAGATCCGTCAGCAATGGAACCCAAGGTGCCGAACACCATCATCAAAACATCTGCACAATCGGCATACCTGAAAATCATCCATATTTTCATATTGTTGCCTTTTCAGTTATTCGGTCCCCTTGCTGTGTTTTATTAACACAACCACCTACCAGCCCAACGGTAGAAATTGGGATGATATTAAGCTTGAGAGATTGAATCTACTGATTCTGTGCAACAATCACTTATTTATACTATCGCTCCCTTAATACAGAGACTAATCTTCTAACTCAATTTGGAATATAATTCTCGTGATTTTAAAAGTTTGTGTATAAATTAAATGTGATTGTTGTGAATCTCATGGTAAGGGCGACGGCGAGCCTATTTTAACTACAGAAAAGATTTGTTACTTGTGATATTTCTTAGTGTTTTTATCGTTTTAAAGTTCAACACTATACACGTGATTCAAAAAATTTGAGAGCATCTCGCACGGTGCTATGTGACTTGGAAACAATCCAGATACTACACGCAAGTCATGACTTTACATTCATAAAAAATTATAATCATTAAGATATACAAGTTATAAATAAATTTAATGAATTAATTCTATTTTTTAATAAATTTATTTATATATTATTTTATATATTAATAAGTTAAAAGAGATGCAAGTTAGTTTAGTCGATGCTCATTGATATAGTTATAAATTTTTTCATCATGTAGAAGTGATATTATTTTTTAAGAAAAGTTATTAGAGATAAGTTAAAAGAGATGCAAGTTAGTTTGGTCGATGCTCATTGATATAGTTAGTAGAAGTGATATTAATTTTTTAAGAACAGCTATTAAAGATAATGTGTATGGTATTAATATTAACATAACTTATGATAATTAAATTTTAAAATATTTATATATGATAATTAGATTTTTAAATGTTTATATATGATATTTTTCTTTTCATTATGGTGATGATATTATTTAAAAAAAATATTATTATGAAGAATATTTCAATATTTTTGGTCTGAAATGATGGGTATAAGTATTAATATTAACAAAATTAAAGTTACCATATTAAATCTAAAAATGATTACATATGATGTATTTGTATATGACAACTAGTTGGAAGAAGTTGCTTCATACAAATTTCTGGTTATTGATGCCCATGACAATCTTAATTGGAATTACCACATTAGGAAAAGGATAAATGGCAAACTTACTCTGTGTTTCAAAGCAATTACAAGTTAGCAAATCTTTGAATATGGCATAAAGAAAAATAAACTCTACCCTATCCTCTTGATTAAAAAAATCATTTCCCTAATTGAAAACATCACTAGCACTAGTCATATTATTATACAACACATAAGCTAAGAGATTTCTTAAAAAAAATCTAACTCGAGCCAAAACTCCCACCTTTTTCTCTATAGAGGATGGTATATGGATGCTTAAGCTAGACCATTGGAGGATGAAGAAAGAGATCATTTTAATACTATCACAACTATATAAATTAAGTTTGTAGAAGAAATTGATATACATTAATCCATTATAATAATAACAAATAGTTAATACATGGTACATCCCATGTTTCTAAAATCAAAAAGAGTAAAAAAAGATAACTAAATTATAAACTTAATTTAAATTATTATTAATAATAAATAATAAAAAGAATTACTATAAATAAAAAAATATACATGGAACAAGATCCTTAACAATAGAGATTTAGAGCCACTTTAACATGGATATTTCAAGGTGTAAATAGGCTTTGTTACAATACTATGGACCATTTCCACTAATCATTAATACCACATGCCTAAAAAAAGTAACTCACTTTATATTAGACTTGTTCATATGACAAGTTTTTAATTAATTAGTTTAATTAAAAGGGAAAAAATGACATAAATACTTTGAAGATAAATTTCAACCTTTAATTGTGTACACTAATTTTAATGTTCTATGTCCTATTCCTAAATACACCATAATATTATTACTTCAAAATTTAAGGATAAATTGTGGGTGATAAAAAGTTAGAGGGAAAAAGGAAACTAAGATATTATAAGGATGTCATGAGTCCCAAACTTGAAAATAAAAATATCTATCTCTTTTCATGAGTGATAGTCACGTTCTATCTCATTTTCAAAATGTTTATTACAGTATCAAATTTTTTGACCATCTCATTTTCAAAATGTTTGTTACAATATCGAATTTCTTGACGGTTGAATCCTTATGTGATTGTTTGTTTTATATAGAAATAAAATGTCAAAGAATTCCCATTAATCTAGTACATTATTAGTCTCGAGTGAACCATATATAGGTCTTACTAGACATTAATCATCATCATCATTTTTTTTCTGATTGTTTCTTTTATATATAAATAAAATGTTAAAGAATTCACATTAATCTCGTACATCCTTAGGCTCGAGTGAACCATATATAAGTCTTAGTGGACATTTATCATCATCATCATTGTTATTGGGCGGTGCTTTCCTCTCATGTATGAAATATGTTGTAATATTATGCTATGTAAACATTTTTACTTCAGTAAAATTACATAACAATTAAAAAAAAATACAATTTAAAAATAAATAAAAAATATAAAAACAAAAATAAAAATAAAATAATTAAACCAACTTAAATCTATCTTTATTCACATCTTCTAAGTGTTCAAAAAAAAAAAATCTTTTTAGTTGCAAATCTATTTTAAAGTGAAAAAAGATTTGATTCTTAATAAATGCAGAAATAAAATGAGTATAAACTGATATATATTATATAAATGTTAATTTTATGCTTAAAAAAAATTATTATTTATATTAAAAAACTAATTTATTAAATATTTGTAAATTAGATATTAGTACATACCCGAAGGGATAGTGTAAATACCCTAAGTTAGACACGTCAGCACATAACTTATTTTGCATATAATAATTACATATAAGGGATGTGCAAATAAAACTATTTGAATGAAAAATAAATGGCCTTTTCCTCATAAAGGGAAAGTGTAAAAATGTTTATTTTCAAATGATAATTTTAAATTAAATATTTATTAAATTGATCTAGAACAATCTTGAAAGAGATGTGTTTTAGTTATAAGATCTATTTTTGTATATTATAAATTTAATATGCAATATGTGAAATTTTGTTTTTATTTTTTATTTTTTTAAACATATTTATAATGTATGGTTTTATTTACTTAAATAACTATTTAAGCTTGATAATTAATAAGTATCTATCACATCACATCGGTATGTTATACATTTCTATAATTTACATTGATACAAAGTGAAGCGATGATTTAATATGTATAGAAATGTGTTAAGCGATGATTTTATAGGTATAGAAATGTGATATTGTTTCTTCACTTTAGATATTTTCCTTCCTAAAAGATTTTAGATTTAATAATTTCTAAATAATTAGTAATCAGTTTGATAATTTTTTTTTATATAAAGTAATATTGATGTTACTTAAAACTTCATATTTTTAATTTTATTTTCCTTTAAAATTTTATTTTCATCTGTTTTATAATTTTTTTTAATAATTTTATTTTCACTTGTTTTATAATTTTTTTTAATAGTTGAGAAGATTCTAGATTTTTTTTCATATATTTACAAAATTTCATTTAATATATTTTTTTATAAAAATAAAAATGAATTTTATTTTTCTATAATTTTCTTTAAGAAAAAGTCAAAATATGGTTTTATATGTATATGAATAATTTTTTTTTAACTATATATATTCTTTTTATTGAAAATATTTTATATTTGATAATTTTCAAATAATTAGTACAAACATGTTACATTTTTTTTAATTATTCTTTATAAAAATTTATATTTTTAACTTCATTTTAATTTAACATTTTCTTTTCCCATATAATATTGTATATTTTCATTATTTTGATGATGACATTGGTTGAAATGTACAATAAATCCTTAGCTTCCGACAAGGTATTTCTTAAGAAGGATTTATTTCATATTAAGATGTTAGAATGTCTGTTTTTTGCTAACCATTTAAATGAATTTAACTTGGTTACCAGTCAATTAAGTTCTGCACAGGTAAAAATTGATGATGCGGTTAAGAATATTTTTATTTTATGCTCATTTTTAGAAAGAGAAAATTGATTGGTCATGGCTATGAGTAATTCCATATTTGGTTCAAACACTTTAATGTTTAATGATGTTGTTGGTGTTAAACTTGCTGAGGAAATGGAATGGAAAAATGATGTTAGATTTCATGTAATTCTTTGACTATATAGAATATGGGAAGACACAGGGAGAGAGAAAAGAGCCGAAGGAATTGTCAAAAATATGAGAATGATAGATGTAATATAGAGGGAAGGAATTGTCGAAAGTATGAGAATGAGAGATGTAATCTAGAGGGAGGTTGCGGTGATATCATTATGGGAAGAAAGGACATAATAAGAAAACATTTTTTTCTCTAAATGAAAATAAAATAAAATGGGCAACATCATAATAATTAGGAAACAAATGTAGCAGGTTGTATGTTACAACATGGTTTAATCCATTCAGTATATAACATTGTTGATCCTTGTGTGATATACTCAAGGGATTTTCCCCATTCCACACCTCATATGAAGTATTTTGAAGATTATTTTTACAGTGATTTTGGACAAGTTTATTTGGGTGATAATGAACCATGTAAAATTGTGAGAAAGGGTAAGATATCAATAAATTTATAGGTTGGAAACTAATGTTTGATTAATAAGGTAAGGCATGTTCCTCGTTTAAGAAGAAATCTAATTTCAACAAAGTCGTTAGGTAGTGAGGGTTGTACAGTTACATTTTTAGGAAATTCATGGAAGGTCACTAGAGGATATTTGATAATAGAAAGAGGAGAGAACATATGCACATTGTATTTATGTACTAGTAATGCTAACCTTTCTATTGCTTTATCCCCTACAAGATTGGATACAATATTACAACATCACAGGATTAGGAACAAGAGTGATAAGATGATGTCAATTCTTTAGTAAAGGATATTATTGCAGGGTTTCAAGGTTGATTTAGATGTCTATGAGAAATACCTTTATGGAAAACATAAGAGTTATATTTCTTGAAGTTGGGAAAGAAAAGAGGAGTGAAAATTTAGACCTTGTGCATGTAGATGCATAGGGACCAACTAAGGTATAATTTACTGGTATCTCTAATTCTTAGATTACTTTGATTGATGATGCAACTAGGAAAGCATAGGTTTATTGAGGTAAAAAAAATATCATATCTTTGATAATTTTAAGAAAGGGAAAAATTCATTGAGAATGAGATAGTAAATAAGCTGAAATGTATCATATTAGATAATGGATGGAAATATTGCAGTAAAGAGTACGATGCTTACTTTTTATACCTTGTGATTTATAGAAAGACGACATTTTCAAGAACAAGACAAAACAATGGTGTTTTAGAAAAAATGAATAAGAGAATCATGGAACATGTAAGGAGTTTGTGATTTCATATAGTATTTCCCTTACATTTTGAGGTGATGTTATTTATACTACTATTTACCTAATAAATAAATGGCCTTCAATTTTCTCAGATGGTGACAGTCCAAAGGAGTTATGGATGGTTAAGAAGGTAAACTTCTGACTTATGAAGACAATTGCTTATGAATATTTTATCATAGTGATATAGAAAATAGAATAGATCTTGAGGAAAAGTTTAAGATGAGTAATCTTATTGCATATGGAGTTAATGATTTTGGATATTTTTTATGGGATTATGAAAATTACAAAATCATTTGGAGTGTACATGTGCCATTTAGTGAGAAGGTCATGTATAATAATTTGTTGAAAAGAAAGAAAAAAGAAGAGGAAAACACATAATATACAATTCTTGATGAAGTCATGAAAAAAGAAATTCCAAAGGTGCTAAAATTTTCAAAATGTTCAACAACAACAGCAACGGCTACTACCTCAGTCTCCTACAATTGTTGTTAGATGATAAACTAGGTTAAGTAAACCCCTTTAATGATACTCTCCTTGATTCTATTATGTATTTTTGAGTAATATTGATCAACCACAAAGATATGAAGAAGAAATGAATGTAGAAACCAAAAATAAATGGGAGCGAGGCATGAAAGTAGAGATAGACTCCTTTATACATAACCATACTTGGAAATTGGTATTGTTTCTTTCAGGTAAAAGAGAATTGTAGAACATATGGTTTTATAGGTTGAACGAAAAATATGGAGAAAAAAGAGGCACAAGGATTGACTTGTTATAAATGGGTTTGCATAAAGTAAATTTATAAATTTTGTCAAGATGTTTTTAACTATTTCCAAGATTATTGAATTCGAGCTATTTTAAGTTTAATGGTAATAGAATATTTGCATATTAAGTAGTTATATGTAAACAAAATTTCTCTCCATATGGAGTTAGAGGAATAAATTCATATGCTATAGCCATAGGGATAATGATGTCAAAGGAAAAAAAAACTAAGTATGTGTATTATAGAAGATCTTGTATTGTATAAATAAAGCTCCAGGGAAATGATATATGAATTTTACCAAGATTAAGACATAATAAGGTGTAGATGTTAGTTTAACCACTATGTTTATTTCAAGAAACTAGATAATGCTAGTTGGACAATCTTATTATTATATGTAGATAACATGTTTTTTGTGGGGTATAACATGTAGGATATAAAAAATCTTAAGCAAAATTTATCTAATTCATTTATTATGAAGAATTTGGGTGTTGAAAATAAAATACTTGGTAAGAGAATAAAAAGAGATAGGAAAAATAATAAATTAAAATTGTCTCAAACTAATTACATAGAAAAGGAATTGAAAAGAGATAAAATTGAAAGATGAAAAACCATATAACAAACCTTTTTCTATCCATTTTAAATTGACTAAGGAAATGTGTCCTAAGACACAAGAGGATATATTTTACATGTCCAAGGTTGCATATTAATCAATACTTTGTAGCATAATGTGTGTGATGGTATGCATAAGGCAAGATATTGCACATGCAATGAGAGTTTTGAACATGTATAAAAAACCTAGGTAAAGAGAATTGGAAGTTAATAATGTGGATTCTCAGATACTTGAGGGGTACTGGTACTCAATAATTATACTTTGGAGGTAAAATAAATGTTTTACAAAAATATATTCACTTAGATATTATAGGTGGCATATATAGAAAGAGGCGCACCACAAACTATCTATTTATTGTAGGTGGAACAATAAGTTATATTTTGAAATTAAAAGGAGTTGTTGCACTTCCAACAATAGAATCAAAGTACCTTATTGCTACAGTTGCTATTAAAGAGATGATTTGTTTACATAGGTTCATGGAGGAATTGGAAAAGAATTAGGAGAATAGTAGGTTGTATATTAATAGCAATAGTGCCATTCATCCTCCAACTAACTCACCCTTTCATTCTAACGCTAGTCATATACAAACTAGGTAACATTTCATGCAAAGAATTTTGGAAGAGAGATAGTGAAAACTAGAAAATATGCGTAATAGCTAAAACCCTATAGAAACAAGATTCAAAGAAGAAACCAATGAAAATTTATGTTTTTCCTTACTTTTAGTTGGTATTCAAACATGATGATGAAGATGAGAAAATATCGAGGTCGAAAGTTGAAGCTTTATGTAATACTTACGTTAGTAGCTGAGTTGTTGTAATCAATCTCCAATTGGGATATTGCTGGTTGTGGAGTCCGGTTATCTTCCTAATTAATAGATCTAATTGAACTATATTCATTCAAACCCTACTTCTTGATGGGGTGTTTTAGGGGCTCCCCCCTACTATTTTCACTAGGATATTATCATGGGTCGAGGGTGCTAGGATGAATTCTAATCACAAGTGTACAAAAAAAACTCACTTTAGTTGTGCATAACAAACAACCCTAACATTAAAGATGGCTACCAATTTCTTTAGATGTGTAGTTAGTTGATCGAGATAAATGCTTAAAAATTCATATCTATGCAGCAAAAGACATTGAGCAGTAAATAAGAGCAAGAGTTTCTCCATGCATCCAATAGATAAGACAGGAATATTTTTAAAGAATTTTTGCATTTATCACACCTTGGAAGGGAACATGGAAAGATGTTACCAGTCCCCCTCAATGGGATGGGTTCTTGTATGTCCTCCGCACTTCAGATCTAAGATGTCTCTCTCTTGATGGTGTAGAAAACCCAAACAAAAATGGAACTCAAAGGGAGCTCACAAGAAAAAAGATAAAAAAAAATATGCCAACGATGGAGGATCAAAGGCAGACCAAAAGTAAATATCCAGAGTGATCTTTAGGCAACAAAAGGTAGTGAGTGAATGGAAAAACCCTTCTATTTATAAAAAAATATTGAGTTAGTCTAGATGTTGGTGCATAGTTAAAATATTATTAACCAAATCTAGATCCAACTTTTATGGAATATTTTATTATATTTGTTGCAGGGAAAAGTAATTTGAATTTGGTCAAATCCCTTTATTTGTAAATAATAAATAAATAAATGATTTATTTATTATTTTGAGGATGTGATTGAGTAATAATTAAATAAATAATGGTTTATTCAATTATTTATAAATGATTTAGTCAAATTTAATAACGAATATTATTTAAATAAGGTTTAAATAATTATTACTAGAAAAAAATAAGATGTATAATGATTTATCTAATTAATTTTCCCGTTTCAAGTTAAATATGACAAGGAATATTAATTAAATTATTGTTCAACTAATTATTCCTTGAGGAAAATCAAACAAATGTGGATTTATTCAATATTTCCTGATGAGGTTTCCTATTTAGACCATAAAAAAATTAATAAATTATGGATTACTAAGTTATTTTTCATAGTGAAAGAAATTTTAATTATTGTAAAATTGGTCTTACATGGTGTAGTTTGGTCCATCTAATAGTAACAGGTTACATGAGCACAAAATGGTGTAACAGATTCCCCCCAGCATGCAAGCATTAGAAGCTAATCGTATGATCGTAGTATGTTGTAAGAAATCAATCACTAGACACTGAAGGGGAAGCCAGAGAGAGAGAAATATAAGGTAGACCTAAGCACTAGAGGATAAGACCTTGAGGAGGTGAGACTTACAGGTGCGACATGTCTCTTTTATGAGTTATTACCTATGCTACAAGAGGCGGGGGAGGCATACCTATGCCCACCGAGACAAAGTACAAGGAATAATGTGTTCAGTAAACAAGGGATTGAACTATATAGAACATGCTGGCATGAACATAAGCCAGATAAAAACATGATAATGGATCACACATACATACTGTGCCTAGCATAACAAATAGGACTTATACAATAATATCTGAGCACATGAGATATAAGCACAACCAAAGAGGCCCTATAAACAGGAAAGGGCTCTAAAAATCTAAATGATACATACAAACTAAAAGGTGTTGCACGCGGTTGAGGCAGAAACCATCAAATCTGTGGAGTTGCATCGAAGGCTGTAATGAAGAGGTCATCCAGGCATGTGGGGGGATACCTGAAGGGTCACCCCTTCATGAGGTCTGAAACATCTCACACACACCAGGGAATCACTGGTACAATCTGTTGTATCACTTAACCATCAAGTATACAGATCTCGATCATGCCGTAAGGATCTGGAAGTGAGAAACAATCATGTCAAAGGGAAATAAGGAGTCCCTTTTCTTGATCTAAGGCACCGAAAAAAAGTCAAAGCTAGAACCAAGGTACACTGCCCTCTAGACCAGTCTTATGGAATGAATAAGCTGATGTCAATAGAAGGAGGTCTGCGATAGGTGAGGCAATAAGGGACCCTCAACTAAGACATGAGAGATAATATTAAAACGAATGCCAGACTAACACCAGGGATGATGATGGAATGGGGGATACTGAGTAGCGGGCTGACGACTTCCCTTGTTATAGCATAAAGGGCATGGATGACCTGGCAACAACTGGCACAATACTAAAGGGGACAGGGGACAGGAAGACTGAAGGCCATAATGTGCAACACGAGAGAGGAACCAAGAAATGAAGGATGGAGGACTATAGCGGGATAAAAGGGACTCAGCATAGACTCCATGGATGTGATGATGACTCAACTTGGATGCTCTAACAAGGGCGACTCGATGATGATGCCACACAAAAAAGGTCTAGTGGGGACCATGAAAACATGAGTACAAGATGGTTACTCATGACGAAACTCGACATGAGCATGGACAAGTATGGAGGCCAAGTGCTGCCCCAAGACCAACTGTTGCAAGTGAAGAAATTTGATTTTGAGAAGTGGTGAAGTGATCCTTGTTAGAGAAAATGTGTTCTGGTAAAGTATCAAATCACAAAAAACTAACAGATACCCATTTGAGAGCTCGGTGAGAGCTTTCAAACGGTATGGATGGTTTATCGAGTTGAGCTATGGTTTGGCCGCATTGGGCGGAAGAAAATTTGAGGTTTCTCTTTTAATAAGGCAATTTCCCTCCAAATTCACTCATTCGCAAGTGTAGCTGTGGTGAATGTAGAGAGGAGAGAAGGCTCTAAATCTTGCGGCGACCGTAGTGGACAAACTGACCGTTGGAATCAAGATCTGTCAGTTGTAGGTAAGAGGCCTAATCCCACTCTTTCATTTTAGTGTATTGAAAGTTCAGTTTAGGTGCATAGAGCTCAGGAATAGACCCCTGCTCATTTTCATGGCTGGGTTGCACTTTTTGGGTCAATATCTATGACCTGGGTAGTAGGTTTTGGGCAGAAAACTACGACCTATCCTAGGATTTTTCCTAAAAAGGGTGACCTAATAGAGAGGGGTATTGCAGTGTTGTTTCTTGGCAGAGAACTAGGTTTTTATGTTTGAATACAATCTTTCCTTTCTATACGCTGGAAAATATTATGGCTTTGTGTAGATATGGTAGAATTGCAGATCAACTAGAGAGAGAGAGACTTGGACACATTACGGTCAAAGATCCGAGAGGATCATGGTGTCCGAAGTGCATTGGCCATGTACGGGGTCCTGAATTTTGTGGGAAACCCTTTCATGAGAGCTGGGGAGCCCTTGCTAGCCTAGATTGCCAGTTATTGGGATCGATACCATGAGGTATTTATAGTGAAGGGGCACCGGATCAAGTTGACGGTCTAGGATAGATATTTTCTAACTGTTCTCCCGCCACTCGAGATGGTGGGGAATACTCAGCCATTATTACTGTGGGGGTGGAACATCATGGAGTTTGTAGAGTGCCATTGTCAACTAGGTCTCCATATCAAGGGGCCATGGATACCGATCGGGGATCTAGAGAGGTTAGAGACCCATGTTGTGGCTGCAGCGGTGCTGCAGATCTTGAGTAACTAGGCACTCCACCACATCACTTGGGGTCAAATAATGCTTGTTGAGAGTGTTTTTAGTGGGATCTACTATGGGTGGGCTCAAATGATGTTGTCACCATTGAAACGATAGTTATCGCTATGCAAGTGGCAAGTGAACCATGATTGTGCATATGGCACAGTGTTGTGCTCGCTCTTATTTGAGAAGATCCTGACACTTCGACCTTGCATACATATCCAGGAAAGGGGCCTGAGGGAGCTCAGGATGCACCGGTGGGGGTGACTATTGTGTAGAGGGGGAGGTGGGGAAGTTATATGGGTGTTGCAACCCGAGTTCTTTGCTCATTAGGATCAGATGCCATAGTATATAAACGACTATCCCTGTAGTGGGATGAGTTATCGTGGGGACCCAGACTTTCCACTGCCGCCTGGTCGAGCATCGGGGCTTGATGGTAAGTGACAAGTTTCTAATATTTTGTATGCATTGTAAAGTTTCAAAATATTGTATATGGTACTGATTATTTCACTTTTGGTATGCAGATACAACACCAGTAAAACCGGTCGGGAACATGGGATGACCTGCAGTATTAGGAGCTACAGGACCTAGTGGATCGAGAGCATTGCAAAATGAGGATGTAGCAGTTCTCCTGTAGGACATCTGCCATAGATGTGAGAGCCTTCTAACCAGTGTTTCAGAGTGTAGTTGGCAAGACCTGGATGACCAGTACATAGAGCCATGTATTGGTCTACCCTCGAAGTGGCGAGGGGTCATGTGATGCATGGTGATGGCCGGACAGGGGATGTGTTATTTACGAGCTGCAAGAGCAGAGCCATTGGCTCAGGATCCTCCAGATAGTGATTAGGTGTAGGGGCATGTGGTGCCCCCGAGTTTTTGATTTTTTTATAACATGTTATGGGCATGTGATATGTATCAGAGTTAATGGACTCTAAAACATTTTATACGACACATATAATGGATTTGCATCATTTTGATGGTTTAATGTTATTGTCTTGTGTTAAATGTATGTGCTAGGTGCCAATCTATAATATTGTTTTCAATTCTATCTACATGATTCACACATCAAAATCTTCACTGGTAAATATATTCTAAAAAGGAGAGGATTATGCACACGATAGACACCATTCAATTGCATGACAAGAAGAAGGGAATCTAAACGAACTTGAAGGTGGAGGATGCGATGGGAAAGGGAATCGAATAATAAACCTTGCATTGTATCATATTCGGCCTGATTATTGGTCGCAGTACCAATGCATACACCATTCCAGAGAACAAGCGAATGTAAGGGGGTAAAAATGGCCCAACCTGCTGAGGCTAGATTATGGGAGTAGCAACTCACACCATCAACATAACCGATATAAGTTGTGGATGGGGGGTCCATATGAAAGGTGTCACAAGGAAAAAAATGAGAGGATGATGAAAAATGTTGGCAAGTTGAGCGGAAGGTAAAAATAAAACAAGCACTGGTAGAGGGAGTGCTCTAGGTAGGATGTTTACAACCCGCGTACCGATGGGTATGTGGTTTGTGGGAGCTGCCTAAGGGGCGGCTTGTGCTCAAGTCACGAAAGTCACCATAGAAACGGATGGTGCCATTCCTCTTATGGGTGGGAAAGATGAAGTAGGGGGTGGAAAAGACCTCCATGATGTCATCATCACAGTAAAATATGGGGTGACTGGTGAAAGTGTAAGCACATGATGCAGCAAGGCTAGCTGAATCATCATCATGAGAAGAAAGGTTCACATGCGCATTGTCACGTGGGGTGATGGAAGAAGAAATATATAAGGAATTCACTGATGTTGAGCCTGAGGTGATTAGTGAAGGGAGGTCAAGCGAAACGGAACGGGAAGTCTCAGAGGAAGATTCCATCATGGATCTCATGAATGATGATAAGTAGAGGATGGTGGATGAGGACTCCATTATCTCGACATTGGGAGGATGGATGTTTATAGGAGAAAAGGTATCCTCAGGTTGTCCCGAAGCATAATGCATGAGGACAGGAGAGGTGAATTGATTCTGTTTAGTCTCGTACTCCCGAACTACCTCCAAAGAGGCATGGTAATGCGTGAGGCATGGAAAACAGTGTGTATAATGGTCATGGAGATCACACAAAGCACAAGGTTGGTTGTTGTGAATAGTCTTGGGGTTCTTGGCTAGAGTTGAGGAAGGTACAGAGGTTTTTGGGACCATAGAATCAAGGAACGTGACATTAACCATGGGCTTCATGTGAGGAAATTCAGGGCAATGATGGGTGGCATGACCAACAATATCACACAAATCACACGGGGGAGTGGGGGGGGGGGGGGGGGTATGCTTTGCAGGCTGAGGAGGAGCAGGGTTGGTTGGGGTAGCCTTGTCTTTAGATGCCTTCTTGCGAGCTTTTCCCCCTTCACTCGAAGTTATTGCAATAGGAGGAGGTTCTTGTTGAGGTGGCTGAGGCACGGTAGCAGAGGAAGGGGTGATGGGGATCGGTTGAATTGAGGTCAAAGAAAGATAAGGTTTGGGTTGACCAGGCGGGGTGGCAGCTAGAGGATTAATGTACCATACGGGGATCCACAGGGTGAAGTTAGGAAGGGATAATGTGGCCATAACATGTACCAAAAATACTCCAGGAGGGGGAGCTAAGAACGGTATTTGACTAGAGGCGTAATGGCCAAGTGGGATAGCTCTGAGGTGGTTAAGGCTAGGAGGAACTGTGCCAGGAGGGTAGAGAGGCTCATGGATACCAAATGCTTATGAGGGGCCTTGAGGAGGGGGTCCTGAAGGCTCGGATGAAGTGATAGGAGCAGGTTACTGAGTGCGGGGCTACTGAATAGTCGAAGCAAGCCGCTTGAGGGAATCCCAAGACGATTGCATCATGCAAACGTTTGACGAGCTGGGATCCAAGACAGGAGCAGGGAGACTAGGGAAAGAACCAAGGAAAGAGGAGTCCTTGTAGACTCTGGGTGAGACATTGGTCAATGGTTCGATGGATTGATTATTACCCATCGAAGAGATGATGGACTCAGGGGAGCTCTGAGACTTCGGTTTGTAATATGTTAACTAGTCAATGGTGACTATATTTTCGTTATGAGGAAAGGAAATCTTGTGGTGAACCGCATATGGGACAATAGACATCACATAGGTGTAGTTATGACCCAATAGAATGTTGTAATCTAAGGGGGCATCAATGACTTCTACGTCAATGCAAACAGTCGTTCTCATAAGAGTAATAGGACAACTGCAAAATAGGCCAATGGATTGGGAAGAGTGGCCACCCCATGCTCGGAGGGTGATAGTGGAAGGGGTCAACTCAGGAGATCTGAGTTGCTTCCAAACCGAAGTAGAAATCACACATGTGGATGCCCCCTCATCAATGATACAACGTGAGATGCTGACATTCAGATCTTAAGGGGGATTTGGAAGGTGACGAAAGTACGAAGGGGAGGATGTTCTGACTGGTCAACATCGAAGACAATCCAACGATAATCTGAAGGATTTACAATGCCCATGGAAGTTAGTAGAGCTTTTGGTTGTGAACCGCATGACTGGAGAAGTTCCAGCATTGAGATGGCCATTACAAGGAAAAGACCCTCTAGCAGAGGCTATAAAGGAGGTTTTTAGTGTTATAAAATTGGCCAAAATTGTCAAAAAAACATAAGCTACCACATATGTTTCTGGTAACGGAGGTTTTGGCGAAGCTTTTAACAGAAATTCAACACAACTAAAAAATATGGTTGGCGGGAGTTTATTATGGATGTTTTTACATCGGTGCTCTTATCAAGTTTTAACGCACCAGTGCGTAGCAGTAGACAATGCACTGGGGCGGTCTAAGGAGAATGCACAAAGTCGTTAAGGGAAACAACAGCACGAGGCCTGGTGCTGGTGATATAATGCACGGGACCATTCTAATTGGTCTTGGGATTTGAGCGGTGCCCGTAGGTCATATAGGGGCACTAGTGCATGTATCTTTATAAGGCATCGGTGCTCCGTATCACAGAAAGAAACCGAGATTTATAATTGGTATCGGTATTTGTGCAATGCGCATGGCATCTACAAATGCACCAGTGCTTATAGATACATAAACGCCCAGGTGTGCATTATCACACAAATGCACCAATATTTATAACTGGAATCGGTATTATTGCGGTGCCCATAGAATCATAAATGCATCGGTGCATATAGACACATAGACGCACCAGTTTTCATTTTTTTTTTTTAGAAACATCCACCTCTGATAGTCCAATTATTTTTATTTTTTTAAATTCATTATTCATCAAAATTCGACACATCTTATAACAATATTCATATTAATTACATTTTTATTAATGCATTTGAATGTGCTGTTTGGATTAATTTGTTATATCATATCATAATTATTGTGGTTTTTTAAAATTCATTATTCATCAAAAGTCGACACATATATATAATCTTATAACAATATTCATATGAATTAAATTTTTATTAGTGCATTTGAGAGCGACAATGGAGAAATCAATAGAATACATTAAAACATATTTTATGACTATATATATATATATATATAGAAGACAATGTTTATCATACAAAATGGGACAATTATTCGTATACCTTTATCCTTCAATTGGGACACTATGTCCATTACATTAAACAAAATGTCTGGTTTCACATACATATTTCAAAAAAAAAAATGCCTTGCTTTGATATCCAAATTACATAGTGATCATCATTCTTCTCTTGAACTGTTGTCACTACTAGAGCTACTTCCACGACTTGGATTATTTTCAAGAATCTTGTGTTCACGACGTTGATTGTTTTCTTCTTCTTCACTTTTCATCTACAAACATAAAAATAAACTAAAATGATTCTATATACATTGGTGAGAATAATGAAAATTACAATATTAAATAATATACATCCATGTAAATCGAAAAGAAAAATGACATACCATAGCAACAATTGACTAATGATGTACCATAGCAACAATTGACTCATAAACTATACACATTCTTCCAAAACCATGTACCATGCCATCTTTCAAAATTTCATCTGTTGGCGCATTTCCATACTTTGTTTCCTGCAAGTTTTATACCCCATAACAAATCATATATTTAATATAAAAGATGTTTTTGTTATATTAATTATATAAAGAGATAATTAAAACAAGATCGATAGAAGCTTACAAATTCCACAATTAAATTTTGATATGCCAACATATACTCACAACCCATATTTAACCCAATTTCAATGAATTTGTCTGATGGTTCTTCTTTGTATGTTAGCACCTGTTTGAAGACATTCAATGATGATTTTTGTAAAACAACCTAAAAATTACAAAAATGAAATCTAGTTAAGTTGTTATAAGGAAGTAACAATTAATCACAAACTTAGAGATCAACAATTTTCTTCCTTGTCGTCCTATATTATGTGCTAAATGGGTTCCATTTTCTTTTCTTTTCTGCAAGAAAATTCTTGAAAATTAATATTTAATGCTAAATTGTTTATTTATTGTACCTAATGATTGACAAATTGATGGAAGGTCACTAGAGGATATTTGATAATAGAAAGAGGAGAGACCATATGCACATTGTATTTATGTACTAGTAATGCTAACCTTTCTACTTCTTTATCCCCTACAAGATTGGATACAATATTACAACATCACAAGATTAGGAACAAAAGTGATAAGATGATGTCAATTATCTAGTAAAGGATATTATTGCAGGGTTTCAAGGTTGATTTAGATGTCTATGAGAAATACCTTTATGGGAAACATATGAGTTATATTTCTTGAAGTTGGGAAAGAAAAGAGGAGTGAAAAGTTAGAGCTTGTGCATGTAGATGCATAGGGACCAACTAAGGTATAATTTATTGGTATCTCTAATTCTTAGATTACTTTGATTGATGATGAAACTAGGAAAACATAGGTTTATTGTGTTAAAAAAAATATGATATCTTTGATACTTTTAATAAAGTGACACAATTCATTGAGAATGAGATAGTAAATAAGTTGAAATATATCATATTAGATAATGGATGGAAATATTGTAGTAAAGAGTATGATACTTAATTTTTATACCTTGTGATTTATAGAAAGACGACATTTTCAAGAACACGACAAAACAATGGTGTTTTAGAAAGAATGAATAGGAGAATCATGGAACATGTAAGGAGTTTGTGATTTCATATAATATTTCCCTTACATTTTCAGGTGATGTTATTTATACTACTATTTAGTTAATAAATAAATGGCCTTCAATTTTCTCAGATGGTGATAGTCCAAAGGAGTTATGGATGGTTAAAAAGGTAAACTTCTGACTTATGAAGACAATTGCTTATGAATATTTTATCATAGTGATATAGAAAATATAATAAATCTTGAGGAAAAGTTCAATCTGAGTAATCTTATTGCATATGGAGTTAACGATTTTGGATATTTGTTATGGGATTATGAAAATTACAAAATCATTTGGAGTGTACATGTGCCATTTAGTGAGAAGGTCATGTATAATTATTTGTTGCAAAGAAAGAAAAAAGAAGAGGAAAACACATAATATACAATTCTTGATGAAGTCATGAAAAAAGAAATTCCAGAGGTGCTAAAATTTGCAAAATGTTCAACAACAACAACAACAACTACCTCAGCCTCCTACAATTGTTGTTAGATGATCAACTAGGTTAAGTAAACCCCATTAATGATACTCTCCTTCACTTTATTATGTATTTTTTAGTAATATTGATCAACCATGAAGATATGAAGAAGAAATGATGGTAGAAACCAAAAATAAATGGGAGCAAGGCATGAAAGTAGAGATAGACTCTTTTATAGATAACTATACTTGGAAATTGGTATTGTTTCTTTTAGGTAAAAGAGAATTGTAGAATATATGGTTTTATAGGTTGACCTAAAAATATGGAGAAAAAAGAGGCACAAGAATTGACTTGTTATAAATGGGTTTGCATAAAGTAAATTTATAAATTTTGTCAAGATGTTTTTAACTATTTCCAAGATTATTGAATTGGAGCTATTTTAAGTTTAATGGTAATAGAACATGTGCATATTAAGTAGTTATATGTAAACAAAATTTCTCTCCATATGGAGTTAGAGGAATAAATTCATATTCTATAGCCATAGGGATAATGATGTCAAAGGAAAAAAAACTATGTCTATTGTAGAAGATCTTGTATTGTATAAATAAAGCTCCAGGGAAACGATATATGAAGTTTGCCAAGCTTAAGACATAATAAGGTGTAGATGTTAGTTTAACCACTATGTTTATTTCAAGAAACTAGATAATCGTAGTTGGATGATCTTATTATTATATGTAGATAACATTTTTTTTGTGGGGTATAACATGTAGGATATAGAAACTCTTAAACAAAATTTATCTAATTAATTTATTATGAAGAATTTGGGTGTTGAAAATAAAATACTTGGTAAGAGAATAAAAAGAGACAGGAAAAATCATAAATTAACATTGTCTCAAACTAATTACATAGAAAAGGAATTGAAAAGAGATACAATTGAAAGATGCAAAACCATATAACAAACCTTTTTCTATCCATTTTAAATTGACTAAGGAAATGTGTCCTAAGACACAAGAGGATATATTTTACATGTCCAAGGTTGCATATTAATCAATAGTTTGTAGCATAATGTGTGTGATGGTATGCATAAGGCAAGATATTGCACATGCAATGAGAGTTTTTAACATGTATAAAAAACCTAGGTAAAAGGAATTGGAAGTTAATAATGTGGATTCTCAGATACTTGAGGGGTACTGGTACTCAAGAATTATGATTTGGAGGTAAAGTAAATGTTTTACACAAATATATTCACTTAGATATTATAGGTAACATATATAGAAGGAGGCGCACCACAAACTATCTATTTATTGTAGGTGGAACAATAAGTTATATTTTGAAATTAAAAGGATTTGTTGCACTTCCAACAATAGAATCAAAGTACCTTATTGCTACAGTTGCTATTAAAGAGATGATTTGTTTACATAGGTTCATGGAGGAATTGGAAAAGAATTAGGAGAATAGCAGGTTGTATATAAATAGCAATAGTGCCATTCGTCCTCCAACTAACTCACCCTTTCATTCTAACACTAGTCATATACAAACTAGGTAACATTTCATGCAAAGAATTTTGGAAGATTGATAGTGAAAACTAGAAAATATGCGTAATAGCTAGAACCCTATAGAAAAAAGAGTCAAATAAGAAACCAAGGAAAAGTTATGTTTTTCCTTACTTTTAGTTGGTATTCAAACATGATGATGAAGATGAGAAAATATCTAGGTCGAAAGTTGGAGCTTTATCTAATACTTACGTTAGTAGCTGAGTTGTTGTAATCAATCTCCAATTGGGATATTGTTGGTTGTGGAGTCTTGTTATCTTACTAATTAAGAGATCTAATTAAACTATATTCATTCAAACCCTACTTCTTGATGGGGTGTTTTATGGACTCCCCCCTACTATTTTCACTAGGATATTATCATGGGTCGAGGGTGCTAGGATGAATTCTAATCACAAGCGTATGAAAAAAACTCACTTTAGTTGTGCGTAAAAAACAACCCTAACATTAAAGATGGCTACCAATTTCTTTAGATGTGCAGTTAGTTGACCGAGATAAATGCTTAAAAATTCAGATATATGCAGCAAAAGACATTGAGAAGTAAATAAAAGCAAGAGTTTCTCCATGCATCCAATAGACAAGGCAGGAATATTTTTAAAGAATTTTTGTATTTATAACACCTGGGCTTATATAAGTATAACACCTGGGCATAACAGCCAGGACTTATATAATAATATTTGAGCACATGAGATATAAGTACAACCAAAGAGGCCCTGTAAACAGGAAAGGGCTTGAAAAATATAAATGATACATGCAAAATAAAATGTGTTGCACGCGGTTGAGGTCGAAACCATCAAATCTGTGGAGCTGCATCGAAGGCTATAATGAAGAAGTCATCCTGGCATGTGGGGGGCTACCTGAAGGGTCACCCTTTCATGAGGTCTGAAAAATCTCACACACACCAGGGAATCACTGGTAAAATCTGTTGTATCACTTAACCATCAAGTATATGGATCTCGATCATGCCGTAAGGATCTAGAAGTGAGAAACAATCATGTCAAAGGGCAATAAGGAGTCCCTTTGCTTGATCTAAGGCATCAAACAAAAGTCGAAGCTAGAACCAAGGATCCTCAACTAAGACACGAGAGATAATATTAGAACGAATGCCAGACTAACACCAGGGATGATGATGGAATGGGGGATACTGAGTAGCGGGCTGACGACTTCCCTTGTTATAGCATAAAGAGCATGGATGACCTGGCAACAACTGACACAATACTAAAGGGGACAGGGGACAGTAAAACTGAAGGCCATAATGTGCAACACGAGAGAGGAACCAAGAAATGAAGGATGGAGGAGTATAGCGGGATAAAAGGGACTCAGCACAGACTCCATGGATGTGATGATGACTCAAATTGGATGCTCTCACAAGGGCGACTCGATGATGATGCCACATAGAAAAGGTCTAGTGGGGACCATGAAAACATGAGTACAAGATGGTTACTCATGACGAAACTCGACATGAGCATGGACAAGTATGGAGGCCAAGTGTTTCCCCAAGACCAACTGTTGCAAGTGAAGAAATTTGATTTTGAGAAGTGGTGAAGTGATCCTTCTTAGAGAAAATGTGTTCTGGTAAAGTATCAAATCACAAAAAACTAACAGATACCCATTTGAGAGCTCGGTGAGAGCTTTCAAACGGTATGGATGGTTTGTCGAACTGAGCTACATTTTGGCTGCAATGGGTGAAAGAAAATTTGAGGTTTCTCTTTTAATAAGGCATTTTCCCTCCAAATTCACTCATTCGCAAGTGTAGCTGTGGTGAATGTAGAGAGGAGAGAAGGCTCTAAATCTTGCGGCAACCATAGCAAACAAACCGACCGTTGGAATCGAGATCCGTCAGTTTCAGGTAAGAGGCCTAATCCTACTCTTTCATTTCAGTGGATTTAAAGTTTAGTTTAGGTGCCTAGAGCTCAAGAATAGACCCTTTCTCCTTTTCATGGCTGGGTCACACTTTTTGGGTCAATATCTATGACCTGGGTAGTAGGTTTTGGGCAGAAAACTGCAACCTATCCCAAGATTTTTCCTGAAAAGTGCAACCTGACAGAGAGGGGTATTACAGTGTTGTTTCTTGGATGAGAACTGGGTTTTTATGTTTGAATACAATATTTCCTTTATATACACTAAAAAATATGATGGCTTTGTGTAGAAATGGTAGAATTGCAGATCAACTGGAGAGAGAGAGACTTGGACACATTACGGTCGAAGATCCGAGAGGATCATGGTGTCTGCAGTGCATTGGCCATGTATGGGGTCATGAAGTTTGTGGGAAACCCTTTCATGAGAACTGGGGAGCCCTTGCTAGCCCAGATTGCCAGTTATTGGGATCCAGACCATGAGGTATTTATAGTGAAGGGGCACTGGATCAAGTTGACGGTCTAGGATATATATTTTCTGACTGGTCACTTGCCACTCGGGATGGTGGGGAATACTCAACCATTGTTACCGCGAGGGTAGAACATCATGGAGTTTGTAGAGTGCCATTGTCAACTAGGTCTCCATATCAAGGGGTCACGAATATTGATTGGGGATCTAGAGAGGTTAGAGACCCATGTTGTGGCTGCAGCGGTGCTGCGGATCCTGAGCAACTAGGCACTCCACCACATCACTTGGGGTCAAATGATGCTTGTTGAGAGTGTGTTGAGTGGGATCTACTATGGGTGGGCCCAAATGATGTTGTCATCATTGAAATGATAGTTTTTGCTATGCAAGCGGAAAGTGAACCATGATTGTGCATATGGCATATTGTTGTGCTCGCTCTTTTTTGAGAAGATCCTGACACTTCGACCTCGCATACAGATCTAGGAAAGGGGCCTGAGGGAGCTCAGGATGCACCGGTGGGGGCGACTACTCTGTAGAGGGGGAGGTGGGGAAGTTATATGGGTGTTCCAACCTGAGTTCTTTTCTCATTGGGATCAGACGCCACTGTTTATAGATGACTATCCCTATAGTGGGATGAGTTATCGTGGGGATCCAGACTTGCCACTGCCGCCTGGTCGAGTATGGGGGCTTGATGGTAAGTGAAAAGTTGCTAATATTTTGTATGCATTGTAAAGTTTCAAAATATTGTATATGGTACTGATTATTTCACTTTTGGTATGCAGATACAGCACCAGTAAAACCAGCCAGGAACATGGGACGACTTGCAGTATTAGGAGCTACAGGACCTAGTGGATCGAGAGCACTACAAAATGAGGATGTAGCGGTTCTCCTGGAGGACATCTGCCATATATGTGAGAGCCTTATTACCAGTGTTTCAGAGTGCAGTTGGCAAGACCTGGATGACAAGTACATAGAGCCATGTATTGGTCTACCCTCAAAGTGGCGAGGGGTCATGTGGTGCATGGCGATGGCCGGACAGGGGATGTGTGATCTACGAGCTACAAGAGCAGAGCCATTGGCTCAGGATCCTCCAGATAGTGATTAGGTGTAGGGGCATGTGGTGGCCCCTAGGTTTTGAGTTTTTTGTAACATGTTATGGGCATGTGATATGTATCAGAGTTAATGGATGCTAAAACATTTTATATGACACATATAATGGATTTGCATCTTTTTTATGGTTTAATGTTATTGTCTTGTGTTAAATGTATATGCTAGGTGCCAATCTATAATATTGTTTTCAATGCTATCTACATGATTTTGTGCTCTAGGTACATGAATAAATGTAATTATTTCAAATTCACGCATCAAAAGCTTCACTCGTAAATATATTCTAAAAAGGAGAGGATTATGCACACGATAGACACCATTCAATTTCATGACAAGAAGAAGGGAATCTAAATGAACATGAAGGTGGAGGATGTGATGGGAAAGGGAATTGAATAATAAACCTTGCACTGTATCATACTCGGCCTGATTATTGGTGGCAGTACCAATGCACACATCGTTTGAGAGAACAAGCGAATGTAATGGGGTAAAAATGGCCCAACTTGCCGAGGCTAGATTCTGGGAGTGGTAACTCGCACCATCAGGATAACCGATATAAGTTCTGGATAGGGGGTCCATCTGAAAGGTGTCACAAGGAAAAAAATGAGAGGATGATGAACAATGTTGGCAAGCTGAGCACAAGGTAAAAATAAAACAAACATTGCTAGAGGGAGTGCTCTAGGTAGGATGTTTACAACCCGCATACCGACGGGTAGGTGGTCTGTGGGAGCTACCTAAGGGGTGGCTTGTGCTCAAGTCGCGAAAGTCACCATAGACACATATGGTGCAATTCCTCTTATGGGAAGGAAAGATGAAGTCGAGGGTGGAAAAGGCTTCCATGATGTCATCATCACAGTAAAATATGGGGTGACTGGTGAAAGTGTAACCACATGATGCGGCAAGGCTAGCTGACTCATCATCATGAGAAGAAAGGTTCACATGCGCATTGTCACATGGGGTGATGGAAGAACAAACAGATAAGGAATCCACTGATGTTGAGCCGAAGGTGATCAGTGAAGGGAGGTCAAGCGAAACAGAATGGGAAGTCTCAGAGGAAGCTTCCATCATGGATCTCATGAATGATGGTAGTTAGAGGATGGTGGATGATGACTCCGTTATCTCGACATTGGGAGGATGGATGTTTATAGGAGCAGAGGTATCCTCAGGCTGTCTCGAAGCATACTGCGTGAGGACAGGAGAGGCGAACTGATTCTGTTTAGTCTCGTATTCCCAAACTACCTCCAAAGAGGCGCAGTAATGCGTGAGGCATGGACAATAGTGTGTATAATGGCCATGGAGATCACACAAAGCACAGGGTTGGTTGTTGTGAATAGCCTTGGGGTTCTTGGCTGCAATTGAGGAAGGTACAGAGGTTCTGGGACCATAGAATCAAGGAACATAACATTAACCATGGGCTTTATGTGAGGAAATTTAGGGCAATGATGGGTGGCATGACCAACAATATCACACAAAGAACACGGGGAGGGGGGTATGCTTTGGAGGCTGAGGAGGAGCAGGGTTGGTCGGGCCAGCCTTGTCTTTAGATGCCTTCTTGTGAGCTTTGCCCCCTTCACTCGAAGTGATCGCAACAAGAGGAGGTTCCTGTTGAGGTGGCTGAGGCATGGTAGGAGAGGAAGTGGTGATTGGGATCGGTTGAACCGGGTCAAAGAAAGTTAAGGTTTGGGTTGATCGGGGGGGGGGGGTGGCAGCTAGAGGATTAATGTACCATACGGGGATCCACAGGGTGAAGTTAGGAAGGGATAAGGTGGCCATAACAGGTACCCAAAATACTCTAGGAGGGGGAGCTAAGAACGGTATCTGACTAGAGGGGTAATGGCCAGGTGGGATAGCTTCGAGGTGGTTGAGGCCAGGAGGAACCATGCTAGGAGGGTAGAGAGGCTCATGGATACCAACTGCTTATGAGGTTCCTTGACGAGGGGGTCCTGAAGGCTGGGACAAAGTGCTAGGAGCAGGTTACAGAGTGCGGGGCTACTGACTAGTCGAAGCAGGCCGCTTGAGGGAAGCCTGAGACGATTGCATCATGCAAACTTTTGACGAGCTGGGATCTGAGACACGAGCAGGGAGACTACGGAAAGAACCAAGAAAAGAGGAGTCTTTTTAGACTTCGGGTGAGACACTGGTCAATGGTTCGACGGATTTCTTACTACCCACCGAAGAGATGATGGACTCAGGGGAGCTTTGAGACTTCGGTTCGTAGTATGTTAACTGGTTAATGGTGACTATATTTTTGTTATGATGAAAGGAAATCTTTTGGTGAACCGCATATGGGGCAGAAGACATCACGTAGGTGTAGCTATGACCCAATAGAATGTTGTAATCTAAGGGGGCATCAATGACTTCTACGTCAATGCAAACAGTCTTTGTCGCAAAAGTAATAGGAAAATTGCAGAACAGGCCAATGGGCTGGGAAGAGTGGCCACCCCATGCTCAGAGGGTGATAGTGGAAGGGGTCAACTCAGGAGATCCGAGTTACTTCCAAACCGAAGTAGAAATCACACAGGTGGATGCCCCCTCATCAATGATACAACGTGAGACGCTGGCATTCAGATCTTAAGGGGGATTTGGAAGGTGACGAAAGCAGGAAGGGGAGGATGTTCTAACCAGTCAACATCGAAGACAATCCAACAATAATATGAAGGATTTACAATGCCCATGGAAGTTAGTAGAGCTTTTGTTTGTGAAGCGCATTACTGGAGAAGTTCCAGCATTGAGATGGCCATTACAAGGAAAAGACCCTCTAGCAGACGTTATAAAGGAGGTTTTTAGTGTTATAAAATTGTCCAAAATTGTCAAAAAAACATAAGCTACCACATATGTTTCTGGTAACGGAGGTTTTGGAGAAGCTTTTAACAGAAATTCAACACAACTAAAAAATATGGGTGGCCGGAGGTTATTACAGATGTTTTTTCATCGGTTCTCTTATCAAGTTCTAACGCACCAGTGCGTATCAGTAGACAACGCACTGGGGTGGTCTAAGGAGAATGTACAGAGCCGTTAAGGAAAACAATAGCACCGGGCCTGGTGTTGGTGATATAATGCACGGGGCCATTCTAATTGGTCTTGGGATTTGAGCGGTGCCCGTAGGTCGTATAGGCGCACCGGTGCGTGTATCTTTATAAGGCATTGGTGCTCCGTATCACAGAAAGAAACCGAGATTTATAATTGGTATCGGTATTTGTGCAGTGCACATGGCATCTAAAAATGCACCAGTGCTTATAGATACATAAATGCCCAGGTGCGAATTATCACACAAACGCACCAATATTTATAACTGGAATCGGTATTAGTGCGGTGCCCCTAGAATCATAAACGCATTGGTGCATATAGACACATAGATGCACCGGTTTTCATTTTTTTTTTTTCAGAAACATCCACCTCTGATAGTCCAATTATTTTTATTGTTTTAAATTAATTATTTATCAAAAGTCGACACATCTTATAACAATATTCATATTAATTACATTTTTATTTATAACTGGAATCGGTATTAGTGCGGTGCCCCTAGAATCATAAACGCATTGGTGCATATAGACACATAGATGCACTGGTTTTCATTTTTTTTTTCAGAAACATCCACCTCTGATAGTCCAATTATTTTTATTGTTTTAAATTAATTATTTATCAAAAGTTGACACATCTTATAACAATATTCATATTAATTACATTTTTATTAATCACACATTTTGAGAGATCTTTGTTTGGATTAATTTGTTATATCATATCGAATTGTTGTGGTTTTAAAATTCATTATTCATCAAAAGTTGGCATATATATAATCTTATAACAATATTCATATGATTAAATTTTTATTAGTGCATTTGAGAGCGACAATGGAGAAAGAAATAGAATACATTAAAACATATTTTATGATTATATATATATATATATATATATATATATATATATATATATATATATATATATATATATATATATATATATATATATATAAGACAATGTTTATCATACAAAATGACAATTATTCGTATCCCTTTATCCTTCAATTGGGACACTATGTATATTACATTAAACAAAATGTCTGGTTTCACAAACATATTTCAAAAAATAAAACGCCTTGCTTTGATATCCAAATTACATAGTGATCATCATTCTTCGAACTGCTGTCACTACTAGAGATACTTCCACGACTTGGATTATTTTCAAGAATGTTGTGTTCATGACGTTGATTGTTTTCTTCTTCTTCACTTTTCATCTACAAACATAAAAATAAACTGAAATGAGTGTATATACATTGGTGAGAATAATGAAAATTCCAATATTAAATAATATACATCAATGTAAATCGAAAATAAAAATGACGTACCATAGCAACAATTGACTCATAAAATATACACATTCTTTCAAAACCATGTACCATGCCATCTTTCAAAATTTCATTTGTTGGTGCAGTTCCATAATTTGTTTCCTGCAAGTTTTATACCCCATAACAAATCATATATTTAATATAAAAGATGTTTTTGTTCTATTAATTATAGAAGGAGCTAATTAAAACAAGATCGATAGATGCTTACAAATTCCACAATTAAATTTTGATATGCCAACATATAATCACAACCCATATTTAACCCAATTTCAATGAATTCGTCTGATGGTTCTTCTTTGTCTGTTAGCACCTGTTTGAAGACATTCAATGATGATTTTTGTAAAACAACTTAAAAATTACAAAAATGAAATCTAGTTAAGTTGTTATAAGGAAGTACCAATTACTGACAAACTTAGAGATCAACCATTTTCTTCCTTGTCGTCCTATTTTATGTGTTGAATGGGTTCCATTTTCTTTTCTTTTCTACAAGAAAATTCTTGAAAATTAATATTTAATGCTAAATTGTTTATTTATTGTACCTAATGATTGACAAATTCAATGATTACATATTACATTTGAAGCACATTTTTGTATTCGTTCTACTAGACCCCTCAGACTTTTGTAAAATTTTTCCCCTCTTTCGTTAACTTCCAGCATCACTCCAGATGAGCCAAGGAGCAATTCATTTTCATTTTCATGTTCTATGTTTTTCTTTTCTTAGAACAACATTCCTTTTCTGAGTTGTTGGTCCCTGTAGAACATTAAACAGATGTGAATTAGTAGACTGTTCAACACATGTTATATAATAATTTTAAGTATATTATAAATGATAATTAAAAAAAGAAACTCGTATTGGATCAATAGTATTGTTTCATTCACCTGATTCACCTTTTTGCAATTTTTCCATTAAAATTTTACGCTCTTCTAGTCGTAGATAAAAAATAATCATATCGAGCTTCGTCATTTTGTGGCTTTGCATGATACACAGTGAACAATGCATATTAGTTAAACTTACATATAGTTAAAAAATAATATTTTTTATAAAGAATTTACAAAGAACTTGCCTTTTCTTCTTTTCTTGACGTGTTAATAGTATTTTTATTACTTGATATCTTGTTAGTAATTTCTTTATCAATTTGAAACCTGTAGCATATCATTAATTAATATATTTATAAATAAATTCTCAACTTTTTAGGTAGAAAATAAATCTCGAGATACCGGTGCGCCTTTCATGAAATCTGCACCGCCGCCGGTGCGTGGATGCATTAACAACGCACTGCAAAACAATATAATACACCGTACGGTGCGTTCCGTATTATAAACGCACCAAAAAAATAGTGTAATAGACCTAATGATGCATGGGGTATTATAAACGCACCACAAAAACGGTGTAATGCACCGTACGATGCTTTCCTAATTAAACAGAGCATCGGTGCCCTATTTTAGATTTGGTGCACGGATTTAAAAAAATGTTTTCAATTTTTTACGACACAAAACTTGGGTTGTGTGCTATAATAATACAAAGCATCAGTGTGGTGGCGTACATAGGGCGCACTGATAAAGAAAAATCATTTTTTTCAAAAATTCACGCAATGGCTGAATGGATTGGGATCCGACCATGCAAGTCATCCGGTGGGTTGGATGTCAATCTAAAATGAAAAAACATAATTCTGAAATCAAAGAAATAGGGAGAAGAAACGGAAAAAACAAAAAAAATGAAGGGTTCAAGGTAAAAATGGATAAAACTGTAGGAAAAAATAAAAACTGCAGAAAAAAAGTAAAAAAAGTATTAAATTTAATTACGAAATGGTTTGAAATTATATGATAAAGGGCTTGAATCACTAGAGTTTTGGTTTCTGATTGTCTGAATACTTCTGTTTGAACGTATTTCGCTATCCATAGTGCCCTCGTGCTCTCCTGCAAAAATCTGACGGAAATTTTTTAGCAAAAATAGTGAAATAATGAAAAGTGTTTAGTACTTAAGGAATTATTTAACAAATTAGATTTTCGAAAATAATTTTCCGCCCATTTTTCAAATTTCCGCTTTTTTTTTTAACTTAAACAAAATAGAGTTGCATTTTTTTATTTTTGTTTATTTGTTTTCGGTGCACGGAAATGTGATGCACCAGTGCATTGTATTAATACAATGCATTGGGGCCTATTAGGATGATAAGCACACCAAACTTTTTAAAGTTTTTTTGTATGTAAGATCATAATAAAATAATGATAATTATAGTGTACATGAATTTATTTTCATTATTTTCTAAACTTTATATATGTAAGATCATAATAAAATAATGATAATTATAAAGTACATGAATTTATTTTCATTATTTTCTAAACTTTATGTTACAAAAACTTCTATTATTATAGATTTGTTATTTTATAATTATTTTCAAATTTGCAAATTTAAATATTTTAATAGAATCATTTCACATTAATACAATTAAAATTTTCACATTAATAGAATTAAAATTTTACAAATTAAAATTTTACATACAATTACATTAATTAAAATTACAATTACAATTTTACATTAATTTCACATACATGAATTACGATTAGAATTAGAATTAGAATTTTAATTTTACATACAATTGCATTTACAATTTTACATATAATTACATTTACAACTACAATTACAATTTTACAAATATTTAACAGACAATTCAATTAAAATTACAGTTAGAAATAAAATTACATTTACAATTTTCACATAGAATTACAATTACAATTTTACAAATATTTTACATACAATTCAATTAAAATTACAATTTGTGAATTTTACATACAATTAGAATTACAATTACAATTTTTGATATATACAATAACAATCATTTCAGAATAAATTAAATATTACAATTACAATTAAAATTTTACATTAATAAATATTTTACATACAATTACACTTAAAATTACAATTAGTGCAAATACAAATACAAATTTACAATTTTACATAGAATTAAATTTGAATCACAATTACATTCACGACATAATATTTAATAAATATCATGGTCATTTAATAATATTAAATTAATTAATAAACATCATCACGATCATGATAACCATTGTACAAACATCATATTCGACTAATAAACGCATTCAATTAACATCAAATTAACGTTATATATTAACATCATCACAACACAAACATCAAATATACATCTCAATAAAATGTCAAATAACTCATGCTCCTATCACATATACACATCTATCTGCAAGCTAAACATTAAATGAACATATCTAACATGACTAACAATATGGGCCACATCATGATGATCATGAACATGAAAATTAAGTACAACTGCAACATGAACATAAAATACATGGAACATATATATATATATATATATATATATAAGTGAATAATGTTAGAAATATACAACTGTAATATAAATGTCATGGATCAGGCACTGGTGGTAGTATAACAACATCAATAACACTAGTACAAGTGGATGTGGCCTGCTCAGTAAAGCTGGGTGTAACCTCGACAGTCGATGGTCGACTAGCCTGCTCATGATCATGATGATCACTAGTACTGATGGATGCATCCGCTAGTGGTGGTACAACATGATCAATATGAGGCGCAGTAGTAGTGGAGGCGGCTTGCTCAGTCAATAGTACTACAGCCTCGGCGGTCGATGTTCCAGCCTGCTCATGATGATCGTGACTAGTACTCATGATGGATGCTGCAAGCTGCTGACTGGACGTGGCCGATGGTCCAGCCTCATCTCCATGATGACTAGTGTCAGATGGTGGTAGTGGAGCCTCATGCTGATCATCAGGCGTGCTGCAAGGTGAACGATCACGAGATGCATCTGATTCGCTATTGGCGGACTATCCATCACATGCCACAGCTCGAATACACCTATAGCTACGAACAATCCTCCTCAATCGCGTAACAGTTGTCGTAGCTCCTACGACATGCCGCATCAGGACGTACATGTCATGCGGCATGCCTCTCCACATCTGTAACAATCTATCATCGCCCTGTATCTCTCTATAATGAGTGGGCCTGATGCCCGCATCTGAAATCAATCCATAGAGTTGGCTGCCCAACTCCATCCGGTATCTGGTCTTAGGTTGACCACGCCTAGCAAAAGGCAGTACCGGTGCACCATGAAGCACATGAGGATCAACACGTCTCTCTGCTGTGCCACCGGCCTCATCTTCCGGTGGCGCATCAACCATCTCTTGATCGTAATCATTAGGATCGACACCTGGATCATGTGGTGGATCTGGCATCTCATCACCATCAAAAGAGCCAATGTCTACAAAATATATACAAGTACACAACAATAATTAGACAATTTCATTACACAATTTAATAAAAACAAGTTAAAGAACATGTTAGAATAAATATAAATAAAACAATAGTATTACCTCTATCATCTGGCAGCTCATCAGGAGTGAAGAGGATGTTGGGACACTCGCGCCAATCTAGTCTAGCATAAGGACATGGGACCATAATGAAGGGATGCAACCCACCAACGTTGGCTAGTAAGTCCAGCAAATCATGTGATATCCTCGTTGGAAACATAGTGTCTCCCCTCTTGGGCATCATTTGCCACCACATGCGCATCCGGGCCTCAAACATCGGCCTACGAGGCTATCGAACAAAACTAGGTCTCATCTCTCAAAACCTCTAAAAAAAAAACAAAACGACTCTGAAGCAAAAGGGAAGTTGACCCTCCCTTGTGCATGAGCACAACATCTATCTAAGGTCGTACAAAACTATCGCAAAAAAATGGCAGACCACCTGACAAGTCGTGGCTGTTGTTCTAAAGAATCAACGTAATATAAAAGCGAGCAACTAATGTGTTGCTCGTCACTAGTGTTGTGCGAAATGATCGAAGCGATAATAGAGAGGCATTGCACATACTGTCTACCAAAATCACCTATATGTAACTGACCTCTAGGTACCTAAAACTCTGAAGGAGAGAGTACATGTGCTCCAATGTATCTCTGGGAATAATCTAACTGAATCCCTGCTACACAACCAAGTGGCATGTTTGGGAATGAGGGAAAATCCACCCCTCTCCTTGATAGTCCTGTAATAAAATAAATGTCCTCCTTAGTGGGTGTGTACCACTAGTCAGGACCAACCTAAAAAGCCTGTCAGTGGGCATTCCACCTACCGATAAGATGTCTCAAAAGCACACTATGGGCCTTTAGGCTGGAAATAGCCTCCTTATAGAACTTGAGGAGTCCTACCTACTTAAGGATCTCGTTGGTATCTACAGTAATAGGGCAAGGGCATCCATCTCTCTCCCTCTCTCTTGCCTCCCATTGGTAAGTCATGTCATATTGTTCTGCTTGTTGTTGCTCCTATTGCTCCTCTTCTCTCTGAATCATTGCCATATTAAATTTTTTTTTTTATTAAAATATAAATGTATTTATAAATATACATATATAATTTTTTTTGAAAAAAAAACAAACGTACAAGTTGGTGCTCCATAAAAATAGTCACGCATCGGTGCCGGTGCGTCCTAATATTTTAGCGCACTGTCCCCAAGGCCCGTAATGAAACATACTGCACTGGATTTGGTGCCGATGTCTATTTCTCAAGCACCGTGGACTGCATATAATTCATAATAGCGATGTGCTAACTGAAATATATGCCCCAACACGTATAGTCATGTTAGTGCACTAACTTCATGACAATGACAAAGTTGACGGTGCGGTCTTTTACCCAACTGCACCGTTGACCCTCTCGCAATGTAAATGTGGTGCGTTGACATAAACTGGGGCAGAAAGTGCAGTCAACACACCACATTGTGATTGCCGGGGTCAACGGTGCAGCTGGATAAATGAGCACGCCACCTTTTTTATTTTTTATTTTTAGTTTAAAATTATTTATGGCGCCTTTGGACACTGTCCCTAAAATAGTGAGGTTACCGTTAGCATCGATAGCAGTGCTTCCTGTAAATTTTACAGGTAGCACCGCTATTTGGTGTGAGCTGAATAGCTTGAGTGAACCGCGCGATTTTTTTTTTTTTTTAATGGTTATTTTAAAGTTTATTTCAATTTATAATCTACTAAAAGGCTTAATTATAGAAAAAATACAAAAATATTTGTACATTTCATCGTCGAGGAGGAATATTTGCTATAAAATTTGGAAAATAAAATTTGCCCACTGTTTTTCAAAATTCAAGCTAGAGATTGGTGACCAATGTAGAGCAGTAGTGCGTGCAATGAGAGCACCGATATCAGGGCGAATCAGAAATAAGGAAATAGCAGCAGGTCTTGAGAGCTCTGGAGCACTAAATAAAGTGAATAATGAAGCTTTTTGGCCGTAATTTTTTTTTTTAACTAACCCTGTTTCGGTGCGCAAGGTTTTCTAAGCACACCGGTGCTGTTAAAAAAAACCGCACCGAGATGTTTAAGTTTTGATGTGAAAACTTGATGATGCATCGGGGCAGTGTAATTGTAAAGCACCGGTGCGTAATAGTCGCAAAGCATTGGATTTTTGGCCTTATTTTTTTTTATATAACACTATTTCAGTGCGTGCGGTTTCGGGCGCACTGGTGCTATTAGAGAAGAACGCATTGGGTCATTCCTATTTTGGCGGGGTGCTTTATGATCCACCAGCACAGAAGAGTATTGACGCCCCGGTATGTTACAATAATTGGACGCCTCGGTGGTGTGTGTACTTCATGCACACTGTCTGGTGTGCCAATGTTCGGTGCGCACCAGTAATTGATAGCTTAGGAGCACTAAAAAACTGAAAAATACGAGTTTTTTGTCGTAAATATTGTTTTAGTTTAACCCTTTACCAATGTGCATTTTTTATAGGCACACCAGTACTGTTTGCTAGAAACGCACCAGTCAGTTTGTGTTTTGGCGCATTTTTTATGATGCACCGGTGTGGTTTCTTTCTACCACACCGGGTGGTTTCGGTGTTGGCGTTGTGTTTTATAATGCCCCGACATGGAAGAGTTGTGAAGCATCAGTGCTGTATTATATTATGATGCATCAGGCATGTGTGTACGGAGTGCACGGTGTCCGGTGTGCCAATGATTTTGTCCGTAGCAGTGCATTATTTTTTGAGAGCACTGGGGCGAGTTTTAACGATAAGAGCACTGATAGGAAAACATCCACAAAACCCTCTGCTTGCCAACCTCCTCTAGTAACCTCCACTAGAAAGAAATGTATGGGGAATTTTTCTTTGTGGTTCCTCAAAAACATCCGCTAGAGGGTCTTTTCCTTGCTGTGGTGGCGCGGATGCTGCAATCATCTGTTATCACATACGAAAGGAAGCTTTGCCGGAGACGGCGTTTTGTCTTAATGGTTCCTTGGGGATCTTGGTGAACCTCTACCTTGGGCGAGGGATGCAGCAAAGGGCCATTGGTTGTCAAAAGAGGCTTTGTAGAACCTAAAGAAGGGGGCTCGAGGCCAGACATAGCAGTAGGCTTGCTATACTGACGGGATCTCATCTGAAGGTTGAGATCAACAGTAATGGGTTGGTCAAAGTTCATCATGACAATCTAGTAATTTGAGGTACCAGATCGAGGAGGTTGAGTGGCTGCCTGACCTTCAGGTGGTTGGGTAGCCACAAATCCTTGCTAAGGGAAAGGATTGGTAAACACAAATGGTTGGATAGGTATAGCATTGGGAGGAACAGAAGGGGAGGCTTGCTTTCCTCGTGATGTTGATTGAGTCTCCCACATCTGATGCATTAGTGGTAAAATAGGACAATCATGGGTGTAATGACCATAGACACCACAATAAGAACAAGGCTTATTCGTGCAAACAGACCTGTCCTACTTGGGATGAGTGCCATGTTGCTAGTTAATAGTTTTAGGTGCATTCCCTTGGGGATTAGGTCTTGGATTATTTGGGGCAGATTTATTTTGGGTGCGTTTCCTCTCCTTTTTGGAAGTAGGAGGATTTCCCGTGCCCTGTTATGCATATACCTGCCCCTGGGGGGATGGTGGCTGCTGTTGCAGGGGTTGAGAAGCCAAGGGAGGCAAAGGTGCTAATGTTGGGGGCGCTGGAGCACCAAGTTGTAGATAATAATAATAAGGAGGTTGTGAAACATTGTGGTAAACAGGTTGGGAAAAAGGAGGAGGCATGTTGTATCTAGATACATGCTACCAGGAGGGGGAAAAGTGCTGCAGGAGCTGGCCTCTCCCTGAGGGAAACCGTAACCCGTGGGAGCATGAGCGTATGGATGAGAAAGGGCTCCAACGATACCGTCGATAGCATGGGATGCCCCCGGTGCATTGGCACCACCAGGTCTAGGGAGATTAGGTAAGACAATATAAACATAACCATAGTGTGTGTATATCGGGTCATATTTTAACGCAATATGGAGAGCTACTTCTTTGGTCTGAGGGAAATGAGATACGACATCTTTGCTGATAGGAGGCAAAAGGCATCTAAGGAACCAGTCCATGTAGACACGGTATTCGAAGGTAGGGGCTCGACATAAGCTCTTTTTTCTTTGCCATTCCTGGACATGATTGGATAGGCAGGTCACAAAAGGTTGACAAAAAGAGGTCAAAAGTTCGGTACCAGTGTCATAACAAAGGGGAAGCTATAAGTAAGACATAAAAGCCTGGGCAAGAGTTGCAAAAGTGGTATGAGAGAAGGAGGCCTAATCGACATACCACTTGGAAGCTTCACCAGTAAGCATACATTGGAACAACCAAAGAAGGACAGAGTCATTGGTAATGGAGTTAGACGAACACCACATGTGGAAAGATCGAACATGATTTTTAGGGTCTTCTCCAGTAAGACCTTCAAACTTGGGGATGTCGGAAGGGAGCTTGGTTGGCATAGCAAGCCAACCGGCATCATGGCGTATGGGGTAATTGATCAATTGGTTAAAATCAGGAAGACTGAGGCTTTCCTGTTGCGGTCCCACTAGTAGTATTTGCATCATTAGGGCATGGGCTACCACTAGCATTAGGTCTTGAACTAGACATGGTGAAGGTGACAGGGGGAGAACCAGGGATGGAACAAGAAGGGAAACCCAATGAACCATAAGTGGAGTCAGAATGGGGACTCGAAAGAGGACTAACTAGAATCCTACGTGACGGATTAAGTCTTCCTAACGGAAACTGAAAATTAAGGCCAATAAGTCTCTGGGATAAAAGCCTTGGGGGCGCAATGATGAAAGAACAAACACATATCACAAAAGGAAGAGACTAACAAGGGCAAGGAGGTGCAGGATCAAATTATTACAACGTCGAAACAAAGGCAAAGAGGTGTAGGATCAATTGATTACAATGTTATAGTCTTTTCCTGTCAGCGTTAACCAAGCACTTCTTTATTTAGGGTCTGTGTGATAAGTGTGTTAATTTTAATTTTTAAACCCATACGTTTGTATAGATAAATAAAAAAGTGTGTTGTATAACTGTAAATAAATCTGCAAATAATAGTAAAGGAAACTGAATATAACCAAAAATAAACAACTAAATGTGCATTAATCTAAACCCAAGGAGGCGAGCTTCTCAACAATTAGTCATTGGGTGGGCAAAAATCTAGTCAAAACTCACCAAAATAGCCAATGGATCTAAATTCGGGAGGGAAAATGATCTAAAGGATACATATGCTGGAAATAGGTGCAGAAAGAAGCACAAACCACCGGGAAAAGTGCTGCAAATGAGGTGGTGAAAGGCTGAAACTTGAAGGGAAACAGAGGGGACCCTAGAGGAGGACCAAAAAAAACTAGAAAGAAGTGTTTTGGATGGATGAATAACCAATATGAAATGGATCAGAAGGTACAAGATCAGATCTAAAAAATGGTTGAACACACTGAAATTTTAGACGACCTACTTCAGCTAAACTCCTCTTAGAAAGGAGGAAGCATACTGAAGCCCTGGGGGGCTACGTTCCAACTTCAATGAGTAAAATAGAAAAAGTACAGGTCCAAAATGGGCAAATACAGAGGTTAGACAACCTTGAACAGAGGCGCAGACAAACCTAAAAAATTCTCAAAAAAATTCCCACAAAAAGTACAGGTCGCAATTTCTGACCTGTTTTATGTAGAGGTCGCAGGTTTGGGGATGTTTTCTACATCTTGGAGGTTCACGTTGTAGGTTTTTGCCCAAAAAGTGTGACCTACACTTCCGACACTCTCAGGAGAAGGTTTCAAAAAAAAAATTCATCTCAGTTATGGCTGATACCTGTCACCTGCCTAATAGGTCCGAAACACACAAAAGTTATAATTTTTACTATTTTACGATTTTATAGGTTAAAAACAACATAAAGAAAAGAAAAACAAGAATCTGAAGAAAAATCATAGGGTTTGAAGTAGTTGGTCATATAGGGATCTGAAAAACGACAGAGGTAATAATCGTAAACCCTTGTGGAGTCGCCAGTTGTTAGGATGAATTCCAATCTCAAGCGTACAAAAAAAAGCTCACTTTAGCTGTGCATAAAAAACAACCCTAACATTAAACATGGATGCCAATTTCTTTAGAGTTGCAGTTAGTTGACCACGATAAATGCTACAAAATCCAGATCTATGCAGTAAAAGACATTAAACATTAAATAAAAGCAAGAGTTGCTCCATGCATCCAATAGACAAGAGAAGAATATTTTTAAAGAATTTCTGTATTTATGACACTTGGGAAGGGAACATAGAAAGATGTTAGCAATCCCCCTCAATGGGATGGGTTCTTGTATGTCTTCATCACTTTAGATCTAATATTTCTCTCTCTTTATGGTGTAGAAAACTCACACAAAAATGGAACTCAAAGGGAGCTCACAAGAAAAAAGATAGAAAAAATATGATAATAACGAAGGATCAAAGTTAGACCAAAAGTATAGATCTAGAGTGATATTTAGGCAACAAAAGGTAGTGAGTAAATGGAAAAATCCTTCTATTGATAACAAAATATTGAGTTAGTCTAGATATTGGTGCATAATTAAAATATTATTAACCAAATCTAGATCCAAATTTTATGGAATATTTTATTATATTTGTTGGAGGGAAAAAGAATTTGAATTTGGTCAAATCCCTTTATTTGTAAATAATAAATAAATAAATAAATGATTTATTTATTATTTTAAGTACGTGATTGAGTAATACTTAAATAAATAATGATTTATTCAATTATCTATAAATGATCTAGTCAAATTCAACAAGGAATATTATTTAAATAAGGTTTAAATAATTATTGTTAGAAAAAAATAAGATAAATAATGATTTATCTAATTAATTTTCTTGTTTTGGGTTAAATATGACGAGGAATATTAATTAAACTATTTTCTAACTAATTATTCCTTGAGGAAAATCAAACAAATGTGGATTTATTCAATATTTCCTCATGGGGTTTCTTGTTTTGGCCATAAACAACTTAATAAATTATGGATTACTAAGTTATTTTTCATAGTGAAAGCAATTTTACTTAGGGTAAAATTGGTCTTACATGGTGTACTTTTGTCCATCTAATAATAACAGGTTAGCTGACCAAACAATGGTGTACCAGAGGGGGGTGGTCGGGGGGGGGGGAGATTGGGGAAAAAATTCTTTGGATGCCCCCCTGATGGGGGTTCATGGGTAGCGTCCCCGAATAGAATTTTTTGGAAATAATTCCTTGTAAAATTTTGTATTTCAAGGTAAAGATGGACCATTTATCATTATCTCATCGGTTTTATGATATATATTATGTTAGAGTTTCTTTTCCTAGAACAAAACTGTCATTTTTTTATTCAAGGTAATTGTATTATTGGTAAAGTATTGTAATTTAGAGAGTATATTGTGAGAGAGAGACAAGGATGTTGGGGAAGAGGTGTTGCAAGTTGTAATAGTTTCATTGTAATAGAGGGAATAAAAAAAAGAACCAACTATTTCTCCATGGATGTAACCCATATCGGGTGAACCATTTACATTGTTTTTTCCTTTGTATTGTTTCATTTTATATTTTGTTTTTATATTCATTTTTATTTTCTTTCTTTGAGATTTTATTCCTAACAATTTGGATAGAAATTAGATTTATTTTAATTTTTCCAATCATTATTTTATATTTTTGTAGAAACATTGTCGAAGGATGAATTGTGGACTAGTGGCAAATATCCAAATGAAATATGGATGTATTGATGGATAGTCATGGGCTTGTTTGAGAGATTACTTGAGGACTTCATAAAAATGTGTCTCCTTGAAACTAGAGTCATATGACACTACTTTTACTTTTGAATTGATAGTGGACGACAAATATCAATTGAAGATACTCGTCAATTACATTTTTGACTAGGTATTTCATCAGTTGTTATTTGATTATTGCCTCGAATTCAGGAGTGCTACTAAATATATTGATTATGTAGGAATATTATGAAAAAATATTATTTGAATAAAAGAGACTATTGGATTGATAAATAATGATGTGCTCCTCTCTATTTGGTTAATCAACTAGGATGTTTCTTTGGATAGAAATTGGGAGAAGAACATGTTTCGGAGGAGAATCACATTTTAATTGATGTCAAATGGGGACACTTTAGGATAGGGGGAATATTGCAACAGAGGAGGGAATTATTTCATTGCATAGTATTACAATGAGGAGGGGATATCATTCTCTTCATGTTTTATTATGCATTTCGTTGGAATATTTCCATTAATGAAAAAGCGGGAGATTATTGAAAAAATATTTATCATTGATGTCAAAGAGATTATATCATTGAAACTATATATAAGTATCAATCTATATTGAAAAGTGGGTTCTCATGAAAAAGTACAATTCAAAAGGTGAAATGGTGGTTTTATGCATTATTAAGGACCCTCTGATTCTTTGTGATAATAGAACAATGTACCATTGCATTAAAATAGATTTGTCAATCACATATGGTATTATAAGTAATAAGTCTTTAAATATTTTATCATATTCTCGGACTGTCTCTCCTAGATTTTAATTCATTTATTTCAATTTATAGGTTGCAAGATTCTTACCATCTTAAGCTTTGGATAATAGAAAGAAACTTGTATGTGTTTTGTTCTTGGTTCTATCTTGAGTATCCATAAAGCTTATAAACTAGGTGACAACTCTTTTTAAGGGAATTGATGAACTAGCTATTTGTTTTGCTTCAATGTTGACACTGTTGGCATCTCAGAATTGTTCACACATAAACCAATGTTTTATGGGGTCTTTAGTGCCCTCATATATGGGAATTTGACTTCGTCCCATATTTTAGTTTTTTAGAGTATCCTAGATTAAAATATCTAAAATCGGAAGTGCTCCAATTGGAGTACTCATTTGTATCAAGCCAACTTTATCTTCTTCCATGTTGATTTCTACATCAATAATTGACTTATATATTTTTTATCATAAGGTCATGATTTTTAATTTCAACTTTGATGCTCAAAGTTATTACTGGGATATCATCCATTTTGCATGATTTTTCTAAAATTCCTATCCAGCCTCTTTCTCCTCCAAAATTTGTCAAAAAATGAAGAAGTGATGAGCCTCCCTATTTTTTCTGCTAATCTCACCACAAATTCCCCGAAATTTGGAACCGTCCTACAAATTTTCCCCATAATCTGCTAACCGAGCACCATTTTAGCGGAAATTCAGTTGAAATTGTCCGACAATTAATTTTCATAATGCTGCGATAAATTCACAATTTAAACTATATTATTTTTTATCAAAATTAAACTGCGAGCTTCGCTTTGTTGCAACTCTGGTTCCTAGGCCTTAGTAATATGGTGTATAATGTTTAAATATAGGTGGTAGCTATAGTTTAACAAATATTGTGGTAGACCCGACAGTTACTATTTGGCGTTGTTTGCAGTGAGGTCATGGTGTCGATTCCCATGCGGTGCAATTTCTAACTTAACCAAAAATTTGGTGGCCCCCAGCTTCCAATTGGCGACCTTTGGTTGAGCCACGTGGTAGTCTATGGTTGGCCACCAACCACCCAATAAAAATTTTCCAAATAGAACTAAGAAAACTCAGACAAGTGGCGAGGCCTCATTGGCCCAATGAACCCAGTCAACCATGCCTAGTTAGCTGTACGGACTACTGACTGGGAAGTATGAACAATTTTTTACCAAAATTTACCTATTTGGGAAAAAAATGCAACTTGTGTCTGGGAGCATACGTTCTCGGTTTTCTGCAAAATGAGTTAGACTAGATTTAGAATGACGAGATGTGCACGACCTTTTAGGTTCCACACGATTCTGACAACTTTCATTTTTTAGCATAATTTTGAGCACCTGATCACTCCTCCCCATTAGAAGCTTTTGGACCCCAAAATATCACTTTTATTTTTTCAGTAGATGAGGGTATAGTTACCTAACCTTTCCAATATTGATCCGTTTGGATTTTCTTTGACTTTTTCCTTTGAGCCCCACATGAAGGTACTCCACATTCCCTCGTTTTGAATACCTTGTTCTTATGTCAAGAATGGTGTCTTGTTGTAGTTCATCAATGTATTCAAGAGAATAATCCTCAATGGAAGGAATCTGAAAATTTTCTCCTTGATCTTTAATCAAAGGCAGTTGATACAACCTTAAGTTCTCAACATTAACAACAACATAAATTTTCATATATGAAGGAAAATCCAATCTGACGATATTATCACCAATCGTTTCTAAAATTCTAAATGGACCATATCAAACTGGTTTCAGTTTTTTACCTTCTCATTTTAGCCTTTCTTTTGTAATGTGAAGCCAAATTTCATCACCGACTTGGAATTTGTGATCTACACGATGCTTATCATGCCTTGTTTTTACTTGAATTTTCTATTTTCCAGTTGTTCTTGAAGTACTTGATGTACCAATTGGATTTATTCAATGAACCTTTTAGCTTTTTATATGTCACTACGAACATCAATAGAAATATCCTATCCAAAAATGAAATCCACAGGAGATTTAGGAAAGTATCCGAAACATGCCTCAAATGGTGATGTTTGAGTTGAAGAGTGCTTGGCCCAGTTGTAAGCATGCTTAATAACCACGAAGAAGATGTATCACCGCCCTATTCACCACCTTTGTTTGACCATTTGTTTTTGATGAAATGTTTTACTCTTTTTCAATTTGGTGTCCATGAATACCCACAAGCTTGAACAAAAACTCCCAACAAAGCAAGAATCTCGATCACTAACAATGGATGTGGGTAATCCAAAATGCACCCATACATTTTGGAAGAATAAATGTGTAGCTTGTTCACCTGGAACTTTCCTTTTACATTGCATAAAAATACACATTTTGTTGAAACTATCCACAACTAAAAAAAGATAATCATGATTCCTTTTAGACATAGGACGACCTCCAAAAAAGTTGATAGAAACACTCTGGCATTGAACATAAGGTACTAGATGTAGTGTGTACAATCCTAACTTTCTATTGTTAGGCTTACTGATAGAACATAATGAACAACCTCTAATAAAATTTGACACACTTTCAAGGACTGGAACCATGGCATAATCACTAGCATCAGTCTGAATCAAATGACTATCTCATGTGTAGAAGTGCAAATACTGGGTTTGAACTGATCTTTTCCTTCAATTCATCAAACTCCTTTTGTTTTTTACCTACCTAGTGCAATACCCGCTTCACACTTGGCAATGCATGCAATGGAGTTGCGATAGAAGAGAAGTTAGCAATAAAATTCCTCCAATATTGTGATGCTGCCAAAAATCTTCTTACATCTATAGTAGTTTTTGGCTTTGGCTAATTAAAAATGACATAAATCTTGGAGGGATCTATTTTCAATTCACCTCCTCCAACAATATGACAAAAATACACTAAACTAGGTTTTCCAAACTCACACTTTGACGTCATTGAAAAAAATTGTTCTTTATTCAAGAAATCAAGTGCATTTTTGACATCCATGACATGGTATTCACAAGATTTACTAAAAAATAATATTTCATCTAAGTAGAATATCACAAAATAATCAAGCAATGGCCTCAATACCGCATTCATCACATGCATGAAGGTAGTAGCAACATTGCAAAGACTAAAAGTAATAACTAGCCATTCAAACAAACCTTGTTTTATTTTGAAAATTGTCTTCAATATGTCACCTTCATCAATTATAATTTGATGATAGCCACTCCTTAAGTCCAACTTAGTAAAATACTTTGCATCTTTCAATTTATCAAGTAATTCATCTATTCTAGGAAGTGGGTAACAGTTCTTTACCGTAATTTTTTTCAATGCACAGAAGTCAACACACATGCACCATATTCCATCCTCCTTTGGCACAAAAAAAATAGGTGACCTGAATTGTGAAGTACTTGGTTTGATTATCCCTTTGTCCAACAACTCTTGAATTTAATTTTTAATTGTGAAAAAATATCTTTCGGTAAAAATCACATCCAAATAAATTTGGTCGACGTGTTTCATGTGATGAAGCATTAGCATCTCGCTTAGTTCCAGCCGCATTTCCAGTCCTGGATTCCGTTCGAGTGCCAGCCAGCCAATGGTAGCGGATCCAAAAAGGTAGCAGCATCAGAGGCAGGTGTAGTTCGAAAGCCCTTAGTCACAGATCTAGTTCCATACCCTCGTTTACTCAAGCACAAGCACCCGTTTTAGTGCCATCAAAGGTAGGTACCTACACATGAAACAAGAATGATGCCCATATATCTTGCTTAGGTGTACCTCGCTTAGGTGGACAGGATCCCACAGGCACAAGCAAAACCATTTTCTCCATATCCGGTTGTTGCCCTATAACCCATTTATGAAGATCCCATTGAAGTTTGATACCAGTTACTGCTCGGGCGTATCCAGTTCCTGTTGGCTCATAACCATCATAAGTAGCACCACCTGTAGAGGCAAAGGTATCTAGAGAAGCACTTGTTCATGCTTCACGCGAAATCCAATAAAAGTGATTTACCTATAAGTAAAGTTGTGGGTGGGAGTAAATAGAGAGACGGAAGTAAGAGAAGCAAGGACAAGAGACCACAACATAGGCATAGGGTGCAGCAGAGATAACAGGCGCGGGAGCTATTTGTGAAAATAACATCATATATCTATATATATAGGACTGCCCTTTCCTGAGCGGGGAGAAGGGAAGGACCAGCCCTGACTACCAATAGCGGGGGCAAAGGCACCACCAGCAGGGTCTCACAGTTTCAGTGCCAGTTATCGTAGACAAGGGCTCATCTGGAAGGGACAGATAAGCTTGGATCAATGGCATTTATGGAAAGGACTGGCACGAGTAATGGCATGTTGGGACTTGCATATGGCCGATTGGCAGGGTCTCGTGGTTGCTGAGGAAAGGGAAGGCTTATGATCAACCATGGATAGGGATAAATGATTATTGGTCGTTTATGGGAAGATTGAGATTGACACGGCTCAAAGCTTGGACAGTAGGGGACACACCTAGGGTCCATTTCGATCACAGGGTGAACCGCGATCCAACAGCCTCTTTAGTTCAACCATAACTAGCAACTAAGGTAGCAGCCCAGACGAGTTTCAATAGCAATTCTAGTTTATGTTGACTGAGTTTAAGAAGCATAACCATCAATAGCAAAGGAGGCAGCATCAAAGCTAATTTGAGTACCATAACTCCTAATAGGTAGGTCCACTGCTCTTGGCCCGATGTACCATACCTGATCCGCTGTAATGTGGTTTGGCTTAGCTGTTCGGGTAGTAGTATGAACTGGTGACCACATTAGCCGAGATATCCACAGGCCACTTCTTTGCCTTAGTCCCAGCTTCTCTGTTGAACACAACCTCGATGACAGCCTTGCCCTATATATGTGATTAGAAGCACAAGTCATTCATTCCGAGGGACACAAAGCGAAGAAGGGGACTGCGGCGAGGGGCATAAACAGATATGGGGGCAGAGAGATAGACCCGGGGGGGAAGTCCACCATGGGGTGACGTTAGCTATCCACCAAAGGAAGTAGAAAAGGAAAATCGCTTTGCCGCACCTATGAGCCATACTTGTTCGTCAGCACTTGACTATTTCATCATCGAATTACTGATTATTTACCGTTAGGGGCGGGCGGGCCCTTGATTGGTTACGACTTGAAGATTGAGCCCGGTTATTACAACTCATTATTGTTTCGCTCAAGGCTGCCCTTCTGATTCCTATTTCCGCCTCCACGACTAGCTGGGCCAAGGAATAGGGAAATGGCATACTACTGTAGTTTTGGGGGTCTCCTATTTCAATAATGAAGGAGGTTAAACCCAAAATTGATTTATGTTCGTATGTTGCTTTGCCTTGTTGACTGCCCCGCTCTATCCGTCCACCTCCTATACTATGAAATCTGGACTACGCCGCCTTGAGTGATATATAAGTGTTGCGGTGAACCCTAATAGCAAGGGCCCAGAGCGTTATTAAGCTATAATAGGCACGAAGACAGTAAATGGGCCTGTCTTATGGAACTGTATTTACTGATGATAGCTTTGCAATGAGATCTGCTACTTCCATTACTGTTTCTTAGTCAATGAGGTCAACTACCTAGGTGGCACTATAAACCCCCTATCCTTAGCTACAGACTGATCAAAGCAACGCCTTTCATCATTCCATCCATCTCATTCTTGTTTCGCTCAAGGCTACAGGGAAGCACCCCCATTTCGAGTGGTGAAGGATCTGCCTTTAGCTCCGTGGCCCTAACTGCCCTTGTTACTGGTGCATCTGCTTGTTCGGATGCTGGTAAGAAACTGCCTTTGGTTATGGATTAATTTCACCCAGTCCTGCTCCTACATTGGTATCTTTTTCTTTAGCTTCCTTTATCTATGCTCTCTAGTGGTTGTAGGTCAACAAGGTCAATCTCCTTTCCTGCTGCTATCTTTACTGCTCCCGTTTCAAGCGTTGCTACGGGTCTCGATCTCGATCCAGAAGGGCTGCTACGGGCTATCGAACTAAGGGATCTTACTCTGCTGCCTACTATGCCCCTATCTATGTCCCTGTTACTTAATAATAATATGCTGCTAGTATAGAATCTGGATCTGCCTAAACTTCTGCGACTAAAGCTGTCTTGGCCTGCTGCTATGCCTTGTCCTTCCCTGCCATGTGTTTACAGATAAGATGGATATATAGGGGTTCACTCTTTCTTACATTCGCGGTTCAACCTTATCGGAAGTGCATTAGTCATCTCCTGTAGCCGGTCTTCATTTGCTGTGCGAACAAAAAACTATGGGTCATAGGCCAAAGCTAGGCAGGTTTATGGTGCTCTCCGGTCATTGTATGAGCGAAATCCATCAGTAGTTGGAAAAGCAACAGAGTCAACATCCTTTCGAGTAGTTACAGAGCCAATTTCATATCCAGTAGCATAACTCCCCGGTAGGGAGCATAACTTTCCGTCACTGACATTCTATACATGCCAATGTTAGGAAGAGGACAATATTGGATCTATTGCATTTCATGTTGGATTTACCTCTTGGGAGAAAATCCTTTTGGGTCGTGAAAAATATAATCATGTTTGCTAACAACCTCAACCAAATTATATTTCAAGCTTGAATCACATTCTTGAAAAGCTTCATTCTTTTCTTTGACCATTAAAAGCACAAAATTCTTGCTAGAGTTAATGAGTCTCTTCACTTGTCCATTATTTACAAGTGAAAGATTTAGTTTTTGTTGACGTTCTCAAAAAATGTACTTTACACCATCTTTGAACAAATGATACTTGTTTTCATGGTGATTTAAAATAACATTTCTATCATATAATATGGGCTTCCGAAAACAATTCCAGAAATATCAAGTGGAACTAAATCAAGTTCAACTTCATCAAGAAAGTTTTTTGTAATTGCAAATCTATGTATGCATTTCCTCGTAAATTGTAAGTTTTCATTCTTGCATATCCAACCTAAAGGATAAGGTCTCGGATGAGGAATTTTCTGTAAATTTAACTTATTGACTAAGTCTTCAGAAATCAAAATTTCTTGTGAACCACTATCAAAGAGTGTATCAATTTTGGTGTGCTTTGAAATAACTCGAATATGAAAAAGTTCAATCCTAGTTTTCTCATCTTGAGTATCATTAGGAAAAATGGATGAGCTAGTTCTTTCTATTTCCTAATCTTTCATTCCCATTGTTTTGATCTTTGTTTCATCTTCTGAATCGGAGCATAAGTCATGTTCTATAGTTGCAACTATATTTTGCTTCCCTTTTTTGTTAAGATTCTTCGGTTTCATCTCAGGATGAAGCTTTCAACAATGAGTTTCATCATGACCCTCTTTGGAACAATGTTTGCATCTTAATTTCTCTCCTTCCCTCTTGACGGATGCATTATTCTTTCCTTTCCCTTTGAACTTACTTCTACTCTTGTGTCCACTTGTGAATGGCTTCTTCCTACCCTCTTGTGAAATGTTTTTCCCTCTCACGTCAAGATGTGTTTCCTGGACACAAACCTCATGTAAACTTGTAGGATTAAACATAAGGATAATATGCCTTAAATAATTGTTTAAACCTCCAATATATTTCAACAAAGTGTCATTTGAATTCAAGTCTACACCTAGTATCAAACACATTCTTCTAAAGTCTTGAGTGTAACTTTGCACACTTTGACCCTTTAGTTGTCTAAAATTCTACCAATCCATAATAGCCTTCTTCATATAAGCTAATGGATAAAATTTCCTTCTATGTGTAACAATAAAATCTATCGAAAAGGTTGAGTCATTACCATGTTTTTTCATATCCTCTTATATTTTTGCTTCCCACCAAATCAAATAAGAAATTTCCAACGTTAGTGAAACCAACTGAATATTTGTTTCAACATATTTGATGTTCTGAATCCTGCAATAAACTTCAAGTCGACGATCCAAATTAGCAAATATTTCAGTAATCACTTCACCATTATACATAGGCAGTTTGAATTTGATATCAAGTTTTATTAAGGGAGTTTTACCATGCACCCTTGTGGTATATGGACATGTTTGAGTAACTGTGATTTTGGATGAGGAAGAAGATGAAGGTGAGGATGAAGGTGAGGATGATAGTGGAGAAGAGTGTGGTTTGTCACCATTTCCTTTTGAATTATTGTCATCATCTCCTCCTTTTCCTCCATAATAACCCTCTCATTTTTCAGCCTTGGAACTTTGACCCTGCAATCTTCAATTTCTCTCTTCATAGAAAACCTTCACCATGTCAGTCATGTCAAAGAAATATTTTCTGAAATTTTATCTTAATTTGACATTTTATAAGCTCCTCCTTCATGTGAAATGTTTGTTGAAGCTTCAACTGCAATTTGAGGAAGAATTTGTGGTGGATATTGTGGAAAAATTTCTCTCCTTGTCCTTGACCTAACTTGAGGACTTGCAACCACAAATTTTCCTTCTCCTCTCTTGAGCTTCAACCATGTAAGAATTACATAAACTTGCAAACAATTAAATCCTCACAGCACCAAAGAAAACCTAAGCTTTGATAACAAACTTGATTTCTGTGAGGTCTTAATGAAATTATGCTTGAGGGTTTGTAACTTTCAAGTGTTAAAACTGAGTTCTATGAGCCTTTATGTTAAATTTTTTAACACATAAAGGATTGATTTATTAATCTGAAATAGCATAAACAACAAAAAAATTCACCATAAAAATAACCACAACACAACAAGTGATGAAGGAGTTCACCCCTACTGGGCTACGTCTCCTTGGTTCAACTTCCAATGGCTTCGCCCTATATCGTTATTGTCAAAATGGTGATTACATACATTTACAGTGATCAAATGGATTCAAAACCTATTTCATCAGCTCCACAACTGTCAAAAATGCCTCTCCAACCTCTTTTTGCTGCAAAATTGGTAAAAAATGAAAGACGTTATGAGCCTCCCTAGTTTTGATGCAAATCACACCACAAATTCCCTAAAATTTGGAACCATACTACAAATTATCCCTATAATCCGTCAGCAGAGCGCCATTTTGGCAGAAATCCAAGAAAATTTTTCAGACATTTAATTTGCATAATGCAACCATAAATTGCTCTACCGCACCGTTCCTGTGGTTCCCAGGCATTAGTAATATGGTGTTTAATGGGGGGCCTAGGGCTAAGCCCTGTCCGTTTACCCCCAAAATTCATCAAAATAATGTTTAAATATAGCTTGCCACTATAGTTTATCAAGGATTGCGGTAGACCACCCAGTATAGAATTGGCATTGTTTGCGGTAAGGTCATGGTGTTGATTCCCATGCCTACAATTTGTAGCTTAACCAAAATTTTGAGGGCCACTATGCTATCACATGGTGGCCTCCAGTTGGGCCAAGTGGTTGGCCACCAACCACCGAATAAAAATCTACCAACCAACACCAACAAAACTCAGATGTCGAAGCCCCAAATCGGTGCAAGAATGGTAGTGTAGGAATGTTGGTGCATGAAAAGAACTTGGTGCAATTAATTGTTGATGCATGTGTATCTTCGACCGTGATTTCATACACCTTCCTAAAACAACACAAGCACCATCATTAATAAGCATTTTGATGAAAATATTATCAAAATAAAGGAGATAGGTTAAATAATGAACAATTACCTAATCATGCTCCAAGTTTAAGATACTAGCCCAATAATTGTGCAAATTATAGTAATAATAATGAAAACCATGGGTAAGCATAGGGTGAGAATATGAAGCCCCTAGTAGGCTACACACAAATAAATAAGCCTTTGATATCCAATAGGCACCTCACAGTAGTCATGGAAAACCATAATGGAATTTTTTCTTTGTATCTAACAATTAGTTTCACAAAAAAATCATAATTAGAAACTCCGTAAAACATTATAATAGTGAATTTTTATGACCCATTAATCTTATGTTTTAGAAATTCATCTTGCATCTCGAAAATGATTTAATGAAGGAGGGTAAAAAGATATTGGAGTTATTCATTTAATCATAAACATTATAGCCATGAAGGAAAGCTCCAACAATATAACTGGGAATGCTCATCTCAATAGTTAAATAAAACATCTAATAACTCTAAAGAGTAGTCATTAAAATTAGAAAGCATCCATTTAGAAAATCACATAGTAGCAAAGAGATTCAACTCAAATAAAACTTAGTATTTATTGTGGAAGGCCAATAAAAAATAACTTTCACTTGGCTCTTTTGCTTTTTCTAGTCTTTTTATTTGACTCTTTGTGAAAATTCATGAATGAATAGGAAAATACCTCAGTTAAGGGTAAGAGAGTAGAGGAATACTAGGCACCATAATCTCTTGAGGTCTGGAAGTTCAATGTTTTTTGTCCATTTTATATTTTCTTCAACCACATTAGCAAAATAATAATTTATACTTTTTTTCATCATACATTGTTTATCTTAAGTTTCTTTTTTTCTCTCTCTTTTTTTCCTTTTATAAAAATAAATATTTTTCTTTTAACACTATTATTTTTTTTCTTATTTAAATTAAAAATATTATATTATTGCAAATGAAAAAAGAATCAAAATAATATTATGTTATCAACTATATCTCCTACCCATATATCTTCTTAAACGTTGCTTTTATAAAACTTAAACCAGAATCAAAAGTTGTTATATAAATCATGATTCAATTTAAATAAAGTAAATTAATCATATAGCAAAGAGACTAACCCTATTTTAAATTATAATATCATAAAATATATAACTACATTCAAACATAAATATAGTTTTACAAAAAATTAAATAAATACATGACAAACAATACTATTAAAAATTTTACTCTATTTTAAATTTATCATGATCCTAAAATATTTGATTATAACTAAAACTTTGCATGAAAATTAAATAACATCGTATATATTTCTTTGTAATTCTTCATCTCTTAAAAAAAAAAAAAAAAAAATCAACACAACTTTTTATTTTAATTTACTTTTGTTTTTATAAAAAACTAATAATAAATAATGTAAATAAAAAAATATATCTATTTTAAATATGAATAAGTAAGACTTATTGAAATTTATGAACAATTCCTAACACACAGAAAAAATAAAATTCATCTTCCTCAACATAGAGATTAAAATAAAATTGTGGACAAAGAGATGCTTTAAAACTCTATATTTCATTACACATAGAAATCTATTACAAACTGAGATTTTGTCTTTAGAATGAAGTTCTAGATTTACAAAAAAAATTATCTTGCTAATACATACTTAGCGCTGCAAAAAATGCTTCACTATCTCTTTGTCTCTATTTCTGCCTTCTAGCTAGAAATTACAATACACAGTCTTGCTACAATGCACTCTCAGCATATTACATTACACACACACACACACATATATATTATAAATATTTCATATTTATAATATATATATCAAAATATATATAACCAAGGTTTTAAAAAAAATGTACCGTGGTAAAATTAAATAATAAGAAAAACATTAAAACTTTATGCTAAGGTTTAAAACCTTATTCCATCATGCTGTATATAACAAAATACATCAACCTTTATACTTTCTGGGGAGTGCTTGGAGAACATTCATGCCAGTTCTTTTTAGCCCATGAAATTCTTATGTTTGGTCTGGAGAAGAGATGAAGTCACCTTCTCTAGTGGGTCATATTGCTCCTTTGCTACTCAAGTATGCTGCCCACGGAATGTGTTGCTGGCTTCACGTTGAATGTGGTTGGTTAGTGAACAATGTAGTAGGTGAATGGTTAAGGCGTAGGATGTGTGTAACTGCAAAACTGGTTTTCACCATTGCAGTTGTCCTTTTCACTCTTCACATCAGAATTGATGTCGTCGTCCTTCTTCTACTTCTGCCTGCATCCTTCTCCATCAAAGTTTAATTCTTCTGTCCATCTACTGTATGCGGAAAGTTGGAATTAATATTCCAACACTCCCCCTCAATTACAATTGTTGTTTTCTTGCATACTGAGGCATTTCCTGAAATAGTTAAAACTCTTTTGCGTTAATGACTTTATGAGGATATCAGCAAATTGTTCCTCTTTCCTATAGTGCTGCAAAAACATCTCATCATTATTAACCAATTCTCTTATAAAATGAAATTTTTCATCAATATGCTTCGTTCTCTTATGGAAGACAAAATTCTTTCATAAAGCTATCACTAAGCTATTATCACAATAAATTGTTGTTCCTTTATCCTGTTCATGACATAAATCTCTGAGCATTCTTCTCATCCATACTACTTGGCATGCTGTTGTTGTTGCTGCTACATATTCTGCCTCTGTTGTTGATAAAGAAACTATTGGTTTCTTCTTAGAAGCACACAAAATGGATCTTGATCCCAAATGAAACACATATTGAGATGTTTTCTTCTTGTCATCTACGCTTCCAGCCCAATCACTGTCAGTATAACCAATAAATTTAAAATTTTTAGATGGGGAGTATGAAATACCATACCACTTTGTTCCATTCACATACCTTAGAATCCTCTTGCCTGCCTGCCAATGAGTATCTCTTGGTGTTTCCATGAATCTGGAAATTAAACTTACAACATGCATAATATCTGGCATAGTTGCAGTCAAATACATGAGGTTTCCAACTATGATTTTATACAAACTTGAATCAAAATCCTTGCTGCTCTTTTTTTTGCTCAATTTTAACCCCATGACTGTTGGAGTTACAACTGCCTTGTTGTTCTACATGTTGAATCTTTTCAACACTTCTTCAGCATATTTTTCTTGGAAAATAAAAATCTCATTTTCATTTTTCTCTACTTCTATTCCAAGAAAATATCTCCAAAAACCCAAATTAGTCATTTCAAATTCACTCTTCATGACTGTCTTAAAATAAGCAATGAGAGAAACTTCATTGCCAGTAAAGATTAAATCATCTACATATAAAACACCAATAAGAATCTTGCCATAATTTTCTTTTATATAGAGTGTGGGTTCTCCATCACATCTCTCAAATCCATTTTCAGTCAGGTAAGCATATATCTTGCTATATCGTGCTCTCGGTGCTTATTTCAACCCATAAAAGAGCTTTCTTCAATTTGCATACTTTCTGCCCTTGGCCTTCAATCGCATAGCATGGAGGTTGTTCAACATATACCTCTTCTTTCAACACTCCATTCAGGAATTCAGATTTCACATCCATTTGATTAACCTTCCATTTGTGTTGTGTTGCAATGCACAACACTGTTCTCACTGTTTCCATCCTTGCAACTAGTGCAAAGGTTTCTTCATAATCTCTTCCTTGTTGTTGCTTGTAGCCTTTGATAACAAGTCTTGCTTTGTGCCTTTCAATATTGCCTTCAGCATTTCTCTTGGTCTTATAGACCTATTTTACTCCAATGACTTCTTTACCTTTAGGGAGGTCCACTAACTCTCATGTATTATTCTTTTCTATTACACCAATCTCTTCGTTCATTACTTCAATCCTTTTTTTTCTTTTATAGCATCTTAAAAATGAATTGGGTCAATGACATGACAATACAAAGAAAATAAAGAGTTCAAACCAAAATTATCATTTACCTCTCCTTGTTCATAAATCTCACTCAGATTTCTGAATCTCGGTCTTCTTGGTGTACTTGGAGTTCCATATGAACTTGAGGAAGTTTTAGTTCACTGTGGTGTGCTTGGAGAAGCACTTCCTTGATTTCTCAAGGCTGTTCTATTTCTAGCTTGTGGTGTGGTTTGTTGTGCTTGCAGTGGTGGAGGAGGAGCCACCGTGAAGGAATTATTTTCTTTTATCTCTTCCTCTTGTTCTTTGTGAAGCACACATGTCTTCACATTCACTGTTTTCCCTAGGCTTCCATCCCAAGCTTCTTCTTCAATGAACTGCACATCTCTGCTTATTATTAATTTCTTGGTGGATGGGTTATAGAGTTTGTATGCCTTGGACGCACCACTGTATCCAACAAAGATACACTTCTCCCCTTTGTTGTCAAGCTTATTTCTCAATTGATCTGGGACATGTGCATAAGCCACACATCCAAAAACTTTCATTTGACTGAAAAAATGTTTCGTTCCACTCCATGCTTCTTTCAGAACTTTGTTCGTAACATATTTGGTTGGGCATCTATTCAATATATACGTTGCACAATTGACAACTTCAACCCAATAGTCATTTGGAAAATGTTTTGCCTTCAGCATACTTCTGACCATATCCATGATGGTCCTATTCTTCCTTTATTCAAGTGTCTCTCCATGAGACCTTATCTGGGTAACCAACCCAATAACATGAGTGAAAAATAACCCTATAGTGTTAGACTCTTTCATATAGAGAGTTTCAAAATCTCTTCTCAACATTTGCAACTTTGCTGTCTTCACCTTCTCCATGCCTTGATAGGCGATTTTGAGAATATCCCATGCCTCCTTAGAATTTTTTGATATTGAAATCCTTGATAAAATACTCTCATGCACTGATTGAAAGAGATAGAAGAGGGATTTGGAGTCCTTCTTCCTATTATCTCATAACAAGTCTATTTCTACTGCTGTCAAAGCAGCCAGTGCTGCTGCGTCTGTTTGTTCTAGGTAGCCATTCTCAACTAGCTCTCATATGTCCTGTGAAGCAAACAAGGCTCTCATCATGATTGCCTAATATTCATGGTTTTTCCCGTTAAACTATAGAAGTTGGTGATTCGTTAGGCTGGTGCCTACTGCTGCCATCATAACTATGCAACACGATAGTTTTCTTGACTGTGTTAAAAAAACAAACGAAACAATAAAACACTTTTGACTGTGTAAACAAATAGAAGCTTTCTCTCTTCTGGAGAAATCCGCTTCAAAAACCTTCTTACAGCTTCTGCAGTGAAGAGAAATCTCTGCTTCATTCACTGAGCGCCTAGACTAGCTTCCACACCATGTTGAAATTTCTGAACAATTCCGAATACACAAAGGAAAAATAAAATTCCTCTTCCTCAACACAAATATTAAAATAAAATTGTGGACAAAGATATGATTTAACTCTCTATTTCATTAAGCATATAAATATATTACAAACTGAGATTTTTCCTTCAGAACGAAGTTTTAGATTTACAAAAAAAATTATCTGGCTGCTACACACACAACACTGCAAAAACTGCTTCACTATCTCTTTGTAAAAGTAAATAATAAAAAAAACATTAAAACTTTATGCTAAGGTTTAAAACCTTATTTCATCATGTAGTATATAATAGAATACATAAACCTTTATACTTTTAGGCAGTTCTTGGAGAACATTCACGCTAGTTCTGTTTACCCCATGGAATTGTTGTGGTTGGTCCAGAGAAGAGATGACATCACCTTCTCCGGTGGGTCATCTTCCTCCTCCGTTGCTCAAGTCTGCTGCCCCACGGAATGTGTTTTTGGCTGCACGTTGAATGTGGTTGGTTAGTAATCAATGCGGTAGGTGAATGGTTAAGGCGGAGGATGTGTGTAATTGCAAAATTGGTTTTCACCACTGTTGGTGTCCTTTTAACTCTTCACATGAGAATTGATGTCACCATCCTTCTTCTACTTATGCCTGCATCCTTCTCCATCAAGATTTAATTCTTCTATCCATTTTCTATGTGCGGGCAGTTAGAATTAATATTCCAACAAGACTGTGGACATAACATTAAAAGGGTACTTTTTTCCCTCATTGACCAGATACTGAAAGGTGGTATTTTAGCATACAAATTTTCATGAAATCATAACCGAGAACCTGCCTAAAGTCATTTCGTTAGACAAAGCGTCTTCAAAACTAATGTAAATAGGGAATCTTACCTGGACGTAATGTACATTATTATAAATCGATGCCTTAAATGAGGGATATACTTTAAATTTATATTTTAAATGGGGGATATATTTTGATACTTTAAATAAGGGATATACTTTAAATTGATATTTGAAATGCGGGATATATTTTGATACTTTAAATGAGGGATATACTTTAAATTGATATTTGAAATGGGGGATATATTTTTCAACGTATGTTTTGGATTCTTGCGACAACGCACCAGATGTGAGTAGATGGGAGCTCCTAAAGAATAAAAAGGTCATACATGGAAGATACTTTCTTTGGAAATAAAAAGTACTCAGGATGAAACACAAGATGCCGATTAGGAATTTGTTGGTGACTACTTCCAACACAGTTAGGCTTGAAATGACATCCCTACCTTGTAACGTATATAAAACGTTGTAGCCTTACTATTTTAGGTTTGGGATATTTTGGTTTTGTCTTTACGTAGGAAAGTTTTGTTGTAAATTTGGTAGATTTTTGTGGAAATTACAAATTTGAGTTCAAATGCTTTAGGAATTTTCAAATGAGAAATGTGTTTTACAATTAAACATCACAATCAAATTGAAAATCTAAAACTTAGCTGAAAGAAACCCATCAATTATCTTCTCGTAAATTACATTTCTCGTGCATTTATTCATTTAATGAAGCTATATAGAGATTGATGTGGTTGTCTAGCACCCTTCTCTATTTAACAAATGTGGGAATGGTAGATGACGAGATCTCATCGGACCATTTACTAGAAACATTTCATGGTGAGAACATATGTTTCTCATTACAATTTGAATATGATTGCCTAGTGTTGTTGCTGCATTTTAACAAGACCAAAATATGCACCCCCTTCACCTTTGGTCATGAGATGGGTGTGACTTCCCTGCTCAACAATGCTCCCTTTCTCAATAACTGCTATGAACTCCGCATTTCGAATTAAGGCCAATCGATGAGCGACTATTACAGTTGTTTGTCCCACCATTACTCAATCTAATGCCTCCTGAACAACCACCTCCGAATGATCATCCAACACACTGGTTTCTTTGTCCAATAGCAAGATGCTAGGGTTCTTTACAATTTCCCTCGTTATCGCTATTATTTGCTTCTGTCCCCCAGATAACTGCGTTCCCCTGTTCCTTGTGTTTATTTCATATCCATCCTTCAAGTATCTGCAATATATATTCACAATTCACACCATTCATTAATAACACTTAAATATACAAGTTTAGAGTGTAATTTAGTTAAGGAATTTAGATCAGCCAACTTACAAAATGAATTCATGGGCATTTGCAGCCTTAGCAACATCTATAATCTCTACCTTAGCTGCGTTCTCTTTACCATATGAAATGTTCTCTCGAATTCTCCCTGCAAAAAGTGTTGGCTCTTGCCCTACAAGAGCTATGTCTTCTCTCAAGCACTGCAGGTTGAAGCTCTTGATATCTCGCCCATCTACTAGTACTGTCCCTTTCGACAGATCGCAGAATCTCTCTATCAGTCCAATGATGGTGGACTTACCACACGCACTCTTTCCAACTAATGTCATGTTGTTTCCCGCATTGATTTTCAGGAAAGATTTTCTCAAGATCATCACATTTGGATGCGCTGGATAAACAAAATCCACATTTTTTAGCTCTAAAGCACCATAGAAATTTTGAGGGTTAACCCCATCATTATCATCTGGGTTTAAAAGACTCTTTCTATCCATAATTTTGAACACAGATGTGACAACTTTAGATCCCTTAGCAAGATCCGAAGTCATGCTTCCAACATCGCCTATCATTCGACCCAATATTCCAAAAATAAAATGGTTCAACAAAAAACCATGGAAATTGATAACCCTTTGGGCCATAAGCCTACGTCCATACCAAAACTCGAAAGGCCAATAGCATATTTCCAGAAACTTAGAGGTTCCCAGGGCCAATATTGCGTACCATGATTTCTTATTCATCTCTCTACGTGGGTCTGCTTGTGTGGTGTCAAAAATGCTAACAATTATCTATTGAGAGCAAAAGGCTGCTATGGTTTTATGATGTGTGACACGTTCAAAGGCTGCTTGGCTGCCTTCATTCTGTGCTTTAATAGCCTGACCTGAAACACTTTTAAGGAGTATGTTTCTTGTGTAGAAACAAAGCACCATCAATGGCTACACAGAGATCAAGACAATTGCAAGTTTCCAGGCTACCACCATACCTAGAGTCACGGTTATAATTACACTAGAAAGACACTCCACTAGAAGAGAAACACGATCCCCTACCAAGGATCTTACCTGCATATAAATAGGCCTTTCACAATGTTAAATGATTGATAATTTGATGTGTTGCAGACAATTACATAATAATAATAATAATCTAATTTTAAGGTCATGGTTAAGGCACACTAAATTGGTGTATGAGATTTTCTTTTTTTGTGGGACAAGGGATCTACTTTTAGGCAGCTATTTGACTTCTAAGTCTAAGAAAACATAGATAATCTACCCCTCTGGTTTTGAACATGTAACTTCTTAAAAGAAAAAACATGCTTTTAACCATTAGGCCAACTAAAACTATATTGAATGCATATGTTAAAAAAAAATATAATAGAACTTTGATTGGACACATACCAAATTAGCTTCCTTGGCTAGCTTTGAGCAAACAGATCCACTAGAATTTTGGTCAAGGTCGAACCAGCGAACTTCAAATGTAGGAATTTTGGAAAGCATTCTTTGGTGAATTATTTTTTCTAGAAACTCTCTCACCACTGCAAAGTTATAATGTTGAACCAAATTCACTACAAAAACATGCACTGCCAAGGCTATGAAAAGAACACAATAAATTCCTACTTTAGATTTGATCTCATCCCTGACTTTGTGAAAGAGCGCAGAAATCATGTTGGCCACAGTGACGGAATAAGCTATTTGATTTGCTACATATCCAAAGGCTCCTACATAGACCATGAGAGTTTGCTTCCATTCTGGTGCATTCAATGCAAGCAACCTCATAAATGATGCTCTAGACTCTCCCTTAGCTCTTAATACCTCTTCTTATTCCATGCCAGATATGCAATTATCAAATTGATTTGGAGTAGTGGGTGACTTTCTTGAAGTAGCTGGTGATTTGGTTATATCAGATGGCATTAAAGAATTCGATTCAGTGTTAAGAGCGATAATATCATTGGATGGTGCCTTCTGTTTGAGTTGCAGTAAGGCTGTATATTCCCCATCTTGTTTACTAATCAGTTCATGGTGTGAACCAAATTCAATCACTTCACCTTTCTGCATCACTGCAATTTTATGAGCTCCCTGAACAGTGGAAAGACGATGAGCAAAAACCACCGTAGTGCGCCCAATAGAAGTTGTAGCAATTGCGTCCTGACCAATCTTCTCTGATTCTGCATCGAGGGCACTGGTAGCCTCGTCCAAAAGCAAAATGGAGGGGTTTTTCAACATCACTCTAGCTATGGCTATTCTCTGCTTTTGTCCTCCTGACATTTAAACTCAACTTTCTCCTACCTACATTTGGAAAGATCACAAAATGATGTTTAGGGCATATTTATTTCTATTGTAGATTTGTATATTTTTGGAATATACATGTAATTAAACTTAGCAATTTATGTAATTAAACTTTGCACTTGACATCATTCTGATTAATGGAATTCCAAAATATTCCAAAACTCTACAATCTAATAACTATTCCTTTCAATTGTGTTTTTAAAATTTCTGAAAGAGTACCTGCGTGTCATAGCCTTTTGGGAGTTGGGTAATGAAATTATGGGCATTGAAAGCTTTTGCCGCACTAATGACTTCATCCATAGTTGCATCATCCTTTCCAAAAAAAATATTGTCTTGAATGGAAGTGGCCAACAGAGCGAGCTCTTGACTAACCAGACCAATTTGGCTACGCAGCCATTTCAATTGCAGGACTTTGATATTTTCTCCATCTAGAAGGACCTACCCTTTAAGTGGGTCGTAGAACCATTATAATAATGAAATGGCTGTCAATTTTGCAGATCCACTACCGCCCACTAAAGCCACTATTTCGCGTGCAGGAATAGTGAGACAAAAATTGTGAAATATCATACTTTCTGGTTTGTATGGATATGCAAATTGAACGTTGTGAAATTCGACCTCCCTAGAGACCTTTACCAATATTTTTCCTTTCGCGTCCTCTGAATCTATCTCTGGTACTCTGTCAATCATCTTAACTAGCACAATAACATTTACCAATGTGATTGACATACGCCGATAGGCTTATATGAAATATATTTACAACCATATTCACCAATGTGATTGATATATGCCGATAGGCCTATATCCACTACCCAGCACATATATTTCACCAAAGTAAATATTATATATTTATGATTAAAATCACCAAAATATTTTATATATTTACTTATAATATATTAATAATATTAACTATATACATACTATATATTAACTTGATATATATATATATATATATATATATATATATATATATATATATATATTATTCAATAGTAAAATATATAATAAAAATATATTATTAAATTATTTCAATACACTAATAGTTTTAGCTCAAACTATAATATAATTCTATTATAACATAATAATAGTATTTTATTAATATTATAATAAGTTTATATCTCTTACCAATATCTAAATGGATTATTAATATTTTACACCAAAAGAACTAATAAACCCAAGGGTTTAATATTATAAACTGAATTAATTGGTGAAGCAAAGGATAAATATTAATATTACATAAGCGATCAATATTATAAACACAAGATATTAATAAACCAACAGGATTATTAATATTATAAACCTAACGGATGAATATTAAAAACAATAGAGATTAATAAACCCTAAGAATTAATATTTTAAACTGAAAATTCTAAGAAATTAATAAAGCCTAAGAATTAATATTTTAAACTCAAGAGAGTAATAAACCCAATGTCTGATTAACATTACAAACCAAAAGAACTAATAAACCCAAGGGTTTAATATTATAAACCAAAGGAATCGGTGAACCCAAGGGATAAATATTAAAAACCTAAGGATCAATAAGGCTAAGGGAAATATTAAAAACAATAGAGATTAATAAAACCTAATAATTAATATTTTAAAATAAGAAACCTAAGAAATTGAAAAATCCTATGAAATAATATTTTAAACTCAATAGATTAATAAACCCAAGGGATTATTCATATTATAAACCAAAAGAACTAATAAACACGAGGGTTTACTATTATAAACCAAAGGAATTGGTGAACCCAAGGGAATTGATTTAAACATTGAGACAATTATTGTCACAATGCGACGTTGGACCAACTATGACCATGGTTGGCCATGGGTGATTTTCATATTGAGACAATATTTGTCAGAATGTGACATTTGATCATGGATGTCAATGATCAACTATGGCTAAAGAAATTAATAAACACTAATAATTAACCCAACGTACTATTCATATTATAAAGCAAAAGAAGTAATAACCCAAGGGTGTAATATTAGAAACCAAAGAAATTGTTGAACCCGAGGGAAAAATATTAATAACCTAAGGGACCAATAAGGCAAAGGATCAACAAAATTAATAAAAAAATACTCAAGTTGAAGAAATTAATAAACACTAATAATTAACCCAAGGGATTATTCATATTATAAACCAAAATAACTAATAAACCCAAGGGTTTAATATTATAAACCAAAGGAATTGGTCAACCCAAGGGAATTGATTTAAACATTGAGACAATTGTTGTCGCAATGCGACGTTGGGCCAAGTATGACCATGGTTGGCCATGGGTGATTTTCATATTGAGACAATATTTGTCAAAATGTGACATTTGATCATGGATGACATTGATCAATTATTCATATTATAAACCAAAAGAACTAATAAACCCAAGGGTTTAATATTATAAACCAAAGGAATTGGTGAACCCAAGGGAATTGATATAAACATTGAGACAATTGTTGTCACAATGTGACGTTGGACCAACTACGACGATGGTTGGTCATGGGTGATTTTCATATTGAGACAATATTTGTCAGAATGTGCATTTGATCATCGATGTCATTGATCAACTATGGCTAAAGAAATTAATAAACACTAATAATTAACCCAATGTACTATTCATATTATAAACCAAAAGAACTAATAACGCAAGGGTTTAATATTATAAATGAAAGGAATTGATGAACGCAAGGGAATTGATTTAAACATTGAGACAATTGTTGTCACAATGCGATGTTGGACTAACTATGACCATGGTTGGCTATGGGTGATTTTCATATTGAGACAATATTTGTCAGAATGTGACATTTGATCACAGATGACATTGATCAATTATTCATATTATAAACCAAAATAATTAATAAACCCAAGGGTTTAATATTATAAACCAAAGGAATTGGGGAACCCAAGGGAATTGATTTAAACATTGAGACAATTTTTGTCACAATGTGACATTGGACCAACTATGACCATGGTTGGCCATGGGTGATTTTCATATTTAGACAATATTTGTTAGAATGTGACATTTGATCATGGATGACATTGATCGATTATTCATATTATAAACCAAAGGAATTGGTGAAGCCAAGGGAATTGATTTAAACATTGAGACAATTGTTGTCACAATGCGACAGTGGACCAACTATGACCATGGTTGGCCATGGGTGATTTTCATATTGAGACAATATTTTTCAGAATGTGACATTGGATCATGGATGACATTGATCGATTATTCATATTATAAACCAAAAGAACTAATAAATCCAAGGGTTTAATATTATAAACCAAAGGAATTGGTGAACCCAAGGGAATTGATTTAAACATTGAGACAATTGTTGTCACAATGCGATGTTGGACCAACTATGACCATGGTTGGCCATGGGTGATTTTCATATTGAGACAATATTTGTGAGAATGTGACATTTGATCATGGATGACATTGATCGATTATTCATATTATAAACCAAAAGAACTAATAAACCCAAGGGTTTAATATTATAAACCAAAGGAATTGGTGAAGCCAAGGGAATTGATTTAAACATTGAGACAATTGTTGTCACAATGCGATGTTGGACCAACTATGACCATGGTTGGCCATGTGTGATTTTCAGATTGTGGCAATATTTATTAGAATGTGACATTTGATCATGGATGAAATTGATCGATTATTCATATTATAAACCAAAAGAACTAATAAATCTAAGGGTTTAATATTATAAACCAAAGGAATTGGTGAACCCAAGGGAATTGATTTAAACATTGAGACAACTGTTGTCACAATGTGATGTTGGACCAACTATGACCATGGTTTGCCATGGGTGATTTTCATATTGAGACAATATTTTTCATAATGTGACATTTGATCATGGATGACATTGATCGATTATTCATATTATAAACCAAAAGAACTAATAAACCCAAGGGTTTAATATTATAAACCAAAGGAATTGGTGAACCCAAGGGAAAGCCATTACCCAACAAATTAGTATTAGAAATAAAAATTATTAATAAACTTAAGTGATCAATAAAGTTGAAGGATCAATAAAATTAATTAAAAAAAAATAAAAACGAAAGAAATTAATAAACAGTAATAACTAACCCAACGTATTATTCATATTATAAACCAAAAGAAGTAATAACCAAAGGTTTAATATTATAAAAAAAAGGAATTGGTGAACCCAAGGGAAAAATATTAATAACCTAAGGGACCAATAAGGGGAAGGGAACAATATTAAACCAAAAAAATAACATTGAAATTAACATACTTTAAACACAAAACCTAAGAATTTAATAAAAGATAGTATTTAATATTTTAAATTGAGGAGATTAATAAAGCCGAGGGATTATTAATAATATAAACCAAAAGAAATAATAAACCCAGGGGTTTAATATTATAAACCAAAGGAATTGGTGAACCCAAGGAAAAATTATTAAAAACATAAGTTATCAATAAGGCCAAGGGATCAATATTAAAAACGTAAGAGGGTAACAAACCCTAAGATAAATATTTTAAATTCAAAATCCTAAGAAATTAAAAAACCATAAGAATCAATATTTTAAAATCAACTAATTAACAAACAAAAGGGATTATTAATATTATAAACCAAAAGAACTAATAAACCCAAGTGTTTAATATTATAAACCAAAGGAATTGGGGAACCCAAGGGGAAAATATTAAAAACATAAGAGATCAACAAAGTGAAGGGATACCTATAAAAAACAAAAAAAAAATAGTAAAGTCATATGATTATTAATATTATAAACCGTGGGGAATAAACATGTTTTACCATGCTTGATTTAATCATTGAGACAATTGTTGACACAATGCGACGTTGGACCAACTATGACCATAGTTGGCCATGGGTGATTTTCATATTGAGACAATATTTGTGAGAATGTGACATTTGATCATGGATGAAATTGATAATTATTCATATTATAAACCAAAAGAACTAATAAACCCAAGGGTTTAATATTATAAACCAAAGGAATTGGTGAACCAAGGGAAAACCATTACCCAAAAAATTAGTATTAGAAATAAAAATTATTAACAAACTTAAGTGATTAACAAAGTCGAAGGATTAACAAAATTAATAAAAAAGAAGGTATAAAAACCAAAGAAATTAATAAACAATCATAATTAACCCAACGTATTATTCATATTATAAACCAAAAGAAGTAATAACCCAAGGGTTTAGTATTACAAAACAAACGAATTGGTGAACCCAAGGGAAAAATATTAATAACCCAAGGGACCAATAAGGTGAAGGGAATAATATTAAACTAAAAAAATAACATTGAAATTAACATACTTTAAACACAAAACCTAAGAATTTAATAAACGATAGTATTTAATATTTTAAAATGAAGAGATTAATAACGCTAAGGGACTATTAATAATATAAACAAAAAGAAATAATAAACCCAAGGGTTTAATATTATAAACCAAAGGAATTGGTGGGCCCAAGGGAAAATTATTAAAAACATAAGTTATATTAATAGTCCCTTCTGTTTATATTAAGTTGAGTGAGTGTTTTTCATAATGCGAAATTGGACAATGCATTAGTATTAAACTCCGGGACTAATATTAAAACCCCAAAATCTATATTTAATAATGTGAAGGGAACAATATTACGAACCGTAAGAATCTGAAAAATTAAGGAATCAATGTTATAAACCCAATTGATTAACAAATACAGTGAAATATTAATATTATAAAAATAAAACATGAATAAAGAAAAGGGACTATTAATATTATAAAAAAGGAACATCAATAAACAAAAGGGATTATTAATATTATAAACCCAACAATTTAGTATTAGAAACAAATATGATTAATAAACTCAAGTGACTAATAAAGTCAAAGGATCAATAAAATTAATAAAAAAATATTCAAGTTGAAGAAATTAATAAACACAGATAATTAACCCAAGGGATTATTCATATTATAAACCAAAAGAACTAATAAACCCAAGGGTTTAATATCATAAACCAAAGTAATTGGTGAACCCAAGGGGAAAATGTTAATAACCCAAGGGACCATTAAGGCGAAGGGAACAGTATTAAAAACACAATAGCTTAATAAAGAATACGACCCAATATTTTAAATAGAGAGGAATTTTAAAGTCACATGAATATTATTATGATAAACCACAAGTGATCAATCAATCTTATTGATTGTTAATATTATAAACCGAATAAATAAATAAACTAAAATGATACACAATTCCACCATCAGTGAAACCAAAAAAAAAACATTGAAATTAACATATGTTTTTTGTTGTCTTTACATAAATAAATCCCACCACAAAAATGGACTAAAAAATCTCCATCAAAGGTCATTTATCAAATAGCCTCTCCGAGAACACAACCAGACCGACCACAAAAGGAACACCAATTTAAATCAACAGGATAATGATCACGATACTTAACGCTTTCCAACCAATCCCTTCTTGTTTTTATCCCAGCCCCCCTCATGTGCACATGCAACAAGTATTTTACATTCATTTTCATTTCATCTAGCACACGAAGATGCTCATCAATAAAAGCAGGATGGAAGCCATGTTTTCTATCGAGCTTGTTCTGAATATAAGAAACAAGATTGATGAGTCTAGAAATATTTGCCACCACTTGATTATAATAAATGCCATCATTATTATCCATACCTGCATTTGAAAGGAAAAACGACAAAATAAAAATTAATACAGAAAGAGATAGAAACATCTAGGCAGATATATATATATATATATATATATATATATATATATATATATACATATAATAGAACACCCCATTTGTATTGTTGTTAAAAAATTTAATCTTAAAAACGTCATGCTATAAACCTCATTAGAAATAACACAAACCTCATTAGAAATACATATTGCACACATGAAATGAGTGATAAAATTAAATGACTGATATGACCCCTATTGCAATAATCAACAAGAAAGCACAAATTTTAAACTCAATGTTTAAAAAGAAATATTAATAATGTTAGTAATTCAATATTTGTATTTAAATTATTGTCAATGTATATATTAATTTTAGTCTAATATTATTATCAAATATAAATATCTTGTCATTGAACCAAACCGCAACATATTTAGCAAACCACATTGATAAATATTTTTAGTTTCATGTAATAGGGATATGGACTTCAATCTTGATTTTTAATGATTGGCTAATATAACTAACTATATATGTCTGAATGGTCTATTGTAAACAAAAGAACAATAGCGACTAAAAAAATGAGGTAAATTGAACAACACGAAAAAACGATGTAAGAAATTTCTCATATATTACTATATTGCATCTTGTGAATGTATTCATTTAATTAATACATGAAAATAATTATTATACTAAATTAAAAAAGAGACGACAATAAAAACAATTAAAAAACATTCTATAAATATGTCAGAATACTATTAGTTACATGTCACAGTGATATGGAATTCCATCTTGATTTTTAATGATTGGCTCATGTAACTGGTTTTTTATCTCTAAATGGTTCATTGTAAGAAAAATAACAAAAACCATATTAAAAAAACAAGAAAATTAAACAACAGAAAAAATGATGTAAACAATATTCCAAAATACTACTGTGAATTTGATGAATGTAGTCATCTCATTAATATATTAAAAGAACTATTATTATATTAATAGTTGCATATCATAACGATATGGACTTTAATCTCTCCTCTTCTTTCTTCCTAATTGTAACATACACACTATTATTCATCTTGGCATAACGCTGATAAGAGAAAGGCGATGCAATGCGTAAACCATCTATTGATTTCACTCTTGATATGGCTGTGAAGGTCAGGCCTTGTTGTTCTCTATTCCCGATATCAATTGATGCTTGCTCTAAAGTCAAACCTTGTGACTTGTGAATTGTAAGAGCCCATGACATCTTTAAAGGAATTTGTTTTCGATTTCCTCTTATCACGAGTGTGATAGGTACAATGTTTGGATTGCTTGCATCAAACGGAATACCAACATACTTATAAAAAATAACAGTTGTGAACATTGGAAGCTCAGGTGGCTTAGAGTTAGGCATATAAAATATTTCCTTCACATACCCAAGTGCACCATTCACCAAACCAGCTTCAACCCACAAATTACGTGTCAACATAACACGCTGGCCACGGCACAACAAAACTTCATGGTCCAGTTGATCATCATCGGCACCACTGATTTCTGAATGCCTTGAATTCACAGCAATACATCGTGCAATTGGAGAATTTAATGATTTCAACATATGTCTGTTATGGAAGGAGACCAAATTATTTGTTGGAAACATGTGAATTGCTGCATTAAATAAATCCCTTTCTCTAGGATGCAACCTGATATCAGCCCGTGACATAAGAAACTCCCAATCATCAATAACAGGTTTTGCATTTCTTATGTTATTGAGGACTCTACGAAAACAAGATTCTTTCTCATTACTCCCTTGTTGGTGAAATATTGTGTCAAGAGTGACAACATTGCTGAATTTTTTCCACAAGAATTTCCCTGCTGTATTACTTGCATATAAAGGCTTATCTCTCACAGGAGGTAGATGGCCAAGGTCACCCACAAGGATGATGGATCTACCACCAAAAGGACAGTTCTTTTTCTCTAGAAATGCTTCTTGTAATAGAGCATCTATTTGCATGAATAAAATTGATCCTAAAAAACTCATTTCATCAATCAATATATATCAAATGTGCCTCATTTCTTCTTGGAATAGTGCCAATGATTGACCCTGTAGTGGTTTCATATCTCTAATCAGGATTTTCAAAGAAGAGTGTATTGTTTTTGCATGTATATTGAATGCAGCTATACCTGTTGGGGAAAGAAGAAGCAAAGGAATTTTTCCATTACTTGACAGATTAGAAAGTGTTTCAGAAATACAATGGATAAGGAAAGACTTGCCAGTGCCTACAGTGCCCTGAACAATCATAATACGAGCTTCACGAATCTCATATTCAAAAAATGCCTTAAAACGATTTCAAAAGCAAGTCGTTGTTTTTCTGTCAATGAATTTGGAGAGGCAAATGTTCTATTTGAAAGATCAACAATATCACCCCTTGATATTCCATTCCTTATAAAACTAATAGCTTCTTCAGCCACATCATCAGAAATAGTTTTACTTTGCCAGTCAAAGGATATATCAAAATCCCTTCAACCAAGGGTGTGAAGATCAGAAACATTGACATTAGTTGGTGGAATCAAGCGAGAGAAAAGTTGCCACTCTTGATCCAGATTTATGCAGGAACGCAACAGAATAAACATATAACCATAAATATAGATATGCAATGGAAATAACACCTCATTACATTAATATCAAAGAACTAAAATTTTCTTACACACAGAATGGAAATAAAACTAGCTAGGGCGCTAGTAGCTATCTCTGAGAAGAGATGTGGCGGCTACAGGCCTCTTAACTGAGTTACAATGAGGCTCGAGGGCCTATTTATTATTTAGAAACAATGGGAAATCCTAAAAATCCAAAACCCTAACCCTAGTAGATGAAGCACCAAAACTATGCGCCCCATTTGGGTAAATTGGTGTTTCGACTTCCCGAGGACGTAACTTTGGCATACGATCTCCGTTTGATGCGTACCATACCTCGTTAGAAATATATATCCGAGGACTACAAATTTTGATTGAGAAACATCGGTCCATGGACCCATTTTGCTCCCCGTTTTCCCAAAAAAACGTTGTTTAAGGCCTCAAAACGGCTCCGAAAGTTCAGAACTTGAAAAACTGCTAAAAATAGTAAGTTGTGCTGAAACTGAAAAACTAAAAGAGACAATGGTGGGGCCCCAAGTGGAATAGGTGGGTGACCACAAATATCCACTTGGATCATTCCTCCCCCCTTAGGAAGAAATGGTCCCCATTGCGTTAAGTTCCTCCATGAGATGAGGAAATTTCTACTGAACTTGGTCCTTGGTGAATGACTTTCCTTGGTGCAGGATTTGGCCAGCTTTAACAACCCGATACAATTGGATCTTCTATTGGCGAGTGTTATTTATTTGCATGTCCATGATACAATCTGTGGTGGCCTATTCGATGTATTCTGGGTTTAACTCTGTTGGTGTGAGTTGTTCTGTAATGTCAGAGGTGTCCAATAGAGGTTGGAAGTAAGGACAAAGGTGATCCACATTGAAGACTCGGTGCATACCAAGGAATGGTGGAATACTGAGCTCAAAGGAATTGTTCCCTACAGCCTTGGTGATGGTGTACGGCCCGTATCGGAGTGGGTGAAGCTTGCGGCGGGATCCAGTGAGGTGCTCCTTCTGCAAATGTAGCCATACTTTGTCGCCAAACTGAAAGTTGTGTGGCTCCCAGTTTTGATCATGGCATTGCTTAAACTTGGCATTGGCTCTATCCAATATATCATGAACCTATTGGCGAATGTGTTGAATGTGCTTGATGAAGCTATTTGATTTGTCAACTTTGGACTGGACATGAGCTAAATTGGCCTGAGCAGCCTCAAATGGCATGGCTACGTCAATGGGAAATAGTGGCTGGAATCCCAAGCCCACCTGAAAGGGGCTATGGCCAATTGAACTGTGGAGAGCCCAGTTATAACTATGTTGTACATAGGGGAAGCTCTCGTCCCATGTGCATGGATGCTTTGAATTGTACATGCGCAAGATGTGTACAATCATTCTGTTGACGACCTTTGTCTGGCCATCTGTTTGGGGATGGACAGCTGTGGACTTGGTGAGCTTGGTGTCCAACATTGACCAGAGGCTAGGCCAAAATTTGTTGAGGAACCTACTATCCCGATCTGATATGATAGACTGTGGGATTCCAAAGTGCACCCGCACTCGTTGAAAGAAGAGTTTAGCAGTGGCTTCTACTGTGATATTCTTCTTGCAGGCTGCCATAACAGCCATGTTCGAGAATTTGTCGACGACCACGAAAACCCAGTCATTTCCATGCTTAGTAGAAGGAAAGCCCAACATGTAATCCATGGAGATGGATTCCCGAGGTTGACTAGGGGTAGATAGTAGAGCATATAGGCCTTACTTCTTGATGGTCGGTTTGGCAATGGCACAAGCAGTGCAGGATCTGATGTGTTTTGAAACATCCTTTCGAAGATTCGGCCAATAGAAATACTTCTGCAGTACTGCTACTGTTTACTTGACCCCGTAATGCCCAGCGACTCGACTGTAGTGTGCTTCTCATATCATCTTGGCATGCTCACTTGAAGGAACACAAAGGTGTCCCAGGTGACATAAAAGTGAATCTTGGAGGTGAAAATTTGGAACTTGCGTACCCCCCAAGAGTGCCTTGTAAGTGTGGCCGAATTCTGGGTCACTCTCATAGAGAAGTGGCCAATCAGAAGTCTTGTGCCCAGAAGAGTTGAGAACCATGGTGAGCGCCACGATCGGAGGTTAGCTGAGGCAGTCTGCAACATTATTGGTGCTACCCTTCTTGTACTTGATGTTTAAATGAAACTATTGTAGATATGTGGACCACTTATGATGGCAATCATTCTACAAATTTCCTTGTGTCTGTATGAACTACAGGGGCTAGTGGTCTGTGTAGATGATTGTTTCCTTCCCCAAAATGTAATGCTTCCATTTTCGACAAGCTTGCACAATGGAATACATTTCTTTGTCATAAGTGGGATACTTGCGAATTGTGTCAGACAATGTCTCACTGTGATGTGCCACTGGATGTCCCTGTTGAGTAAGAACTACCCCAATAACATAGTCACAGGCATCTGTCTTGATCTCAAATGGCTGTTGCAAGTTTGGTAATGTGTGCACTGGGGCAGAATAGAGGCGATTTTTTAATTCTGTGAATGTCTTCTATTGAGGTTCTGACCAAAATAATTTTTCTCTCGCTCCTCCCTTGGTGACTTGACTCAAGGGCCAAGTGATATGAGAGAATCCCAACATGAACCTACGGTAGAAATAAGCAAGACCTAGAAAGCTGCGAAGCTCTGTTATAGTGGTTGGGGCTGGCTAATCCCGAATCACTTGGATCGTGGTTGGATCCACATGCACCCCCCTTTCATCAATAATGTATCCCAGATATTGAACCTGGGTCATGCCAAAAGTACACTTCTCCAAATTGGCAAACAACTTGTGTTGCCACAGTGTTTGGAGGACTTGTCAGATGTGGTGAAGGTGCTCTTCCCAAGTCTGGTTGAAGATGATAATGTCATCCAAGTACACCACTACAAATGAGTTGGTGAATGGTTGCAATATGTCGTCCATCATCCTCATGAAGGTTGCGGGAGCATTCGTCAACCCGAAAGGCATGACCAGCCATTCAAAAAGGCCTTCCTTGGCTTTGAAGGCAGTCTTCCACACATCGGAGGGTTGAATTGGTACCTGGTGATACCCAAACTTCAAGTCAATCTTGCTGAAATATTTTGCACCTTTGAGTTGGTCCAGAAGGTCATCAATCCGTGGGATCAGGTACCTATTTTGGATAGTGATCTTGTTCAGTGCCCGATAGTCAATACAGAGTCTCCACTTCCCATTCTTCTTCTGGACCAACACGATCGGGCTTCCACAGGGCGATGAACTTGGTCAGATGTGACCTTTCTACAGCAGCTCCTGAATCTACCTCTTGATTTCATCATTCTCTAGAACTGAGTGCCGATAGATCGGTCCATTGAGTAGTGGCACACCTGGGGTTAGATCAGTCAGGTGCTTGACCTGGCAGTGCAGAGGAACCCTTGTGGGTGAGGTCAAGATGTCCCTGTAATCCTTCACAACCTTATCCATTTGTTGTTGTCATGTAGAGGATCCCTGTTTGGAGGTCGTGGCCACAGTCTTCTTCTTGCTCTGGGGGCAGATCATCAGGAAAACAAATATCCTGGTTTGTGAAATGAGCTTACTGCATTGTTTTGCAGTAACAAAAGAGATAGCGGTAGAAGGTGGTACCTCTGGTATCTTGTACAACTTATTTTCCAAAGTAAAAATAACAGCGCGAGTCCGAGGCTCATACACAACATGACGCTTCCACAAGTATGGTTTTCCTAATAATACATAAGAAAAATCAATAGGAGCAACGTCACATAATACCTCATCCGTGAAGGGCTTGATGCTATAGGGAAGGCGATACTACTGGCTGACGCGGAGATCTCGTCCTTGGTGAACCACCCGATGGTGTATGGATGTGGGTGAGCCATGGTTGGAAAGCCCAATTGCTTCACGACTTCTGCTGAAATGAGGTTCTTTTGGCTCCCATTGTCGATAATGAACTATACCGGGGAGCCCTTTACCCACATATGGGAGTGGAAGAGACGTTCCTCCTCCTCTGGATATTCCGGTTCCTCCTTTTGTATCTTCGTAGTGCCAATAGTGGCATTGGGCTTTGCATCAATAATTTGTTTCCCTTTTTCATTCCCCTTGTTAGGTTCTGATTCAGAGTTGGAGCATGCATCTGAATCAGAAGCCCTCATCTTGGCCACCAGCAAATGCTTGGCTCGACACTCACTTGTGTTGTGAGTGGAGCTCTTATGGAACTCACACCACTTTCTCGTGTCCTTTGGCTTTGTGGTGTTTTTCTTTGCTTGTGGCTTCGACAGGTTTTCTTGAGTCGTCATGCCTTGGCTCTGTCATTTGTTCTGTGGTTTGGGAGCACCTTTCCCTTGATTTTGATTCACAGATCGAAAATCTCGCTTCTTCTGTTTGAATTTCTTCTCAATCTTGGCAGCATACTGGTATGCTGTACCAAACGAGGAGATGTCGAGGAACTTCATTTCCTCCTGAATGTATCTGTGCAGACAATTGTGATACTTTAGCACCAGATGTTTCTCTGAATCTTTGATACCCAACTTGGTGCGCAGGGTATGGAACAGATTCATTAGCTCATGCACATCTTGATCCCTTTGTTGTCACAGCATGGTCCATTGTATGTACTTTTCCTCATATCTCCCCACGGGATACTATTGTTCCTTGATGGCACGGCCAAGTGGGTACGACCGAGAACAGAGAGGGTTCTATCTCGTCCTTTTTCTCACAGTGGGTTTCCCACTAGTCCTTGACATGGGGGGCAGCTTTGAGGAGTGCAAAAATAATCTTCTCCCTGTCGGAAAAGTCACGAACCAAGAAATATCCTTCTAATAGACTCAATCATCTATCTGTGATATCTACATCTATTTGAACCTCAAATATGGGAATTTCAAAATTTACTTGTACCTTAAAAGGAGTCACACCTCTAGAGTGGCTGCTGGATGCAGATGCACCACCGGTGGGTAGTCGTTGAAGGATATGGGAAAAATTATCCATCATCACGTTCCTTTGTTTTTTGAGGGCCTCCTCGAGCAATATTTTGATAGGATCTCCTACTCCCTCATCTTTCTTTTCATCCCCAATGGGCGTCCATCGGGGTTTGTGAGGTTGATCTTGCAAAGGTTCCACCAGATCGAGCCCTAACTCCTTATACCCCGACCTTGTTGGGGACATGCAAAGAAGGATCGAGAAAAAGCAGACCCCTATGATACCACTGATCCAGATTTATGCAAGAATGCAACATAATAAAAATATAACCACAAATACATACATGCAGTGGAAATAACACTTCATTTCATTAATATCAAAGAACTGAAATTTTCTTATAGACAGAATGGAAATAAAACTAGCTAGGGCGCTGGTAACTATCTATGAGAAGAGATGTGGTGGCTACGTGCCTCTGAAATGAGTTACAATAAGGCTCAAGGGCCTATTTATTATTTAGAAACAATGGGAAATCCTATACAGCAAAAACCCTAACCCTAGGAGATGAAGCGCCAAAACTATGGGCCCCGTTTGGGTAAATTGGTGTTTCAACTTCCCGGGGACGTAACTTTGGCATACGATCTCCGTTTGACGCATACCACGCCTCGTTAGAAATCTAAGGACTACAAATTTTGACTAAGCAACATCAGTCCATGGAACCATGTTGCTCCCCATTTTCCCAAAAAACGTCGTTTAGGGCCTCAAAACGGCTCCGGAAGTTCAGGACCTGAAAAACTACTAAAAATAGTAAGTTGTGCTGAAACTGAAAAACTGAAAGAGACAATGGTGGGGCCCCAAGTGGAATAGGCAGGTGACCACCAATATCCACTTGGATCAACTCTTGACAATCATCTTCAAGATTCATTTCTTGGTTAGAAAAATCACCATCTTCTCCATCTTTAATATTTTCATCAATTGATGGATTTCGATCAACATGCCATGCTCGATATTGGAAATTCCTCCAATTTTCAACAATAATTTCAGCTGAAAGCCAAATATATGTAGAAATGTCACAAAATGGCTTGTACAAGAGCAATTATTTCTGGAAAAAGGTTTCAAATTCCTCTAAACCTTCACTAGGAATAGAATAAAACTGTGGCCAAACCTGAACAATCGCATGAACATCTCTAGGCTTCCAGGGATCTTTTTTACGCTTGATATCAAATGTCTAAGATATTTCTATTTCTATCAAAGATAGATGTTAAAGGAAAGAAGGCCTCTTCTGATAATTTTGAACAAAAGTATTTTCAGATGAACATTGCATGCCATCCCTTGAAATTTTCCTGAAAACCTTTCTTCCAACATTTAATGAAACAAATTGTCGACTACAGACAACAAAAGGTAGCTTAAGCAACATATGGCATGTTTCTTGTGCTCCAATGTCACATTCAACAACTATTTCTACAAGAAACCTCCTGTAAGCACATAAAGCATGATCCTCAGAGGCAATAAAATTTGAAATTCTAGTTAACATATCATGATCTCTACTTTTGATGCATACTTAGCAATATATTTCAGGACAACATGCCGAGAAAGCACTGGTTGGAAATCAACATTTGCACACCACATTGTTAGAAGGTCAATGTTATGTACATTGAGCCTATCATGATTTCTTGCCAGGTCATATTCTTTCCTTCCTTGATCATCTATGAAAAATCTTGATTCCTCAGAAAGATCCCATGGTGCATTGTACCGACAAGCGAGAATAGTGCCGTTTTTGCGCAAAAAAGAATCTACACTACACTTTGTGTGCCTTTGGACACGGTTCAACAATTCTTCATAATCATTATGAGGATTGCAAGAAAAAATCTGATCAGTATTCAAGAGGCAAGGGTCATCATTGAGACTTCTTGGAACCATTATATTGCGACGATGTACTTCACGTGGATTCTATGCAGTTACATAATTGTCAAAGAATCTCTTTGCATGTTGCAAATCACAATAATTTGACCAATCAAGTATTTCCATGTCAGGAGCTCCGTGCAACCATAGGAAACCATGGATATGTGCTGAACCTCTATGTTGCCACTCATATCTGAAAAAAATGAATACAGAGTTACTACAAAAAATATAAATGGAAAATTAATAAGAAATTGACAATGAATAGAAAATAAATTCAAGAAAACATACATGTCCCAGAAGTCTTTAGCTTTAAGATATTTTTGGATAACTTCCTCTCGAAATATATTGAATCTATGGTGCATAAATGTGGCAACAATATGAGGGTACTGGATAACATTTTCAACTTTCATACGATGCTTATTTAAGGAACAAGAATGTGAGGGTACATGCGTGACGCTATGCATCTCTGGCCACTTTGTGTCAGCTGCACTCAAAGTAAAAAACATAGATGGACATCCCAACTGAGTAATCATGTTAGTCAATTCAGCTCGGAATTTAGTCCAGTATGCCCTTATACCTCTTAGAGAAGACCCGAACCACATAATATGCTCAACCAACTTATTATCTGGTAAATCAGAAAGTTACTGACGCAAGTTATCAATTGTTGTCGGTGAGTTATCTTATAAATTTTTCTTCACAAAAACTGAAGCAATTGCTTGGATATGATGCCCCATTATCATGTTCAATAGGTAATATCGGAAGAGAGGATGGCTTCCAAACCTCTGATCATAGTATCTAAGAAGATGCAATGCATACTCATGAAGCTCAACAGTACAAATGCGTGGTTGCAACCAATCAGCAGCATTAACAGGGAACAATGTGGGGAATGCCATATCTAATAACCCCTCAGTATTATATTCATTCACTAGAGATGTTCCAATACTGGGTCAATCCATTTCATCAACATTTGAAGAATCAACATTATCAAGAAATGCTCTAATTTCTTCCACTTCTCTCCGTTCATTGGGTAGGCGAGCAACAAAAGACGAAGGATGAGAGGGAAAATGTTAAAGAGGAAACCCTTCATTATTAGTTGTATTGATCTCAGATTTTGCAATGTCACAATCAAAAAATTTAAGCCTGGAGGAGACATATGTTGATCTTTCAGGCAGAGCATTCACTGAATCATAGTCAATTACAACATCTCGATAATATTGATCATGTTCAATTTTCAAACGCAATGCAGCCATAACTCGATATCTTTTTACATAACATTCATAATATTTAGACTGGGTAGCATCTCTCGTCACAATTAGAAATTCAATATCTTCAACATGTCATGGAAAAATTTGTGCAATTGTAGAAATATCTTGGGGAAAGCTAATTGTATGTCCGCTATACTTATATTGCCCACCTCGAGCATGTGTCACTTGAAAAATAGGATTTACACGTGCTATTAACATTTCTTCAACTTGAGTAAGAACTCTTAAAATATGAGGTTGCTCACCAGGATCCATGTTATTATAGCCAGAAAAATAATGTGAACCTCTTTCATGCTTACATCTTCTGCAAACAGGTCCTTCAGGATCTCTCAAAACATGGATTCCAGGATATGAGTCTTAGCAGATGTGGCACATTTGGAAAACTGACAAGCTATCTATCTTTTCTCAAAATATTTTATGCACTGCAATCATATTTTCATCAAAATAAATATGATTTGCATTAGTTGGACCATATGGAGAATGATGTAGAAGAGTATAATTTCTTCTAAACTTTATTTTATTTTCAGCACCATCAGATTTCCTCCCCAAATTTGAAACATGTGGAACAGATCTATGAAATGGTCTTTCCAAATTTATGGTCTGCATTTCTGGAACCTGAGAGCATGCAAAGGTTTCTTTAGCATAAATTTTTTTTAAATTGAATTTCCAAATAATTAGAATTGAAAAAATGAAAAAAAAAATTCATTAAATATTTACATTTTTTTGGCGATATGGATGAAGTACACAAGATGGTTTCTCTTCACTTCTAACATCACTAGATTGAACATTTGGCAAGTTAGTTTCGACGCCTCTATTCAAATTAGTTGTTTCCTGTTAAAACAAAATAAAATATTTTATAAAACTAAATGTCAAAAAAAGATAGATTTTAATTATACAATTAAAAATAAATGAAAAAAGGAGGAAACTATCAAATGCATTCAACATTTACATTTTGTTGGCGATGTGGGTGAACAATATGAGATGGTTCCTTTTGACTTGTAACATCAGTAGACGGAACATCTACGAAGTTAATTTGTATGCCTCTATTGAAATGAGTTGTGTTCTGTTTGAAGAAAATAAATTATGTACCAAAAATTCAAAAAATGAAAAATCAAATCAAACACATTGAACATTAACATTAGTTTGTCGATTTGATTTTCGAGGAGAATGCAGTGGAAGGTTATGACGTGCTTCATATTCGAATCTCAGATTAGTAGATGGAAGACTTGGGGAGAAAATTTCTAGACCTCTATTATAATGAGATGTATCTTATTCCAAGAGAATAAATAACCTTATTACTAAAGAAAATGTAAATAGAGGAATGTAATAAAACAACCACTATTGCATCAAATGTAAAGATATCATTGGCTCACCTCCATTGTTCCATGCGAAATGCTATGAGGGATGACTGATTTTGTTTATGGGACAACATTATTTTAAGAAGGGAGATTAGAAGATACAATGTTTCGACCAGCTGGATCCAAATTATCAAACAAATGGCCAATCAAACTATCATCCAAGTCATCACATACAATGTCATCATTGCCTCTAACATGGATATTTTGCAACCTTTGGCCTTTCTCACAAGATGCAATTGCGGAGACAGAAGGGTTAGGGTGAAAATTTGCATCCATGTTATTAATATTATGTTCTTCCCTATTGCGAGATGTTTCTTCAATATTATGATAATTTTTAGGAGAGCATTGAAAATCAAAATTATGCTGACGAGGAGCATATTGTGGCAATGAACTACCAAGTGGAAATGTTTTTTCCATGATATCATCCATAGTACGATACCTATGAGGACCCATAAAATCATTTTGAAGAGTTGTTTCACTCATTCTTATATGATATTTAGCTCTCCTATGATCATTTATTGTGTCCTTATTTTGTTGATACCGTAAACGATTGCTTTCATTAAACTTGTCACGCAATGCTGGTGATTGATTCCTTTTTCTTGTAAGCTTTCTTGTACCTTAAGATGACATGTCTACAATGAATAATAACATATTTGTTATAGAACAATAAACGTGGAACAAATATAATATATCCAATAGACATTAATAGAAAAGAATGAAAAAGGAAGACATTTTTTTTTCCAACAACCTAAAAAAATTAAAATCTTATACGTTATTTTTCCAACCATATAAAGTTATGAAAACATAAAATTAATTTTCCAAATGGCTAAAAAGAAAAATGGATTTTTTCAAATGGCCAAAACAAGAAAGGATAAAATTTCATGTCTAATATTATAATTGTAATGGGAAACCCATAGAAATAGAACAAAATTCTAAAAGAATTATATGAATTTGAAATATATCTAAATATTTGGAACTATATGCCATCACAATAACCTAAAGATATAACATTGTTTGAGAATCAATGAGAAAAAAATAATGGAAATGATGCAGGTAACCTGCATTTCCCAGAATCACATTTCCTGTTTATGTCAACAGTACCATTCAACCACTTGTTGAGAAAATCCCCCTTTGGCAAACTTAACTTCTTTTTGAAACTTATTTGTATAAACCAATAATGGTTATAAAACCATGATTAGTACAAATCATCCCAAATTTTCAATATAACTTCATTTCAATTCACAAAATTTGATTCAATAAATATCATTCCACATCACCATTACATAGGGCTTTTAAAAGTCATAAAACCAATTGCGCCAGTGTGTGTACTACCACTACATCACAATTTAAGCAAAACTTGACTCTTGTTTGTTTCTTTAACCACATTCCAATCACCTCTTACTCAACGTTCAGATGCGCCCTTAAAAATTCCCAACTTGAATACAACTAACGCATTCACATGGAAAATTTCACAATTTAATGTCATACATGACTTACCAATACAATCCGCTCTCCTTTCAATTGTCTATTTGCCATTCAACCTGTGCTCCTGTAGTCTACAAATAGAGATTGTCAATTTTAAATTCTTGTAAGAGTTACATTTAAATCGCCCTTGGATTGGTCTTCAATTCTGTAACACCTTTCAACACTGTAAATCGTTTTCCAACGCTGCTTCATAGTCATCGCTCTGTCATTGTTTCCATGACAATCTTCCTCTCCACACTAAAGATCGATTCATTTCAATGATTCCAATAAACTGTGTAAATTCCTGCATGCAAACTCAAACCAAAATCTGAACAGATTTCAACAAAAGACCTCTACGCCCTTTTTGAAAAACTTCATCACATGCATTGTTCAAAACCTGCATTCAACAATTCTTGACAGACCAAACTGCTTGTGCGTTGCTGAACATGTAGGTTTGATTTCACTTTAAGAATACAATTTTTCAATCAATCTCAACTCAGATTTAAATCTTGAACCTGGCCATTTCTCTTACCTCTGTTCAGACTATCACCTTCCACGATTTCACTCTTCAACTCTGCATTTATAATCACTGTAGATTGGTCCTGCTCGTGGCATTTTCATGTCGAATTCTTGTTGATTCTTCTGCATTAAAACTTAGCGCCATAATTTCACTATATCCACATACTCAAGTTAATAATGAAATTCTCTGCGCCATCAATTCATTAACATAAAAAAATTCTACAGTATGATTTCAGAACTGGATAATGTTGCTCCTGCGTTTTTTAACATAAATTATCACTGAATTTATTAATTAGAATGTCAAACAACGTATAGCATTACGTTGCAGATCAAATATCGACTTAACCACCGATTTAACTCCTCACTCATTGCGCTGTCAAATACTGTGTATTATCATTTCAAATAGAATCGATACCATTTGTATTATATCGATTTCTATATTCATCTCTAATCATGTCGACCACAGATCAAATATTTGCAGCATTTAATCATAAACATTCATACCCAATTGACATTGACCGTTAAATCTGCGCCCAAGCAACTCTGCAATCTTCAACTCGTTATGCCACAAAGAACGAAGTTCGAATTCATATATAACTTCAGTGCTTTACACATGGTAACAATTATGAATTTAAAACTCTATTAGAGCTATGAAATCGACCCAAACAGAAACTTCAAGGCCAGATTTGATTCAACACAGCTGCTTCTGCACTTTTAATGTACTATCCAACAGCATGTGATCTCAATTGAAATTTAATTTAAGTTTTATGCATTGAACATTTTCACAAACTTAGCGCTATATACAGCAAATGCCAATTTAATACTACATCTATACTCAGTCCATCTCAACATACATCGAACTTCCACAAATTGATCACGCATTCAAAGTATTATAAGTACCTTCACAGTTTGATTGATATTGAACCCAATTCCAGAAATTAACATCAAATTTCTAAAAACCACACTTATTAATAAACAAATACTTACAAACTTTCTTCGTGGCCAGATGTTTCAATCCTATGGCCCTTTATAATTGCTGAAGGCTTACAGCCTTACTGATCAACCTACTCTCAATCTCACACTCTTTCCCAATCTCAATGTGTTTTTCTCTCAAAACCCCCTCTTATTTATACAATTTCAAAAAATCATTTCATTAAATGCTCAATCCCTTCAATTTCTCAACAAACCCCTAAATCTCTCAACATCCCTAAAGGATAGATCTTTATCCCTAAAATCCTTCCACTAATTAAATTCCCTCATATCCTTTTATTAAATAAAAAGATATTTACAAAAATCCTCACATTTTCCTATTTTACTCAAATTAATTTAATAAAATATTAAAAATCATCACACCCCCTTTTAACATATTTACAAAATAAAAAAAACGCCCTTGATGCTCTTGCATTAGGAAACACCATGTATAAAATAAGTCACAATAATTATAATTATAAAAACAAAGAAAAATGGATAACATCTAAACACATTCAAATGCAATTAAGAGAACTAAACGGGAGACAAAAATAAATATTTTCAAGCAAATTGTAATGGAATTCAATATCCAACATCTGCTACATACATATATAGAAGACACCCCCTCAGAATGGAGCCATATAGATATCCATAGTCTTAGCATACATACCCAAAAGTATGCAAAGTAAAAAAAAAAGGGAAATATTTTCCACGACGACAGAGAGAATATAAAATGGCTAATAGCCTAAGAATCCATGTCCATATCTAATGGTGGAATCTCGTCAATAGAATCCATACGTGGAGCAATTGAAAAAAAATTTCAAGACTCGATCAAATCATTGCAATCCTACAATGTTCGAGACCAAAATCCATTCATTTGTTGATTAGTTGAATTATCAATATATTTTGGGAAGTAGAGGCCAATCATCATGTCATATAATAGGAAAGGAACTTCACTACATTTGCACATAAGAACCGCACCTTGGACTGTTCCAAATGGAAGATAACCAGGACATTTCATATTTTTATCTATAGACATTTCTTCCAACAACTTCCATCTGAAGCTCGAACCATCCTCAAAGCAATCAACTTTTCATTCAATACACGGGTGACCAAATTGAAAATTATCTATTTCTTCGATTGACCATACAGAAGTGGAGCCATCATTGATAAGACATATCAACTGATTCTTGCATATTTCCAATGACATACACTATATGTCAGTGATTGGAAAAAATGAAAATCCCCATTCATTTTTTATTAAATCAAACCACTAGATTGTATACCCATATCGAGGATAATCTTCATACTCTATGTCGAGATAGAGCCAAAACAATTTTACTTCTATAAAACACTATATTGTGAGGGGGTGAAGTGCCACCAAATGGAAGATCAGCCCTTCGCCAAACCCTATCAAGACTACTGTAAACATAAAATTTAGACTGCATTCTATCATAGATATGTTTTAGAACAACCTAGTCATATTTGTTGCTACTCACATTTTCCAATAATGAAAAGAATCCCCAGTCTCCAATTTGTATTCGCCTAATGTTTTTTAAGGCCCTTGTAAATGGATTCATCACAAAATAGTTTTGTGAAAGAGAGAATTCTATTGGTAAGGATAAAAATACCATTGGTCCAATAGTAGACTCTACTTTGTATCTTGAATCTATGAATCACAAATGAAAACGAGATATGTGTCAATTTTGATTAAGGTATTAAGTAGCAAAATAATTGTCTTCACCATTGAGGAAAGGAACCATAAATCCAAATTCATTTGTACAGATATGCTTGCAACGCAATAAGAAAGAAGGATTTTGCAAAATAGTCTTCCATTGCTAACAAACATTGCTAAACTTTATCAAAACCGATAAAGGGAGCCAAAGGAAGACAATTTCAAGAATTTCAAATGGAATACAACTCCAAATAGCTGGATCCATAATAAAACAAGGAAATCACCTAACATAAAAGAAAACAGACATGATATCATCAAAACAACTTTCAATTAATGGTGAATAGAATAAACAATATAGATAAGCAATTTTCCATCTACAAATATAGTAAAATGCACATATACATAATGTATAAAACCATATGAGCCACAAGAACATTATTAAAATAGTTAAAAAGAACTCACAAATTAACTATTAATCTTAATAAGTATTTTTTTCTGTCTGTATTAATGTATATATTTCTCAAGCCATAAATCAAAATTGATTTGTGGCTTAAGAAATAGTAATTATATATTTTAACTAAGTAGATATAGCACCTGGTCTAAGCCACACAAACCCTTAACATGACTAGTTTTTTTTCCAAAGAATTTTGAAATATTGATCTTCACATTAAGAAAGAATTTCGAACTAGTAACTTTCTTAATAGAAGTGAGTAATAAACCTCATCATCATCTATTCTACATAAACAAATACATATTTTAATTAAATTCATATTTTAATTTGTAAAAACAATTAATAATTAAAAATAATATATTAAAATTATTTAAGAATACTTAAAATTAAATTTAATTAAGATCACATCAATCTTTATGGTTGGATATTTTTGATATCTCTTTTTTCTTACTATATACTTCAAACATTAATTATTTTACAAAACAAGATTCTTAAAATTTAATTACATATTAATTTATTTATTAAATTAAGAAAATAACTAATTCTCCTATTAACCCATTAAAAAATATTACATAAACTTATAAACTCATACAATCACTTAACATCAACATCAATTAATAAAAAATATCATCCACTCATATATAAAACACAGAGTCAACTTATTCAAATAAACACTTACGCACAAATGTATAAATGTGCACTTTATTTAATAAAAATATGATTCAGATACAATTATCTTTATATAATATTGTGCATTGCTATAAAAATATATTTTAGAAAATAAATGAATCTTGGTTTTTTTTGGATGAATGTTATTTTTTTATTTGGTTTCAATATTTATGATGTTTTGTAGGTTTTTTTTTGGGTCTTAATTTTTACATAGTTATAAATTTTTAGTATGTCTATCTTAGTAATTGTTAGATATATTATTTTGTGTTATGGAAATTAATTAATTTTGATTAATTAAAAATAAATAAATCAAAACTAAATAAATAATGATATTGTAATGTCACGACTACATATTAGATAACATTACAACAATAATTTTTTTTATTTTTATTTTGTCCATATCTAACATTATACATATACATGAATACTCATGACCGGAATTTAAATTCTCAGCACTTATTAACCGTTTTATATTAAAATTCAATGTTAAAAAGATCACTTGCATTAATTCCCACTGGCAACTTTGTATCTACAGTTTTAGATTTGATATATCTTATACGGATATTGAACTATGCGTTCAACCCCAGTCATTTATACCCCTCGGTTATGATGCGTTCCACTTGGCGCGAGTTACATAAATCTATAGTGAAGGCTATCAACTCTGCTTGGATTAGCTGTACTGTGCATTTATGTATAGGGGACAGCTGCCATAAGTTTTCTTTGGTTTTCTCGAGATTCGTTATGGTCTATATGATACTATCGACTTAGAACGAAGAGTCATTTAAGGAATTTTTGTTAGGCGAGAGCTCCAAATTGGCCTCTCTATCGCCGGAAACCCTAGGTAACTCTGTCCTTGTTTCTCTAAAAATTGCTTGTTGATTTTTTCTAAGCCCTCATTGTGGGATCATTCTTCTGATCGATGCTGAAAATTATCTCTCCAACTGATTGATAGAGGTGCCATCGTTCTAATCCTCGAAGGTGGGTTTCGTGAGTGTTTACAGCTAGTGGGATTTCTGCATTGTTCCTTTGTTGGGAAGTTCACAAGCGTAGCTGCTCAGGTAAGGTCGAACCGACCCCTTTTATTTTTCCGTTAACCCTTTTTTTCTGTAGCTAGCTTGCTGTAAGGGTATCCTCATAAATCGATTACTAGTTCACAGAGACATTTCTTTTCTAGCTCTACAGCCACAATAGAAAGGAAAAAATAATGGTAGTCACTCTTACTAAGAGACTTAATCTCCGTATCTTGTTTGACATTTATAGGCAATGGAAAGGGAGTCTCCTAAGCTCTCAGGTTCATATCCTAACTGGACTTTTCAGTCTGCATTGTTTTTTTCAACATTTATGTTCTTTTTTGGAACAAAACTACATTCTTACCCGCGGTGTTTGGTTTTTAATTCACTGCAAGTTTGTGACCATCATTATAGATAGTTCTAAACCTCAGTCACACAGTTGTGACTTATTTTTCTCCATCTCTTGTTAGCACAAGTACCGCGCTCTCCAATGGGAGATGAAATCTTTGGTTCCGCTCTCGCAATTTCCCAAATTTCTATCGCTAGATAAATTTTTGTTTGGTTTTTCTCTGGTAGTGAGATTAGTAGCAAACAATTTTCATTAGGCTCTGTAATGTTTAATTATCTTTGTGAACATTCACCTTGCAGACTTTTATAAGATGTATCTGATAGGTTAACCCCTTGGGTTTTTCCAAAATCTTTTAAGAGAAGAGAGCATTATTTGCTTACTACACTATTAACGATGTTTATCTTAATACATTCCTTCTTGGTTTGCTGAGTTGAAAGAATTGTATCTATATTTGGATTTTTGTCTTACAAATGTACTCTTTCGAATAGGGAAAGTTTGATTTATTTCTTGGCAATGGTATAATCCGTGGAGGTTATTTACTGTATGAATGATACTCAGAGTTTTGAATTTACTTGCTTACCTCTGGTCTTTTCTTTCTATTTCACTTTCTATGTACAGAGTTGCTTCTGGTACTTAATTTTTACCATAATGCTCCTCCGTTTTATATTTTTTGGTCTTTTAGTTTATATAAACTGATAAACGCACCCCCCTATTGCATGAGTTTGTGAAGAGCTTTCCCCTTCTATTCAGAACATTCTATTCGAGGAGAGGGTTTCTCCCCAACCCTGGCTCCAATTTCGTAATTCCTATCTCAACGATAGCATGTAAAGAAAACAAAGGGTATAATCTACTGTTGAGCACCCTTTCAGAGGATGCTATGTTTGTTTTTTTTAAATGAGTATTGTTAAAAATTATCCTTGATCTCTGCTATTTCATTTACAATCGTGTTTTGTCTGCACCACATACATTATATAGTTATTAATCTTCCTTATACCCAAGGATAAATTACTCTACAAACCCTCTTAGGGTTTAATTTATTTTCTACAGTTTAAACAATTGAACTGTATCCCTCAACAGTAATTTGTTTTCTCTTCCTTTGCATCTAAGTAGAACCACCTTTATTTTTAACATGTTATTTTTCCAATATGTACCATAAGTTGAAAATACAATCTATACAGTCAATTCAGCATCATAGCTTTCAAAACTGTACCATAAATTGAAAATAATAGTATATACAGTCAAATCAGCATAATAGCTTTCCAAACTGTACCATAAATTGAAAATAACAGTCTATACAGTCAAATCAGCATAATAGCTTTCCAAACTGTACCATAAATTGAAAATAATAGTCCATACAGTCATATGTTTTCTATTTAATACAAATAACAAGCTTTACCAGACGAACTTAATACTTATCTGGAAAAATTATTTCTCTCAAGCTGTGGTCCTCCCAACCTTCAAGGGAGTCTATTATGTCCTCCAATTTCCCCCTAGCTCCAGAATCTGGACGGTGCCACGGGTTAACAGTGGATTCTTCTGCTGTGACCTCTGGATGGCCAATCCAGTCACACTCATATATTCTGGATTTTCAAGGGCTGCTGAAAGTTATTTTCAACTGGTCCTAACTAGCTTTAGAAAATACTCCCCCTTTACCAAATTCACAAAACCCCTACTCCTATCCTGGGATTCAGCTTTATCCTCAGAGGAGTAGGTAACTGTTTCCAACTGTTCCCCATCCACCTCCTATTCTTGGAAATATTTCTTTACCATAAGCTTTTATATATATTTCATTTTAAAATATTTTCTTCTTTTAATTTGATTAACTGCTTCTAATTAATAAATCAGCAACTAAAATAGTTTTGCTAAATTAATAGTAATTTTTAAGTTTTTCTTGCTAGATAAAATAAACTAAGCAAATTGTCTTTAACTAGTTAACACTAGTTAAGTTTAATGAATCTGTCACAACTTCCCCTCCTGGAAGTAACACCGTCCTCGGTATTTCAGCCTAGCTCTGTAAAGAGCTTCGGGTAAGCTTCTCGCATAAATTTCTCGTCCTCCCAAGTAGCTTCTTCTGGTCCGAAGTGCTTCCATTGCACTCTTACCTGGACGAATACTCGTTTGCGGAGTTTGATTTCTCTTCAGTCAAGTATGCATTACGGCTCGAAAAAAAACTCTCCATCCGGTTCTACCTGAAAAACAAAATGTTTTCAAGTCAGTACTCATCAATTTCATTCAAAATTTTAAGTTAGGATTTTATCTCTATCCTACCTGAATATTTGCCAATGAATCACATGTTTTTCATCATGAACATATCACTTCAGTAAAGACACATTGAATACATTTTGAACTTGAATGTGGCTGGGTAAAGCCAACCGATAAGCCACTGGTCCTACCCTTTCCAATACTTGGAAAGGTCCACAGTATCTGGGAGATAATTTAGCACAAGAGGTCCACCTCAAGGTACTCCTCTTGGGTTTAATTCTTATGTAAAAATGATCTCCTACTGCGAACTCACAATAAGACCTTTTCTTATCTGCATAACTATTTTTCCGGTCTTGAGCGACCTTTAGGTTTTGTCTTATTCTTTTTACTTCAGCTTCCATTTCTGCCAACATCTCAGGTCCCAACAATAACTTAGTTTCAGGACTTCCCCAATTTATAGGTGTACGACATTGCCTACCATACAATGCCTCGAAGGGACTCATTTTTAAGGATTATTGATACCCGTTGTTATAAGCAAACACAACTAGGTGCAAATAATCCTCCCAATTGGTTGGCTACTGCATCACATACATGTGCAGCATGTATTCCAGTACTTGGTTTACCCGCTCTCTTTCCCATCAGTATGAGAGTGATAGGTGGTGCTAAAATGTATTTGTGTTCCCAGACCGGAAAACAAGGCTTTCCAGAATGCGGATGTGAAATTAACTTCCTAGTCTGAAATCACAGTCTTAGGTATGCGATACAACCTGAATATTTCCTTCATAAAGATATCAGCAATCTGCATTGTCTTGTATGTAGACTGTACAAGTATGAAATGTGGAGATTTGCTTAGTCTGTCTACCACTACCATGATGGAGTCATGCTGTCTTTTTGTCCGCAGTAAATTCGTGATGAAATCTAGGGAGATAACCTCCCACTTCAACTCAGGTATAGGTATGGGCTGCATTAATCCTACAGGATGTTGGTGCTCCACCTTTACCTGTTGGCATTCCAAACATTTGCTTAAATATTCAACTATCTCTTTACGCATGCCTGGCCAATAATATACCTTTCTTATTGCGTTAAGCATTTTCTGATATCCGGGATGAGCAGCATACTTGCTACGATGCGATTCATTCAGTATTAAATCTTTTAGTACTATACGCTTAGGCACATATATTCTTCCTCGGAAGGTCAACACCTGATCCTCATTTCTTCCATACTTAGATGTCTTGCCTTGCTTCCTATCTTCCTCAATTTGTTGCCATAGGAATTTGTATTCTGGATCTTTCTATGCCTCTTCCTTTAATTGTGCCAAGAATTTTCTTTCTAGTTGATTATAATATAATCCATAAATTCCATGTAGTTTCCTACTCAACACATCAGCTACTCGATTTTCCTTTCCCTTCACATGATGTCTGTCCATATCAAATTCACTTAGAAAAGAATTCCATCTTGCTTGTCTAGAATTTAAATTTTCTTGCTTAAAATAATTAGTTAAGCTACTATGGTCTATTTTAAGTACAAAATTCTTACCGAGCAAGTAATGTCTCCACACCCAGAGAGCATGTACCACTGCTGTCAGCTCCAAATCATAAGCGAAATATTTATGTTCATGGTCCTTTAATTTTCTAGACTCATATGCCACCACTTTTCCTTCCTGGGTCAATATAGCTCCAACACCCTTTTTACTTGCATCAATACAAACCTCATAATCTTCAGAAGGGTCTACTACCCTCAGAACCAGTGTTGTAGTTAAGAGTTTCTTCAGCTTTTCAAAGCTGCCCTGGCACTCCGTAGTCCATTTGAATCACTTTCCCTTCTTCTGCAAAGATGTAATAGGGAAATTTTTTTTAGAAAATCCCTGTATAAATCTTCTATAATGCCCTGCTAATCCCATAAATGATCTAATATTGGCCACATTTTGGGGCACTTGCCATTCCATGATAGTTTTGATGTTTTCTGGATCAACAGCAGTTCCCTCATCTGAGATAACATGCCCTAGATATTTGATTTCTGTTTTAAAGAAGTCGCATTTACTGAACTTGGCATACAACTGATGCTTTCTTAACATCTCCAAAACTATCCTCAAATGCTCTTTATGTTCCTCCTCGCTTTTATAATATATCAATTTGTCATCTATGAAGATAACTACAAAATTATCCAAAAATTGATGAAATATGCCATGCATCAACCTCATAAAGGTTGTTGATGCATTCGTCAATCTGAAGGGTAGCACCACGAATTCATAGTGCCCGTAGCGAGTACGAAATTTTGTCTTACAAATATCTTCATCTTTGATATGAATCTGATGATATCCAGATCTTACGTCTATCTTAGAGAACACCTTAGCCCCTCTTACTTGATCGAACAAGTCATCAATTCTTGGTAAGGGGTATTTATTCTTGACAGTTAGCTTATTAAGATTCCTGTAATCCATGCATGTATGTAAGGTTCCATCTTTCTTTTTAACAAATAGGACTAGTGCTCCCCATGGGGACATACTTGGATGGATATAACCTTTGTCCAACAGTTCTTGTAGCTGCATTTTCAGTTCAGTTAGTTTTGGCACGCTCATCTTGTAAGGAGCTCTCGACACCAGGGAGGCTCTTGGTAGCAATTCTATGGTGAAGTCAATATCCCTTTTAGGCGGCAAACCAGGAATGTTTTCTGGGAAAACATCTAGAAATTCCTATACTACTGGAATCTCTTCCATCATTGGTGCCTTTTCCTTGGAGTTTGTACACCCCACTTGAATTACATATAGTTGGCATCCTTTTCTGATGCATATACCCATTTGGGATGCTGTGATTGGTCGTAGTTGTATTGGCCTTTTAATTCCTTGAATCTCTTTTCGTGTGCCATCTTGCATTCTATTATAAATGACCTTTTCCTTGCAGTCCACTAATGTCCATTGTCTTTCCAACTATTCCATACCCAATAACACATCGTAAGATCCCAGTGGTAGGATATTTAGATCTACTTGTAACTGGTGTTCTGCCACTTCCAACACACAGTTAGGAACTTTTGCAGTTACCTTTCGTTTTGCCCCAGTAGCTAGCTATACTAACCAAGAATTCTTAAATTTTTGTTCCTTCAATTTACACATTTCCACTAACTTGGGACTTACATAACTCAAACTTGCTCTAGGATCTACCAAAATTGAAACAGGTTTAGTTAGTAAAGTACCTTCTAGTTCAATCATTGTGGGCTGAAAATCAGCCTGCCGGTCTTCCAAGGCTGCATTGATACAGGGTATGTTACGCACCACGTCCCCCACTATAGATGCTTCCTGCAGATTTGCTACAGTTTCATTTTTATTTCAATGTGGACGATTTTTATAATAATGAGCCTCCCCACAGCCCCAGCATTGCAAAGGAGGTTTTGTAATTTGCCCTTGCTCTGGCTTGGTAGATGCTTTTGTGCACTTCTCTTCCACTGGCCATTTGGTTCTTTGGTGATTTCTACCAAATTGCTTACTGATGGAGTTTCATGCTGCACTTTTAAAATTTCCACTTTTACTGCTTTTAAAATTGGAGTTATTTTTTTGGCTTTTCTTTGGCTGCCAGCTTTTTCCTCCTTCACCTTTGGCCTTGGACTGCTGATAGCACATCCGAGCTTTACGAATGGCTTTATCCATGGTTTGAAGATTAACAAATTCTATTCGTTCCCTCATATGTGTAGGTAGACTACTCAGGAACCTCTGCACTTTGGCATTTTCCACTTAGAGATAAGGAACGTAGCGCAGTAGGGAAGTGAATTTAGTGACATAATCGTCCATGGTAATCTTTCCCAACCATAGATCATGAAATTCTTTAGCCTTGTCATCATAAAACCTTCCTGTCAAATACTTGTCTTTAAAGTACTGCTGAAATAGCTCCCAAGTAATGTCCTATTTATCAATGCTGCGTACATTTTTCACTTCCTCCCACCACAGAGTGGCCATTTCCCGTAACTAGTATATAGCCAATCGGGCCTTCAGATTGCTACTGTATTCATACACCAGAAAGTACTTATTTATATTAATTCACTAGGCTTCAACCACCTCCTCTGCCTCACCATCAAAATTTGGCAGTTTAATTTTGTGAAATTCCCCCTGCAATTCCACTTTCTGTCTCTTATTGTCTTGCTGTTCAGACAAATTGCTCGACTCTGCCTCGTTGTAATTCTTGTTTTCTCTTTTATGAAAGGGACTCTTTTTAGCTCTGCCTGTAGTGTTATTTCTAGTTTGCTGGTCTTCTTGTTCTGTTGATAATTCTTTTTCAACACAGGGATGCCCCATCTCCTGATTTTGTTTGTCAGATAAACTCTTTAAAATTTTCTCCTAGTCTTGCAACATTCGCTCATTATCCTTCCTGAGCCTTAGCATTTCCTCTCGTAGTTGTTGCACTGTGTTCAACAAAAAACTAGTTTGGTGCTGCTATTCTTCAAGTAACCGAATGGTCTTTTGATGTTTTTCTACACTTAATTGTACCCACATTTCTGGGTTCATGACTGCTGCTTGAGTTTCCTCTGGTTGCGTTTGTGATGCTGTCACTCTTCTCATTATCACTCGCTTTCTTTCTTCTTTCTCTCTGTGCACTATTCAGAGACACAAATTTACTGTTAGTGGACCCTCAGGGTCCCAAAGTAGTAACCTTTAGCTCCGATACCACTTGTCATGACTACATACTAGATAACATTACAACAATAATTTTTATTTATTTATTTTTTCCATATCTAACATTATACATATACATGAATACTCATGACTGGAATTTAAATTCTCATCACTTATTAACCGTGTTATATTAAAATGCAATGTTAAAAAGATCACTTGCATTAATTCTCACTGGCATCTTTGTATCTATAGTTTTAGATTTTATATATCTTATACGGATATTGAACTATGCGTTCAACCCCAGTCATTTATACCCCTCGATTATGATGCGTTCCACTTGCTGTGAGTTACATAACTCTACAGTGAAGGCTGTCAACTCCACTTGGATTAGTTGTAATGTGCATTTATGTATAGGGGACAGATGCCATAAGTTTTCTTTACTTTTCCTGGGATTCGTTACGGTCTATCTGATACTATCGACTTAGAACTAAGAGTCATTTGTGGCATTTTTGCTGGGCGGGAGCTCTAGATCAGCCTCTCTGTCACCGAAAACCCTAGGTAACTTCGTCCTTGTTTCTCTAAAAATCACCTGCTAGTTTTTTCTTAGCCCTCATTGTGGGATCATTCTTCTAATTAATGATGAAAATTGTCTCTGCAGTAGATCGACAGAGGTACCATCGTTTTAATTCTCAAAGGTGGGTTTCATGAGTGGTTATAACTAGTGGGATTTCTGCATTGTTCCTCTGTTGGGAAGTTCACAAGCGTAGCTTATCAGGTAAGGCCAAACTGGCCCCTTTGATTTTTCCGTTAACCCTTTTTCTCCGTAGCTAGCTTGCTGTAAGGGTATCCTCATAAATTGATTACCAATTCACGAAGACATTTATTTTCTAACTCTGCAACCACAATAGAAAGGAAAAAATCATGGTAGTCGCTCTTACTAAGAGACTTAATCTCTGTGTCTTGTTTGAAATTTACAGGAAATGGCAAGGGAGTCTCCTCAGCTCTCAGGTTCATACCCTAACTGGAATTTTCAGTCTGCATTGGTTTTTTCAGCGTTTATGTTCTTTTTTGAAACAAAACTACATTCTTACATGCGGTGTTTGGTTTTTCGTTCACTGCAGGTTTGTGACCACCATTAAAAATAGTTCTAGACCTCATTCACACGGCTGTGACTTATTTTTCTCCATCTCTTGTTAACACAGGTATCGTGCTCTCCAATGGGAGCTGAAATCTTTGGTTCTGCTCTCGCAATTTCCCAAATTTCTATCACTGGATAAATTTTCTTTTGGTTTTTCTCTGGTAGTGAGATTAGTAGCAAACAATGTTCATCAAGCTCTGTAATGTTTAATTATCTTTGTGAACATTCGCCTTGCATACTTTTATAAGATGTATCTGATGGGTTAACCCCTTGGGTTTTTCCAAAATATTTTAAGAGAAGAGAGGGTTATTTGCTTACTGTACTATTAACAATGTTTATATTAATACATTCCTTCTTGGTTTGTTGAGTTGAAAGCATTGTATCTCTATTTGGATTTTTGTCTTACAAATGTACTCTTCCGAATAGGGAAAGTTTGATTTTTTTCTTGGCAATGGTATAATCCGTGGAGGTTATTTACTGTATGAATGATACTCAGAGTTTTGAATTTACTTGCTTACCTCTAGTATTTTCTTTTTGTTTCACTTTCTCTGTACATAGTTGCTTCCGATACTTAATTTTTACCATAGCAATCCTCCGTTGTATATTTTTTGGTCTTTTAGTTTATATAAATTGATAAACGGACCCCCCCATTGCGTGATTCTGTGAAGAGCTTTCCCCTTCTATTCAGAACATTCTATCTGAGGAGAGGGTTTCTCCCCGACCCCGGCTCCAATTTCGTAATTCCTATCTCAGTGATAGCATGTAAAGAAAACAAAGGGTATACTCTAATGTTGAGCACCCTTTCAGACGATGCTATGTTTGTCGTTTTTAAATGAGCATTGTTACAAATTATCCTTCATCTCTGCTATTTCGTTTACAATCATGTTTTTTCTGCACCACATACATTAGATAGTTATTAATCTTCTTTGTACCCAAGGATAAATTACTCTACAAACCCTCTTAGGGTTTAATTTTTTTTCTACAGTTTAAACAATTGAACTGTATCCCTCAACAGTAATTCATTTTCTCTTCCTTTGCATCTAAGTGCAGCCACCTTTATTTTTAACATGTTATTTTTCTAGTCTGTACCATAAGTTGAAAATACAGTGTATATGGTCAATTCAACATAATAGCTTTCCAAACTATACCATAAATTGAAAATAACAGTCTATACAGTCAAATCAACATAATAGCTTTCCAAACTATACCATAAATTGAAAATAACAGTCTATACAGTCAAATCAGCATAATATCTTTCCAAACTGTACCATAAATTGAAAATAACAGTCTATACAGTCACTTCTTTTCTGTTTAATACAGATAACACAACTTTACCAAACGAACTTAATACTTATCTAGAAAAATTATTTCTCTCAAGCTGTGGTCCTCCCAACCTTCAAGGGAAGCTATTACGTCCTCCACTTGCCCCCTAGCTCCAGAATCTGGACGGTGCCACGAGTTAACAATGGATTCTTCTCCTATGACCTTTGGATGGCCAATCCAGTGACACTAAGATATTCTGGCTTTACAAGGGCTGCTGAAAGCTATTTTCAACTGGTCCCAACCAGCTCTAGAAAATTCTCCCCCTTTACCAAATTAACAGAACCCCTACTTCCCTCCTGGGATTCAGTTTTATCCTCAAAGGAGTAGGTAGATGTTTCCAACTATTCCCCAACCACCTCCTATTCTTGGAAACATTTCTTTCCCATCAACTATTATATATATTTCATTTTAAAAGATTTTATTTTTTTAATTTGATTAACTGCTTCTAATTAATAGATCAACAGCTAAAATAGTTTTTCTAAATTAACAATAATTTTTAAGTTTTTTTTGTCAGATAAAAGAAACTAAGCAAATTGTCTTTAACTAGTTAACACTAGTTAAGTTTAATGAAGCTGTCACATGTAATTAATAAACAAATATATTATAATTAATAAATAAATATTGAGTTTACGAAAAATTTAAATATATAAAAAAATATTATACTTTTATATGTAAATATATATACTGATTTTTTTTTTTTTCCCAATTAATTGTGATGTTATTAAATAAAATTTCTATAAAATAATATATATTATTAAATATAATACAAAAGGATATATATTTATAATAATGATGTTAATTCATTTATTGTTGAGCTATTTACTGTTTATTGGGAAAGGATGGTGGAATATGGCGTTTGATGGTGGAATATTTCGTTTGATCCACTATTTTACAGATGCTACAGTGGATTTCATTTCTAGACAACCTAAAATATATCTACTAGTACTCTTTAGTGTCCATCGACACCAAGAGTGAACATCCATTATAAAATAAAAGAATATATTAAAATTATTTAGGAATACTTAAAATTAAATATAATTAAGATCACATCAATCTTTATGGTTGGATCTTTTTGATATCTCTTTTTTCATACTATATACTTCAAACATTAATTATTTTACAAAACAATATTCTTAAAATTTAATTGCATATTAATTTATTTATTGAATTAAGAAAATAACTAATTCTCCTATCAACCCATTAAAAAATATTACATAAACTTATAAACTCACTTAACATCAACCTCAATTAATAAAAATATTATCCATACATATATAAAACAAAGAATCAACTTATTCAAATAAACACTTATGCATAGATGTATAAATGTGCACTTGATTTAATAAAAATATGATTTAGATACCATTATCTTTATATAGTATTGTGCATTGTTATAAAAATGTGTCTTAGAAAAATGAATCTTGGTTTTTTTATGAATGTTATTTTTTTATTTGGTTTCAATATTTCTAATGCTTTGTAGGTTTTTCTTTCAAATCTTAATTTTTACATAGTTATAAATTCTTAGTATGTCTAGCTTAGTTATTTTGTGTTATGGTTATTAATTAATGATGATTAATTAAAAATAAATAAATCAAAACTAAATAAATAAAAAATATTATACTTTAACTAACAAACAAAGATATTGTAATTAAAAAATAAATATTGAGTTTAGGAAAAAATTAAATATATAAAAAAAATATTATACTTTTATATGTAAATATATATATTGAAAAATATATATTTATTATCTCAATTAATTGTGATGTTATTAAATAAAATTTCTATAAAAATAATATAAAAGGTAATATATTTATAATAATGATGTTAATTCGTTTACTCTTGAGCTATTCACTATTTACTGGAAAAGGATGGTGGAATATGGCGTTTGATGGTGGAATATTTCGTTTTACTGGAAAAGGATGGTGGAATATGGCGTTTGATGGTGGAATATTTCGTTTGATCGACTATTGTACAGATGCTACTGTGGATGTGATTTCTAGACAACCTAAAATATATTTACAAGTACTCTTTAGTTGCCATCGACATCTACAATCAGATTGTTCAAGAGTGAACATCAATATTTATAATTAATAAAATTCAAAATAAGTAGAATTATAATTTATTATTTAGTTGAAAAAAAGAAACTGTTATATTAAACATGGGTGGAATAGAACCGTTTGATTTAAAAATCAAACCAAAAGTAATACGAAGGCAATAGTGTCCTCACGTTGTGCGTTGTTCTACTAACGAGAGTTTGGAAACCTGAAATTAAAACGATTTTTATATTATCATTATAATCTCAGATCCAACTTTATTGTGCAATTTCTTTTCCAAGCAGAAGTGTCACTTTGTAGCATATTGATTAGTTATTAAATTAGTTGCTGCGTCTCTCAAGTAAGATTTGGAGTAGAAGGGACTCAAAGTTTCAGTTTGGTAAAGGTTGAACAAATGAAAAATAACAATAAAGAAAAAGAAGTAACGTCATAGAATGCATCCATTTAAATGTTTCTCTATCAGTTGAAAATGTGGCGATTGAATACATAGAATAGAAGTGATAAAAATGGACCAACCATTTTAGATACATGAAAGGTCCTTTAATTTTTAAATGATGTGAATGGTACAATGTTTTAAATAATGGGAACAATATAATGTTTTGTACTACAGTGTATTTGAATATTGAAATAAAAGTGTGATGTTATTAAATAAAATTTCTATAAAATAATATATATTTTTAAATATAATACAAAAGGTAATATATTTATAATAAATATGTTAATTTCTCAATTGTTGAGCTATTTACTGTTTACTGGGAAAGGATGGTGGAATATGGCGTTTGATGGTGGAATATTTCGTTTGATCGACTATTTTACAAATGCTACAGTGGATGTGATTTCTAGACAACCTAAAATGTATTTACTAGTACTCTTTAGTGTCCATCGACATCTACAATTGAATTTTTCAAGAGTGAACATCGATTATAAAAATGGAAATGTAAAATGGTGAACAACGTATCATAAACTTGTAGATTAACACTGATATGAAGCAAAGGAGAAGAAACACAAATTAATTTGAAAAATTAAAGTATACATGACATGCTTTAAATATTCAACTATATTACATAGTGTTTACATATTACAACTCGTGGATGTGCAAATTTAAGACTGATATGAAGTTTGAGCATCATAAAAAAAAACACACCAGTAATTGTTTTTTTCCAATAAAATATTAAAATGAAATGAACCATTTTTTTCTATAGTTCGCCAAGATGAAACATGTATATCTCTATAGAGTTTTGTGCCCTGGCAATAAACTTATGCATAGGTTTGTGCACTAAAGACCAACTTATTTTTTTTTCCAATAAAATATTAAAATGAAATGAAGCATTCTTTTTCTATAGATAGCCAAAATGAATCATATATATCTCTATATACCCTGACGGCTTCTGCAGTGAGACATGAAGAGTTTTTGTGCCCTGGTGATAAACTTATCCAGAGCTTTGTGTACCAAAGATCAACTTACCTAATCATGGATATTTCTATGGAATTTAACTACCTCTGAAGAAGGCTCACGAAACTTTCAGCAGTATTAAATCAACAATAATTTGGTTAGGGCTAAATCAATAGTATTTTGATTTGGGTTTTCATATTTTTTTTTGGCTGTGGGATCTTCTGTATTACAGGGAAGAAATCCATGCATTGCTGAAGGATAATAGTTCAAGGTGAAACAGAACAAATCGTTGTCTCGCCCAGGCCCACATCACGATAGAGACATGGTAAGGGTTCGAATATTTATTCACGAGTTTGAATATGTGTATGTCGACCTCTCTCCCTAAAGAGAAAATAATTCGAACAGTAATGGGGCGCTAGAGGCCCTGACAAGGTTCTCTTATTACAATAAGGAATAGGTTCCGATTGTGATAAGATCAACAGTAAAAAAAAAATTATGAACAGTAAATGTCGTGTGTCAATAATGGAATTTATGAACAGTAAGTTGATTTATATTTCATAATACCTTACTGTGTCGAGATGGAGGAAGAACCTAGAGAGAATAGAAAAGAGGATGAAAAAAAGAAGTATTCAAAAGCTTACCGTCTAGAGCGTGCATTCTACAGCTGTGAAGCTCCTCACAAGGATTTCTTACTTCGATCCGACTAGCCAGAGTCCTGGTTCTCTACCTCCAAATGTCTCGGCTGCTCTAAACGAGGCGGCCTTATGGTCTGAAATAAATTGAGCATTACGGAATGTCAACCATTACAGCAGACAGGTTGATTGAAAACCAAACTTGGTGCAACTCCTCCCACGCGTCTTAGTGGAACAACTCCGTAGAACCATTCTCTTCGTTCGTACCCTCCGCCCACGTCAAACACAACTATTTCCACCTGAACGAAGTCCACCATACGTTTGGGCGACGCTCTGGTTCATCTTCCTGTAACGGTTCCCGCTTGTGTCATCGCTGTGCAGAATTCGTTGCACGTGGCACTGCATGAGTATAATGGCCATTAAAGTATTACATTTATATCGAACAAGAATCTAAGTGACTTTGTTCAATGATGGCTTGAAATTTATATATAGATTACTATCGGCTAGGGTAAAAATCAAACAACCATTATAAAATTAAATATTATAAATAAAATTATTTTATTTTTAATATTTCAAATGTATTTATTTACACTATAATTTATTAATCGATAGTGAATCTGAAATTGATAAAAAAAATTATTAGCATATTAATTAAATTTGAACTGAAAAACTAACTAGCATCCTTCAAACTGCTAAAACCTACAGAGCATATTCTCAGGCTAACTAAGGAAAAATGGTTAAATTCATGTGGAGCAGAATTCGTTGCACATGGAACCTGGTGAGGATAATGGCCCCGGCCTGTGCAACGTCTACCAACCACATGGCACTATTAACATACATGCCAATACATGGATGATTTATTTTCCGGCGGGTTCCATAATTCCGATTGCTGTAGGCTCCAACGCTGCTCCCATTGGCAGATGTATGGACATCGATATTTCTTGTTATTTCCAAAGATGGCCACCTCCATAAAAATCCCATGATTAAACCTAATACGTTAAGCTAACCACATGCCATGCGACTTCCACCATAGAACTTTCTCGCCTGAAATGTGTCCTTATTTCGCTCTAATCCCTCATACCCTCATACGTGGAGATAAATAAGAGGTATAATAAATTTTTAATGATAATTTGGTAAAAAATTAATTTAAGTAGGGTTTAAACACTTGATTTAGACATGCAAGGAGGTTATGGCTTTTAATTTCATTCATTAATTGAGTGGCGACGACCAGAATATACCAAAATCTTTCAATCTAGACCATTGGATGAAAAATTTTAAGTAGGAAAAGGATTAAAGTAGCCAATTCCAACAGGGGGTTACACCTATCGGCATAAATATGCGAATAGCAGCAACGCCTTCCTCGGAAAAGTATTTGAGATTTAGGAGTGCGCTAGCCAAAGACCTGAGTTTGAGAAAAATTGTTACGCTTTCTAACAAATGAGTAAATAAAATTACAATGACTGAAGAAATATGAGTAAATGTATTAAGAATTATAGTCCACCTAGGATTATGCAGTACCCTACTCCAAAAATCATGCCACCACTCACATCATGATTCAACACCAACTTGTTTCCATACCATGAAATGAATGCCCACAAGACAAAACTCACTGATCCATTACCACCTATGGCAATCCCTTTTGCCAGCCCTTGTTCAAGCCCTAGTTTCACTGTTTCTTCAAGTGCACATGGAAACTTTTCCATAGCCTTTGTTTCTCCAACAAAAGAATAAACGGTTCTAATAGAAGAGACAGCTTGCCCTACAATTATACTACACCGATTATATTCTGCATGCATCTTTTTCGCTACCCTTATCAGTGTTCTACCGTAAAGCAGTCCTCCAACTATTAGTAAACTTGATAGGGGTAATGTCAGCAATGCCAATTTCCATGACAAATATAAATTGGCCGCATAGCAGACAATGAAATTTGACAAATTCATGATGAAATTTGGAACCTGAAAACCCACCTAGACAAGATATATTAGAATCCACCTAGCTATAGATATCTATGAGCAGTATATTAGCTAATTGAATTTCTAAAAACAAATAACCTATCCTGAGATATCTCAATGACATTGATTTGTGACTGCAACTACTTCATAACAAAATTGTGACAATATTTTTATCTTTTTTACTATAGTCACTAGATAACTCACATTCCATGAAATGAAGCTTATTCCTTGATTTCTTACTACAGTGATTAAGGCCCAAAATTTATCTCCAACAAAATTTAAATTTATAGAAACTATGACATCCTATTATATTAACCACTCAATTATCTTATAAAATTAAACACACTTATCATTTATTACAACTTAAACCACTTTCTGTTGGAATGGTAGAGAGGAGAAACACAAAACAATTCACACACAAATCATATGAGTTGATGTTCTTCTATTAATCTTCAATCTCTCTTAATCACAATGAATACAATGAACCTGGCTAAGGATATTTAACTTACGAAACTCAACTTGACATGCACACACTTACCAATCTCAACTTCACCAATCACTCACCTAACTGACTCTCTAACTCACTTACCAAACTCATTTTTCAATATTTTTGGTCCTTATGATGAGTATAAGTACTAATATTAATAAAAGTAAAGTTATGATAATTAAATTTAAAAATGATTACATATGATACATTTATATATGCTAATTAGTTGGAGGAAGTCACTTCATACAAATAAATTTTTTGTTACTCATAGTCTATGACAATTTTAATTGGAATTATCACATTAGGAAAAGGATAAATGGAGGATGGAAAACTACTCTACTTTTCAAAGCAATTATAAGGTAGCAAATATTTGAATATGGCATAAAGAAAAATAAATTTTGAGACTCTTGTCACTCCTCTTATTTTATATGGATCTGAGGTTTGGGGTTATAGTGTTTCCATAGAGTCATGGAAAAGTTAGCAAATATTTGAATATGGCATAAAGAAAAATAAATTTTGAGACTCTTGTCACTCCTCTTATTTTATATGGATCTAAGGTTTGGGGTTGTAGTGTTTCCATAGAGTCATGGAGAATGATTGAATGAATCCAAAAGCAATTTATAACCTAGGATCTCGATATTAAATGAAATACTCTCTACCTTATCCTCTTGATTGAAAGAAGCACTTCCCCCATTGAAAACATGACTCACACTAGGTATCTTATTATACAACACATAAGCCATAAGATTTCTTAAAACTGCTTCTAACACTAGCCAAAACTCTGACCTTTTTCTCTAGGGAGGATGGTAGATGGATGCTTAGGCTAGACCATTGGAGGATGAAGAAAGAGATCATTTTAATACTAGCACAACCATATAAATTAAATCTGTGGAAAATAAGGATATGCATTAATCCATAATAATGATAAAAAATAATTACTACATGGTACATCCAAAGTGCCAAAATGTAAAAAAAAGAAAAGAGAAAGAAGATAACTAAATTATAAACTTATTTTAAATTGTTATTAATAATAAATAATAAAAGTAATTATTATAAATAAAAATTACATGGAACAGGATCCATAACAATGGAGATTTAGCCCCACTTTACTATAGTATTTGAAGGTGTAAATAGGCTTTGTTACAATACCATGGGTGTTTCCCACGAATCATTAATACCACATGCATAAAAAACAATAACTTGATTTATATTAGACTTTATATTAAACTTGTTTAGATGACAAGTTTTTTAATTAATCAATTTAATTTAAAGGGGAAAATGACATAACTACTTTGAGTATAGATTTCAACCTTTAATTTTGTATGTTAAATAAGTCTTACTAGACATTAATCATCATTATAGAATATAAAATCACAAATAAAAATAAAATAAAATAAATCTAGATTAATATATAATATATAAATACCAATTTTAAATTTAAAAAATAAAATGTTAAAATTTATATGGTTTTATTATTTATATTTAAAAAATAATTGATTAAATATTTGTAAATTAGATACCATTACGTTTAAAAAAAGAAAGAAAGTTGTGATGTAAGAGGACAATACTGCAAGTGGTAGTTAGGAAGTTTAATTCTCTCTCGAGATACATAACTAATGCGAAGGTCGTTATTTTTAAAATTACGGATCCACTAGCTACTATGAAAAGACATAATAATTTTTTTTGCCCTATATATTTTTGTATTTATACCTATTTTATTTTTAATTTTTAATTTTATTTTTTGAAATAATTTCAAACTTGATGGTTTTGAAAAAGTGAATATACATCTAATATGTGCTCTCGTATAACATTTTTTCTTAGGATTTTAAAATATATTCTTTAAATGTATTAATTAAAATTATTTAATAAATTATGTGCTTTCCTATAATTTTTTTGTTTAGAATTTTTAAATATATCCTTTAAATATATTAAATGTATTATTTAAAATTATTTAATAAATTATCTGCCTCATATAAATGGAAACCTAAATATATAGAAATTTCCATGTAATTTACGTTCGTAAAAGTTAAAATGTCGATTTTACGTTTATACAAATCTGAAATTTTCAAATTGGGAGAAAGCGAAAATCTAAATGTATATATGATCTTAATTTAGAATAGTAAAAATGTTTTATGCTTTTTTTTTAATTTTCTTTTTTGAATAATTTTATATTTTCTAGTTTATATTAATTTAAAATTTATTTATGCTTTATTATTGATGTGCAATACTTGGGATTTCTATAAAGGAAAATCGGTGTTGAGCCCCCTCTGTTCCTCGACAAAATGGTTGGTGCCATTCATGGAGGTTTCGAATGTGTGAGTGGTGGTGGAACATCGGAAATTGTTTTTGCCGCTGCTGTGCAGAGGCTTGTGTAGAAATTATATAAATTTTGTGTTATATATCCAAGATTCTCTTGATCAAACACTATTTTAACTTCATGCACAATACAAAATTTATTTCACCATTGATCATGACATGCGGAAATTAAATCAATTGCAATGCACACATGAAACAATAAAAATTCACACATATTAACACAGTTGTTTAACGGGAAAGCCTGAAGCTAAAAACCCCAACTATCTATATATAATATATGTCATAGAGATCATGTAAGAATCCTCATACAAAGATGATCATATCAAGCTCTCAACACAATACAATCGCTACACACTAATCAGGTCCGATCTTGCAAATCCATGCACCGATCTCTGCCACCTGCTAACCTGCCTCTACTGCGCAATCCCTGTTGAAGAATGGCTCTGAATGAACTCGAATTCACCAAGATTGCACTACGCAATCCTCATAGGCATCTCCACTGAGTGTTGGATGCAATCAATGCATCACTATAGTCACAACTGATAGTCATACTTGCCCTTTCACCTATCTCGCCACTGGTCTCCAGTGAAACTGCCATGCACTATAGTTAATTGATGTATTCTTTAGTTGATTAATGAGTTATTATTTAGTGAATTAATTAACTAATTAGTTCACTCCACTCTCACTAGTGTATCATTCAGTTAGAATAGATACAACTAGCTCAACTGATTTTAACTCCATTAACTACTCTTCCAACTCTGTCATAACTTTGCCACTGTAGTTCTAACTAGGTCTTCCATGCATGAACTCTAGTAAACCCTTAGGAATTGCATAATTCCTTCAGTTCACTGATTTGAAAAATCTATATACTGAAATTAAGTGCTCCAAGAGAATAAGTTGTTGTTTAGAATCTGATTATTATTAATAGTTAATAATAATCGACATGCATCTATTTTTAGATCGACGATCTATAAATAGACTTTGCCCAATCTTCTAAAAATAGAATTTCATCTATTTTTCACATTTGACCAACCATCTACAAATAGCATCCTGGTACATATAGAATATGCTCACCATGTCTAAAAATAGACATACACCTAAAAATAGCCTGTGTGGGCCCCACCTAGTTTAGGTGATTATTTTCCAACTAGGATCAAGGATGATGTTTCAAGATTCCTCCTTCACTGTTTCTTGTTGCAAACTTCAACACTTACTCTCAACAAGAAAGTACTGTCTTTGCATGTGACATGCAACTCTATGCATTCGCCCTACAACTCTTGCTGCAACGCTTCCGAAACTGAAAGGCTCGAAACAACTCAATCAATATAATGCATCTATCATCAAAGTCTTTGACTTCTGCTTAGCTACTGCACATGTCTTCAGGAAACATTGCGCTGTTGAACTCTGCACTGATGCACTCTGCACCTTTTGTCAACTATGAACCGCGCTCCAGTATCTGACACTGTCACTTTGATCTTGCATCAATCCAGCTGATCATGCTACTATTAATTTATGGGCACCTCGTAGCTAGGTTCAATTCATGAGATCCAGACCATCTCCATGAATCCTGCTCATAAATCTTCTCTTGGGATTACTCATGCATGTCGCCCCACCTTTGACCTGGTGGGATAGCTGCAGGCACTCCCTCTGCCCATCTGGCACGAAATTTCTCTACATGAGTGGTTTCTCCCACTCCATGATCCTCATCTTGTGGTTGTTCCACATCCCGAGGTTCACTCTTACCTGCATGCAAATCTAGCTCCCTCTCAAGCTTCAATTGCATGGCTTTCTTGCACTTCCCAACAGTAGGAAGCTCCATAGAAATCCCATCTACTTCAAGTCTGTAGAGATTCTTATCTCGAATCCCAACCTTCTTGACTTGTCCTGTTGTTTTGTACCGAAGGAAAACTTTTCCTTCACTAAAGACAACATCATACCCTTTATCCTACAACATTGCGACAAAGATTAAATTCTTCTTTAAACCTGGAACATGCACTACATCTTGTAAAAGAATGAGTTTACTTGACACCCTCTGAAAGGTAATGGTACCAATGTTAGTCGCATTGTATCGTCCATTGTCGCCCAACTCAACATGCAACTGGAGATCTTTCTCCACCAAGTCACTAAAAAGATTCACATCTCCAATCTTGTGAAAGGAAGCACCACTCTCAAAGTACCACCTCGATCCCAATGCACTAGACACCATGCATGCGATCAATGAGAAGTCAAGCTCAAATTGCGAGGCAAGAGCCTCACCAGCTGCAGCTCCAACATCCTGCTTTTTCTTCTTCTTCTGTGGACAATTTGTGGCGAAATGCCCATGTTTGTGACAGTGAAAACAATTCACTTTGGACATGTCACGCTCTTTTCCATCTGCATCGGATTGAGAAGGATTTTTCTTCCCCTTCCCTTTCCTTGCTTTGGCAGCCAAAGCACAATCTTATTCATCATCATTCTTTAATGAAGATCCATCCCTGGTACTCCGCCTTATTTCCTCCTGCATAAGATCTGACCAAAGTCGCTCCCATCCTGGCAGTTTCTCCCGACCATTGACAGAGTCCTCGTAGCTATGCCAACTCTTCGGAAGCCCAAGGAGAGCCAAGCTCACCAAGTATTCTTCATCCACACTAACTCCTACACTCCCAAGCTCATCCCTGCAGTGGAAAAAATTTGTCAAGTATACCAGAATAGTGTCATTCTTCTCCATTTTTATTTCCTGAGTTTGTCTTTAAGCACCAACTTCCTCTGGTCACTTCTGCTTTGGAAAAAGTCTGTCAAAGCCGTCCACATCAAGAATGGAGTGGCTTTACCGTGAAGTATGGACACAATGTGGTCTTTCACACCTTCCAACAGAATCCTTCGACAATTTGCTACCTTCTTTTTCCATGTGTCAAGTGCGGCTACATCGCTAGAACCCAGCTTAGGAACATCACTATTGATTAAATCCTTTAGCCCATTATCATCTAGCACCGCCTCCATCCTGTCCTTCCATGCAATATAATTTGAGCTCCCATTAAGGGCATAGTCCAATCGCAATCCGTTGAAAGACATTTCAATGAATGCTCAACTCTGATGCCAAAAAAACGCTGCAACAAATTGGAATTCCACCAACACAAAACTCAACCGCTTCAATAATTGCAATCTCCTCCAATGATCAACTGCTCTAATACCATTTAGAAATTATATAAATTATGTGTTATATATCCAAGATTCTCCTGATCACACACTATTTTAACTTCATGCACAATACAGAATCTATTCCACCATTGATCATCACATGCGGAAATTAAATGAATTGCAATGCACACATGAAACAATAAAAATTCACACACATTAACACAGCTGTTTAACGGGAAACCCTGAAGCTAAAAACCCCAAATATCTGTATATAATATATTTCATAGATATCATGTAACAATCGTCATACAAAGCTGATCATATCAAGCTCTTAGTACAATACAATCACTACACACTAATCAGGCCCGATCTTGCAAATCCATGCACCGATCTCTGCCACCTGCTAGCCTGCCTCTGCTGCGCAATCCCTGTTGAAGAATGGCTCTAAATGAACTCGAATTCACCAAGCTTGCACTGCGCAATCCTCATACGCTTCTCCACTGAGTGTTGGATGCAATCAATGCATCACTATATTCGCAACTGATAGTCACACTTGCCCTTTCACCTATCTCTCCACTGGTCTCCACTGAAACTGCCATGCACTGTAGTTAACTGATGTATTATTCAATTGATTAATGAGTTATTATTTAGTAAATTAATTAACTAATTAGTTTTCTCAGCTCTCACTAGTGTATTATTCAGTTAGATTAGATACAACTAGCTCAACTGATTTTAACTCCATTAACTACTCTTCCAACTATGTCATAACTTTGCCACTTTAGTTCTAACTAATTCCTCCATGCATGAACTCTAGTAAACCCTTGGGAATTGTATAATTCCTTTAGCCCATTGATTTGAAAAATCTGTATACTGAAATTAAGTGCTCCAAGAGAATAAGTTGTTGTTTAGAGTCTGATTATTAGTAAGAGCTAATAATAATTGACATGCATCTATTTTTAGATCGACGATCTATAAATAGACTTCACCCAATCTTCTAAAAATAGAATTTCATCTATTTTTCACATTTGACCAATCATCTACAAGTAGCATAATGCTACATATATAATATGCTCACCATGTCTGTAATATCCCCTTTCAGGGATATCTCTAAAACACAAGTAAACTCTAACCACAGATGGGCTAGGAGGGCATTTTCCAGATATTTCACCTCTAAAAAGAGGATGAGATCTGGAGGCTATCTGGCCCTTTCCAAACTCTGTCTAAGAGTGTGGGGAAAACACCACAAGTGGTATAGAAATCGAAATCCAAAGGAAAGGAATAACATAAATGCAAACATATAATAGCATGTATATAAAGCATGCACACATGCTCAAGAAATACCAAGAGAACGCTGAGCCATTTTATTATTTGATAAATATAGAGGAGTACAATAGGTGATCAAAGCGATAACACCTAAAATTTCACAAGGAAAGTTAATAACTATTCTCATAACACTGTGTGGAATGGCTGTGTATCTGATATGCATTCCAGTTGCTAAAAACCATTGTGTAGTTGTCTCGAAATTCCTCCTCGTAGATCTGTGCTTTCCTCCCAATGATCATGCCGCCACTGTCTGGGATCCTCAATAATAAGATCACTGCTCAACAAAAATTCACCATCCCTACGCTCCACCTTCAGACCAAACCCTCCAATGAATACCAACTGTTGCTTCCCCAATACAGACTGTGCACTCCCCCTCAGGACTGCACAGCTAATAAACATGTTGCTCCTCCACAAATACAGCGAATCGATCCTCTACAAAAGCACTGATGATACTACCTCACCTGAGCAGGCACTCGAAGTCCCCCGGGGCTTAGGGCGAGATCTCCAAATGGAGACACTTAATGTGCTAAACATCACTGCAGACAGGCTAAACAGCCAACATGCTCAAAGTCGCAATAACCAGATTCAAATGCATAAACACTCATGATTGGCAATGGCTCTCCTCCTTTCCATATATATCAAATGAAAGCTCTCTAGGGGCCCTACTTCAAATTAGGGTTTCCCTTCCTTTAGAAGCTTCCCTCCTATGTTGTCCATGTAGTTCTTTCCCCCTCATACCCTGCGCTGGTTGACTTGGTCAAACTTCTTTGAAAATGTCTCTTTTCACACATGGAGTGTGAAATCTAGTTCCATGGTTGATCCCTTTTCATACTAGAGGGATTTCATTTATGTTTTTATTATTATTGGGTCTCCTTTCCCAATTATTCATCTCCTAAATGAATTTAGACAAAAATTAATGTTCTGATTTATTGAAGAAAATTTTGGAACATTACAGTCCTCTCCTCCCAAATGTTACTTGTCCCCAAGCAACGGCAAGGATAGAACTGGAAAGTCTCCCCTCAAGGCATGGAGTCTGAAATATGGTGAGGAACATCTCCCTCATGTGGATCCTCCATCCCCAAGCAATCATCCAAACAAAATGAGCCACCTCCCAACAAGGTAACTCCTGAAAATCTCCTTCCACCTCAAGCTTCGGTAATGAAGGTGGAAAATATGAACTTGGCAAGCATTATAGCTTACCCCATGTTGTCCTTCTCTCCACTCATGACAAGTGTAGAGTGTATGCTGATCATGGGCTGCAAAATTATTGGCCTCAAATGGAAAAATGAAGAAAAATCCTCCAAAGAGTTCTCCTCCAACAATGAAGAACAGGCGGGCCCAAAACATATTATCCATGATGAATAGGACATGGTCATCATAGAATATCCCAAGGAGAATATTTCTGCAAGTTTTACATGATGATACATGATGCAAACAATATCTCACAAGGATACAACGTAGTTCCACCCACTGCAACTTCAGAAAATTACATGGCAAGCAATGTACAAGATTCATCACATCTACTAAAGGATAGTAAATGACTGAATGTAACAACAATACATGATCAAGCACTTTCCCATGGCTTTAAAATGGATGAATATCAGCCTCATGGCCCACCTCAAAAGGAAACAAACATGTGGCTGTGCTGGCCATATCTACTCCCATGCTCCCATTAGAACATGTAGTGTAGAAAATGTGAGAATTTTTCCCACTTAAAGACACATCCAACTCATCTGTCTCCATCATAATCATGCTTCTCATACAAATCTGATATATATCAGCAAATGAATTCATGATCAGAAATAGAATGAAGAGAATGCTGAAGGTATCAGGTGGTGCAAGAAGGTACCAACAGCTTCCCAAACAAGTACATCGCAGTTTTACAAGTTTCTACTTGAGGAAAGCACAAAGCAAAATGTTTCTTCTTACATGGTTAATCATGCATGTCCCCATATGATACATGTTAGAGTGCATAAACTAGACATACAAGTGATGATAAAACATTTTCCCATGGCCACAAATGAGATGATAGCCTCCATCATGTATATTGGCCCAATACAACTCATGCAGAAATGTGACAAGCTTGCCCTCTTGTGAAGCAATGCACTACATAAGAATGGTAAGTGTGTGCAAATAAATTAATGTATATACAAAATTCTCACCATATGCTGGAAGTAAGATGGTACATGGATCCAGGAATGAGTCCTCCATAGTGTTTTGGTATGCTATGAGGAAAAATGAACCATGTGATGCAAGAAGGTGCTTGGACCCCCAAGTCAAGAAGAACATGCCGTAGTGGTAGATGGCTCTATCATCATTACCTCCTCTTTGATCATCAAGTGCAATAAATATGAAATGATCTTGGAACCTGTGGGTTATGGATCCTCCACATTTCCGCTGGGCACACTTCATCCATAAGGCTCTGCTCCAAAGTGACAGCGCTATGAGCTTATGCAAATAAGCCCCTGCCAATACAGAACTTTGTTCTTTGACATGCTCCTTGTCAAATATTCCTCTAATAATGCTACAAAAAATATGGAATACTCCCCAAGATGGAAGAGCTCCAAAATCATCAAAGACAAAAGAGATAATGTCATCTCCTCTTCTTGCAACATCATACAAAGTGTGAGAGAAAATCAGCTCTTGCTCTCCCAGAAATAGGCAAAGCAACAAGACATTTTGTTGCCTCCCCATACCTCCATCATACCGATCATGTGATGAAGACATGATGAATGATATGAGTATCATATCAACACCATGCATCCATACTCTATGATGCTCAATGATGCAAGTACCCATCCTCTTACTCTTAGGAAGAGTGTTTGCCAAGCGATGGCAAAACTCTTTCAAGAGTAACCAGCGCAGCCAAGCCTCCTACTACCCAGTATCATAGATCTGCAAGTAGCCTCCTAGCTCCTTGCTCATCAACCAAATCCACTCAATCACTTTTAGATGCCTTCTTCTTCTCCTCATCTCGGTACTCCTCCCATGAGGGCTACCATCCTCCCAAATCAAATTCCTGTCTTTGCACTTCATGGGATTTTGAAATGTAAGGTTCTGAAGGATCAATGAGACACTATCAAGAATCAAATAAGTGGTAGGAAAAAAGCTCCCATCATGATGTGCATGGCTCAAGGAATGTCCAACACAGGCATGAGAGATGTTATCCATCTTAAGATGTCCTCCATCTTCTATCTGCTCTTGTGAGAAAGGAAGAAAATCTTTGCACTCCATGGTGTGTTGAAGTGCACCTCTAATGAGATCTCTACTTCAGATCTCCCTTTTATCAATAGTCTTCCAAAACCAATGAGGTCTTGGATCTCAAAGTAGAAGTTCCTCTTTGAGCTTAGAGGAGCTCATTAAGAAAGTGTCATCTTGAAGGGAGAAAGGGTTTCTTACTCCAAGATGTCTACCATCAATCTTCAAGGCTTCAAACCCCAACCTCCAATGTGATGTACAGTCCAACAGTAGCTCATAAGAATGATGGTTTGATTCCTTCTTGAGTGTTTCCATGTTGCACAGCGCAGTGCAACCAAGCTGCTCTATAGTAGCAATGGGATTTGACCCTTGGTCATGCAAAAGTAAATCTCCACATTGATCAAAAGAATTTGCTGCAACAATGGAATGTGGAAATATTTTCATACCTTGATGTGCATTTGGAACTTCTTGTAGGGCTGCAAGAGTCTCTTCCTCAAAAGTGTTGGCTGCCCCAATTGTTGATGCATGTGACTGCTCCTCCGTGAGTGTGAAAGGGTTATCACAAGCATCCTCAAGAGATGATGTGATCTTTTCTTTCTTTTCTCTTTCTCCATCAAAGATTTGGATCAACCTTTGAGTGAACTCTGCAAAAGTCTTCACCCTTGCATGGCTCAAGTGGCTGCACCACCAATCATAGGCTTCACCCTCCAAGTGCAGTGTTGAGATTTCAACAGCTTCTTTCCCTGCTATAGGATGTAGTAGAAAAAATGCTTCCAACTTCCTCACCCAAGTTCTTGCACTAGATGACCCATCAAAGGTAGAAAACAGAAATATATTGCCTTTGATTTCTTTTCTGCTACATGGTCTCTTCTCTTCCTTCAGTTGGATGAAATGAGGAAAATCTAGAGTCTCCTTGAAGGCTCTAGGTTGATATCTATACTCAACAAGGTAATCACTGAGGATCTGATGATCCAAGTATCTTCCATGCTCAATATCTTCTTCTTGATGAGAATAGGAAGTGCATGGTACTTCCTCTTCTTTTTCTTCAATATTCTTGACCTCCTCAAAGGTGGATGCATCTCCTCTGGATCTGAAAATAGATGAGAATAAACTCATCATTTTCAACGTTCTGATCTTCTTGGGCTTAGACTCATAGGCTGAGCTAAGAAAGCTGCTACCACCGGAAGACTTTGCCAAAATGTTTTATGAACCATCAAACGTAGGCAAATGGAATCTGCTCACTGTACGTTGGGTATCTCCATCATGATAATGTCGATGTCCTTTGTGATGGTCATGGGGTCTGCTGTCCCGCTTGATTTAAACAAAGTATTTGAATAAAATGGCATCCATGAACTCTTGCCCAACTGCCTGGTACTCAGCAAAATAATCACCTATGCAGTCAGAATATAGTTCCTCCTGTGCTCCTGCCCCAGTATCTGCACTCAGAAAAGTGGGCATAGTAGCACGAGTGGGGGCATGTGATGCCTGGCGTGGAGCGGCAACCTTCTCCTGCAAATGGTGGGATGTGATCGACCCCTCACCAACCTGGAAACCCTTTGGGATTTCACGTTGTCTAGACTCCATAGCCGTGAATCTCTAGCCCATCACCTCTATCTGCCTCGCCGGATCCTGTACTAATCTGAGGAGTGATTCCCCAAACTATTTTGCATCGCTATCCTTCACCATCATCTCTCCCTATTCTGCTTCTACTACAGGCTCCTCCTGTTCTGTGTCCACCACTCGAACACAGTCTCCCTCTATGTAGGTGTTATCCAACCTACGATCAATATCTATGTACTTCCTACCTCTGTGGCAGATGTAGGGTTTTTCTTCCAATGACATAGACTACTAGCTCCACAGGTTGAGCCAGATCTACGCTCTGATACCACTGTAATATCCCCTTTTAGGGATATCTCTAAAACACAAGTAAACTCTAACTAGAGATGGACTGGGAGGGAATTTACCAGATATTTCACCTCTAAAAAGAGGATGAGATCTAGAGGCTATCTGGCCCTCTCCAGACTCTGTCTAAGAGTGTCGAGAAAACACCACAAGTGGTACAGAAATCGAAATGCAAAGGAAAGGAATAACAGAAATGGAAACATATAATAGCATGTATATAAAGCATGCACAGATACTCCAGAAATACCAAGAGAACACTGAGCCATTTTATTATTCTGATAAATATAGTGGAGTACAATAGGTGATCAAAGCGATAGCACCTAAACTTGCACAAGGCAAGTTAAGAACTATTCTCAGAACGTTGTATGGAATGGCTGTGTATCTAATCTGCGTTCTAGCTGCTGAAAATGGCTGTCTAGCTGTCCTGAAATTCCTCCTTGTAGATCTATGCTTTCCTTCCAATGATGACGCTGCCACTGTCTGGGATCCTCAATAATAAGATCACCGCTCAACCAGAAGTCCCCAATAGATGTGGCTTTCCTTGAGCTCCACCTTCTGACCAAATCCTCCAACAAATACCATCCGTCGCTTCCCCAATGTGGACTGCATCCTCCCCCTTGGGACTGCGTAGCCAATAAACGTGTTGCTCCTCCACAAATACAACGAATCTATCCTCTAAAAAAACATTCATGGGACTACCTCACCCGAGTAGGCACTCTAAGTCCCCCAGGGTTGAGGGTGAGATCTTCGCATGGGGACACTCAATGTACTAAATAGCGCTGTAGACAGGCTAAACAACCGGCATGCTCAAAGTCGCAATGACCAGATTCAAGTGCATAAACTCTCATGATTGGCAATGGATCTCCTCCTCTCCATATATAGCAAATGAAGGCTCCCTATGGGCCCTACTTCGAATTAGGGTTTCCCTTCCTTTAGAAGCTTCCCTCCTACGTTGTCCATGTAGTGCTTTTTCCCTCATACCCTACGTTGGTTGACTTGGTCAAACCTCTTTGCAAATGTCTCTTTTCACACATGGGGTGTGAAATCTAGTTCCATGGCTGATCCCTTTTCATACTAGAGGGATTTCATTTATGTTTTTATTATTATTGGGCCTCCTTTCCCAATTATTCATCTCCTAAATGAATTTAGACAAAAATTAATGTTCCAATTTATTGAAGAAAAATTTGGAACATTGCAATGTCTAAAAATAGACATACACCTAAAAATAGCCTGTGTGGGCCCCACCTAGTTTAGGTGATTATTTTCCAACTAGGATCAAGGATGATGTTTCAGGATTCCTCCTTCACTATTTTTTGTTGCAAACTTCAACAGCCTGAAGGGGGTTCAGTTCATCGACATTATCAGTGGAGATAACCATTTCCCTTCTATGGTTTTTCCGGGTGACATTTTTTCTCCCGGTTTTCTTTTCAAAATTTTCCAATGGGGGGATTTCCTTGCCAGGATCTAAGTTGGCTTCCTAATTTTGTCGTACACATCGGATCACGATGATTGTACTCTAGTTGGCACTCATTTTCTCCTTGATACCTTTCCTTGTGTTTGTGTTTGAAAGCGAAGGGTCCTAAAGGCCGCATACTGGTACCAGTGGACGGCGCCCCACTAGTCTGGTACTTTCCTGAGCAGTTTATCGTTGTGGCTTAGTTTTCTCCATTTAAGGAATCTGACAACGGAGGGTGGTAAAATTTATTTATGCTTTGGGAATCGTTACCTGGGAATGACACATGGTGAAGGAAGGTTCTTTCCTAGCTCTAGAGTTGGCGATCATTGACAAAGCTTTTCTACATGCGTTAGAGCTAGCGAAAGCTGAAGTTCTTAACACTAAATTTACCGGTTGCCATGTACACAATGTTTCACAACCTTTTTCAATTAGGCCAGAGAACTTTTACCAGGTGAGAGTTTTGGCTGGTTTGGAAAATTTTTCAGAGTCAAGGATGACTGCTGCTACAGGGCGGTTTCAGGTGGAAACTGCACATATTGGGGTCGAGGTGCCATTTTATAGAAAGAAGGGTGAGGTCGTCTCTGTTAACAAGACCAATAGGGGAAGTCAGTGCTCGACTAAGCCTTTTAAGCCTACTGAAGGGCAATGCCTCCTCAATTTTGGGAGCGATTTCATGTGGGAGAGAGCAGCAAGCCTGCTCTTGAGATCGTTGGTAGGTAAGTGGGAATTTGCGTCACACAGTTCCGTATATTTCCACAGTTGGCTGATGGGGGCGTGGAAATTGATTATCGGATATAAGCCCTGAATCAATCAGTTACCGAATGGGTGGTTTTGCTACCATTTTTTGAAGGAGGAGGAAGTCCCAAAGATTTTGTGTCGGATGTAGGTTAATGGTCGGTCTTTTCTGCCACTATTCATATGGTCAGTGGAATTTCACTCGACCAATAACGTGCCTAAGTCACACATGATATGGGTGAATCTTTTGGGGCTTCCCATACAATTTTGGTCACTAGTGGTTCTGCAGTTGATTGGGAACAACATTGGTGTTTGCAGATGTGTTGATCCTAAGTGTAATGGGATTTATGACAAGGGTGTCACTTGGATTCTCATTGAGGTGTCTTTTGCTGGAGGTTTACCGATGGAGGTGGATCTGCAATGGGAGGGTAAGACTATCTATTAGAGATTGGATTACTAGAACACTTTGTTTTGGTGCCATATTTTCCATGAAATGGGGAATCTTATGAGTAATTTATCGCAATGGAAGAAGAGCCACATAAGATTTGCATGGCGTAACAATCCGAACTGATGGGGGGATCGACTGAAGAAAAATCAACCCCGACCTCCTTTTTCGGGTCATCCTCATACGAGTAAGTCTCATGGGCCTTTTAACTTATTAAAGGTTGATGACTGTGGAGGGGTGAGGATTAAGGGTATGTCCAGTCAATTAGATAATTATCTTGAGTCACTTGATGGGGACTGTACTGTTGTGGGGGACGGGGGTTCCCTGCCTATGGTCGGGGTTAATCCGGTCTAGACTAATTATTCGGGCCCTTCTAACATGGGACCGACTCCACCGTCTTCTATCCTAAATTTGGTTAACTTATGTATTAAGGAGTCTATTGTGGGGGTGGCGGGTCGCCAATTTGATGCATTAGAGCCTTTTTATAAGGATTTTACTCTATCTGGAGGGGGCTCTCGGTCTTTGGTCGGGGACTCTGTCAAACCCAATCTTTCCATTCCCTTCGTTGATTCCCTAAATGACCGGGTTTTGAATCCCCATGATTACAATGCAGGATTGTCGCACTTGATTTCCTCCTCCACTATGCATTCATCATCTTCTAAGCTTTTGACTGTGCCACCAATGGGGGAAGAGATTCTTAGGGCTACTTCTGAGGATTTTCCATCTTTATCTCCTAGAAATTTCATGGGCAGTGACCTGGATCTTCTTCTACTAGACCCTGGAATCGACCTCGTTCCCCTCACTGTGGACAAAGGATTGATGTCGTCCCCTCCGATGATGATTATTCCCTCCAAATCGAATGTGACCATTAGGCGAGGTAAGGGACGAGCGAGGATTAAAAAGAGGCCTATTTCTTTGCAACCCCAGGAGGGGATTCTTGCAGATGGGAATTTCAGAGATATGCCTGTCACACAAGAACTACACTGGGTTCTTAGAGCACTTGACCCCTCGAAGGGAGGGTCATGATCAATTTAATCTTGTTAAATATCAGGGATTTGGGGGGGAAGGTGAAATTTCTGTCTATGCATGATCTTTTTATGAAGAATTTTCTTGTAATTATTTTTGTCCAAGAAACGATGAATATGTAATATTCTTTACTGAATATTTATTAAATCTACTGTAAATTCAGAATGCAGAATTAAACAAGAACCCTTTCAATGAGAATCAAATCAGAATTTTGTTAAGATTTGCCCATATCGCTTCATAGACAATGCCATGTGAGAATCTCATAACAATAATTCTCAACGACCCATTTGGGAAACAGATCATTGATATTAACCAATGTGATCAATTAACAACGACGCACTAACATTTCAAAGGATCAAACTGTAAGTCCAGATCTATCTGCGCAGACAGAGGTAACTGAGGAGATGTACGCAGAGTGCCGCGGCTCTGTAATGCTTCTTGGATGGATCGTGGGCACTGAAGACTTCTGTGCTCGTATGGCCAGACAGAAATGCTTGGGGACAGCATGGCAGGGTGAGGGAGTGTTGCTTGAAGATTTGACTGGGCAGATCAGCCTACTCCAGCGCTCAGCGTACGCGGAGTTCACTTGGTTGCTGCACGGAAATAATGTTTGGACTGGCTTCCTTACTCGATGGACGCAGAGTGAATGCCCAGGTCCACGCAAGAGCTCCTTCACGCGTTCCACCCGTGCCTTCCATGCCCAATCTATGTGATCTCTGCATGCAGGAATATGGCAGTCCTCGTGGGTGAGTGAATCACTACAGCGGACAGGGGATTTGGGCCTCTCTTCTACTTCATGACGCCTTCTCAACAGAGGATAAAGGAAACAGCGTGCCAAGAAGATTTTCTTGGTTCATTGACAAGCAGCTACTGAACCATGCGCAGTCGATCACCTCACTAGCCCGACATTGTAGCCATTAGACCTGCGTTCATTCCCAAATCAGTCGTAGAAATCCCTGCGAAGGATATTCAATTCATAAACTTGAACTAGCTCGTATCATATGTATAACCCTTTCCAAGAACAGAAATGAAATAAAGTGTTCCAACTAGGGTGATAAGAATGATCACCGAAGTCGGGTTTGCCCACTAGGGTGAAATCGAGTTTCACCGAAGAGTGCTGAGGGTCTCACCTGAAACCCACGACATGAAAACTTGCTTGAGCTCTCAAAATATCAAGAAGAGAAGATAAAAATCCGTATCTTGCTTTCGTTCCTCCTTCTCTTTTATAGATGGCTACTTGGAAAAACCATGGGCAATTACCTGGGGAAGAAAACAACCAAAGGAAAAACTAGGAGCAAATACCTGGGGTCAAAACAATCTAAAAAAAAAGAAAAACCATGGGCCAGAGCCGCTTATTTATTTATTGGTCTTCTACCATAAAGACTTGGTCCAACCGATTAAACGGTTGGGGATATTACAGTTCCCCCTGCCCAAAATTGCTTGCCCTCAAGCAATTTCAATGTTGGATGTTTCAATATATGCTCTCCTTCCCAAGTGGCATCTTCAACGGGCATATCTTTCCATTGTACCAAATATTCGCGGATGATCCTGCTTCGAAGTTTCCTTTCCCGCACCTCCAATACCTCCTCAGGAACCAGTTGAAGATGGCCCTCCTCATCTAGTGGCGGTAATTCTGGTGATGATCTTATGTTTGATCCTAATGTTTTCTTCAAACAAGAGACATGAAATATGTTATGAATTCTGCTCTTTGCAGGAAGTTCTAGCTCATATGCCACTTCTCCTATTTTTCGGACAATTTTATAGGGCCCATAAAACCGTGGCTTTAATTTTTCTGCCCCCTTCTGCTTCAAAGTAGACTGCCTGTATGGCTGAAGCCGGAGATAGACCTCATCTCCTACTTCGAAATTCCTCTCTATCCTTTGACGATCTGCATATAACTTTTGTCGATTCTGTGCCGTTTGCAAATTGTCTTTGAGGGCTCTCAGAATATCCTGGCACCCCTGGATCCAATCCTTTGCCAAAGGTGCTCTACTATCTCCAAACATTGTATCTGCAAAAGGTAGCACCTCGTACCCATAGAGGGCCCAGAAAGGTGACATCCCTATGGACATGTGATAAGTAGTCTTATAGCAATATTCTCCTAAGTACAACCGCTTGGTCCATGCTCGTTGATGTCCTATGACGTAATCTCGTAAGTAACCTTCCACCCATTTATTCACTGCTTCTGTCTGTCCATCTTTCTGTGGGTGATAACTCGTACTAGGAGTGAGTTCTGTTCCAGTCAACCTGAATAATTCTTGCCAAAATGCTCCCATAAATCTACTATCACGGTCACTCACAATGGTTTTGGGCAAACCATGTAGACGAAATACCCCTTGGAAAAATATTTCAGCTATTTGAGATGCAGAACTTTTGGAGGGGATTGCAAAGAAGTCAGCGTACTTGGTGAGACGATCCACCACCACAAAAATACAATCTTTACCTTGTGAAAAAGGTAGCCCTGTAATGAAATCCATAGATATACTTTCCCATTTTTGTTCCGGAATAGGTAGTGGTTGTAATAAACCTGCCGGGTGTGTATGTTCAACTTTATTACTTTGACAGATACCACACTCTTGAACATATTTGATAATGTCCTTCTTGAGTCCCTTCCATGTGAACCTTTCCCTGATGCTCCTATAAGTCTTCAGAAAACTAGGATGCCCGGCTAAAGGGGAGTCATGGGATGCTTGTAAGATCTTCCTCTTAATTTGGGACTCAGGTACTAGATAGATTCGATCCTTATAATAGATAATATCATTGACAACTCTATAACGGATGTCTGATGACTGTCCGTCAAGGATCTCGCACGCTGATTGATTTTTTGAGTATTCCACCAAAATATGGGACTTCCAGTCATCTACAATGTCTATGAGAGAGAAGGTAGCTGGCCTCCTTGACAAGGCATCTACAACTGCATTGTTTTTACCTTTGACATATTCAATCTCAAAATCATAGGCTTGGATCTTGCTGACCCATTTTTGCTGCCTTTCATTTAATCCCTTCTAATCAAGGAAGTATCTGAGACTATTGTGATCAGTCTTGACTTTGAACCAATTCCCCACTAGATATAGACGAAACTTGGCCAGTGCATGCATAATAGCCCACATTTCTTTATCATAAATGGAGTAAGAGCGTTCATAAGTATGCAACTTCCTACTCTCAAAAGCAATGGGATGATGGTTCTGTGTTAGAGCAGCCCCAATTCCTTCCCCGAAAGCATCACACTCCAATACAAAGGGTTGAGAGAAGTCTGGCAAGGCTAGAACTGGACACGAACTCATGACTTTCTTCATCCGCTCAAAAGTCTCCTGGGTTGCTTCTGTCCATAAAAAGGCTCCTCTTTTTGTCAAGTCCGTAAGAGGAGCTGCTAGTTGTGAATATCCCTTTACAAATCTCCTGTAATAAGTGTAAATACCCAAGAAACTTCTTAACTCTGTTACATTTTTGGGAGTTGGTCAATTGATAATGGCCTCAATCTTTTCTTGGTGGACCTTAACACCTTGACTTCCGATGATGTGACCCAGATATAGCATTTCTGTCATTCCAAACTCACATTTAGAGATTTTGGCATAAAATTGTTGTGCCTCCAATATTCCCAGGACCTTATCCAGGTGCTGCAAGTGCTCTTCCCATGTTTTACTGAAGATCAGGATGTCGTCGAAGAAGACCAAAACAAATTTACGCAGCTGCTTGTTGAATATATGGGTCATGCATTATTGAAATGTTGCAGGGGCGTTGGTCAACCCGAAAGGCATCACTAGGAACTCATAATGTCCATAGTGGGATCGAAAAGCTGTTTTTGGAATGTCTTAATCCCGAACTCTGATCTGGTGGTACCCTGAGCGAAGGTCAATTTTTGAGAAGTATTTGGCTCCCTTTAACTCATCCATCAATTCGTCGATCCTAGGGATAGGATATCAATTTTTGATGGTCTTTTTATTCAATGCTCGACAATCTATACACATCCTCAGGGATCCATCCTTTTTCTTGACCAAGACTACTGATGAAGTAAAGGGGCTGGAACTCGGCCGAATGTGTCCTAGTGCCAACAATTCTTTTATTGCCTTTTCTATCTCATCTTTGTACACCTTGGGGTGCCGATAAGGGGTAGTGATGACAGCTTGGACCCCTTCTTCTAGTTCGATGATGTGCTCAAATCCCCTATCAGGTGGACGTCCCGGGGGAATATCTCTAAAGACCTTCTGGTATTTTTGCAATAGTGCCATAATATCAGGTGAGTACTCCTTGTGTTGCTTTACTGGTTTCTCCTCCATGATTTGGCACTCTATTGCCCATACAATATCCCCATGTCGAAGATCTGCCTCCATCCGATTGGATGTCACCACCTTGGGAGGATATGCATGCATTCCCCTCAACTTGACATTTTTACCATCTGGGCCCGTGAATGCGAGTTCCAAGTCTTGGTAGTTTACTGTATGAGTTCCGATGGAATATAGCCATTGTACCCCCAATACTACATGAGAGTCTGGGCAGTCTACGATAAAGAAGTTATCTGTAACTTTGTAGTTCCCCATTGCTAGGCTCATGTTAGGAACTATCTTAGTACAGGACATGTGGTTGTGCTCTTTCTTTCCAGGAATCAACACTGTGAAGCCTTCAAATTCTTCATTGTCTAGTCCCCTTCTGGCTACGAATTCTGCATCAATGAAGTTGTGGGAGGCCCCACCATCAATTAGCACAGTGACCTTTTGGCCTTGTATGGTGCCCCTAACTCGGAGGGTGTGATATCTAGGGACCCCTGTGAGAGAGGAAATGACACCTTCCTAGACTTCTTCCTGTATTACTCCCATGCCTTGCGATTCCCCTTGATCAAACTCTGGATTCTCTTCCTCATCTTCGCTTTCAGAAAATACTTCAATATAGTGTGCCTTCCCTTTAGTACACCGATGTCCCGGTGCCCAAGGTTCTTGACAAGAAAAACATAGCCTTCTCCTTCTGAGATATTTTCTGGTCTCATCATCCAGCTTCCCCTTACCAACTGGCTCTTGTTGCTGATGTTTGATTTCCTTCCCTTTTTTAGGAAAAGAAAATTTAGGTGGAAATTTATTCTTGGGTACTGCATCCTGCATATCCCTTGCACGATTGATTGCATCTTGCAAGGTGGCGGGTTGGTAGGCCCTAAACCAACCCCGTAGGGGTTCTGACAACCATTCTATAAATAACATGACCAATCTGTTCATGGAGAGGTCGTTGACCATAACTGCAAGCCTCTGGAATTCTGCAACATAAGATTCAAGGTTCCCTGTCTATAGGAGCTGGGTTAGCTCACGGAAGTATATCTCAGGATCCTTTCTATCAAATCTTTCTATTAACCTCCGTGTGAATTCTGTATAAGAGATGATACTGGCATGTCCCAGAGTGGTCATACCATGTTGCCACCATTCATGCGCTTCCCCATCCAGATGAAGTGTGGCATACTTGATGGCATCTTTTTCCCGCATGGGATTGAGTTGGAAATATGTATCCAGTTTCTGTACCCATGACCGTTCTAAACATTTCGACGATCCATGAAAATAAGGAAGAGTTACCTTCCCCACAACTTTCTGCAAATCTCCATTTGACTGATGGCCCTCGTATTTGGTTGCCCTCATTTGTTGTTTGCTCTTCATATAGTAAAAGTCATTAAGGTTCAGGGTTGCTTTTACGTTGGGAGGCAACGTATCATATTATTTCATCCAAGCGGTAACTGTCTCTGCAATAGGTGAATGGCAGTCTTGTTCCCTGGAGGAGTCATCCAAAAATGGAGGCATAGTTGGCCAACTAAAAGGGCTGCTCCGAGTGTGTAATGGGTTGTTGCTATGAAAATTGATGTACTCTTGCGGTGGACCATCCCCACCTGAATGGGAGCCTCCTTCCCCATTATTGCTTTGCACATTAGGTTGCCCATTCTGTGTTCTAAGGAGTTTTATGATGGTGTCTTGAGCCTCAGCGATCCTTTGTAAAACATCTTCAAGTTTGGTAGTCTCGTGATCACCCATGGGTCTTTCTTCCCCTTTGGGTTTTCCTTGACTCCTAGCCCTTTTCCCTTCCCAATTAACAATAATACCCTTTTCTTTTCTTGGCATCCCACAGTTCGCCAAGATATGGCTCCGATACCACTGTAATATTCTTTACCAAATATTTATTAAATCTACTGTAAATTCAGAATGCAGAATTAAACAAGAACCCTTTGAACGAGAATCAACTCATAATTTTGTTAAGATTTTCCCATATCGCTTCATAGACAATGCCATGTGAGAATCTCATAACAATAATTCTCAACAACCCATTTGGGAAACAGATCATTGATATTAACCAATGTGATCAATTAACAACAATGCACTAACATTTCAAAGGATCAAACTGTAAGTCCAGATCTGTCTGCGTAGATAGAGGTAACTGAGGAGATGTACGCAGAGTGTCACGGCTCTGCAATGCTTCTTGGACGGATCGTGGGCACTGCAGACTTCTGTGCTCGTATGGCCAGACAGAAACGCTTGGGGACAGCGTGGCAGGGTGAGGGAGTGTTGCCTGAAGATTTGACTGGGCAGATCAGCCTACTCCAGTGCTCAGCGTACACGGAGTTCACTTGGTTGCTGCACAGAAATAATGTTTGAACCGGCTTCCTTACTCGATGGACGCAGAGTGAATTCCCAAGTCCACGCAAGAGCTCCTTCACGTGTTCCACCCGTGCCTTCCACGCCCAATCTATGTGCTCTCTGCGTGCAGGAATATGGCAGTCCTCATGGGTGAGTGAATCACTACTGCGGACAGGGGATTTGGGCCTCTCTTTTGCTTCATGACGCCTTCTCAACAGAGGATAATGGAAACAGCGTGCCAAGGAGATTGTCCTGGTTCATTGACACGCAGCTACTGAACCATGCGCAGTCGATCACCTCACTAGCCCGACATCGTAGCCACTGGACCTGCGTTCCTTCCCAAATCAGCCGTAGAAATCCCTGCAAAGGATATTCAATTCATAAACTTGAACTAGCTGGTATCATATGTATAACCCTTTCCAAGAACAGAAATGAAATAAAGTGTTCCAACTAGGGTGATAAGAATGATCACCGAAGTCGGGTTTGCCCACTAGGGTGAAATCGAGTTTCACCGAAGAGTGCTGAGGGTCTCACCTGAAACCCACGACATGAAAACTCACTTGAGCTCTCAAAATATCAAGAAGAGAAGATCAAATTCCGTATCTTGCTTTCGTTCCTCCTTCTCTTTTATAGATGGCTACTTGGAAAAACCATGGGCAATTACCTGAGGAAGAAAACAACCAAAGGAAAAACCAGGAGCAAATACCTGGGGTCAAAAAAATCTAAAAAAAAAGAAAAACCATGCGCCAGAGCCGCTTATTTATTTATTGGTCTTCTACCATTAAGACTTGGTCCAACCGGTTAAACGGTTGGGGATATTACAGAATAAAGCTGACAAGGCTATCTCTTTTTTCTGGCCCTTGTCCCTAGAGTGGCACATGGTGGCCCATGATGCCGTGGGTCTTTCTGGTGGAAAATTTGTAATGTGAGATCCAGCATTTGCCACACTTAAGGCTTTTGGATTTTATGGAGGGATCATACTTTCGGGTCATCTCAAAGGATTCAAATAGAGGCTTCACCTTGTAGACTTATATGCCCCCTACTAGAATAGGGCTTTTTTTTGGAGCAGAATGGTTAGAAGTGGTATCTTTCTATTGGAAAACCTGACTATAGTAGGGGAATTCAATCTTACTTTCCATAATTTGGAGGCCTGGGGGGTACAGGGAAGAAGGGATCCGCTAGCTGATTCCATACTAAAGATTTTTAAGTTAGTGCACTTAGTAAATTTGAAGATGAATAACCACGGACCTACGTGGTTCAATGGAAGACAAGGGAATGCTTCAATTTGTAAGAAGTTAGATCGATTTTTGTGAAATCTCATCTTATGACTTGGATGATTGATTGGGCAGCATCCGTAGGGTATGTTATGATCTCGGATCATAGACCTATATCCCTTAAGAGGAATTTTGATAAAAAAAAGGAAGGGTATCATTTCAAGTTCAACTATGTGTGGTTGATGGCCCATGGTTTCAACACTATTTTGGTGGAGTATGTGGATAAAAACAAAAGGAAGGTAGGGATAGGGGCTACTGGTTTTCTGATGGTGAATCTAAGAGGGCTGAAGAAAGAAGTGAAGCTTTGGTACTGGAGGAAGAAGATAACTATGAAGGCCCGATACATGGCTTTCACAAGGGAGACTGCAAGCCTTATTGATGAATTGGAATCAGGAAATTCCAGAGCTAGTATATGGACATAGTTAAATGAAATTGAACAGGAAAAGAGGAATATCCTATTTATAGAGGAGCAGACGTGGAGGCTAAAAAGTAGGGTTGTTTTGGTTAAATGAAGGTGATAAAAATAGTAAGTTTTTTTACGCCTTTGCAAAAGGGAGAAGAGATTATAATTCTATATGGTAGATTATAGAGGATGGCTCTATACTCACCTCATCAGAAGATATTAAATAAGGCATGGTAAGGCATTTCAAAGGACTGTATAAAGCTAGTGATCTGGGATACCATGAGGAGCAGAAATGTGCTGTAGAGGAGTTCCCCTTAATGTTTAATGACAGGGAGTGTACCGATTTCTATAAACCAATCAACAGAGATGAGATTTCAACTGTACTAAACTTCTTCTCGAAGGATAAGAGTCTGGGGCCAGATGGCTGGATCCCAAACTTCTTCATACATTTTTCTGATATTTTCATTGATTATATCACATAGATGGCTGAGGATGCAAGGCAAACAGGAAAGGTTAGAGGGGCTCTAAATTCTACTTTTTTGGTACTTATTCCTAAGAAGGAGCAAGCTATTTCTTTCAATGACTACAGATCGATTTCACTCTGTAACACTCTATATAAGATTGTTTCAAAGACAATTGCAGATCGGCTGAAAGGTCTCCTTTCCAACCATATTTCACCAGAACAATTGGGATTTTTAAAGAATAGGAGCATCCATGATGCGGTGGCAACTATGCAGGAAATTATTCACTCTATCCACACTCAAAAGCTACAGGCCATGGTTATGAAGATGTACCTTAGTAAGGAATATGATATGACTGACTCGGGTTTACTGAGGATGATTTTATATAAGATTGGTCTTCATAGGGCATCATTCAACTGGATCATGGGTTGTGTGACTAATACTTCCATGGCGATCATTATAAATGGTGTGGCATCGAGGTTTTTCAAGCTTGGGAGGGGTTTGAGACAAGGTTGTGTGCTTTCCCCTCTTTTATTCATTTTAGTTATGGGCTCTTTGAGTTTGAAAATTAACAATGAAGTGAGATTGGGTAGTATCAAGGGGACTAAGTTGTCACATTGTAGACAGATTAGACATAACCTTTTTTGTGGATGATGTGATACTTTTCAGGATGCTCATTAGATCGGTCTAGAAGAATTTTCATGAGATTTTTCTTAGATTTGTGAAAGCCTCGGGAATGATGGCAAACATTGGGAAGTCTTGTATTTACTATGAGGAGGAGGGGAGAGTTATGGCTAATGACATCACCTCCATTTTCAATTTCTACACTGCTCCTTTGAGTTTGGGGTTTAAATACCTGGGCTTTCACATGAAGCCAAACAATTATAAGATCAAGGGTTGGGATTGGCTGCTAGCGAAGGTTGAAAAGAAATCAAAGGGTGGAGTTCTAAGTGGCAGAGCAGTGGTGGGAGATTCATCTTGGTACATGCTATTATACATAATATAATGGCTTACTGAGCTTATATCGATGCTATTCCGAAAAAGGTATTGAACAATATTAGAAGGGTTATTGTAAATTTTATTTGGAATGGTAGGGAGGATAGAGGCAGATACCGTCTAGCGAGATGGGAACTTATTTTGCGGCCCAGAATTCTAGGAGGGTGGGGCCTAAAAGATTTGGAAACTTACGAGAGGGCACTCCTAATGAAATCTTTCTAGACAGGGCAAAATTCAAATGGGATATGGACGGAGATAATCATGTTCAAGTATCCGGAGTCGGAAAATCTGGAGCATTTATTCCTACAGGGGTGGAACAACAAAAGGGGGGGATCGGCAATATGGAACGGTTTCAAGAACTGTTGGCCATATTTTAAAATCTTTCTTCGTTGGAAATTTGGCAATGGGGGAAACATATTGATTTGTCTACAGGGTCTCTGTGGCGAAGTATCAACAACGAGGTGCAAATTTCAGCTCATTCATTACCTAAATGGTATGGGATATTTTTATATGTCACAAATCATTAAGAAATTTGAATAGGGTATTCCAATTTGGCTGTCCGGGGAAGACTTACAGCTCCTAGTTCATTTAATGGGTGAGTGGGATATTTACACTGAAGACTTAAGGAGTTTAGGATTATCTTGGATCAATGCTGGGGATAGGGTGGATTGGAATGGTCGCAAAAAGGAAGGTATTTGATGGTAGATGCAGTATCTTATAATCTGTTCTTGAAAAATGCATAGAACCCTATATTCAGATCCTATAAGGGTATAAGGGAGAACTCGACTCCACTAAAAATGAAACTCTTCATGTGGCTGGTAATGATGAACAAAAATCAAAGATGGGAGAATCTGAAATGGAGAGGAATGATTGGACCCAGAATTTTTAGGCTATGTATGGAGGAGGACGAAGATAATACACACCTTTTTTTATAAATGCTTGTATGCCAAAATTTTCTGAAGGTGATTTGTGAGTATTTTAAGATGCACGGCCCTAACACAGAGAACACAGAACATTTCATTACATGGTGGAAATGAAAAATAAAAATTACACAAACATCCCAGGACTTTTCCACTAGGCCATATGGTGTGACTTGAACAAATGGATTTTTAGGGAGGTGCGGTGTTGGCCTATGGGGATCACTACTTTCATTTTACAACACTGGGACAGACTTAGAACTGTGCCAAAACCTCTCGAGGATCTCTCCATGAGATTGAGACTTGTTGAACTAAATTACCCTGCAGGATTTTTTGATGGCGCTTCTCAATAAGATAGATGTGGGTGGGGGGCTTGGCTGATGCTCTCACCAAACTGCACTATAAGATTTACTAGTTCGGTGGAAGGGGGGAAAATATGAGAGCAGAGGTACTAGCCCTATGGGAGCTATTATGGTTTTCCTCACAACTTTGCATTGAGGATTTATGGGTGTTTGGTGACTCGAAGGTACTCATTGTTTACCTTAATAGAGGAAACAAACTATCTCCGAGTCATTTAGAGACTTGGCTGGAACGCATCGAAACGTTAAGGAACTCCTTCACCACTATACATTTTAAGCACATTTTCCACAAAAAGAAATCCCAAGCAGACAAAATTATCAAAAAAGGTTTGTATGGTGTTTTTGGTCATATGTTTTATGAGCTATCAGATTCGGTTGGGGAAGGTGCTAAAGGTATGGTCCGATTCTCCTAACACTCCTTATCCGCTTCTGCACACTTTGGTTTTTCTCTTCTAGTCTGGTTTTGTATTTCTGCCACTGCCAATGTTGTACTCCACAGGTTTTCCTGGTAGGATGTCAGCATTTGGTTTCTGTTTATTGTTTTCAAGATAGGGACGGCACTGGATATTTTGGGAGGCAGTAACCACTTAGTTTTTTGGATTCTAATCTTTCGAGTTATTTGACGGAGGCTATCACAGGTGGAGGAAAGAGGAGAACTCATGAAAGTGAAGACCTATTTTATTTTTTGATCACGACATATCGATTTGTAAGAAGACAAGAAGGTTTTATGATAAGTATGTAGGCTTTTAGTTTGAATACTGTTTGGAAGATAAGTTTTTCCTTAAAATGTAAGGTTGCAGTGAAGTTTTTACTCAGATTATTTTTGTAAGAAATTTAAGTTTGTATTGAACTAGACAGTTTATATAGCAGTGTTTTTCTATTTGAAAAAAAAAATGGATATTGTAAAAATCATGTAGATAAAACCATAGTCATAAGTGTCTTTTTATATATATATATTAGTGATATGTGTAATTATATATGTAAAAATAAGAGAAGAAGGGATAGTGTAAATACCCGAAGTTAGACATGTCAGAAAATGACTTATTATCTGCATAATAATTACATATAAAAGGAATGTGCAAATAAAACCATTTGAATGAAAGACGAATGCCCTTTTTGTCATTTAGCGATATGCGTACTAATTACATATATAGAACATAAAAGGAAAAGTGTAAACATAAAATGTGCGTAATAGAAAAATGATTAGTGGTTTGTTGCTCATCTATTATTTTTTTAAGTTATTATTTAAAAGATAATTTTAAATTAGATATTTATTAAAGTGATTTAGAACAATTTCAAAAGGGATGCATTTTAGTTATAATATCCAGTTTCGTATGATATAAATTTAATGTGGAATATGTTAAAAATTAATTTTTAATTTTTTTTAATAAATTTATAGTGTATGGTTTTATTTATTTAAATAAATATTTAAATTCAATAATTAATAATTATGAGGGGTTTCTCTAGTGCATTATATTAGATATCATTTTTGGGATTCAACTGCATTAATTTAGTCATTTATCTTTGACCATTTCCATGAGAGGTAGTCGTATATGAGAGATAGTCGTATAGTCATATTATAATAAATACAAAGTTAACTTGTTTATTTTATATGTGTATACATGTGATATTTTTTTTCTTATTTTTGATATTTTCGAAAAGGAAATTGGAAGAGAATATATTGTATATATATTTAATATACAATATATTAAATATTTTTATTTTTATTTTTTTTAACAAATGATTTTATTTATTTAAGTTCAATAATTAATAAGTATTTTATATAATTTATTTTAATACAATGTTAAAAGGTTGATTTTATATATATAGAAATGTTATATTTTTTCTTCATTTTAGATATTTCTAAAAGGAAATTAGAATAGAAGATATTGTTCAATTACTCACAAAACTATTTGTCTATTCAATTAAAACACTCATATACATGCCACATAAATATTGTATTATGAGATCAAACATATTATAAACCAAGAAATTCATGTTGAGAGAATCTCTAAATAGTTCAACCAGCCAAAAAACTCAATCCTACCTATATATTATTGTAAGTATTACTCAAGTCCCCCTTTAATGCTTACATTACATCATTAAAAATATTAATACAAAAATGACAAATTACAATTCACATATTAGGTCTGCTTGACTAGTTTTTCTCAACACTTATCCCCACTTTGAAGTCTCCGAGACAACACTCTTTCGCCAACAAAATATTCGTTCACAAACTTGTAAGTTCAAAAATATTGACACACTTTATTCTACCAAATTACATATCTCGTAACTAAGTAATGAACCATCTGATTGACAAGCTGGCAGACTCTCACAGTGATCTAGTATTTAATCATACAACTTGACCTATCTCACACACATGGATCTCATATAAATAACCCATAACTGATGCTCTTATGCCTGAATCATAAGAAGACCCATCATGTAGCACCCCATTTAATTTTAAGGTTATGTTTAAAAGACTTTTATATAATACATTTGAATTTTGTTAGTGGAAAAGAGATTAACGAATATGGTTATTCGTTAGTAAAGTTGATTTCTACTTCATGAATAAAATTACATTCAGTAGTTGATTAAATAATTGGTAAAATAATTCGAAGATTCTAGAGTAAAAAGGAAATAGTTACCTTCCCCAAGAGGATAAAGAGGGAATGTTGGGAATGGGAAGGGGTTGTGTACATGAAAGAAGAAAAGGGTTAGCAAATGATTGTTGTAAAGGAAAGAGTTGTCCAAAGCTGGTTTAATATCAGTGGTGCTCTCTAACTCGAAGGGAGTGTAGGTTGGACAGAGGTCTTGAGGCATAAATTTCGATAAATAACTGCTACCTTAGACTCTAGTGCGGAGCAGGGGGGAGCAGAGGACGTGATCACCTCTCTCCTATTTGGGTGGCACCATTAGTTAACAGAAAATATAGAGATAAGTATTTATGTTTACTTGTTAAGTTATAGGTAATGATAATAAATATGTACTTAAAATTATTTGCTTGACGTGTTACGAGAATAAAGAGGGATTTCTGATAGATAGATGTAATACTGGCATTTTAATTATCTTTGCTAGCTAGAATTAATACTTTTATTCTAATTATTTCGAAAGGATGAAATAATTTGGAAACTAGATAAAGGAACAAAAAATGTCATGATGCAGCTAAGAAAAATACAATATATATAATCTTTCTATTTAAACACCACAAACTATGTACAATTCTAAATTCTTTATAGACAAAAAAACATATATGGTACAAACAACAGAAAAGGATCTTCGAATAAACCATTCTAAGTCTGGTAGAGTAAAAATTTCTTACACTCTCAAGCTTCAATATACTAATTGAATAAATGCACTGAAAATTTGATTAAATAAATTACATAGGAAATGTATCGAGCGTACAACAAGAGAGATGATATTACGCAGATTGTAACTTATATAAATACTTTTACATTCCTAATATTCGATGTAAAGAATTAATAAAGCTCAGAGGTTTAGAAGTCGAGCTCTATGGTAAACATAGTAAAGATCAGGGTCCTCTCGCCACTTATTACTTGAAGTACACAACGAACCAAATTTAGAAAAGAAAGAAATAAACTATGATGCTTAAATAACTATTAAATTCAAAAAATCACATTAACTGAGCAACTCGGACATCAACTCATAGACTCGAAATCTGTCATGAGACTATATATATTAAAAATGTGAAACCCAAAATGCAAAATTCTCTTACAACAATTGTACTGAGGATTTTGTCTAGAAAGGTATTTACAACAAACATTATCAGTGCATAGATACACATACAAGAATCGACCAGAGAAAAATGAGTAGGGTTCGTGAATAGCGTCTAGAGGATAAACCCTTAACAAAAATAAATTTATACAAATCCAAAAAAGAAAGATAAATATATAGTTATCCCCATATTCTAATTGGAACTGTTGCAAAGTCAGAATTAATAATAAAACTTAAACTATGAAAAATAATCTATGCCGAAACCCTTCACATTAGGAGGGGAGCCTAAAGCTCACTCATGCAAAGAGATTCAAGGCTAGTTTCCGAAACTTGTAAAATGAAAGGGTTATACCCTCATAAAACCTTCAAGAATCATTTGGAAATAATTTTAATGTGGATGATGGGTTCAGCTTACCTATGGTGGCCACCTATGGAAATGCATTACAGAGCTTGAGGGGACCTTCCATTCCATCAAGACCCTCGTAAAAAACCATAGCTTGTAAAAAAAAACAAAGAGTTCGTGAGTAAAATTAATAGACATAAGATTCTTGTGAGGCTCATTACAAATTATAGAGAATTTTAGGAGGATAAACTTTGTGGAACCACACCATTACTTGAGTTCCAGTTGTCGGCGTTCTTGGAAGAGTGTGTCCTCCAATTTGTTCAGAGAAGGGGAAAACAAAACTGCTGTTGGACGAGAAACCTTCAGCTAATGTGGATTTACCATCCTGGACATGTTTAACCAAATAGTGAAGGGTATTAAACAAGATTACCCTTGCAAATGAAATCAACCGAGTATTCTCTCCATAACGTGAGTAAATGTGAACAACAAAGGGCTTTTGAAACATTTCCTGCCTATTTTCGGAGAGTACTCAGTGAGAAATGGTGCGGAAGCTGAGAAAATAGTATATTAAAAAAAATATAAACCAATGTTGCATGGCTAAAAGACTCAGTGACACAATGAAACCATGAATCTGGAGCAAACAACATATGCTCGAGACTAAGCATTACAACAAACAATGCATGTTCATTGTTGAGGGAGAAGTAATACCTTAGCTACCAGAGTTAGGATGGAAGAAGAAAAGTTGTAGAGAAAAGCCACAATGGTGCAGAGAGAAAACAGTTCAGTGTGTGGTGCTTAGGGTTGGGTAGTTACCCTAAACCCTCCTGCAGAAATTTCCATTATTGGATCTAGGTTTTACCAGATTGACGCTAGCACATTTACAAATAATTAAATTGTAGCTAACAACTTCCAAAAAACCAAATGGACAAGCAATAAGATGGACCGAATCTTCATTACGCAGAGATTGCAAATAATAAATTACTCATAGAAAACGAATCCCAAACGATTATATTGCACATGTGGATGAACACCAAACCATAGAAATTTAAGGTATAGTTGAGAATTTATATAGTGAAGTTCATGACTGAAGATTCATATTGTTAATACAATGTTGTTGCATTAATAAGGTAGGATAAAGATACAATTCGATTTCACATGTTTCACTCACAAAATGATATAGTTGTCATACAATATAATGTGCTAATAAAAATACATAGGTGACACATGTATATATATTAAATATGTTAATTTTTTTAGTATGGTAATAATTTTTCTTTTAATGGTGAGTATTTGATGGTGGTGACATGTGGTATCAGAGCGTGGTTACACGCTGGGTCCATATGGGCCAATTGAATAACCTTGGGTGTTTTCATTTTTGTTAATGTCCTGCACTGTGATAAGAATTATTGATAAGTTTCGATTAGGAGAGGATCTAGTCATTAGACACCAAGAACTATAGGGGAAGCCCATTACCTACCTAATCCATAGACTAACCTAGACATGTGGGTACGATTGAGTGTGGATCAGCACTAGAAAACTAGTATAGTATTGGAAGAACAACAACGTTAGACCAATAGATTTTTAGATACCGTACAACAACTCTAGACAGAGATGAATCGAGTAAGAAGCGACAATGAAAGATTAATGTGAGAACAATAGAGGATTCTGAAGAGCCTCTCAGATAAGTAGAATCATTGGGCAACACAACGCAGCCCGGAGAGGGACACCTATGAAATTAGTCAACAAAAATAGCAATTTAATGATAGTCTAGAAGGAATTCGTACTCACCAAAGTAACAAAAGCAAAACATAGAATGAACAAGACTATAGAAATGCCTTAGAACAAGAGGAGATGAAGAAACATAAAGTGGAGTTACAAGGTGAATGTTGGAAAATTAAACCTTCTAATTTCGATGGAGAGGCCGAGGAAGTGGCAAAAGCATGGACAATTAATATGAACAAATATTTTCAAGTTTATGAGTATAACAACAAGTTCAAAGATCACTTGGCTATTTACCAATTGTGGGGATAATCCACATTATGGTGGGAGGAAGTGAAAAATGTGTGGGGAATTGAAGACTAGAATGTGACTTGGGATGACTTCCATAAGTAATTTAAGGACAAGTTCCTAATAGAGAGATTCTATGATGAAAAATATCAAGAATTTCATGACTTAAGGTTAGGTCAACTGTCTATGGACAAGTTAATCACTAAATTTGCCTTCTTGTTAAGGTACGTATCATATTTGAGAGTTGTAAAAGAAAAATTTCAACGATTCTTGAGTATCTTACCTTCTCACATGAAGGAGAGGATCTAATTTGTGAATGTAGAGACTATGGTTGAGGTGATTAGAAAAGCACAAATGTGATATCAGCAGTCCAAGGTGAAAGGAGATGTTGGGAGAAGTTGGCCACCAAAGAAGCGATATAAAGGTACTTCGAATTTTAAAATTAGCAGTCTGGGAAATTATAAAAATGATGTAATAAAACCAACAAATAGAAAATTTGGGAAAAATAAACAAAATCCAAAATGATCACTTGATGAATAGCCTACTGAAGCATCCAGCAAGCCATACCATGGGCACATCCAGAAACCACTGCTACAATGTTGGTGATGTGGTGAGGCACATTACTTTAAGAACTGACATCACTGTGGAAGAAACAAAGTTACAAAAAATCTAGAAGAGGCATCCACAATAGGGGATGTTGCATGAAACATACCAAGGATCAATACTGCACTAGAAGACTGACAAATGGATTTCCAACCAACCATGATAGAATTGGAAAGTAAGTTATATTCCCAAAATATTTCCATTTTGGTTGATCTCGGTACCAATTTATGTTATATAAATCCCCGAGAAGATGAAAACTATAAATTGCAAAGCCAAAAGTTTAAAAGTCCACAGTTGGTACAATTGGTTTCTGGAGAAAAGAGAAGAGTCAATGCTAAAATCTCAAATTGTATCCTGGAAATAGGAAGACAACATATAGATGTTGAATTGAATATTCTACCTTTGGGCTCCTATGATATTTTGTTGGGAATGGGATGGTTAGAAATACATTAGTCACTAGTAGATTGCAAGGATAAAATCATCCATTTTAAGGCAGAATATGGTACTCGTCAAGAATTACAAGGAATTAAGAAACCACTTCAATTTCACCCCATCATTGCATCCCAACCTACAAATAACTCTTTGAACTATACATTAGAAAAGGGTTTCAACATTACACTATTCAAGTGGGGTTTACTAACTCTCAATAAAAGACCATTATGTTGGAAAATATTTCAATTTTTCAAAATTTTATGGATGTGTTTCCTGAAAATATTCCAGGATTACCCCCCAAATGAGATGTTATCTTTACTATAGAGTTAATACCCAAAACAACACCTGAGTCGCAAGAAGTATATAGAATGAGTGTTCCTGAGCTGACAGAGTTAAAAATGCAGCTGCAAGAACTATTGGACAAAGGATATATTCAACCAAGTGTGTCCCCTTGGGGAGCACCAGTCATGTTCATTAAAAATAAAGACAGCACGATGCAGATCTGCATGGATTACTGACAACTTAATAAGCTAACTTTCAAAAACAAATATCCACTACCACAAATAGATGATATTTTTTATCAGGTAAAAGTAGAAACTATATTTTCAAAGATTGACCTGAGATCTGGGTATCACCAGATATAGATTAAGGATGAGGACATATCTAAAATAACATTTCATACCAGATAAAAACATTATGAATTTGTGGTGCTACCATTTGGATTAACCAATGCACCAACAAATTTCATGAGTCTAATGCATGGTGTCTTCCACTCATTTTTGGATAATTATTTTTTTAATATTCATTGATGATATATTGATATACTCTAAAAATATGTAAGAACACAAGGAACATTTACGCTTGGTGTTGAAAATGTTGTGGGAACATCACCTCTATGCCAAATTTAGAAAATGTGATTTATATGAAGAACAAATCCAATATTTGGGCCATGTAATATCTGCTAAAGGGATCTCGGTAGACCTCGAAAAGATAAATAATATTATGGAGAGTTCCCTGAAATGTAGTAGATATGCATTCTTTCATGGGCTTATCTAGTTACTACCAGCGATTCATCGAAGGCTTCTCTAAGATAGCCTTTCCCATTACTTCCTTATAGTGGAAGGGGCAAGTTTTTAAGTGGACTAATGAATGTCAAGCCATTTTTAAACGGTTAAAATAACTATTAAATACTGCCCCTATATTGAAAGGGGCTGACCCAAGCAGAGATTTTGAAGTCTGCACTAATGCTTGTAAGGAAGGGGCGGGAGCAGTATTGACATAAGATGGCAAGGTAATAACATAGGAATCCAGGAAGCTAAAGGACCATGAGCAGTGATACTCTACTTATGATTTAGAGCTGACTACGTTAGTACATTCCCTTCAAGTTTCGAGACATTACTTGTTCAGGAAAAGGTGTGTGCTAAGAGCGAACCACAGTAGCTTGACTATCTAATTTAAACAATCTAATTTGAATGCCCGTTAAGCAAGATGGAATGTGTTCCTAAGTGAATTTGACTTTGATGTTCAACATGTTAAAGGTAAGGATAATCGTGTACTTGATGCTTAATTTACCTAGGAAATTACATTGCATGTATGAGCTTTACTTTAATCAAGCATAATTTAAGTTCAAGGGGAAAATAATGGGGGCATATGAGAGAGATCCTAAGAACAAGTTTTTGTGGCAACAAGAAAGAGTGGTATAAAAATAAGGAAAGCAATCAAATTATGGGATTAATGATAAACAACTTTTGATATTTTGAGGGAAGATATGTACTCCAAATCAGATGTGCTTGAAGAAGCTTATTTTGCATGAATATCATCGAAGTTCCTACGCTCGACATCATGGATATCAAAAGATGTTAACAACAATTAGAAATGATTATTTCTGGACTGGAATGCATAAAATCATTGCTGAATACAAGACCAAATGTTTGGAGTGTCAGTAAGTCAAGGTTGAGCACCAACATCCAACATGATTGCACAAGGCACCCAGGACTTGTAATGACTTCCCATTTACATTCTAGTATGGGAATAAGCTGAAGCAATCATGTTGGATGTTGGTGCTCAACCTTGACTTGCTGACACTCTAAACATTTGGTCCTGTATTCATCAATGTTTTTATGCATTCGAGGCTAGAAATAATCATTTCTAATTGTTGTTAACATCTTTTGATATCCATGATGTCCAGCATAGGAACTTCGATGATATTCATCCAAAATAAGCTTCTTCAAGCACATATGATTTGGAGTACATATCTTCCCTCAAAACATCAAAAGTTGTTTATCATTAATCCCATTATTTGATTACTTTCCTTTTTTTTTTGCCACTCTTTCTTGTTGCCACAAAAAATTATACTTAGGATCTCTCTTATATGCCCCCATTATTTTCTCCTCCAACTTAAATTATGCTTGATTAAATTAAAGCTCATACATGCAATGTAATTCCATACTTAAATTAAGCATCAGGTACACGATTATCCTTACCTCTAACATGTTGAACATCAAAGTCAAATTCACTTAGGAACACATTCCATCTTGCTTAACGGGCATTCAAGTTAGATTGTTTAAATTAGATAGTCAAGCTACTGTGGTTAGTTCTTAGCACATACCTTTTCCTGAACAAGTAATGTCTCGAAACTTGAAGGGAATGTACTAACGTATTCAGCTCTAAATCATAAGCAGAGTATCAATACTCATGGTCCTTTAGCTTCTTGGATTCCTATGCTATTACCTTGCCATCTTGTGTCAATACTGTTCCCACCCCTTCCTTACAAGCATTAGTACAAACTTCAAAATATCTGCCTGGGTCTGCCCCTTTCAATATAGGGGCAGTATTTAATAGTTCTTTTAACCGTTCAAAACTGGCTTGACATTCATTATTCCACTTAAAAACTCACCCCTTCCACTGTAAGGAAGTAATGGGAAAGGCTATCTTAGAGAAGCCTTCGATGAATCGCTGGTAGTAACTAGATAAGCCAATGAAAGAATGCATATCTGCTACATTTCAAGGAACTCTCCATTCCACAATCTTATTTATCTTTTCGAGGTCTACCGAGATCCCTGTAACAGATATTACATGGCCCAAATATTGGATTTGTTCTGCATAGAAATCACATTTTCTAAATTTGGCATACAGGTGATGTTCCCACAACATTTTCAACACCAAGCATAAATTTTCCTTGTGTTCTTACATATTTTTAGATTATATCAATATATCATCAATGAATATTAAAAAAAAATTATCCAAAAATTAGTGGAAGACACCATTCATCAGACTCATGAAAGTTGTTGGTGCATTGGTTAATCCAAACGGTAGCACCACAAATTCATAATGTTTTTATTTGGTATGAAATGTTGTTTTAGATATTTCCTCATCCTTAATCTGTATCTGGTGATACCCAGATCTCAGTTCAATCTTTGAAAATATAATTTTTACTTTTACCTGATAGAAAATATCGTCTATTTGTGGTAGTGGATATTTGTTTTTGAATGTTAGCTTATTAAGCTGTTGGTAATCCATGCACATCTGCATCGTGCTCTCTTTATTTTTAACGAACATGACTTGTGCTCCCCAAGGGGACACAATTGGTTGAATATACCCTTTGTCCAATAGTTCTTGTAGCTGCATTTTTAACTCTGTCAGCTTAGGAACACTCATTCTATATGCTGCTTGCGACTCAGGTGTTGCTCCGGGTATTAACTCTATAGTAAATACAACATCTCATTTGGGGGGTAATCCTGGAATATTTTTAGGAAACACATCCATAAAATCCTGAAAAGCTGAAATATTTTCCAACATAATGGTCTTTTATTGAGAGTTAGTAAACCCCACTTGAATAGTGTAATGTTTAAACCCTTTTCTAATGTACAGTTCAAAGAGTTATTTTCAGGTTAGAAGTGAACTTAGCATCCCTGTTTGATGAAGACCTGAGCCACATCATTAGGTAAATATGTAGACTTCACCGAAATGAAGTGCGCTACCTTTGTCAACTTGTCCACCATGACCATGATGGAATCATGTTGTCTAGATCTCCTCGACAAACCTGTAATGAAATCCATAGAAATGACCTCCCATTTCCATTTTGGAATTGGAATTTTCTGTAGTAATTCACATGGATGCTTAAACTCTGATTTCACCTATTAAAAATTCAAGCATATCACCACAAACTCTGCCACTTCTTTCCTTAGATTCAACTTATATTAAAAATTCTTCACATATATCAATGTTTTCTTATATCCTAGATGTCTTGAATATGGATTACTATGACATTCGATGGAGATAATCTTCTTGAGCTCATTTTTTTCTAACACATATATCTTGTCCCTAAATTTAATAAAACCATCTATTATGAGATGGTATTCCAAATCCTAATCACCTGTACCCTGATGTAACTTATGCCTAATCTACTTATACTTATCATTTTGTTGTCCCGCTTGAAAGGTCTGATCCTATAAATCTATATTGTAAGAACTCATAGATACTATGTGATTTACACGTATTTACCTGCTAAGAGCATCTACAACTATGTTCTCCTTTCCTTTCAGGTACCTGGTCTCAAATTCAAACACAGTGATCGTTTCCAACCATATAGATTTCCCAACATTTAGATTCAGTTGACCAAATAAGTACCTCTGATCACTCATCAATGCAAACCTCCTGCCAAGAAGATAGTGCCTCGACATTTTCAATGCATGGATAATCGTTACCAACTCGAGATCATGTGTAACATAATTCTTCTCATGCTCATTCAGTTTTATTAATTCATAAAAAACCACTTTCCCCTCCTTCATTACGACTCCACCAAGTCTTCTCTTGCAAGAGTTTTTGCACACCCAAAATTCTTTATCCGGATATGCAATCCTTAAAACTTGAGAATTTGTCAACAATTGCTTCAACTTCTCAAAACTCGCTGCACATTCCTCTATCGATTCACATTTCTTACCATTTCTTTGAAAATATGTGATAGGATAGGTAATGCATGAGAATTTCCCGATGAACCTCATGTAGTAACCTATCAACCCCATAAATTACCTCATCTCATCCACATTTCTAGGAGTTTTTCAGTCCATGATAGCACTTATTGTTTTCAGATCCTTTACTATGCCCTACTTGTAAAAAAAATACCCAAAATAGTGTACCTTTTTCTGAAATAAAAATAATTTTCTAAGCATGCAATACAATTAATACTCTCTTAGAAGTCTTAACATTGTTTCTAAGTGTTCGACATGTTCTTCCGCATTCTTAGAATATATCCATATATCATCAATGGACACAATAACAAACTTGTCCAGATAAGGACGCAATACACTATTCATCAAAGACATAAAAGTAGTTGGAGCATTAGTCAAACCAAATGGAACTACATCAAAGTAATAATGCCCATACCTAGTCCTGGAAATAGTCTTGTAAATGTCATCTTATTTGATGCATACTCGATGGTAACCCGATGGAAAATCAACCTTAGAGAAAAATATTTCTCTCTTCAACTGATCAAACAAGTCATCGATCCTCATCAATGAATCCCTGTTCTTGATGGTTACCTTGTTCAACTACTTGTAGTAAATACACAACCTGAGAGTAACATCATTCTTCTTCACAAAAAATATGGGTATTCCCCAAGGAGATAGAATTGGCCTAATGTATCCCTTTTCAAACATTTCCTTCAATTTCAACTTCAATTATACTAACTCTAGTGTGATAATCCTATATGGTACCTTTGATGTTCATGCTTCCCCTGGTACCAACTCAATAGAAAACTTCACTTCTCTATGAGGCTGCAACTCTGAAAAATATGCAGGGAATACATCCTCAAACTGCTGTAAAACTAGGTAACTGTTCAATACCTTCCTCTTCTTAAAAATAGGTGCTACAAATAACACACACCCTTTTCTACGACTACTCGTTTCCTGCATAGTTGTAACCATTCTGATTGATTTTTCTTTCTTCTTACCATGCACGGTTCTTTTTTATCCATTGTCATCCAAGCATTCAACAAACTTGTTATAAAAATCTACCTTGGTCCTATGAAGATACAACCAGTTCATAACTAAAAGAGTATTTTATGATCCCACTGGAAGCACATTAAGATGCGTTGATGTAGGAATACCATTCAACTCAAATGCACAAGCTCTTACCCAATGATGAACTCTTTTCTTTATACCTTTAGTCAACGACACTATCCAATATTCTGCATGCACTTATTTACTCAAACCACACTTATCCACCAAGTAAGGATTAACATAACTATAATTAGTTCCATGGTCAATCAAAATAGAAAACAGTTGATCACAAATCTTACCGTCCATCTCGATCATGGATTCGTGGTGATCTGCCTTCTTGTTATCTAATGTTGCATAGATCCTTAGAATGCTGGCCAACATGCAAAATTGTTTGCTCCTCCTGTGCAATGTAGACCTGAGGCCTACCACCATAATATGACGGAAAATCCCTCTTGGGATTCTCCTTGCCACAACACCGTAATTGTCTCGTACTGTCACCTTTATTTTTCTTCCCTCCAGCCTGTGACCCATGTCCCTGTCTAACTGCATTGAACTTCTTGAAAGGAGGAACATTATCTTTCTCACCTGCATCCTAGGGTCCTTTTCACTTCAGCTCCCATTTACAATTAGCTTTGTCTTTCCCCTTCCAGCCTTGCTAGACTTTGTCTTGTGCTTTGATTTCTCATAACAATGCTTCAAATTACCAATGAATTCTTCAAGTGACCGATGCTCATCATATTCAATCTGATCTCTAAATGCTAATGGTAATCCACTAACAAATCTCTGAACTTTAGCTTTCTCATCCTTAAGACATGGTACATACCTCAATAACTCCAAGAAATTAGTCATGTACTCATCATTTGTCATTGATCCCATATTTAGATCATAGAAAACCTTGGTCTCACTGTTGTAGTACCTCTTCGACAAGTAATTCTTCCTAAACAGTCTCTTGAATTCATGCCAAATCAACTGCTATCTCCTAACGTCTCTAACACGCTTCACGTCTTCCCACCATATGTGTGTTTTCCCTTTGAGGCTAAAGATAGCTATTATGACCTTCATTTTATCTATTTAATCATGTAACTCAAATAGTTTCTTCATCCCATGTAACCATGCCTCTGCGTCTTCCGACTTCTTCAAATATCAATCAAATGTAAGTGGTTTGGATTTCAATGTAGGGGACCCAATGACTCCTTGTCAATCTAGGCATTTCTTTAACCTCCCCCCATTGTCGGGAGGAGTTTCGAGCTTCCCTCCATTTAGGCATAAAGGACATCACACTGCCACCATTATAAGATCTTCCTTTATCGAGGAAAATTTGATCCGAACCCCTAAAGGGTAACCAGTCATCACAACAATCATAACCTCGCAAGGGCCAGTAAACACTACCCCTTAAGGGAGCACTCACACCACCCCTCAGAACAATCACCATGGTACTATTCCTCAAGCATCTCAACAGAGAACCCTTGTGCATATACTTCTTCAAACAATGCAATCAACCGAAAATTACCTTTATTAGCATCATTGAATCTTCCAAATTTAAGAAAGTTAACAAATAACCCTATCAACCATGACCTTTATTGCCCACCGATGCCCACTAAGATCCCTTCTAAAATTCCAAAATTTGAAGGAAATCAAGTAGAAGACCCAGTGAACCATATCATGACTTTTCCCCTTTGGTGTTCAATGAACAATATCATAGATGATACCATTGGACTAAGTATATTTCAATGCACCCTTATAGGTTATGCACCAAAATTGTATGTTGACGTGCCATTTGCATCATATGGAACCTTTAGCACCTTAGCAACAATGTTACTCACCTTTTTCCATCTCCCGATTCACCATGATTAATAGATGGAACTCCTCTCCCATTTCATACAAACACCCATAATTCACATATATGACCATATAAATCCATGGTGAAGATTTCATAGCTTGTGCTAAGCTAATATGGATGATAGAGCTCTCCTGGACTTTTTCTTAAAACACTCACAACAAAAATTTCAAAATATGTGGAAACACAATCCCCACATAATGGGGAAGATGCCATTAATAAATCCCAGCAGCTAGAGCTCATATACACATCGTACGGATATATCTATCATATCCTCCCAAATTCCCCATGCCTGCGAACTTACAAATAAGTACCTGGCCCGTCCAATACTGTCGACGGATTAATTGGGTCCTTAGCCCAAACTCAACCTAACAATAGTCACCAATATATTGTATATTCGTTTTCTAATCAAACATATGATACCCTACAAAATGTGTCGCAACCAAGATACTACCATAGTTAGCATGCCCCTTTGTAGAACAAGCCTAATAGGGAAAGCCAACGTCCTCCCCCTCAAGGAGGAACATACCCTCCCCTTGAGAGAAATCACTACTCATCTAGGATCATCGATGTAAGAGAGTCATTCTGGAATGCTCACCAAGGAGTATGGGTATACTCACGAAGAGTTATTTTTTGACCTGATATATCATGTATTTTACGAGCTTCTATGTAGACTTTAAATCATTCTTGTGATCTCGTATGTGTAATTCATTCCTCTTCTCTAAAATACCTTTGAAGTATATAAGAATTTGATGATCTATATGTATAATGAGATTATGTAGAGAAAGGATGGTTATAAGTTGCATTCATAAGAGTTCTTTTTGGATTGATCTAGTATGTCATATGAAGGATTTCTTGACCTTGAGTTGTTGTGGTGATATAGTAAGTAGAGTTTGATCAACAAAATTGATTATCCTTCTTTGAAATGCATTATGAGGAATGTATCTTTAACACGGAAATAACCAGGGTTTTATGAGAAAGATATTAATTTCGATATATCTCTTATGAAATTAAAATCTCCTTTACCCATGATTTTAATAATCTGTTCAATTTGAGGATAGGTTGGATTAATGATATATCTTGTTTTCATTCTCTTGGATTGGTAGAGTGAAGTATTCTCAGATTAAATATTTGACACTACCTTTGGCTAAGATAAATCTTTGACACTACCTCCGGCTAAGATTGTATGGAGGTCATGATTGATTCCTTGAGAAAACCTTGGTGTGCTTCATCATAATTGAACATTGCATCTTTGTGTTTTAAGCAGTAATGCATATACAATCTAGATTTCTTTTCTATGTTCACACAATATTCAACGATTTTCTAGACCAAGGTAAGATTTGAATCCATATGAGGATTACTTTGTCTTGTTTGTTTGAAGAATTTTGGTTTTATTGAAGTGAATTTTGAAGATTGTGAATGCTCTCCTTCTTTTCAACATATCAAGTAATCTTTAAGAGGAATTGAAGACAATGTTTTCCTTTTCATTTCCAAAGTATATTGTCATCTTGAAGGTTTGAATGAGACCTACATCCCCTTGTCCCCGAAATAAGGGAGACATGCTTTCTGCAAGAGTTTCTCAACCCTGAAAAGAGCTAGGAGTAGGATCTATGTGTTCTCTCCTATTTTGAAAGTTTTTTTTAGTGAGTGATATCTTTGAATTGTTTGCTTGATATTTCACATATTTTTGATGTCTTTTTCTTGTATTTATTGTGTTTCCATCGAATCTTACACAACCTAGATTGAAATATTGACATATAAAATGTTTGTATATTAATCCAAAATTTATACCACCCAAAAATCTTCTCGTAACAAAAATGGCTATCCTCAACTTGTTCCACATTCGACTCCTCTTTCTCACAGATCTTTCTCCCTCTTCTAAACCCATCACTCTTATGAGTTGTTTCACATCTATTACAGTCTAATTATAGTTTAAGTATTTAATGCCTAGCCCACAAACATATCTATCAAATATAACTGAAGAATTAATGCTTAGGATAGGAATCGAATCAATGTGTACTATGCAGCTAATAATTAAATTGCCAAAAAAATCATTCTGCTTTAAGGTATATTAATGTTTCCCAAAATATATTAATATCAAATTTGATATATTTGAATGTTTTACCAAAGAGTAACACCAAATGATCCAGGTGGATATCAGTGGCCACCCACCTATGCCATTTGGACCCGCATCATCAATTCTTGCAGCTTTTCACTTTCAGCACAACTTACTATTTTTAGCAGGTTTTTGGGTCCTGCACCCCTAGAGCCGTTTTGGGGCCTCAATGATCTAGGTGGACATTGGTGGACACCCAAATATTCCATTTGAACCCCCACCATTAGTTCTTTTAGTTTCTAAGTTGCAGCACAACTTACTATTTTTGGCAATTTTTCGGGTCCTGAACTTCTGGAGCATTTTTGAGGCCCTAAATAACGTTTTTTGGGCATCATTTTTCCGAGAAATATGATTTAGTTCCAAAATCAATATTTATGATAGTTTTATTCCTCGGATAGATCTTTCTAACGATTTATCATACACGTCAAATGGAGATCGTATGCCGAAGTTACGTCCCCGGGAAGTTGAAACACCAATTTACCCTAACGGGGCCCATAGTTTTGGCGCTTCATCTCGTAGGGTTAGGTTTTTGGATGATTAGAGTTATCCATTGTTTCTCAATAATAAATAGGCCCTCGAGCCTCATTGTAACACATTTCAGAGGTCTGTAGCTGCCACATCTGTTCTCAAAGATTTGATACCAACACCATAGCTAGTTTATTTCCATTATGTTTGTAAGCATATTTATGTTATTTGATATTAATGAAATGAAGCATTATTTCCACTGCATCTCTATGTTTATGGTTATTTCTGTATTCTGTTGCGTTCCTACATAAATGCAGATCAGCGGTATCAGAGCGGTCTGCTCATTCTTTGTTTTTCTTCGCATGTCCCCAATGCAGTCAGGGTAAAAGGAGTTAGGGCTTGATCTAGTTGAACCCTTGCAAGATCAGCCTCACAAGCCCCGACGACCCCCCATGGTGGAAGAAAATAAAGACAAGGGAGCAGGAGATCCTTTCAAAATATTGCTCAAGAAGGCCCTCGAGAAACAAAGGAATGTGATGATGGACAACTTTGCTGAAATCCTTCAACGACTACCCACCTATGGTGCATCTGCATTCAATAACCATTATCAAGGTGCCACTCCCTTCAAGGTATAGGTAAACCTTGAAATTATTGTATTTGAAGGCCAAATATATGTAGACACCGTAGATAGATGGTTGAATTTTCTGGAAGGGTATTTCTCGGTCCATACTTTCTCTGACCGAAAAAATATTATTTTTGTACTACTCAAAACCGCCCCCCATGTCAAAGACTGGTGGGAAACCTACTGTGAGCAAGAGGATGAAGGGAAATCCTCTGTATTCTCAGCCACACTCACTTGGAATTCATTCTGAGACAACATCAAGGAAAAATATAACCCTGTGGGGAGTTATGAGGACAAATACATCCAATGGACCACGTCGCAGCAACAAAGGGATCAAGATGTGCATGAACTAACGAATCTGTTCCATACCCTGCGCACAAAGTTGGGTATTAAAGATTTAGAGAGACATTTGGTGCTCAAGTACCAAAGCTATCTGCACAAACACAGTCAGGAGGAAATGGAGTTCATCGACATTACATCGTTTGGCACGACATATCGCTATGCCTCCATGATTGAGCAGAAATTTAAGCAGAAGAAGTGAGACATTAGATCTGCGAATCTAAAAGGTGCCCCCAAATTGAAGAACAAGGGGCAAAGGAAAAGTAGTGCGACTCAGAACAACACCACAAATCCAAAGAAGGACACAAGAAAGTGGTGTCAATTTCATCACAGCCCCACTCACAGCACAGACGAGTGTCAGACCAAACAATCATTGGTGGCCAAACTAAAGGCACCCAAATGAGATGCATTTTTTGATCCTGAGTCAAAACCCGACAAAGGAAATGACAAAGGGAAACAAATCATTGATGTGAATCCTAGTTCCATTGTTGCCACCACCAAGATCCAGAGGGAGGATCCAGAGGATCCAGAGGAGGGGGATCGCCTTTTCCATTCGCAGATGTGGGTGAAGGGTTCTCCGCTGCAATTTCTTGTCGATAACGGAAGCCAAAAGAACCTCATTTCAACAGAGGTCATGAAGTGGGTCGGTCTAACGACCATAGCACACCCACAGCTGTATACCATTGGGTGGCTCCACCCAGGGAGATATCTCTACATCCGCTAGCAGTGACGCCTTTCATATAGTATCAATCCATTCATGGCTATTTTGTGATGTTGCTCCTTTTGATGTAGCTGATATATTATTGGGCCAACCATACTTGTGGAGGTGATATGTTGTGTATGAGCCTAGGCCTCATGATGTTGTTATTAGTTTGGGAAATAAGTTGTACAAGATACCAGAGGTAGTACCACCTCCTATCATCTCTTTGACTACTGCAAAACAACATAGTAAGATTGTTTCCCAAACCAGGAAATTTATTTTCCTTACAACTTTCTCATAGGGAAAGAAGAATATTGTGGCCACAACCTCGTAATAGGGCTCCCTTGCATGGCTGCAGCAGATGGATAAAGTCATGGAGGAATAAAAGGAAACTTTCTCCTCACTCACAGAGGTTCCTCTACACTATCAGGACAAGCACTCCATTGATCTACCCCCCGATGCACCGCTGCATGATGTTGCCATACCTCATGTGGCTACACAGACATCATCCACACATGTACTGTTTGAGGCTAATAAAGAAACCGAATTTACCAATTGCATCCAACATGTCCGCTTGCAGGTTCATGACATCTTCGACAACAAAACGTGCCTCATATCATGGAGGATCTCAACGTAATGGGGAAAATTTCTTCTTAAGGAAGGAAGAATGATCCAAGTGTATATTGGTGGCCACTCACCTATTCCATTTATACCCGCACCATGAGTTCTTACAGCTTTTCACTTTCAGCACAACTTACTATTTTTAGCAGGTTTTCGGGTCCTGCACTCCCAGAGCTGTTTTAGGGCCTTAGTGATCGAGGTGGACATTGGTGGCCACCCACCTATTCCATTTGAACCCCCACCATCAGTTCTTTTAGTTTTTAAGTTGCAACACAACTTACTATTTTTAGCATTTTTTCGGGTCCTGAACTTCTTGAGCCGTTTGGAGGCCCTAAATGATGTTTTTTGGGCATTGTTTGTCCGGTGAATATGATTTCGTTCTAAAATTTATATTCATGAAAATATTTGTAGTCCTCGAATATATCTTTCTAACGATGTATCATACGCGTCAAACAGAGATTGTATGCCGAAGTTACGTCCCCAGGAAGTTGAATCACCAATTTACCCAAACGGGGCCCATAGTTCTGGCGCTTCATCTCCTAGGTTTAGGTTTTTGGATGTTTAGAGTTCTACCTCATTTCTCAATAATAAATAGGCCATCGAGCCTCATTGTAACTCAGTTCAAAGGTCTGTAGCCGCCACATCTCTTCTCAGATATTCGCTACCAGTACCCTAGCTAGTTTATTTTCATTATGTTTGTAAGCATATTTTTGTTATTTGACATTAATGAAATGCAGCATTATTTCCACTGCATCACTATGTTTATGGTTATTTCTGTATTATGTTGTGTTCTTGCATAAATCCAAATCATCAAATTTGCTAAATTTTAATATTCTACCAACCAAGATGCCCAAGTTGAATGCAAAATGACAAAATTTAAACATGCTTAACAAAGATTTACATATCATAAATACATTCTCACATGAAGTAATATATGGAGTCTAAAATTTAAATCAGAATCCCTATTAACTATATTATTTTTATAGTTGTTTTTAATAATATTTTTTGGAATTTTTTTTGGTGGATTTTTCCAATCTAATTTATCTAAAATCCGGTAGGAATTCATAGAATCATAAGTTTGATGAGTAAAATCTGCACAATTAAAGTGCCCTAGAGAGTTATCAGGGTGTTACATCCATATATGTAGTAAAAAAAACCAGTTTAAATAACAGAAATCAAAATTTCAAGTCAAAATTTTCCACTAGATTCAGACCAAAAAAATCTACAAAAATTTCTAAAAATCACAAACAACTCCATTTTTTTTGAAGTACAAGTTCTAATTTTAAATGTTTACGCTAATCATTAATGGACGTCTTCTCTTATAATGCGCGGTTTACAAGTCTGATAGTTTACCACTACAGTTGATAATAAATACAGTTTAGATCTACAATTGGTGGCGTTCACAGAGTGGAAGTGGTAGTCTTCAGTAAGCGGACTGAAAAATTAAAATGGACTTATAGATATGTATTAATGAGGAGAACATAAATTGAATATACTTGCACTTGAATACTTTCAAAAATTATTACCAATCTGTGATGAGGCTGAACAGATCTTTCTATGATGTTTTGAAAAGTACTTTTTTTGGTTAATTAAAATTAAGGTTTTATTTAAAAAGTGGTCTTCCATTTAAGAATACCTTTGAACTTGACTATGAAAAACATGAAGGTGAATTTTGACATGTATTATCCCCAATATTAACATGGATTTGGAGGCCAGTCTAATATGGTACGACTATTTGTCATTTTCACAAATTTAGGGTTTTAAATAGGATTAAGGAACCATCAAAGTTAAATAATTTTTGAAAATAGATAAAAGGCATCTATTATTTCAATATGGTAGGAGTATTTTTATTATATTTTTCATTTATTGATTCTATAGCATAATTTTGAAATTTTTCTACTTCTTAATTCTAATTTCTAAAGGAAATATATAAATTAGAATTATATGTAGTAACATAGTTTCCTTTTCAGTGAGAGATATGTTGGAAATTAATTCCAACTACTGATATCAATCAATAGTAATTGCAAAAGGATTGGAAAGCTCACACAAGTGAAGTGTAGAGGAGATAAGAATCGGCGCCTAGATATTTATCTAAGGCAGTAGCCGACTTCTTAGGAGCAAAGTAATGGCTTATAATCAAAGTCTCGTTAGCAGTGAAGAGCTTTGATTACAGGTTGAATCAGGCTTTAAAGTCTTACCAACATATCGACAGAGTTAAATGTTTGAGGCGGCACAAGTTTGCTGCATTACAAAGCAGCGATGCGATGAGACGATAGTTCTAACACTATCGCATCGCAAACTTTCACTGTTCTTAAAACATGCACACTAAAGAGTTTTGGCGATGCGATGAGGTCCCACCTCAATCGCAATCGCGACATTGCAAATTTATTTGCATGACCATTACACAACAGCCATTCTTCGATGCAATGTGGACCCCACTCCAATCGTAATCGCAAGTTTCAAAGTGATCATCCACAAAGGACTGTGAACCGTGTTCACCGATGTTGTGATGCTATGAGGTCCCACCTCAATTGCAATCGCAAATTGCAAAGAATCGCAAGTCGCAAATCGCAAGACCACAATCGCTCAATCGTAATCTCATACAGCTGACTATCGATGCGATATGGACCCTGCGCCATTGCAATCACAGAATCAAAATCGCAAAGCACAAAGGTTATTAACCTTTTGGCTGCTGAAATGCCAATCGCTGATTGACTTACGGATGCGATGAAGTTTTCAAATGGATTTCATGAAACTTGAGATCTGGTTTTATTGGTCGGTTTAATAGTTTTTATTGTAACCATGCCTTATAAAAGGGAATGAGCCTGAAGGCTTTTGTAATGAATGCTTTTACTGTGAATGCATTTTTTTATGTATTAAGACGTTATTTGAGAACAAAATTGTTGTAGCCCGCAGGCTGAATACAAAGCAAGTTTGTAAGCACTGTATGTGCAGATTTGAGGACATAGAAGTTTTGTGAGCACTGTTCTTTTACAGTCCACTATTACACTTTGTAAATCCCTCTCAAGGAGGAAGAATCAGATTGCTGATTTTGTATTTCTTTTATTATTTTATGAATTAAGAAAACTTGTCCTAAATTGTTTTTGTTCATTCTGCAAATTAAGTTTGAAAACTCTGTGTTGTAGAGGGAATCTTCATTCTCTTTGTTGTTTTGAAGTAATCAGAAACTTCTACAACATACCATTTTTTTCTTTCATATTCATATCAAATTTAGTCTCTTTTATTCCCCTCTTTCCATTTGTATAGCTATCTTCATAAATTAATTATAGTTTGTTTTAATCATAATTTAGTGTAGAATTAGTTTAGATTAGTGTAGGATAACCATAATCTAGATTCGTTTATATTAAGATTAGTTTTTCCGTGTTTCACTTTTTCGTAAGAGGAAAGGAACCAAGACCAATGGATCCCATAAACCCATCAATGGTAGCCATGCAAAACAACTTTAGCTATTAAAGAGTCTTGATATGGGATATTTCTCCTTTTTTGACTTAGGTGTACAACACTTGTATTAATAGTATACCAAATAGATATTATTCCAAGAGAAAGTTCAAGTTTAAAAAAACCATTATAACAATTTAGCACAACCAAACATAATCAAACATACATATTAATCTATGAAACCAAATATATCTATACATAATACACTTTACAAATTTAGACATTCTTAAATCATTCAATATTATCATATTATATTTCATTAAGATGTAACCATATCCTTTAATGTGACGAATGTCAGTTTTACATAGATTGGCTAGGATGCATAATAACGTCAACTTTTCTATGCAACTATCAATGCTTATTTTGACATGGCATAATTTACTTAGTCTACTAAGTAATTATAATCTGGCTGTTTAATATTGAGTGTCGATTAACTATCTCCAAAAGATATAAAGTTGTGTTGAACATTCATAGCCTAGTTCATAGCCTATTTCTCCAAAATTTTAGCATAAGCACATTTCTCTACGCATTCAAGAGGCAAAGTTGCTTTACTACACTCCCATAATTGTAGCTTCCTAAAGCCCAAATATACATTTCAAGGAAGTTTTTTTTTGTAAACATAACAATAACTTAATCATATTTTCTACAATGGAAAATAATTGTGCAATATGTCTTTGTATTGATTAGTAGTTACCTGAAGTAATAAGAACATTGACAATGCTCAAGAAGCTTCATTTTGTTATGTGCAACAACATTTGTACAACTTTTATCACACTTTTATTGTTATCATATATCAAAATTGATGACTTAATTGGAAAACTAAATTCATGTCAAAGATTTCGAATCCATGCCACCATTGTGTCAACCTATACCAGACGATAATATTCTACTTTTTTGGTTGAAAGAGAGACTAACTTATCATAGTTACAAACTATATAATGGGTCATATCCAAGTCAAAACACAGTGAAATATAGGCTGTGTAGCATTATCATCTCTAATAAAATATGAATTTACGTATTTGAATAACTAGTTTACATCATCGTTACAATAAATTACACCAAGCTAGCAAGCTTAGCTGGTATAACAGAAAATTCTCTTTAATACATTAAGGGCACCTTATTGTATATCCTTTATAAATTGTGAAACCATTCTAACATCAAAGAACATATTAAGTCGGGTATAAGTGAAACAAACATGTTTATTGGAAAGCTATCCATAGAGTGTAGAATCTCTTTGGTTAGCATTAAACCCAACTCATAAGGTGCAGCACAATGTTTATATTCTTCCATTATGAACTTATATAAAGGATTTGACAAAGATAAAGATTGATAAAAGTAACCGGTATCAAATTTTTATACCTGGATTCCAAATTAGAAATGTAGAAACCTAATGTTTTTCATCTGAAAATGTATTTACTATCTCTTTCTCTAGACTAACAATTAAATTAACATTGCTTCCAACAATAACTATGTTATCTACGTACAATGAAAAAATTAACGTTTCATCATTTACATGCAATACATAGATATATTTACCAGATTCACAATAATTAAAACCAAAATAAAAAAACAAATGGTCGAGTCTCTTATACCATGGTTTGAGATTTTGTTTCAATCCGTAAAAGGATTTATATTGTTGCAACGCAATACTACCATCCTTCTCAAAACGAGGGAGTTGATCCATACACATCTCTTCAATGCTATGGAGCAATTCCATATCCTCAAATTGGTAGCAACTGAAAGAATTAATCAAATGGAATTCATCCTGAAAATTGGAAACAAATCTCAATATAATCGACTTACTACTCAGAAAATGTCTTACCATTTAAATGATCCTTATGCCTTTCCACAATGCCATTATCTATGAACCGGGTCTTATACACCCATAAATATTTCTCTACATAGAACCTTCTCACACTTTATATTGTTAAAGAATGAACAATACAATTTTCTTGCGAGTACCTAAAATTAGTACAACCCATGCTCCACATTCCAGATATAGAAAAGGAATATTCACTATATCATCACGACTCATATATTAAAGAAAATAGAAATAAATTATTAGCAAATTTATTATCCTATTAATTTTTATCCAAAAAATCTCAATACTTCATAATTGGAGGATTATATAGCCAAGACATTTCATTAATCCTTAGGAAAATCCTCTGATTCCATTCATAGCTATTCAACCTAGTGTTTATAAAACCATCATCAAAACATATGTACAAAGAACATATTCGATTATCTTCCATATCGACATGCTATAGCATTTTTCAGTTCTCTGAGCTATCCTCTTAGTATATATTAATATCGTTGGGCATTAATGTTTCACATGCTATAACATTTTTCAGTTCTCTGAGCTATCCTCTTCGTATATATTAATATCGTTCGGAATTAATGTTTCAGAGATAATTATTTCACACCATTGCCTCACCATCTTCCACTGCCACACTGCACATCGCCCCAACTTGCTCATATTCAAAAGGGCAACACTACCCGGACTCATCGAAAGTCGACGATAAAATAATAATAATAATTTTTTGTAAATGAACCATTTTATTTTATTTTTTTTAAATTAGAGGTTCACATCAAGAGTTAGATATCACACTCTTGGTTTTGGTATTTGTGTGTGATTTGGTAGCTATAGCTTGAGTTTATTGTGGTGTTGTGTTCTCTAACTTTCAAGAAGTATCGGAGATCGAAATCCCGAAATCTATTGTTGTGCAGAGAACATGTGGTCTGAGTTTTTGGTGTTTTCGAGGAGTCATTTTTGAGTGGCATATAGCTACAATGGAAACAAATCTTCTTAGCGCAGTGTGGTCCTGCTACATGGTGTGATTGCTGCATCGTTCCCAACAGAATTGGAGCTTGGATGTGTGCAGACTGTAACCTGAGCATGAGATGAGCATGAGCTTGCCATGAGTTATGAAAAGTCAATATTCCACTCACACAATCGTTATTTGTTTATTCAGTATTCTAAGGCCATTTTCTCTTCTTATATTGAAATAAATCTATTCTTTGTCAATTTCTACGAGTCTTTAGGTTATTTAAACAAGTATGTTGACTTACTTCCCAGCAGTACCTTGGACTCATTTTTTCCAGAGAGTAGCTTCCATTGTCTAAATGATTTACCCATATGGTTATCAAGCATCTGTGTTGTATCTTTTAGCATTGATGACCTCACATTCAATTCATTTTTAATTATGTTTCCATTGTCATAAGAATCCCATGGTTTTCTCATACTATTTCATATTTACTTATCTTTGTTGGTGCATAAGCCTAAGTCGTCGTCCTTCTTTATTCTTTATGTGTATTTCCATGAGCCAGGAGAGCTACAACCATATCGTGAAAGTGCTCTTACATACCGTCCAAATATTTTATTCTTCTGTGAGAGATGACATGAAATACCATATTTACTCAGTCACCAGTTATATTTTGAATTAGAATAATTATGATTGATGTTCTATTCGAATGAGAGAAATGTTAATCAAGTCTTAGACAATGAGATATTTTCGAAGAGGGAATGGGACACTCTTAGAATCATGTTATTAGCGGACACTCTTCAATCATGTTATTAGCACATATTAAAGTGAATAATTTCAGGTTGTAGAATTTGAGAAGCGACTGAGATTCTGAAAATTAAAGATAATGAACACGTGGATGGTTTTATGATTCAAGTCATGAATATTGTTAATTAATTGAGATAGTATGGAAAAAGCCTCATCGAAGAGGGTTTTTTTGAAGTTTAAAAAAAAAATTAAAGTTGTAGTTATATCTATATAAGAGTTTAAAGACAAAAGTAAAATGGAAATTGACAAATTGTTTGGTTTGATTACACATGAATCCAGGATGATGAAATATGACGATATCAAATTGGAGAAAGCATTCAAAACCCATTTATAATTTAGTAAAGAAAGATGCAGAGAAAGGTAAAATAATAGAGAAAGACGCCAAAGGTAGCTAAGAAATCAAAGATGTGTACCGGATAAAGACAGCTAAGAAATCAAAGATGTGTCCCGGATAATTGTGAGCATGAGGAGAAACCTCATCAGCTCCCTTCAAATTTAAGGGGGGATAACAATAGAACCTTACAACATGGAAATCAAAGGTATGATAATTATAATTTTCAATGTTATTATTACAAATTTTATGGGAATTTTGCTAACCCGTGTTGGAAGAAGCAGGAAGATGCTGGTAAGCAGTCCGCACACATTTCAAAAGTGTTTGAAGTTAATAAAAATCCAATGTTTTTAACTTGTAAGGTGACTGAAGAATGCTAAAATGATATTTGGTTTTTGGAAAGTGGTTGTAGAAATCACGACTGCAAACAAATATTTGTGGTAATCTAGACATTAATATTGTTGGAATTTCTGAGCATTTCAAAACACACAGAGGAATAAAATAATTTCTCCTCTCAACACAGAGATTAAAAAAAACATGCTGGATAGAGATTGCACACAACTATTTCATTAAACTTAAAAATCTGTTACATTGATGTCACAGAACTGTTTTTCTGGCATTTCCAAAAAAAAAATTCAACTGCTGCACACACAGTGTTTAAATCTGCTTTGTGCCCTTTTCAATATGCACACACATAGCGCAATCTACCTTCTGGCTTTCTTACAAAAATTTCACACAGTCATTGCATTTAAAAAAAATGCTATCACAATTTTTTATACAGAGTCTCACACTATGTTTTTACATTCTGTCTCTCTTTAAAAAAATACATTGGAGTCATAGACTTTGCCTTCGGGCTCTTTTTCATTTATATGACACACCAACAAAAAAAAATTAAAACCAAACTATTGAACTTATATATATATTATAAACTTGAAAGTTTATAATATATATATTTATTAACCGTATATATATATATTAGGCTAAAGTCAAAAAGACTTTCCACCGTGGCGCTTTAAAACATATAAGGATATGTTACATTAAGGTTTTTGAAACCATATATCACATCCCGCATAAAAACTTTTAAACCAATGTTTAACAACCTTTGTCGTTGATTCCAAACCGGAGATTAAACTCAAATGTAAACTTTATTGCGTACCAAACTCCCCTGACATCATCAGACTCGAAACTTGTGCGATCATTTTATGATTGGTCGGTGGTGGGACCCTCAGACTTCAAACCAAAAACTGAGCTCGATTGCAAAAATTTATCGCATAACAATTGGGCTCCATGATGTCACCCTAAAACCTATGCGATAAACCGTGATTGGTCCACACGTCTTGCTTACTTGGCAGTGGGTCCAATTCCTTGCAATGAAGAAAAACTGGTGATGAGGCTCGAAGCTTGCGTGATAGCCATTTGATTGGCTCTCCGGATGGTGACATGGATTTGTGGCCTCCCCCATCATTTATGTGGGCTCGTTCAAAAATTCAAACAACGACGCGAAAGATTTATGGTGGTTGGTGTAGATATTAAGAGGCGGGGATTACATGATTCAGAACCACAACTCCTTAAATGCATTCGCAGGAAAATGGTTATGGCCATTATGAACAAAAATATAACCTTGGAGGATTTCAAAATCGATGTTAAGTGCACAGTGAATTTCACTCAACCAAAAAAAAATCCCCTGTTGTACTTTGTCCTTCTACACAGCAATAGCTGAATTTAAAAATTCAACACTCCCCCTTAAATTCAACTGCTAGGTTTTCTTCCATACCCAAACACTTACTTAGATAATTAAAATTCTTTTGCCCCAATGGCTTTGTCAAAATGTCTTCAAACTACTCCTCTGTTCTGCGATGTTTCAAAATAATTTCACCATTGTTCACTAACTCGCTGATGTAGTGATACTTGGGATCAATGTGTTTCATTCTTTTATGAAACACTCAATTCTTTGACATGGTATAGTTGAGTTATTGTCACAATAAATTATTATTCTGTTTACCTATTCATGACACAAACTCCTCAAAATTCTTCTCATCCAAACTGCTTGACATGCTACTACTGTAGCTGCCACATACTCTGCCTCTGCTGTAGATAAAGTAACAATTAGTTGTTTCTTAGAATCCCATGAAATGGCTCCTGAACCCATATGAAAAACATAACCAGATGTATTTTTTCTGGTCATCTATACTTCTAGCTCAATCACTGTCAGTATATCCAATCAATTCAGAATTTTCTGAAGTGGTATATAAAATTCCATACCTCTTTGTTCCTTTCACATACCTCATAATTCTTTTTTCTACTTGCCAATGTGCCTCCTTTGGCCTTTCCATAAATCTGGAAATTAAACTCACAGCATGCATAATATCTGGCCTAGTTGTAGTCAAATACATGAGGCTTCCAACTATGCTCTTATACAAACTTGGATCAAAATCCGTGTTGTTGTCCTCTTTGTTGAGTTTCAATCCCATCACTGTAGGGGTAATTGCTGCCTTGCATTACTCCATATTAAATCTTTCCAAAACTTCATTTACATATTTAACTTGAGAGATAAAAAAATTATTTTCATTTTGCTCTACTTCTATTCCTAAGAAGTATTTCAACAATCCCATATCAGTCATCTCAAATTCATCCTTCATGAAAATTTTAAAATTCTCAATGAGGTAAGCATCATTACCTGTAAAAATCACATCATCAACATATGAAACAACAATCATCATCTTACCATCTTTCTCCTTGATGTATAATGTGGGTTCTCCTTCACATTTTTCAAACCCATTTTCCAGTAGATAGGCATCTATTCTACTGTACCATGCTCTTGGTGCTTGTTTCAACCCATAAAGAGCTCTCTTCAATCTGAAAACTTTGTGCTCTTTGCCTTCTTTCTCATAGCCTAGAGGTTTTTCAACATAAACCTCTTCCATCAATACTCCATTTAGGAATTCTGATTTCACATCCATTTGGTAACCCTTCCACTTGTATTGTGCTACTATGGACAACACTGCTCTTACTGTTTCCATTCTTGCAACTGGTGCAAATTTTTCCTCATAATCTCTTCCTTGTTGTTGCTTTTAGCCTTTGACAACAAGTCTAGCCTTGTGCCTTTCAATATTATCTTCAACATTGCTCTTGGTTTTATAAACCCATTTCACTCCAATAACTTCTTTGCCTTTTGGGAGATCAACCAATTCCCATGTTTTATTTTTCTCTATTGCATTCATTTCTTCATCCATATCATCTATCAATTTCTTATCTTTTATGGCTTCTTCTTAATGAATAGGATCATCTACATGAAAATATAATGCAAATAAAGAGTTCGTACCTTCATTTTTTGCCTCTTGCTCATCAATGTCATTCAAATTTCTGAATCTGGTTCCTCTTTTCATTCAGTGTACTTGTGATTGTAGAAGCACTCAAATCTGCTACTTGTGGTGTGCTTGGAGAAGCATTGTTATCACTTCTCAAGGGTTTTCTCATACTTGCTTGTAGTGTCCCTTGCTGTCCTTGTGTTGGTGGAGGTGGTGCTGCTAATGAGGGATGTATTTCAGCCATCTCTTCCTCATTATTAGTATGAGACAAACATCTTTTAACATTCACTGTTTTCTCAATGCTTCCATCCCATTCTTCTTCATCAATAAATTGCACATCTTTGCTTATAAAAAACGTCTTGGTGGATGGGTTATACAATCTATATGCCTTGGATTCTTCACTGTATCCAATAAATATGCACTTCTCCCCCTTATTGTCCAACATCTTCCTTATCTGATCTGGAATGTGTGCATAAGACACACAACTGAAAACTCTCATGTGGGTGACAAATTGTTTTATGCCACTCCATGCTTCTTCTGGAACTCTATTCATTACAGCTTTGGTTGAGCATCTATTCAGGATGTATGTTGCACAATGTATAGCTTCAGCCCAATATTTACTTGGAAATTTTTTTTCCTTTAGGATATTTCTTACCATATCCATGATGGTCCTATTTTTCCTTTCAACAACTCCATTTTTCTATGGTGTATACCTTTTTGTAAATTGCTTATGTATGCGATTTTCTCTGCAAAAACGCAGAAATTATTTTGAGATATACTCACCTCCTCTATCAATTCTTAATACCTTCATATGCTGCCCACTTTTTTTTCTACAAGAGCCTTAAAGTGGCAGAATTTCTCAAACACTTCACTTTCATATTTCAAGAAATACACCCAAGTTTTTCTTGTGTAAACATCAATAAAAGTTAGCATATAGTGGTTTCTTGCTAGTGATGGTTTTTGCATTAGTCAAGTCTTAATAGACAATTTCTAAGGGTGCCTTTGCCCTTATGCTCTTTCCTGATGGAAATTTTTCTCTGTGTTGTTTGCCCAAGATGCAGCCTTCACATAGGCTATCCGGTTTCTCAATCAATGGTAATCTCTTTACCATTTTTTTTCTATGCAACAAATTTAGACCTCCAAATTTGAGATGTCCAAATCTCAAGTGCCATAACCAATTTTCATCTTTTTCTTCTCTTTGGAATGTCTCTTGTGTCACTGCTTCCATTTCAACTCATTTCTTCAAATCTGCTCTCATCCCGAGAGAGGACATTCTGTTCCTTGTCATCTTCACTTGTGTAATGCATTGCTTGCTTGGTGGTTTATCCATGATGGTGCATACATCATCTTCAAAGAAAACATTGTACCCCTTTTGAATGAGTTGTCCAATGCTCAAGAGGTTACACTTTATACTAGGCACATAATAAACATCTGATATGGATCTTCTTTCTCCTTTATTTTTCAAAACATTCACTCTGTCTTTTCCCATGACAGAGACCTTACTGTCTGTACCCAATGTTACTTGAGACTTTACATTTTCATCTAACATGGAAAACATGGAAATGTTTCCAGTCATATGGTTACTACATCTTGAATCTAGAAACCATATATCTTCATTCTTTTCTTTAGCCATATTACATGCTAATATATGTAATTAGCATGTATGGTTGCTAATATATGGTTGCTACATCCTAAATCTGGAAACCATATATCTTTATTCTTTTCTTCAGCCTATTTCTCTTGACTAATATTTTCCTTAGTGAAATTAGCACTGGGTCTATTACCCATGTCACTTTGTTTATTCCTACATCCATTGGCATAATGCCCATACTTCTTATAGTAATGACATTGAACTTGGGATTTATCATACCTTTTTCCATGTGCTTGATTTTTGTCCACCTTGCTGGCTGCTGCCTTAGCCTTGGTTCCGATTTTGATTGCTACCCCATCCATTTGCATTTGTAGGGTTGTTTCTTCCTCCTTTGTTTTGGCTTCTGCCTCTTTCTTTTCCTCTGTAGTTTCCTCTTCCTTGACCTCTTCCTCCTCCAAAGGAAATTTGGGTCTTGAACGCATGCTCCAAAGATGAGTTTGTTGTTCTTCCCAACCTTTGTTCGTGAGTCATAAATGATGCATGAAGCTCATCAACAGTAAAATTTGAGAGATATTTTGTCTCTTCAATGGTTGTGACTCTCACATCAATCCTTGAGGGTAAGCTCCTCAATACTTTCTCCACTATTCTTTTCTCTTCAAGTGTCTCTCCATGAGACCTTATTTAGGTAACCAACAAAATCACATGTGTGAAGAATGAGTCTATGTTATCAGACTCTTTCATACAGAGAGTTTCAAAGTCTCTCCTCAACAATTGTAGCTTTGTTGTCTTCACCTTCTCCATACCTTGATAGGTAGTCTGGAGGGTATCCCATGCATCCTTGGACCTCTTAGCTACTTCTATCCTTGGAAAAACACTTTCATACACTGCTTGATAGAGATAGAAGAGGGATTTTGAGTCCTTCTTCCTACTGCTCTTCAAAAAATATTTCTCTGCCTGTGTCAAGTTATTAAAGGCATTTTCATCTGCTGGTTCTTCAAAACCATCTTCAAAAAGCTCCCATAAGTCTTGAGAGGCAAGTAGGGCTCTCATGGTAATTGCCCAATAGTCATAGTTCTTCCCATTAAACTGTGGGAGTTGAGTATTTCCAATACTTATGCTTTTTCTGGCTCCTGCCATGGCTAGCACACTGAACTATGCTTTAAAATTGACTGTGTTTTTAAACAAACTGTCCCACTACTTAAGACACTAACTCTGTCTTTTAAAATACTTCGCTGGACTGCACTCTTTTACGACAAAACAAGAACTTTATTTTGTAAATACCTGGACTTTGTTGAGCTTTCACACTGCTTGTCAAAATTTGCAACAACACTTTCTTCCTTTAGCTTCTTTGACAAACTTCAAAGACCCTGGACTAGCTCTGATACCATGTTGGAATTTCTGAGTGTTCTGAAACACGGAGAGGAATAAAATAACTTCTCCTTTCAACACAAAGATTAAAAAATACTTGTTGGACAGAGATTGCACATAAACAACTATTTCATTAAACTTAAAAATCTATTACAGTGATGCCACATAACTGTTGTTTTGGAATTTACAAAAAAAAAAATTCAACTGTTGCACACACACAATGTTTAAATCTTCTCTCTATCCTTTTCAGTATGCACACACATAGTGAAATTTGCCTTCTGGTTTTCTTACAAAAATTTCACACAATCATTGCGTTTAAAAAAAATACCGTCACAATTTTTTTTACGGAGTCTCATACTCTGTTTTTACATTATATCTCTCTTTAAAAAAAATACATTGCAGTCATAGACTTTGCCTTCAGGATCTTTTTCATTTATATGACAAAACAAAAAAATATATTAAAACCAAACTATTGAACTTATATATATATATATATATATATATATATATATTATAAACTTGAAAGTTTATAATATATATATTTATTAACCGTATATATATATTAGACTAAAATAAAAAACACTTTCCACCATGGCACTTCAAAACATATAAGGATATGCTACATTAAGGTTTTTGAAACCATATATCACATCCCGCATAAAAAATTTTAAACCAATGTTTAACAACCTTTGTCATGGATTCCAAACCGGATATTAAACTCCAATGTAAACTTTATCGCATACCAATCTCGCTTGATGTCATCACACTCCAAACCCACATGATCACTCTGTGATTGGTCGGCGGTGGGACCCTCGAACTTCAAACCAAAAACTGAGCTCGATTGCATAAATTTATTGCGTAACAAATGGGCTCTGTGACGTCACCCTAAAACCTGCGTGATAAACCGTGATTGGTCCATGCATCCTGTTGACCTGGCAGTGGGTCCAATTCCTTGCAATGACAAAAAACTAGTGAGGAGGCTCGAAGCTTACGCGATAACCATTTGATTAGCTCTCCGAATGGTGACGTGGATTTGTGGGCTCCCCCATCATTCACATGGCCTTGTTCAAAAATTAAAACAATGGCGCAAAATATTTATGGTGTTTGGTGTAGATAATAAGAGGCAGGGATTACGTGGTTCAGAACCACAACTCCTTCAATGCATTCGTAGGAAAATGGCTACGGCCATTATCAACAAAAATACAACCTTGCAGGCTTTCAAAATTGATGTTAAATGCACAGTGAAGTCCACTCAACCAAAAAAATTTCCCCTGCTATACTTCGTCCTTCTGCATAGTAGTAGTTGAATTTAAGAATTCAACAAATTTTCACGCTGAGTTCAAGTTGGCTACCGATAATAAAATATGCATTAAGGATAAGGGAGTGATCATTGCTAATACTAAAAATGGTGAACTAAGAACAATTAATCATGTGTGTTGTGTACCTAGTTTAAAATGTTATTTGTTAGGCATCAGAAAACTATTATTTGTTAGGCATTGGAAAACTATTAGAGAAAAGGTACAAAGTCTTCTTCAAGAATAAAATATCATTGATAAATATCCAAGTAAGAAGCTAATAACTAGAGCGGAAATGAAAAAGAATGTTTCCACTTATAATGAGAACTTAATTATCTCCCTCCATGAATGCTTATAAAACTAAGAATTTGGATGAATCATTATTATGAAATTTAAAGTATCGTCATTTATATTTTGGTGGTCTAGACTTGTTGCAAAGAAACAAATGGTCAAAGGGTTACCCATTGTTCAACAACCAATAAGCTTGTGTGAGAGTTGTATACTTACAAAGCATCAGAGAGAGAAATTTGTATACAGAGTTTTGTATAGTGTGAATGATCACTTGGAAATTGTACACATAGATTTGTGTGGACTAATGAAAACACCATAATTTGCCGGTAATGTTTAATTTTTAACTTGCATTGATCACTACAATCAAAGAACTTGGGTTTACCTAAACTAAAATTTGAAGCATTTTTTGCGTTTCAAAAAATTTAAGTTATGGTTGAAAAGGAAAGTGGCAACCATATTAAAATTTTAAGATCAAATAGAGGTGTCTAATATATGCTAAATACTTTCAATGAGTTTTGTTAGCCTCATGGAATCAAGAGAAAAGTTACTACACATTATACTCCACAATAAAACGGGGTGGCTAAAACGAAAAATAAAACTATTATGAATATGACTCATAGTATGTTGAAGGAAAAGCATCTACCAAATGAATATTTGGTAGAATTAGTACCTTCTTCTTTTTATATTCTTAATAGAAGTATGAAAAAGAGCATCAAGGATCTAGTTCTCGAAGAAGCTTGGAATGGTAAGAGTTGTAAGATATCTCATTTAAGAAGTTTTGGATGTGTTGATTATGCGCATGTGTCTATGGTGTTGAGAAAGAAGTTAGATGACAAAAGTGAGAAGTGTATACTTATTAGATATAGTGAAGAATCTAAGGCATATAGTCTCTATAATCTCATCACCAAGAAGTGTATTATTATTAGAAATGTTGATATCAAAGAATAAGAAGCTTGGGATGGAAAAATAGATAAATCTTTGTAGAGGGAGTTGTATTGTCTCATGGAGACGATGATGAAGATGAGAAAGAAGTACAAGGTGGATAGTCGATTCCATATACACCTACTACAATCACTTCAACACGACAATGTCCAAGAGTCATCCCATTGAAATTAAAAACATCGACAACTCAAGAGCATGGTGAAACATTAGGTTATGGTGGACAAAAAAACAACATGATCAGCAATATGTAATGAATATAATCCTATATTAGCTACATTAAGGAAGAAAATTAAAGGTTAGATGACTAGAACTTTAAAATAATTGTTTCAATGGAATGATGAAATAGATCAAGTTCCAAAATTTTTTATGAAGTTGTCAAAGAAGAAGTTTGGATAAAAAATATGGATAAAAAGATTGATGCTATAGAAACAAATAACAATTTCCATCTTGTAGATCTTCCTGAAGGTAAAAATCGCATAGATGTTAAATGGATTTACAAAATTACATTGAATGTTGAAGGTGAAATTGGAAAACATAAAGCAAGACTTGTAGCTCAAGGGTCCAATCAATAACCTAGTATTTATTATCTTTTCCCCTCTAGCTAGACCTAACACAAAAAGAATGGTATTAGCTATTGTTGTACAAAATAAATGGAAAATATATCAGATATATGTTAACGTTGCATTTCTAAATGGTTTTTTTAGAAAAATAAATTTATGTAAAACAACCTTAAAAATATAAAATTAATGAACAAGAAGATAAAGTTCACAAATTAAAGAAAACATTATAAAGATTGAAACAAACACCTATATATACTATAATAGAATATAATATAATTGTTAAATATTTGATTAATAATAGATTGAACAAGAATCCAAGTGACTCAACTCTATATAAAAAACTAAATGAAGAAGTTAAAATTTTAAGTATTTGGTTGCATGTTGATGATTTGATTTTCATTGGAGATATTTCAATGGATGATTTTAAGAAAATCATGAAAACGTAATTTTAGATGACTCATTTAAAATTAATTTGGTTGTATTTTTATTAAGTAAATATTTGATTCAATGTATGTTTTTGATTAGAGGAAATAAAATAAATTTTCAAATTTAAAATATAAAGTTATCAATTTTTATTTAAAATATTAAGGTATATTTATGAAAATGATTCTATTTATTTGTAAAAAAGTCAATTAAAGTGATCTGATTTAGTTTATACCTTTTTTATTTAATTCATTATTAGTTTTAAAAGTTTTGAAATAATATTATTATTATTTAGTATTTATTAACTCGATGTCTTATACACGTTTAAAGCGAAAATCTGTTGTATGTTTTATAATTTATTTATACGCTAATCTATATAGTTAATTTTACATTTATATAAATTTGATTTTTTTGTATTTCTGTGTTTTTTTCATATATGGATTTATATTTCACAATTTTTAATAATTAGTAATATCAAGAAAAATACCATATGTTTTATTTTAATATATATGTGTGTGTGATGATTATTAATGTTTATAAAAACAAATGTGGTTTATTAGAGCTTAAGAAAGAAAGTGATTATTTAATATTTTTTAACATTTTATTCTTATGGTTGAAAAGAAGGGAGAGAAGCTTTCTGAGATCATTGTAATTTTGCTTATTTAAGAAGTCAAGAAGGTGGGTACCATGACAAAGATTTTGAAAATTAGAAAGGATGTGAGTAAGAGCTAGGAAATCAAAGAGAAAGTGGTTTTCATCTAAAACCCTCTTAGTATTGCATGGAGACAAAATATTTCACCCCAATATGTTTTGGGAATTGACCAATGTCTCGCTTCACTTTGAGGCTCATGAGCATTTGTTCTTATATTGACAATGCTAATTTTCTTCTTAGCATTGGACAAAGAAGAAAGATAATTCTAGTTTTCAAGATTGGGGTTGATTACCTACTTATAATACCTTAGTTTCATTTTTCCCTCTAACTTCTTATTGTCCCACAACTTATCCTTTAATTTGGAAGTAATAATATTTTTAATATCCTTATTCTTCAAGATAATATTCTCCTTTACACCCAATTTTCTATCCAAGTTTGGGCATCATTATGCTAACTTATTATTGTCCCACAACTTATCCTTGAATTTGGAAGTAATAATATTTTTAATAATATCCTTATTCTTCAAGATAATCTTCTCCTTTACGCCCAATTTTTTATCCAAGTTTGGGCATCATTATGCCAACCTCACTTGAGCAAGAGGTGTGGGTTTTGGCTATAGGTAGAAGCGGTTTTAGGAAACCTCTTGACTTCCATTTTATAAAACTTCTTGTTATACACAACATGCCTAGTCATATACATGCTTTCAATGGGGGAACAACTAAATTAAATCAAGGGGATAGGGTAGGGATTATTTCCTAAATTAATCTTATGCTTGTATATTATAAAATTGTTTGGATTAAGGCAATCTTCCTCTATGATTGTCTAGATATAATGCAACCTTGATCTCCACATCCACATAAAATAGCAGGGGTGAAAATACTCGTCTTAAAGATGAAGTCTTTTTTACTCCATGCCAAAAGATCTATCGTCCTGCAACTGTTTTGAAGCCCATAATAAGCTTCCCAACTTCCAATTATCTTTTCCTCAATTCTATAATTCGTATTGAGATGATGATGAATGTCACTTCCTAAATATTTGTATGAATAAAATTTTTCCAAGTAGTTATTGTCATAAATGAAATCATCGCATTTGATATTTTTGGATTTAACTATCAACAGCTTAGTCTTGTCGGTATTAAAAAACATACCCATCTTAGAGCAATACTCTTGGAGGATTCTAAGCGTCTGGTCAAGATTGTCATGACTACTAGCTAAAAGAATGATATGATTAGGATAAAAGAGAAGAGTAATTACCATACTAGTGAGTCTTTGGTCATCACATCATTTAGCCTCCACACACTCTTCTACCTTATTAGTGTAAATGCCGAAGAGGGTAGGCAAAAGAGACATCTTTGCTTCACCCTCATATTGCATGTAATTTATCATTTGACTAAACCTCAGTGTTCCTAAGGTTGGAAATAACATTCTTGTATAGCCTAGTCACAACATCTCTTAGATCAAGAGGAAGCATTATCTCTTCCAGCCTCTTCCACAACTTATCCCAAGGAAGGATGTCGAAATTTTTTCTAAAGCCAACAAAACAACATAAGATATTATCCTTGTTATTCTGACACTCTTTTGTAGTGATCCTAAGAGTACCAAGATGGTCTATAGTTGAGTGATGCCTCCTAAATTCAAATTTCCCTTTAGCTCTTTTACCATGGATTTCAAGTGGAAGACTAATCTTCTTTTCCAGAATGAGTCCATAGAGCTTGGCTAAAATTTTGCTAATCATAATGGTTTTGTAGTTAGAGGGAATGTTTTTAACCCCACTTTTAAAGATAGACACACTAAGGCTTTGTTTCCAAAGCTTATTGAAACCTTATTTCACTCTGAGATTGAGGAGTTCGTGTATATAAGGGATCACGCAATACCTTCTAGTTTTGAGAATTTCAACTTGGAAGCCTTTAATATCCTTAGATTTCACATTAGCAAGTTGCTTAATTTCAAACTCAACCTCTTCTAAAGAGAATATATCCTCATTTATAGAAGTGTTCAAGTTGGTGTCAATGGAATTAGAGGAATCATAAAGATTCCTAAAGTAGATATCCTCTTCTTTAGGGGATCAAATTATTTTATTTCCTTTTAAGAAAAATAATTTTCCCCCTAAAATTTTTGGGCTTACTATCTCAATAAAGAAAACATGAGATTTGGTAGAGATTAGGTACCCAAAAAAAATATACTCTATTTTTTTCTAACACATGGTGAATTGGTATAGTGGCCTTCTAACACCAGGGAGACCCCTCGGGAAAGGGTGAGCCTACTCCTTGAGCCAAGATCATAGCAAGCCACATACTCAATGGGATTTGAACTAAGGTCTCCTGGATTTCACCCAAGAAAACTTTTCGTCAAACCACGCATGCTTCAGAGGTTAGGTGCAACTATAGAGTTCAATATGAAAGTTCTAAGTGACGGACTCAGACGCATCTAATCCGAATGAGTTCAGGTAGTAAATCATGCATAAGACAATAGTTCTATCCCCTTAGACCTTGAAATAAAAGTGAATTGCTTGTTGTTTATCATGCCCCATATGTCCTTTACTCATTCTTTCCATTTTCCCCTCTTTATTGGAATAGAAGTTTTGGGGAATTGAACTCTGGAAAGGTGATGAAGATTCTTTTACCTCCCATTTATATAAGATGATAATTTATAAATATTTAATAATTTTTTGTAAATTAATATAAATAAAAAATATATATATTATGTTTTTTTTATAATTTAAATTTTATATAAAATTATAATATTAATTTCACATTCATATATATAATCTATTGTCATTTTTTTTATTAATTTTCTATTAATTTAATATTCTTGATGTATTTTAATTCAAAAATATTATGAATATAAAAAATGTATAGAAAGAGGAAACTCGATAAACGAGAAAATATCCTATAAATAAGATACATGAAAATTTGTTTTTATAAATGAATTACTCCTATGTTGTTATGGTATAATGCTTTTTGATATAAAAATTATAAGGAAAATGGAAAACATTATTAAATTTGAATTTTATTTTTTAATTATTTTTTCATATCAAATATTTGTAAATTCAAGCCAGATAAATGATTATAAATGATTGAAGGAAAATCTATTCCACTTTCCTATGAATTATCTTGATATACGTATTTAGTCTTAATTTTAATAAGATTTGTCTTTTAAATGTGATTCTCATAATAATTTGCATGGCTAGCTAATGGTCAATTACTAGTACATAAAAGTTTGAAATAAGGTTCCAAAGGCCATATCTTCTGGACTGAAAACATTGAACGGCTCATGGCCAGTGTTATAACTAGATTAGGATACAAGTTTCTATTCAGGGAACATGTCATTTCGAAGGTTCATAAGATTCCGATTTGGAGATCTCTTGCTGTCATTTCAGTTGAAATTAGTGGAAAGATTCGTAAAAATAGATTATCATGAACCTTGTTATTATCTATATTATTTTCGGTAGAGTTTCCTGCTATCAGGGCGCGTTGTTATCTTTTTCGTTTTCCATCTGTCGATGTCAATCGATATCGACGCAAGAAAACAACCGCCTGCAGTGAATTTGCAAAATACGTTGCATCTGAGCTCCGGTCATACAATGTAAATATTTTGCAACACTATTCCAGAAATTTACATTATACTATGAGAAGGTAATAATCCTTAATTCATAGGGTTTTGATAATATCATCGGAAATAAAAACGTGGAGCCAATCCCGTTCCCATATCTCAACTAAATGTCAAAGTATACACGCTAGTCCGTGCGATCTTAATTATGCTAACAGTCATTTTTCTGAAGAAAGGTCAGTCCGCAATGCCTGCTCTAAATTTAAAAATTGCAGTGAAAATATGACGGGGGCTTTGTGAAAATAGGAGAATATGGTACAAGTTTATAAATCCATTAAGTATACGTACATACTTCAATGTAAGGTAACATTTTTTTCAGAGAAAAAAACACGTCCTCTTTCTATTAAAAAAAGATAGCACATATTTTTTTATTTCAATTCTGCTGGTGTATGTTCATTTCTATCTATATTATACCAGGACTTTCTGAAAATAGGACATACTTCAAAGTAGGATAAGACATTTTTCAGAGAAAAAAACACGTCTTCTTTCTATTGAAAAAGGTAGTACATATTTTTCTTATTTCAATTCTGTTTTTGTATGTTCAGTTCTATCTATATTATACCAGGTCTTTCTTGGTCTTTCTTTCTTCTGATACTTGTCACATAACCGTTCATTAAACAAAAATGATCTCAACTTATAGTTTGCTATTTAGTTCACCTTATATCAAAAACTTTACATTTTGCTTCGGTCTACAAAATCAAAATCTTCTATCATGATGTATAGATTGTCTCTCACAAATCTCTTTTATCCAATCAATAGTGCCTTTATCATCTTCTAATACGTGTATCCTTTCTAGTTTTAGCCATTTAGCTCCAATTACATAGGATATTAATATGAGAAATTAAATGTTTTATATTAAAAATATTTATGATTCTAATATTTGTAAGTATGATTTTTTTGGAAAGTTTTTAAGATTATTTTCTAATTTAATTTGTTTGCAATTTTATAGAAATTTATTGAAATTATAGGAATTTATTGAAATCACAAAATTAATAAGTGAATTTTTCATATCTTTAAGGTTTTTGAAGATGTTAAATTCTAATTAAAAAAATCTATAAAAATAGAAAATATAATACTTGAAAACTATCTCAAATAAAATTCACATAAAATAATAAGCCTTGAAAAAAATTATTTAAATAATATTTTACTACATTGAATTTTAAAAAAAATAATATAATTAAAATGAGATTAAATTTCATAGTGATCAAGGGCTTTGCCCATTGATGAGGAATGGTTGGAATTTGTTTATCTTTTTTATATTTATAATTCAAAGATGGAAATGCACTTTCGTAATTTTTTTATTAATAAATTAATAAAATTTAAAGAATTTTTTTGTTTTTTAATATAATAATAATTTTATATAATAATATATATATATATATATTCATTTTCACATTAGTGGATGATAATAATCTCTATATCATTATCAATAAAATAAAATGAAAAGAATAATTTTCCAATATCATAATGTAAACGCGCATCAATTTGATATCTAAGATTTCACAGTTCGACCTCTTCTTAAACCTGTTTTTAGAGGTTTCTGTTATATAATAAAACAAAAATAAAAACATTCACATTGCACAGAGTTGATCTGTTGATATAAAGAGTTAATATGGTAATGATGAATAATTACATTAGTTCTTACTAGGTTTAGGCGATTAGAGAAACTTGAGCTCCAATTTTAAAGTTTTATTGGAACTTTATTGGTTAACCTATTATGCAATTTAATTTTACTAATAACATTTGTAAATTATATTTAATGTATTTTTAGATGGAATGCTAAATTTTATTACTAACATTTGTAAATTATTTTTAATGTATTTTTAGATGGAATGTTTTATAACAAAGTAATTTTTACTATTTAAGATAGTTTATCGGGGTTGTATAGTTTTTTTAATCTTAATCTTATTAAAAAGAAATTGGGAATTTATTTTGATTATAATATTTTTTATTCTTTATATTTCTAAATGAAAAACTAACATTTATTTAATAAATTTCTTTTTTTATATTTTAAATAAGGTGTTTTATAGTTTTTCTAATCCTAATCTTATTGTAAAATACGGAATTTATTTTAATTATAATATTCTTTATTCTTTATTTTTTTAAATATACAACTAAATAAATGTGAATATTTGTCTACATCAATTCTCAATGGTTTAGCCCATAAATGACATCTTTGTCCTAGGGTCCATTGATGTTTACTAATTATCAATGATATTTCAAGCGTAACGAAAGGCCTATCATATTTCATGCTAATTGGTTTGTGTTATCTTCTCATTCTCTATGTTAATTATCTTAAATGTTCTTATACAATCCAATAAAGTGCAATACACGTTTTAAAATCATTTCTTCGAAATTCACTCCACATCTAACTTATTTTCTTCACATGTCATAATGAAAAATATCATATTTCACATCCGTATAATATCAACATTATATATATATATATATAATTAAAATTTTACACTTTTGCAATCATTTTTAGAATTAAATTTCAATTTTTATTTTATTATTTTCCATCATTACTTGTGAAAATAATCGGTGAAGGTAAGAGTAAAACACAACCACAATGGTTAACAAAATAAAGAGTAAAACACAATTACAATGGTTAACAAAATATTTGAAACGTGTGTCACAACTAGGCATGCCATCCCCATACATATACACATACATATATATACATATACACATACATATATATATATATATATATATATATATATATATATACATACACACACACAATAATTGATGAAAGTCACAGTACATCACAGCTATAATTGTTAACAAAATATTTGAAACTATCCATATGTATACAAAATTTGAAGTCATATTTTTCCTTTTAGGTTCCGATGAATCTTGGCAATGCGTGGTGAGGCGACGAAGATGACGGAAAGGTAGTGTGGCCTCATGCAATGTTGAATATGATAGTGAGGTGGTGGTTTTCCCCTCCGAAAGGAGTAATTATCTCTAATATTCTCCCCTATAATTATTTCACCATATTGTATGGTTCATTAACTACCCTTTCAAAAACAGTGCGATAAAGCACAAGAATCATTGTGATTCATTCAAAAAATACTGAAGGAATTCAATTTGTGAGGGAGAAAGTGCTTTGGGTCGATGGAAACTAAGGAAATTGATTCTGTAACAAATGAAAAGAAACCTCCATTCTAGAGGGAAGACTGGGGAATTTAGAAATAATGGGATTAAGTAACCCGCAGATATAGGAAAACCAATAAATATTGTTGATCAAGCCAAGATAATTCGCTCATTATAGAAGATACTTTTTATATCTCTATAAAAAAGCTAAGGGTTTTGTAAATATGTCTGCAAATTGGTTTTATGATATAAAGAGCTCCAAAAGCATTGTCCTGAGTTGTTATTATCTTCCCTTTGGGCTTTCTTAATGATGGGAATTATTTTATCACTTGTACCTACATACAATTGATTCGTAATGTCCATATAAAAATAAATCCATATATCTAGGTACATGGGTACCATCCACTAAAGTCACTAGTTCTATAGGAATCCTTCTCACCTACATGGTTCATCAATCGTGTTAAACACTCCTTCACTTGGTCTCTTACATTAAAACTTTATTTGAACTTCTTCAATTACACATCCATCTTAAATATGAGTACTCCTGCCACTCTCATACCTACTACATACCTACCTAGTGATAAATTTCACAACTTGATGTCACATCATCTCTCCACCAAAGAGGGATAAACAAGAAATGCTAGACTCAACAATTACACGTCAAACTTAGATACGAGTACATCTACCACCCTCGTATCTACCTAGTGGTTAATTATACAACTCGATGTCACATCCCTTCTCTACCTAATATGTATAAACACTAGATGCCTCACTCAATAAATCTTACAACACAACCGGGGAAAAAAACTTTGGGTGTCTGGTACAAATGATCATGCACTCCTTACAACACAAATGTCTCATTACAAAAATCTAAATTCAAGTATAATAAACACAAACGTTAAGAATATTCCTATGTGACAATTATTTTCCCAAACATATAACCTCATTTAAAATTAATCACAATTCATTATTGTCCACTTTAACTCATCTTCAATGAAATTATGCACATTGATGGTGCCTTTATGCACCCTGTTTGTGTTTATTATCCTCATTATAAGTTTACATCAAAGTTTCAAGAACAATCATGCCGCAAATTAATGTTGATCCCTAAATCCATGAATTAAATTTTCCACTCGCACTCTAATTGGTCACACCAGAAGGAATTTTCTCTTTGCTAACTACTCAAACACTCACCCCTCCATAAGGAAATTTTTTTCCACACAAGGTTACATACACCTCTATGTTTTAGCTCCTACACTAGAAAAACATTCACACAAGCTACTTCTCACACTTTGTTGGTTTCTCCCACTCCAAACACACTATCTTTCATAATTGACACTAGAAAGAAGAATAAATTCAAGGGAAATGTTTACAAACTCAAAAGCATATTGCACTTTCGTATGTTCAACTAACTAGTGACTCATAGAGGCGTTCCAATTTATACTCACCCCAAGGGTTGAGGGAATCAAATTATCTTCAACCTTATCATTGGAAAAACTCCATAAATACCTAAATTCTACGAATTTTATGATATGGAAAATTCCTCAGCAACCTAAAGAATCTTTGATGATCATACTCTATATCACTATACATGGTTGGACTTGGCACACCATCAACAAGAGATCCTCCTAAAATTTCTCATTTCAACACTAGCAGGACAAACATCACTCATACAATCCAAAGCTCAATATTCATGAATAAAATCCACACCTCACACTTTCTTTTTCATATACAGCTCTAGCTCCTACTCCACTTTGGCAGAATTTTCACTCTGAAAACTCTAAACTATGCTTACAACTCACACTTCCTATGTACTACACTTAGCATCCCAATAAAATCCATGGAGAAATGAATCCAAGATGCAAGTGTATTATAATTCATGATCTCTCAATAATGATAATGCATATCATTTAACTTATAAGAATTCGACATGAATTCCACATTGTTACCATACCACACTCAGCTCCTTACTTGCATACAAAGAATTGACTTCCTGACATTATGGTTTTCCCAAACCTTCAACTCAACTTTTTTTCACATCTGAATCAATTACATTAATTGGAATCTAATCTCATATGCAACTCAATTCGAAGAGCTAAATAGCAATGGTCCAAGTGGATATTGGTGGCCACCCGCTTATTCCACTTGGACCCCCACCATTGTTTCTTTAAATTCCCTTAATTGTAGCACACTTACGACCGGGGTTTGTAGTTGAAAGTTGTAGTCCTTGAATAGGTCTTTCTAAAAACATATCACACACGTAAAACAAATATCATATGCCAAAGTTATGACCCCAAGAAGTTGATGTACCAATTTACCCTAATGCAGCCCGCATACTTTTGGTGCTTCATCTACGAGGGTTAGGTTTTTGGATGTTTATGGTTTTTAATATTTATCAACAATAAATAGGCCTTAGAGCATCATTATAACACAATAAAGAAGTAATGTGTTTGCCACATCTCTTATCATAGATTAAACACCATCGCCTGAGTTAATTTATTTCTATTTTTCATGCAAATAATTTTCAGTACTATTTTATTAATGAATTAAAGTTTTTCTTGTGTTGTATATCTATGTTTCCATTTATTTTTTTATTTTGTTTGATTCCTTCATAAAATATGAATTTTTGGTATCAGAGCAGTCTTCTCTTTCTCTGTTTTTTGTGCATGTCCCCATTGAGGTCGGGGTTGTTTCGGGAAATATCACCCTAGAGGTTCGTTGGGTTACAGCCTCCACAGAGCAGGGGCATGCTACTTAAGAAGGACTCACAGAACCATGCACGTTCAAAAAAACTAAATAGAGTAGAATGAGAAAGTTACCCGTGGGTCCTACGGTTGAAGAAGATCCCGCAGGGTTCAAACCCCCAGCAACCGTCCTTCCTTCTTAACCTGAAAGACAAGAAGAAACAAGCACGAAGAACTAGTTGTATAGCATATATCTACTCTAAATGTTAGAGAGATTCATATAAAACATTAAACAAATCATAATGAATTCTTAAATAACAATTTTCACATACATATAAGCATACACTAACACGTATATTTCGGGAACAGCATGGTACTTCTGTATTATAAATAGCATGTACAAAAGTAACGAGTGGAGAGATCACCTGAATCCTCCCACGGCCTTCGAGCAGACCGTCGTCTGGATCCATCCAGCCCTTGCCTCGCTAAGACTCCTTCCAAACTGGTGCATACGAGATGACATATAGGGAGATGAGCATCTCAAGGAAACAAGGGTTTCCTATAATGAATTGGGAAAGTGCAGGAGGCACGGGGAATCAGACTTGGATAGGGAATACCAACAGAGTATAATATCAATAATTCTCTCTCTCCCTTAGGCCATACACATGAGGGGTTTTTATACTCCCTCCAAGTAGTTTCAACAGTTGGCCACGTGGTGGGGTGGTTGAACTACCTGAGTAACCATCAACCAAGCCCGAAAATAGGGAATAATAATATATATTTTAATCATTTTTAATGGCATACGCGAAAAAGTGCAGTTGGACTCGCGTATACACGCGGAAAAGTACAGGCATAGTCGCGTATGGGGATTTTTACACTGTTTTTTAGTGAATTTGTCCAAGTCTGTAGGAATGGGTGCCCAAAACCATCAAAGCAATCATGAATCATGTGAAGGTGAGAAATGATGCTATAACAGATTCCCCCTAATATATGAGGTCATAAGGGGTACATGATGGCCGAAATGTATTATGCACATAGAAAGAACTTCGCAAGGACAAGAGAGGACTTCACCAGATTTCAGCCTGCCAAAAACCAATGAAAGAAAATAGAGAGTCAACTCATGCTGAGGCAGGCATACCCATGCTCAGTCAAAAATACATCATATAGAAAGTAGTGAATAGATCCAATATGTATACAAGTATAGCTGAACTGAAAGTACACAATGAATCATCTGAGCATGGCCTGGAAGTGTAAGTCTGAATCAATGTCCAAGTATCACATATAGAAAGCTGATCAAAGATGGTGCAACTGAATGTCTGATCAAATAAGTAACTGAATCTGGAAGTACCGGATCATAAGAGGTAGATCAAACGGTACAATCACGCAACTCGGGAGACAACATATAAGATGTTGCTGTGCTGAACTGCAACATATAAGGGTGGACGGCATCACTGGCAGAAACTGAATAGACTGTCAAAAGTGAACTGAAGAATGTTGATGCAACCCGAGGTCTTCACCGATCACTATGGCACAATTCTACACAATGGGAATAAATGAGCTGAAGTCGACCATATGAGAAATCGTTGGATTACCGGTCAATGATGTATACCGTTAACCAACGCGAGACAACCCACCGATAATGATAATGAGTGTCAAGGTGCCCCAGTACAATCTGATAAGTGCGAATGAATGAGTTGAAGTCGAACACTTGAAAGAATCTACCAATCAGGAGGCAATGATGAATCCCCACTGTTGATAGCGAAGAGTCTGCCACTGATGACTGCAAACCCTAAGGTACTGACAAAAATACTCTAGAACTTATTCCCAGAGCAATGAGTCGGAGTCGATGGGAAAAGATCTGCTGGAAGGAAGGCATTAAGGCATCCCACATCAGTCCAGCGCGAGTGTAACCCGCAGGCCAAGATTTGGAAGGAATCGGACGAAGTAGAGTGATGGAACCAAAAACCGAAGTACGTTTCCGACATGCACAAGATGAAGCTAGCGCACGGAAGAAACCCTCTGAACCAACCAATAATGAAAGCTGACACAGAGGCGAGAAATCCACCGATAGGGTCAAATGGAAATCAAGGTACCGCACGAATCCCAAGTGTGATAATGTGTGCTGACGTCGAACACAGGGGAAACCACTCAGTCAAAGACCCATGATGATGATCAAATGCTGAGCACGAGGTCACCTATCAATGATGGAAATAGGCCCAAGGTGCAGCTCTAGGTTTGCTCTCAGAGCAATGTGTCGTAGTCAATAAGAGACAAACCCGCCGGTAGGAAGTCAATGGGGACCTTCTCAAACCAGCACGAGCAAAAGACCAAAACATCTGATGTGATAGAACATGATACTGACAAGACCGGGAAGGCCGACTGAATAATGAGTCAAGAGACACCGTAGAATGGCCGACTCAGGCTAAACTTCCCTTGAACAAAAGCACGACTCGTGATGACCATGGAAGTAAAAAGTGACACTGTATAAGTCTGTTATGCAGGAGGCAGAACAAACTCTCCATATGATTGGAAGAGATAACCAACCGGGGGAGAACTGACAAGTGAAACATGGTAAAGGCTGAACCTAGGTCAAAACTAAAACCATCCCAAATGTAGGAGATATATATAAGTAAATGTGCTTTGTTCAAGGGCGACAAACTAACTCTGTACTGCCATCAAAACAACAAAGATACATCCCGTTCCCACTCTTTTTGTTATATTTGATTATTTTGTCTTTTTCATATAATAAGCCTGAAAAGGAATAAAAGAATGCTATGGTACAATGGATAGAACGAGTATTAGGAAATCAGATGCACTAGTTCCTGGGATTGGAACAATCCTATGCTCAATGCAAGGTGGCGAAAACTGGTAAGTGATACTTAGAGGAACGTTCCATCCATGGGTAAAAGGTGTCAAGTCGTGATAGCTAAGTGCATGCAATGGTTAACTTGTATAGAGAGTCAAGGTCAAAAGTTGGCTTAAACATCGAGTCCAAATGAAGCCGGCTAAAGGCCAGGATAAACAAGTAGCCAATATGCAATGCAGTAATACAACTTAACGACACCGGGGAGCCTCTAGGGTAAAAGCCAGAAAAAATGATAGTGAAGAAGAAGAAGAATGAAGCTTCAACACATAAGACATGGCGGGACTAAAGAGGACTCCCGAGCCTACATAAAACGCAACATGGGCAACAAGTGATAGCGAGGAACTAACTAGGAAGCCCATGTAAAGGAAGGCTCTACCACCAAGTCATGATTAAATAATTGGCGAGTGAAATGGGTGTAATACTCATGACCTGATGGGATCGACCCTAAGGCAAGTGATCAGTATGGAGGCTAGTATGCAAGATGCAATGGAAAGTGATTTCCCTAACCTATATGCCAGTGAAGATCATATACCTGCCGTGACGAGTTGGAAATCATGGATCAAAAACCTGGAAAAATATCAAAATCGTCAAAATGTACCTGAAAACATACCAAACTGGGCACTTCCAAGCATCCGGGTTATGCAACTTAAGATAGATCAAAAAAATTAGCATAACAAATTTTTGCGAAAATTTTCAACTTTTTAGGCATAAATAGACAAATTACCTCATATTTGGTTCATTATTGCATTGCTGATTTGGAAAAAAGTGCTCTGGAGCAAAAAATTCTTTCGTCAAATCAGGAACAACCGACCGTCAAAACGCGCCGAAACTTCAGGTAGGCTCCTAAATTATCTTGTTTATTCATTTTGTCCATTTGGAATTTAAAATTAAGTGATTTTTAGCTTTAAAACCCTTGCTAAAATATACGGACTTGCGCATACGCAGGTTCGTTAAAGGAAACTCACGTATACACGCGACTGTGCAAAGGAAAAGCCGCGTATGCGTAGGTCGAAATGCAAAAAAGCATGGCTAATGCATAATTTGATGAAATTTGACAGGATGACTATTTCATGGAGGGAGCGTGAGCATAGTGCAATAGACCAAGAGGTCATGCAGGATCGCGCAGCGCAAAATATCCTTCGGAACTACGGATTGTTCAAATTCTTCAAGATGCCAAATATGAAAAGCAATGTGCGGTTGCTAGAAATGCTCATAAATTACTGGGAACCAGATCAGGATTGCTTCATAATTGATCAAATGCCAATACGCATTGAAGTGGAAGACATATATTTCATTACTGGACTCTCCCGGAGGGGAGAACCAGTAGACTTGCACGGGAAGCCCCTGGGAGGGTTAACCGTGGAAGACTATGTCCACGTATATTGCGTACCGGGTTCCGAAAAGGTTGGAACGCAGATTGCCATTAAAGATGTGAGGGATTTGCACATGAAAATCCTCCTTTTCACAATCAGCAGAGTGGCAGGATCCGCCTCTCTACATCAGGCGTCCAGGACGCAAATGAGCATAGCTGTAGAGTGTTTGACTCATGTGTATGATTGGTGCACAGCCCTATTACTGAACATGAAACAACAGCTAACCTCTATTCGCCAAGTAAAGACCAAACACTTTGGCTATGGTACAATTTTGACAACATTCTTCTTTGAGAAGATTCCAGCTTTGAGACCCAGAGTCATCTCTACTATCAGTAGCCCGCGGGACCCAAGAATTTCCTGTTGGGCAGACATGATGAAGAGACTGGGGGGTAGTGAGGTACCCCGGACCACATGGGATGATGAGTTCTTCCTTTGGCGGGGAGAAAAAATCATCGCAGTGGACGACTATCCCTATGCTAGGATGGACTTTCGTGGAGATCCGGATCTAGTTCTTCCACCTGGCACAGCATGGGGAGCAGTCGGTAAGTTTGCAAATTTTTTTGACTTATATGATTTTTTTTAAAAATTTTCAAATATGTATGCAAAAATGAAAAACAAACATGTTTTTGATTAGATTCATAATGACTGACAATTAAAAATGATCATGTTTCGGATGTTAGACCAGTTCGTCCAGAGGGCCTACCGCGCCATAAGCGCCGCAGGGGCGAAGCGGATACTGTGGATTCAGATAGGACTCTCCAGGCCGTGCAGAGGAATTTGGAGGGACCGGACTCGCCAAATACCTATGGTCACGGGAGGATTCACGAAGCCATCCGCAGACGGTGGTAGGAGTGCCCCGAGACTGGGTTACACTATTCCGCCGAGTTGCCACTGCAGTTATGTTCTACACGACTTCTGGGCAGGGACCTCAGGAGTAGACAGATATTATGCATTAGATGACTGTATATTCTTTTTTGAGACTGAACATGATGGGGGCATAAGCCCAAGTTTTGTACGAGATTATGGATCCAAATTTTGTAAATTTTTTTGACACTCCGATGATATATACACAACGATATTTGATGTGATGTGATAAATGTATCAAATGTATGATGTTTTTGATGATTAAAAATTTATTGTATGGAATGATTAATGTGCCAATCTAATGCTTGATTATCTAATGAGTCAGAAAAGCAATTGTCAACTCGAGGAATATGAATGAAAGTTAAAAATTGAAATGACCTTTGTAACAAACGTACCCTCAAGAACAATCGTAATAAAAATGGATCTCGTACCCGATAAGTGTTGTTCAACTGCGACACCACCAGCTGGGAGTCCAAGAAAACTACCAACGAATCAACACCAAAAGATATTGCCTCCGAGAGTAGATGAATGACTGCAGTGTATTCTGCTACATTATTGGAAGCAGGACCAATGCAGACCCCTCTTGATACCAACAGCTGACCGGAAGGATAATGAAGCACCCAAGTCGCGGAAGCTAAGTTCCGGGTGTGTCTACTAGCACCATCGGCGAAACCAAAATGACTCATGACATCCAACACAACCTGCCAAAGCAGATCAAAACATCACCAACTCATCAAAAATCGAAAATCAATCAGATATGTACAAAGCAAAAACTACTATATACAAAAGCAACATGCCAGGCCGAAGCCTAGGCATAATACTTCTTCAAATAGAGCCCATTTCGGGGCTCCGGAAACTCGTTCCCTTCGAAATCAACCAAGGTATATGCTCCTTTCTTAAGGACTTTTTTAACGATATAGGGGCCATACCACATAGACTTAAACTTTCCTGCCCCCAGGGCATCTTTTTCTTGGGCATAGACCAAAACAAGGTCACCTTTCGAAAAGACCCTAGGCTTGACCGCCTTATCGTACTGAACTTTAACTCGATTTTTATGCGCTTCATTCATCGTGGCGGCATCCCGACGCTGCTCATCGAGATGTTCCAGATGAAGAAGTCGTTCTGCCAGACTAGAAGTGTCAGGAAGAAGTTCAACAGCTAATTTAAGAGAAGGAATCTCGCATTCAATAGGAAATACGGATTCTACCCCGTGCACTAGCTGAAACGGAGTAAAGCCAGTTGCAGTTTTCACTGACGTCCTGTATGCCCAAAGTGCAGGATATAGCATAATATGCCAGTTGGATCTAGCTTTATCAATTTTCCTTTGAAGAATTGTCTTCAAGGATTTATTCACGACTTCCACTTGCCCATTGGCTTGAGGATAATATGGAGATGAATGCTCCTGCCGGAAACCCAATTTGAGAGCCAACTCAGCCATCATACTATTCTGAAAATGACTGCCATGGTCAGTGAAAATCTCTCTAGGAATACCAAAACGAGCGATAACTTGATTGAAAAGGAACAAAACTGCAGTCTCACCATCATTCCCAAAGGTAGGCATAGCCTCGACCCACTTCGTAAAGTAGTCTACTGCTATGATAATGTACTTGTGACCTTTTTCCGAAGGCGAGTTACAAGTAGTATAATCAATACCCCACTTTGTAAAGGGTCCAACAGTAACGACTGGAAAAAGCGGAGCTGGATGAGCACGCATTTTTCGAGTATAAACCTGACATGGATGACACTTCTTGACTGATTCAATACAATCTTTGAAAATCGAGGGCCAAAATTATCCAACACGCAAAATCTTTTGGGTTGTAGCAAGCCCAGATAAATGACCCCCACAAGCTCCACTATGAGAATCATTGAGCACAGCCTCAGCTTCTTCGAAAGTTAAGCAGCGTCTTAGGATTGAATCAACCCCTTGACGGTACAAAGCATCACCAATAATCAAATAATTCTTGGCCAAGTGACGCAGTTTATGACGCTCATCTTTCGAAAAAGTAGAGGGAAACTTCGCAGTCTGGAGATACACAATGATATCCCCGTACCAAGGATCCTGTGGAGAGATCAGAAACAAGTTTTCGTCTGGAAAGGACTCATCATAGATCATCTCCTCTCCACAGGGCAACTCGGAGATCAATTCCGCAAAAACTAATGACTTCTTGGATTTGGCAGACATGAACTCAAGATCAAATTCCTGTAAAATCACAATCCATCTATTATATTTGCCCCCAATCACTCGCCTGCTGAGGACAAACTGAAATGGATTGGTAGCTGCCAAGACATAAGTTTTGTGAAGAATAATGTAATGTCGGAGTCGCTGCACAGCATGAACTGCTGCTAAGGCTAATTTTTCTATCGGAGTGTATCGAAGTTCAAGTCCTACCAGTCCTCGACTCAGGTAGTAAATAACATGCTCTGCAAGAGCATCATCTTCCTGAACCAGAACCATACCGATGGTAGATTCTGCTGTAGCCAGATACAAAAGAAAATCTCTGCTATAATCAGGTGGACTCAGTAAAGGAGCAGAGGTCAATGCCTTTTTCAAATCATCGAATGAGAATTGAGCGTAGTCATCCCAAAGAAAAGGAACTCCTTTCTTCAACAGTCTCATATATCCCTTTGTAATCTCAGCATAATTGACGATAAACCTCCAAAGAAAATTAGACTTCCCTTGGAGACTTTGAAGCTGACGAATTGAAGACGGGGGAGGCAATCGAAGTATTGCCTCAACCTTGAAGGGATCTACCCTTATCCCTTCCCTAGACACAATAAATCCCAACAGCCGACCGGATGTAACCGCGAAAACGCACTTGTTCGGATTCAATCGAATTTTATAAAAACGACATATTTCAAATATTTGCCGGAGGTGACCAGGATGATCCATCCTCTTTCGAGAATGAGCAGCTAGATCATCTAAGTATGCCTCGATAATCTTCTTGATGTCATGGAAGGCGTAAGACATGGCCCGCTGAAAGGTAGCCCCAGCATTTTTAAGACCAAAAGGCATCTTCTTGTATGCAAATGTACCCCAGGGACAAATAAATGCAGTCTTATGTTGATCTTCGGGACGGATAGTAATTTGATTATATCCGGAGAAACCGTCCATGAAGGAGAAAATCTCGTTACTGGCACACTCGTCAATGATCTGATCGATGAATGGTGTGGGGTAATTGTCTTTAGGACATGCTTTATTTAGGTCTCTGAAATCGATGCACACTCGAATCGTTCCTTGCTTTTTATCTACGGGAACGGGGTTTGAAACCCATTCAGTCAGAGGAACAGGGAAAATGAATCCCGCCTTAAGCAGCTTTTCAACCTCAGCTTTGATAGCTGCTGCCTTCCTAGGATTGACCGGACGAATTTTTTGCCTCACCGGCTTAGCGTTTTCATACGTCTTGATCTCATGCTGGACAATAGATGGGTCTATGCCAGGCATTTCCTCATAAGACCAAGAAAATACATCCCTATACTCTTTGAAGAGCTCGGTATAAATTTGAACCACTTCACGGGAACATTCAGCTCCAATGAAGACATTCTCGATAATATTGGGATCCCTGGAAATGTTCACCGGGATAGTAGGAGAGATCACAGCCATGTTCCCTTCAGCATAAACCTGTGTTGATGCCAAAGGGTTCAAGACTGGGTGAACAGGACCAGGAGACTGAGGACTTGGGAAACTAGTTTCAACTTCGCTCAAGTCAGGTAGGAAGTAAGAGCGATGATGCAAATCATCCCATGGTCTATCTATACCAGTCATGGCTTCCAGGATTGCCTCTTCAAATGGAAGAGTGGTATCAAGGCAATCCTGGGCCGAAGAAGAAATAAGCATCCAAGCCGGAGCCACATCACCATCCAACTCTTCCGGTGAAAGAGGAGCTGGGATGGATTCTGCAGTGTCAACAATATACTCATATGCAATCTCAGCTGCAGAAATCCGAAATGCCATTCTGCCCACTTGACCTTTCGCTAATGTGGCAGTAGGGGAAGGTAAGGTCCAAGGGTTCGAAAAATAATGAGTTTGAAAGAACTCTCTTCGAAGGGGAGCCTTGGAGGATGGCTGCGTGTATGCACGGTGAGGAGGAAGATTAAGAAGTACCATCGAGAGAAGAATACATTCCAACTCCTAGATTCTCAACAGGCGCCTTAGTATTATCCAACTTAGGAACAGATGAGTCAGAAGGTGCATCCAGGTCTACAGGAGGACAGTCCAGTTGATCCACTGTAACGATCCTTCCTTCGTGGGGGAAACATACAATTCGAAATAATGAGGATGCAATAGCATCCATCTCATAAATCCAGTTCCTCCCCAACAGAAGGTTGTAGTCCAAGGCTGCATCTACTACCTCAACCTCTATATTGACAGTTTTGCCCCCAACACAGATGGGCAAAGCCGGGACAATACCATGGGGTCTGTGAGAATGACCATCGAATGCAGTAATAACAGTGCTAGATGGAACAACTTTGGGAGATCCAAGCGTCTTCCAGCATGCGAGAGACATCACGCACGTGGAGGCACTCTCATCAACAACCGTTTGAAAGATATTGCACTTCCGATACGACGATTTAATATGAAAATCCATGTGATGAGGAAGTCTCTTCTTAAAATTATTCATATCAAAAGTAATCAGAAGAGATTTTTTTGGATCAATAGCCCCAATGGAAGTGAGCAAAGCACGGCGCTGAGCCGGACAAGACTGGAGTACCTCTAAAGCTGACATAGCACAAGGAATCTGCGCCAGATCTTCCACAATCGAGTAGTTCTGGGTAGCCCTAGCATTTGGATTAATCGTTGACCGCTTAGAAGATGCTTTGGGCATCCGAGGCATAGACTCAATAGTAGGCTTCGTAATGTGAAGCGGCTCAGTAGCATCAGGAACTTCCTTAGCTTTCGAAGACTCTTCTCCGCCATAGTCACGGGATCTCGTAGCGATATCCACGTGAGCACTCATCATCAAAATGTTCGATGGAATTTCCCCTTCCTGGGTGCCCCCAGAGGAAGCCCCAGGATTTTGGTTCGCGCCAACAACTAATTACTGCCCTTGGGGAAAAGGGTTTGTTAACACAGCCTGGGAACTAGAAGAACCCTACTGAGCTAACAAGCGCTGAGCATCCTGAATTTTAGGGCAAAGGTGCGTGAGATGGTCTCCAGCACAGAGCTTGCATGGAAACTTCACTTTCTTCTTCTCCTTTTGACCCTCACCAACACGCTTGTTGGTTTTATTTGTATTACCCTTCCCGTTCTTGCCCTTCTTCTTGTTATTTCGTCCCTTCTTCTTCCCATCGGATTGTTGATTTTCTTTGGGATCAGAAGCTTGGACATCATTTATGGACAAAGACTGGGAAGGTGATGACTCGGCAGGCACAGCCTGACTAGAAGGAGCAGATTGTAAAGACAACAGCTGCAATTGAGAAAGCAGGCTGGCTGCACCACTATTGATCGATCCGACAAGCCCATCACCATGCGGACCGGGCTTAGTTTTTGATAAATCCAATTTGGAGCGAGGAGCATTGGGCAAATATTTATAAAGGACCCCAGACTGAGAATAGATCAGTTCCAGCTGCTGGGCCCTAAAAATGGCCTGCTCCTCAGAAAATACCCCAGATAGGGATACATCTTTTGAAATATCTGACTACAGGGATTTGAGAAACCATTCGAGAATGAATTCTCCTAGAATATGAGCTTTGATAAGCCTCTTCCTTCTCCTCCATTCCTGAATGTGATCAGAAATGTGAGTTGCCTCATCCTGCTTAAAATTAGCTAGGAGTTCGGTCCCAGCCTCATATGTGACAGGCAACTGAAAATGGTTTAGAAATGTGACAGCCAGTTCTCCAAATGTGGCAAAAATGCCCCCAGTGAGCTCGATATACCATTTGGCAGCGTTTCCAGTTAGGGTGCGTTGAAATAATCTCAACCTAATCGAATCATCGATCAGGGAGTTCAAAGAACACCATAAGTGGAAAGTGGTGATGTGGTCAGCCGTATCCTCCCCATTCTTACCTTCAAATTTTGGAATATCTGAAGGAAGTTTGGTCAGGACCGGAGACCACCTCGGACTATAACGAATCGGATCATTAGTCAACTTCGACAAATCTGGCAAATTCAACGTTGCCAGAAAAGGTAAGCAAGGCAGAGCCTAGGGATTCCATCCTTGATGGGATGGATTCCCAACATTCTGAAAAGAATAGCCTGGATTTGTTAAGGCACCAGGTTGCCAGAAAGGACTCGTAGAAAAAGGAGAAGAACCTCCTCCCAACGCAGAGTTACCGAATCCCAGACCAGTTCCCCCCGTTGAAGTATTGAATGAAGAGGAAAGCCCCTGATAGGGGTTCCAAGCATTAGACAGAGGAGCAAAGGACTGATAAGCACTCAATGAAGGGAAAGAAGCATTCCCTTGATGAACTGCGTAAAACTGATTCCCTGCCCTTGCTGTAGTGAATACAGGGTTCCATCCTGTAAAAGTAGTCGAACTTTGCCCCCCAGACCAAGGGTTGAAACTCTGGGTCTGGGACGTAAATGGAAATGACCCTAAAGAAGGATTGGAACTAGGAATGTGTCTAGTCCCAAAGGGGAAACCCTGAAACGAAGCTGATCCACTAGCCATGTTAGACATGGGCGTAGATCCAGCTGAAGAAGCGGAAAAGGAAAAAGAGGAATTCCCACTAAAGGACATCCCTGAACAAAAGGGACCAGAATGAGAAGCATGTGCCTGGGTGAAACCAGAGCCAAACACAGCAGCACTAGAAGCAATCGAAGAGGAAGCAATAGTGCCCCGTGCTTCAATAGAAGTAGGATTCTGAATGCCTGCAGCACTCACGGTAGAAGCCGCGTTCCCAGTCGTGGCCATCGAAAGATAAGAATGATATAAGAATGATACGGTAGATCTCCCGGTCTCTCCGACTCAGGTCCGATATATTGAACAACAAACGGATAATCAGGAGGAAGAGGAGATGGACCTGTAGCAGGAGGCTCAGGTACGTCTTCGATTTGAAAATCTTCTTCCTGAGGAAACAAAACTCTCGAGGTGAGCGGAACGCTCCTCTCGGGACCGACACCAGAATCAGCTATGAAACCTTCAGACCTTTGTGGAGGATCTCTCTCCACTGCGTCAGACGCCACAGGGTGGTAACCACCTGCTAAATCACTCCTACGCCTTCTCGAAGAAGCCTCTGGACTCTCGGGAGATAACCCCCGGATTCTCCTCGATCGTCGAGGCACTTGATCAGCCACTTTTATAGATTTTAAATTAGACTAAAAAAGGTGAAAAGCTAGGCAAGCTAGGAGCAAAGAGCACTCACTAAAATAAAAATCCCTGAGATACAGCCAAGCAAACAGCCTCCAAGTATTTCCGCTCCGGGTGATGAGGACCGGACACCAAAATACAAGAAAGCGAAGTATAGGACCTCCCGAAAGCAGTCTGGGATGATTAGGGCCCAGAAAAACTAGCGAAGGTATCAGAAACAGTTACGCCGACCTTCTAACGATAGCCTTTGCTGGCTCAAGCACCCAAGCTTCGCAAGGGCACCCCCCAGAAGTACTGCTAAAAGTGATACGACGTCTGCCTCAGGTACCACGGGTATTCCCCCCCGCAGTCACCTGTGTGGAACCTAGGAGTGGCAACTATGGACACCAATCCATATTAGAAGCTGGGCGGAATGGTCTTGAGGTCAGATTCAACCAATCGGAGAGGGGGTATCCCTCTTCTCAGCCTTCACTTCCCCTCGCGCTTGACTCTCGGATGAGAGCTTTCCTAGTCCACCTCACAGAGTTGGATTTCGCTCAATTAATCAACTTCTATGTTTGTTTGAGCGGCCTTGGAGAGTTAACTCTCCACTCACCTATTCCAAGGCCCTACAACCTAGCTAGTTGGTGATTGACACTTAGAAAACTTGCTAGTTGTTTTTAGATTAAATCGCTTATTTTAATGAGCTGTTATGTTAAGTCACAAGGATATGGAGATGAAACTTATGGTGTTTTGACGCAAAAGAAATTAATAAAAACTTAACTACATGCAAATGCAGTTCTTTGTCTTTCGATGAAGAGCAATCTCTATACAGGTTCTACGAGACTAAAAATTGTATTTTCTTTTCAAATAGCAAACTCACACTCACAAAAACTATGAAATTGACTAAATGATTAAATGCACCTAATGCAAATCACTACAAGCATGCAAATCCTAAGATGCAAATCTCCTAAAGCAGAGTGAAATTTCCCAAAAAGTCCTTCAGTTTTAACTCTTCTTTGGTTGCCCAAAAAGCTAGTTCTCGAAATCAATAACTCTTAAAATGAAGACACCAAGAACACTTAAAAACAAGAAGAAGAAATCAATGACAACTCCTCCTCAAAATCAAGCTGAAAACCAAAAGCAAGAAACCTCACAAAAGCTTCAAAAGATATAGCAAACGAAAATGAAAATGAAACAACAAAAGCAAATAACTAGTGAAAATGTTTTTTAAGCCTTTGAAATGCAAAAACAAAAAGCAAAGCAAATTTTTTTTGAGCTTTTTAGTTTTATAAAGAAAGAGCTCGAAAAGACCAAGCAAAACTATCAAAATCCAAACCAAATAAGACTGAATTTCAAGCACAAACTTCAACAATGCTCCCAAACCTTATAAGGCTAACTCGTAGCAAGATCAATAAGAGCAAAAGAAGACCAGAAAACTCAGCCACTCAGCCTAGACAAATAGTGCAAACTTGTCGCAAACAAAGACTCCAAAGAAGCAAGAAAAGCTCTTCAAAAGTTGCAACAAAAACCTAGCCTATGGAACTCAAGAAAACCAATCAAAACGAAGCAAAAATTGCAATACGAAGCACAACACAAAGATAGGAGCGAGTCAGTGAGCAGAAGCTCTCTTTTCTGATAAAGCAGAACAACCAAGAATGCTCAGAAAGCGATCTTGGAACTCAATCCAGAAGTGCCAGCACCAGAAACAACACTTTGCCAAAAAGACTAGTTTTCAATCAAACGAAAGAGAGAAAAGACAAGAAACCACTTCCTTTACAATATAGAGAGTACAGAGACACTGTAGGAACAGGTCTCCACAGCCAGAAAGGACCAAAAAGTCAAGAAACCCAAAAATTCAAAATCTGCCTAGGTATACGCTACTTCATAGTTATGCAACCAGTGTGCATACGCGTCTATGCTAAGGGAAACTCGCGTATACACGGGTCCCTTTAGACAAAATCACATGTATACTCGAATGTGTGCAGAAAAAAGCGCGTATGCAGAGGTAAATAATGAAAAAAACAAAAAGGACAAGCCTGGAAAAGAAACCAAGACTTCAGACCGACTGAGAAATAATAAACTGGACTGCAAATAAAAGATAAAATTGTCGGAATCCTATCAAACAGCTGAAACCACCCAACAGGAGAATCACAAGAATGTGATCCCCAGCGGAGTCGCCAGTTCTGTTTCGGGAAATATCACCCTAGAGGTTCGTTGGGTTACAACCTCCACAGAGCAGGGGCATGCTACTTAAGAAGGACTCACACAACCATGCACGTTCAGAAAAACTAAATAGAGTAGAATGAGAAAGTTACCCGTGGGTCCTACGGTTGAAGAAGATCCCGCAGGGTTCAAACCCCCAGCAACCGTCCTTCCTTCTTAACCTGAAAGACAAGAAGAAACAAGCACCAAGAACTAGTTGTATAGCATATATCTACTCCAAATGTTAGTGAGATTCATATAAAACATTAAATAAATCATAATGAATGCTTAAATAACAATTTTCACATACATATAAGCATACACTAACACGTATATTTCGGGAACAACATGGTACTTCTGTATTATAAATAGCATGTACAAAAGTAACGAGTGGAGAGATCACCTAAATCCTCCCACGGCCTTCGAGCAGACCGTCGTCCGGATCCGTCCAGCGCTTGCCTCGCTAAGACTCCTTCCAAACTGGTGCATACGAGATGACATATAGGGAGATGAGCATCTCAAGGAAACAAGGGTTTCCTATAATGAATTGGGAAAGTGCAGGAGGCACGGGGAATCAGACTTGGATAGGGAATACCAATAGAGTATAATATCAATAATTCTCTCTCTCCCTTAGGCCATACACATGAGGGGTTTTATACTCCCTCCAAGTAGTTTCAACAGTTGGAAATAGTTGGCCACGTGTTGGGGTGGTTGAACTACCTGAGTAACCATCAACCCAGCCCGAAAATAGGGAATAATTATATATTTTTTAATCATTTTTAATGGCATACGCGGAAAAGTGTAGCTGGACTCGCGTATACACGCGGAAAAGTACGGGCATAGTCGCGTATGGGGATTTTTACATTGTTTTTTAGTGAATTTGTCCAAGTGTGTAGGAATGGGTGCCCAAAACCATCAAAGCAATCATGAATCATGTGAAGGTGAGAAATGATGCTATAACAGGGGTATAAGGATTTGGGACTTGAACTAGTAGATCCCTTTCAATACCTTCGCCAACGAAATTGATGGAATCATATAGTAGAAGAAAAGAAAAAAGAGGAAGTGGCATATCTTATAAAATTATTGCTAGAAGAAGCTCTCGAGTAGTAAAGGAATGAGATGATGGAAAAAAATTCCCAGATCCTTCGATGGATTCCCATTGATGATGCATCTTCATCCAAAAATCACTTCGAAGGAATCACCCCCTTCAAGGTACAAATGAAATTTAATATCCCTATATTCGAAGGTAAAATAGATGCATATGTTTTACATAAATGGGCAAATTTGTTGGAAGGTTATTTTTCGGTCCTTATTTTCTCCAAGAGGGAGAATAATACTTTTGTAATGCTTAAGGCTACCCACCATGCCAACAAATGCTATGAAAGTTATTATGAGAACAAGGCCAAGGAACCTTCTCTATTTACAACCAACCCCTCTTGGAACTCTTTCAAAGATGTTGTTAAGGGACAATATTACCTTTTGGGGAGCTATGAGGATAAGTACATAAATTGGACCACACTACATCAACAAAGGGACCAACGTGTCCATGATTTCATAAATATTTTTCGTACTCTATGCACACTGTTGGATATCAAGGACACTAAGCTACATGTGGTGCTCAAGTACTATGTATGTTTACACAAATACATTAAGTAATAAATGGAGTTCCTAGACATATCCTCACTTGTTGCAATATACCAAAAAATTTAACCAAAAGAAGCGTGACTTTGGATATGTGAATTAGAAGTAGGGAAGGAGCTCCCCCAAACTGCAGACCAAATGATAAAGCTAAGGTGGAGCGATCGAGGACAACCCATGGAAGTCGTAAGCAAGGAATGGCACCAAAAATATGAATAAGGACACAAAAATTTAGCGTGACTTCCACAAGATCCCCACTAACAAAAAAAATGAGTGTCCCAACAACGAGTCATTGGTGGTTGAGCTGAAAGCTTGACCTCTGAATGCAAGTTATGATTCTGAGCCAAAACATGATAAGCGGAATGAAAAGGGGAAAAAAATTATTGACGCATAACCAAGTGGCATCATTGCCATCACCAAGTTCCAAATGATTGAGCTCGAATACCTAGAGGAGTGGGAGGGTCTCTTCCACTCATAGATGTTGGTGAAAGGGTTCCCCACTAGAGTTAATTGTCGACATTGAGAGCCTCAAGAACCTTATTTCATCAGATTTTGCGAAGAATTTGGGCCTATCGTCCAAACCACACTAGCAGTCATACATTATTGGGTAGCTTCACCAAGGATGAGTTCTTGTTGTCAGCCAATTGTGTTTCCTTCCCTACAACATCAAGCCCTTCATGGTTGAGGTACTATGTGATGTTTCTCCTCTTGAATTTTATGATGTATTATTAGGCCAACCAAACATGTGGAAGTGTTACGTTGTGTATGAGTCTAGGCCTCACACTGATGTTATTACTTTGGGAAATCAAGTTACAATGGATACCTGAGGTAGCCTCGCCTACCACCATCTATTTGATCTTTGCTAAGAAATGAAGTAAGATCATCTCCCACTTCCATGGCCCTGAGGAATGGTTTCCCCATGCATTAAAGAAGGTGGATAAGGTCGTGGAAGAATACAAGGAAAAAATATCCTCACCCACATGGGTACCTTTGCACTGTTAGGTCAAGAATTTTATCGATCTTACCCTTGGAGCACCTCTACCCAACGGTTCGATATATCATCACTCTTTTATGGAAAATGAAGAAATAAAGTGGTATATCTAGAATTTTTTGTATAAAGGGAACATTTGACCAGGTTCCTCACCTTGTGGAAGCCCAATTATACTTGTATAGAAGAAATATGGAACCTAGAAACTTTGCATCGATTATCGAGCACTAAAGCAATCACTGTCGGGAACATGTATCTAAGCCCATAGATTGATGACCTTATTGACCAGCTCAAGGGGGAAAAGTATTTTAGCAAGGTCAACTTGATGTATGGCTAACACCAGGTGCCAATAAAACCCACAAATATATGGATTATTGGATTCAAATCCAAGGAGGGACTTTTCGAGTTTTTGGTGATGCCTTTTAGGTCAACAAATTCCCCTACAACTTTTATGAGGCCGATAGATGACATCTTCCGAACCTTCACCAGTTCATTCATGGTTGTATATCTAGACAACATCCTCATATTCAACGAGAGTTTGGAAGAGCACCTATAACACATTTGACAGGTGCTTCAAAATTTGCATCAACATGAAATATGTGCCAAGTTAGAGAAACGCAAATTCAGCATGGGCCAAGTTAAATATATTGGCTACAACATTGATGAGAAAGGCATGCATGTGAATATAACTAAGATCCAAGTAATTCAAGATTGGCTATCCCCCATAACTTTGATAGAGATTTTCATCTTTTGGGGTGTTGCCTACTTTTATCGGAGGTTTGTCTTGGGATTCTCTCCATTCAATTGGCCTCTAAGTCTGGTTACAAAGGGAAGAGTGAAAGCGAAGTTATTCTGGTTCTAATCCCAATAAGAGGAATTTGTTGAGCTAAAGAACTACCTTGGTACTTCACTTGTACTCACATTTTGAAACTCACAAAAACCCTTTGAAATTGAGATAAATGTCTACGACTATGATATATGTGCAGTTATTACCCAATAGTGGCATCCGGTGGCCTATCACCATGAGACACTTTTTGATACAATTTGAAAATACCTCAGTTATGATAAATATATGTATTCCATTGTGTAGACATGCCGAAAATGGAAAATTACATTTTGGTTGAAGCAGATGATCATCTGTAAAGATCGCTAATCTCTTTAGTTTATCCATACACAAGGGAAGTTGCAGAATGATTGGCATCAAATGTGGTATACATATGATGAGATAATTTTGATTGAACATTACATATAAGAAGGGAAACGACATTCATGTTGCAGATTACCTTAGTGAGTCCCCAATGGCAAAATTTACTACTATTCTCAACTCGTGTGGCCATGACACCTCCGATGACCAAAATTGTACATAAATGATCCAATATTTTCCACCACATACCAGATTTTAGTGAAGGACAAGAAAGTTAGAGATTTCCACACCGAAGATGCATTATTTTACTACCTAGGAAACCTTTTTGTTCCTTCAAGTGATCGTGCCAAGCTGATTTTGGAGGAACACTACAGTCATGTGGCAAGACACTTTGGTGTGGAGAAAAATGTGGTCATACTACAGAAATATTTTTATTGGAAAAAATTTCAATAGGACATTGGAAAATATATCAGATCCTGCAATGCTTGTGCCATCTCCAACCCAACCATAAATAAGAAATGCTTATACACTCCTCTATGTACTCCTAACCTGCCCTCGAAATCCATATCCATGGACTATCTACGAGGCCTCCCTTCACCTAAGGATGGTAATGACTATGTATTTGTGGTCATGGATATATTTTCTAGTATGGATATATTGGTGAATTACAAGATTATTATCACAACATAGGACACTTCGAAAGAATTATTTGAATGAATATGGGTACATTTTGGAATCCCATAGACCATTATATTAGATATGGATAAAATGTTCTTAAGCACATTCTTGTCGAGCCTCTAGACATTATTTGACACTAAGCTCACCAAGTCTATTGCATTCCATCCCCAAACGGATGGTTAGACAATATTCGTCAATAACATGATAGTGGACATACTATGCATGTACAACTCCAAGCATCCATGAACCTTGGATTAGAGTCTTACTAATGTGCAACATAGTTATAATAGAGCTCTCTATAGCTCGATTGGCCACAATCCTTTTCAAGTGGGTTTGGGTTTTTAACCATTGTGTCTGAATTATGTTTCCATGCCTCACACGACTACACAAACATAATCCATACATGTAGAATTCGATGTTGTTAAATGAACGCAGTTTATTGAACGCATCCAACACATCTTCTAGTCGATGCATGGCATCTTGGATAAGTCTAGTGTTAAGTACAATAAAAAACATGATTAACGTCAAGTACCACATAATTTCTAGGTGGGTGAAAGGGTGAAAAGTTTTTGTTGCATTTGGATAAATAACACCTTACAAAAGCACATCGGAAGATGAGACCACTCCTATATGGGCCTTACACCATAACCAAGGTTGTGAAAGACAATGATTTTGTGCTCGGAATTCACCCATTCCTTGGTCTGCACACATTGTTCAATCAGTGGACCACCTTAAGCCATACTTTCTACCACTATTGGACACGTCAAACATTCTTGAATAGCTAAACCCAGATTGCATGGAACAATCCGCAACTAATTAGATCATGGATGCACATGTCAATAACACTTGAAAACCAAATATCAAATTGTTTCGGGGTGTGAAAGCTAACAAATTTCTACACCAAGGCAAGTGGCTCACTAGGGACCAAGTTCAACGAAAGTTTCTGGATCTCATGGAGGCACTCAATGAAATGGAGACCATTGTTTCCTAATGGTGGAGGACTAATCTAGGTGAATATTGGTCGCCACCCACCTATTATACCTAGACCCCCACCATTGTTTCTTTTAGTTTTCTTAATTGTATGACAATTTATTTTTTTTATCATTTTTCCGAGTCCTGAAGTTCTACAGCCATTTCAAGGCCCTAAACAACACTTTTTGGAAAAAGGGATACATTTTAGCTTGTGTTTGGGGGTTGCAACCAAAATTTTTATTCCTCAGATAAATATTTTGGATGACTTATTGTACCCATGAAACGGAGATCATATTCCAAATTTACAACCTCGGGAAGTTGATGTACCAATTTACCCCAAGACTACAAACTTTTGGCGCTTCGTCTCCTAGTGTTAGTTTTTTTATGTTTATGGTTTTCCGTTGTTTCTCAATAATAAATAGGCCTTTGAACCTTATTTTAACACAATTTAGAAGGCATGTAGCTGCCACATCTCTTCTCTGATATAAGCTACCATCGTCTAAGCTAGTTTATTTCCATTCTACAAGTAGATAATTTTGAGTATTTTGTTATTAATGAATTGAAGTTTAGTTTTTGTTTTATATTTATGTTTATTTTTATATCTATATTTCATTTCATTCCTTCATAAAATCTGGATTGAGCAACTCACACAATTTCCACAAACTTTTAGGCATGTTTTTCAATAATGGTTTCCCACACTCCACAAGATCAACTTCAAACTTCCTTTTGCACCACTTAACGTACAAGCATTACAATATATTTGCATGTTCCAACTCATCTCAGTATACAACATATAAATAAAATCATATACCTATCTCCATTCCCTCTCATAATGGAGTAGGTCCAGGGTTGTCTCTGATACCACTTTGAAGGTCAGAGTACAATACACAACTACATTTTTTAATAAAATATTTCAGACATGTCCAACAAATAGGAATACCATCTGTATATATACAAAATTCTATGTTAGTTTTTCCCTTTCGAGTTTCGATTAATTCAGGAAGTGTGTGATGATACGGTGAAGATGATGGAAAGGTGGCGCGAAATGAGGTGTCCCTCACTTGGGAAAAGCTACCTCTAAAAAGGGAGAAGGTTCTCGAATTATTTATTATTAATAATTTTTTAAGCGGATATTTTTATGTTTATATTGTGTGTTTAATTAGGCTCTATATCTTATTTTTGAGGAGTTTATTCAAAATCCTCAACTACCTTGTAATTCAATATATGTAATTAATTTATGGCTTGATGGATGTAAGTGTGAGTGTGAGAAGTCTTCAAGTTGAGCTTTAACGCCCCTTAAATATCCAACTCATCTTCCAATCACTTTTTATTCCACTATTTTCTTGTTTGGTATCAATTCGAGGGAATGAGCTGTGGTGTTTTTCTTCCCCATTGTGGTGAGTGGTTCTTTGCTGATGATCTCCCATCTATAAGGTGTTGAGAACTAAGCACACAGTAAGAGTTAATACTATGTGGAGCCTCATGCAACTAACTACTAAATAATAATTAACAAATTGTTGAGCCTCTTGTTGTTAAGTCGTTGTGCCTCCTAAGTGGAGCCTATTGTTGTTAGGCCAATTAGCTACATATGTGGAGCCTCTTGCTATTAAGTCACCAGTGTTTTTGTTTATTAAAATCATGTTTAACGTTTTGTGGGATCATAGGAAGCAAAATATAGATGCTACATAAACGTTTTATTGTTACGAGGGCACTCTATTGTTACGTGGGTGATACTCATTTCCTGTTATGTTCAAAATTAAATTGAACTATTCCCTTTTCTTTTCTCGCATTCTATTGTGTTGGATGCTAGTCCAACGCTGAAGATAAGAGGACCTAAAAAAAGCTACATATTTGTTTGGCACATAACTAAAGAATTGAGTAGTTCATTGGTGTTTTTGCATGTGATTTGAGTCGAGGTTTGCGTCTAGTGCATTGGCATGGATGGAACTTTATTTTTGATTACCACATGTGAAGAACTAGAGGCACTACCAAGTTACTTTTAAAATTTAAAATTAAATATTTTTTAAAACCACGTGCATTGAGTTGTAAAGCTAGCATAAACCAATAGTGGAGATATGACATGAGCACATACTATTTTATAGAAACCCTTGATCCATCATTTGTAAACGTTTATATTTTTCCTTGGACAGGTTTTGCAAGTGCATTGTTCTGGTGTCGTGTACTAAGATGTGATATTGCATTCCCCTAGATTTGAGAAGAAAATTTTGTTGATAATTTTTTTGAAGTGTCATTGAGATGGATAACCCAATGGTAAAATCTTATTTGGATGAAGAAACCCAGTTAGATGACACCAATTACGTGGATTGGAAATTCAAAATTAATACATTGATGTAAGGATACAATTTTTTTTAATGGCATGTTGCGATGTAGGAAAGCTATATTTTGTCGCATGAGCTACGACTACATCAATCCAACTCTCAGATAAGAAATAAAATAAGGTTAAATTACTGCTAAGAATATCCATAAAAGGAAACATTATACTACATCTGAAAGATTGCAAGAAATATACAAGACATGGAAAGCTTTCAAATACTTATATGAGTCGAAGAATACTAGCTGAGTCTCATCCATGAATATTATGCTACTTTCTATTAAAAATGCAATAAAATTAAAGCATCAATAATTTCATTTCAAGAATTAAATATATTAATAATAAACTCGGATATATAGTTGAAATGGTATCTAGAACTAACCTAGTCACTATGAGCTTAAATGGAATGTTATATGAGTACCATATGTTCAACACAAGTCTTGGAGCAAAAATCTCCCACTTTTGATGAGTTGGTAGGTATATTGATGCAAGAGGAAGAAGCATGGAAGAGGAAGAAGTGTGAAAGAACATAATGCCTCAAAGTTTTGATCTATGATTGATGGCGAAAGGGAAAAATCCTTCCCAAGGAAAGCCACGGTAAGGAAGTAAACAAGGAAGGATACAATATGGAAATCCATCTTACATAAATCCACCATATGTGAAGCCATAAATAGTACCTCCAAAGTTTGATGATAGAATTAAATGTCATTACCATGGAAAGATTAGAAATTATTCTAGATATTTCTTGAAAAAGAAGTATCATGAGTGAAAACATAGAAACATGAGGCAAATTGGTCATTTCATTGATATAGAAGAATAAATTAATGATGTCTTCAAAAATTTTAGAGTGCATATTTATGATGTTCTAATGCTTGTTAAAATATTTAATTCAAATGCATGTTTTTTTTATTATAGAACCTCCATCCATATGTCTTGTAATAAGCATTGGTTTGAAAATTTTCATGAAACTAACAATGGTGTAAATATAAATCTTGGGGATGATAGTTAGCACCAATTTAATGTTATTTTGAATTTTCTCATGTTCTCAAAGGAGACATGAGAGAAATTGATGAAAAATATATCAATAATAATTTAATTGGTTAATATTATAATCAGAAGGAATATAATTTGTGCAATACCTACACAAAAAAAGTTATTACAAGTAGAGATGTTTTTTTTCATGAGCATGCTGATGAAGTCCATAAGGAGGAAAAATACTATGCATACCATCTTCCTCATGATTATGATGTCTTCAAAGAAGAATCATATAATAAATAGGAGGAAGAATCTAGTGACATGGACATATCAATAAACCATAACACACCAAGAGGAGGAGTATATTCCCCCCAAATAAGGAAAGGAGATGAAAGTAGTTTGGCACCAAGGAGGTCATCATGCCAAACTCAACTACCTCTAAGGTATGAAAATTATGCCTCAATGACTAAATTAATGAATGTCATAGAACCTTTGAGTTTTTAATAGGTTAATGAGAATTAAGAACGAATATATTCTTTGAAGGAAGAGTATGAGTCCATAATGAAAAAATATACTTGGGAATTAACAGAATTGCCTAAAATTAAAGTACCCATATGACCCAAATTCTTGTTCAAACCCAAATTCAATTTTGAAGAAATTGTAGATAAATATAAAGCCATATTAGTTGCAAATGGTTACTCATGGAAATATATAATTTATTATGATGACAACTTTACACCTATATATAATATTAATGATTGCATTTGCTACGAAATATAAATGGAAACTACATTAGCTAGATTTTAATTTTTCTTTTTTGAATGGGGAAGTACTGGATGGAGTATATCATGTCGAACCAACAGGTTTTGTAAATAAGTCTCAAGGGTAGGTTTATTATAAATTTAAGAAATTTGTATATGGGTCTAGACATACATGAAGATCTAGGTATGTGAATATTGACTCTTTATTTCTTCAGAAAGGTTTAAAAAAAGCATATCCTAATATATTTGTCAAATTAGATTAGAAGAGGCATGCTGCTTTTATTTCCCTGTATGTTAATGATCTTTTTCTAACATTAAATGCATCTAATTTTATTAATTAATTTAAATAATAATTATCACAGGTATTTTGAACTGAAATACCTTGGTGAATTTTATTATGGCTTAGGTCTTGAAATATGGAGAGACATTGATCAAATATTGGTTACACATTGAAAATATAAAATAGCGCTAAGAACTTTCAAAGTGAATCAATGTAAGGAAATATGAATACCTTTAGAACAAAATGCCAAACTTTATAGTGCCGATAAGACAAGAGATGTGTAAGGTATATTGTATTGTGAGTTTGTGGGAAGTTTAAAGAATATTATTACAATAAAACCAAATATAATAAATTCATTTAGCAACACATATCAGTTCATGGACAAGCCTATTGAAATCCATTCAAAAGTAATGAAGAGTGTAAATTAGTATTTGAAATGAACTACAATTTTCGTATTAAATATACTGATGATTTTGATGATGAAATTGTAGGTTATTATAATATATATTTTTTCATAAATCATAATGAAAAAATGTAAACTTTAAGATATGCAATAAACCTTGGATCTAGGATCATGGCATGGAGAAATAAGAGACAACCAATTATTTCTTCGTCATCAACTAAAGCTAAGTATAAATATTTGTGCAACACTACATGTAAAGTAGTTTGCTTGAGGTGATTTCTTGAATATGTGGGAGAAGAACAAAAAATGATAACAATCATCAAATATGATAATCAAAGATTCATCAGTCTAGCCAATAGTCGTCTGTACCATGCAATATCAATGCACATAAAGACTCACTATCATTTTTTGAGGGGGAATATGTAGTTTAAGGAAATAGATTTAGTTTAGTGTAACATTAATGAAAATGTTGTTAACATGTGTACAAAGACTCTTGGAAAAGAAAAGCTTGAAATATGTAATAATCTGTTAGGTGTGGTAGATGACACATTTCTCCATTAAGGGGGAATGTCATAATAATGGATAAAGTTCTTGAATCAATCATTACTAAAACTTCATTGTATGTGGTTATTGTTTTGTTTGAATTGTATTTTTAATTAGGTATTCGATCATATTCTTGAGGAGTCTTAACTATTTTCTAATAATATATGTAGTTGATTTCTAGGATGATGAAGGTAAGTGTAATTTGTATCCATACTAAGCATTTCCTTTTTGTGATATTCACACAAAATCGGTGTATGAGACCCCCTTGTTTGTGGGACCTCCATGATTGTGGGGCAAGAAGACCCCCTTGTTTGTAGGACGTCCTTGTTTGTGGGGCAAGAAGACCCCCTTGTTTGTGGGACATGATAAGTCTACAAAGGCATACATACTCTACCCCCCTTTGGTTTTGAACCTGTGACCTTTTAGGAGGAAACACATGCCCTTAACCATTAGGCCCACTCAAACTATATAAGACCAAATTTAAAAAGTTAGGAAAGCTAACTACATTATAAATTTATTATTATTATTAATACATGAGCAACTATAAAGACATATAACAAGATTCTTAACCATCGATATTTACTAAGACTTTACCACAAAAATTATTAATCTCTAAATAGGCTTTGTTATAATACTATTAGCCAATACCATGGCTTATGAATATCACACTTTCTTTCTTATAATACTATGAGCCAATACCATGGCTTATACCATGGCTTATGAATATCACACTTTATTTGTTATAATACTATAGGCCAATAACATGACTTATCATTACCACATATCCAAATCATAACTCATTTCAAATAATACCGATTCATATGGATTTTTTTAATACCTAATATCTTTAATTAAAAGAAAAAAAAACATAATTAATTTAAAAATAAATATCAATATTTAATCTATATATATTATTATAATATTATAGAATATTTTATAAATATTAATTTCTATTACTTTTAAAAATTATATCAAAATTTCAAAAACATTATTCGAAAATTATATATCTATATATATAACACCAACCCAGAACATAACATCACGACAGAAGTGTTCTTAAGTCTCAACCAAATTAATCCAAAATAACAACATAAAAGTAAAAATAAATTTTCTGTAAAGGTGTTACCTTATTCATCGTATTCTCTTACCTCAAGTAATTATCACTTCCTTAAGATTATCGATTGCTGGTAGTATAATGTTATCAGAACATTTAATAATAATGTATGAAGGATTTTCATTAATTGTAGAGAGAAAAAGATAAGTCATTCATTTAACTTTTATAAAAAAATCAAAAAATAAAACTAGATATTCTGGTTATTATATTGAAGGTGTTTTTTTTTTCTTTTAATTGGTTAGGTTATGCATTGTTTACGTCTTTCATTTCCATTTTACATTTGTTTGTCTTTCTATTGTTTTGACATGGGTCAACTTTAACTTAAGAAAAAAATGAATGAATCTCAAATCCCTAGAAAGTTGGTGGGTGGGGAGCCACATGGTACAAATCTAAATTTTTAAATTTATTAAAAGTAATGGATCATTTTGCTAAATAAAATTTTCTTGTATATAAATGAATGTTATAAATAATAATGGAGAACTTACCATGGAGGAACTTATTAGAATTATAATAATCTCAAATCCCTACAAAATTGGTGGAGTATTTTTTTAAATTTATTAAAAGTAAAGCATTCCACCACATCATTGATGAAAGTATAAGTTTACATACAAAAAAAATAAATGCATATGTATATATGCTTATGTAGAAATAATAATACATATATCCTTTTGCATATATGAGCTAAACAACAGAAACTATCATAACACCAATCAACATAGAAAGATACACAAGCCCAACTAAAAGTGAAATAGAAACAAAAAAATCATAAGAAATAATCAACCCCAAATTCATAAATGTAATAGTTGGATATTTCTTGGAAAGATACACACGCCCAACTAAAAGTGAAACAGAAACAAAGAAACCATAAAAAATGATCAACCACAAATTCATAAATGTAATAATTGTATATTTCTTGGTTTTAATATGAAAGCACCTGTATTCTCAATATCAATAATTATTAGGTGGATGTTAAGGATTTAACCTCTACGAAATATTCTAGAATTTTCATAGTAGTATACACAAATCACTAATTTATGTTTACCTCCAAAATAGTTATGTTTTTTTTTTATTCTTTTAATTAAATTAATTAATTAAAAAAATGTTATATGAACAAGTGTCATATGCAATCAGTTATGGTTTTTTGGGCATGTAGGATTGAATAATCCATGTTAATGGTCCATGATATTATAAAAAAACCTATTTACGAATTTAGAATCTCCACTGTAAAGTAGGGATAAATATATTTAATTAATTTCTAATATTTAAATTTAAATTAAATTTGTGATTTATTTATCTATTATTCCTTTGGAAAAAAAAAATAATAATGATAATTTAATTTTAAGATTATGGCTAAATTAGATATTTAATTGATATATGCCATTTTTCATTTAAAATTTATAGAAATATATATAGTTTAACCCTCTTAAGATTTGAACCTATAACATTTTACCAAAGAAATATATACTCATCTATATATATATATATATATATATATTAAATTTCTAACATTTATATTTATACTTTTCTAATATGAAATTTTGATTTATAATTTTTTCATTCCACATTAAAAAAACAAATATATGTAAAATAAGCAATTCAATAATGTGAAAAAAATCTAAATTATAAATCATATTATACACTTGGATATTTCTTGGAAAGGTACATACGCTCGACTAAAAGTGAAATAGAAAATAAATAAATAAATAAAATAATCAACCCCAAATTCATAAATGTAATAGTTGGATATTTCTTGGTTTTAATATTCTGCTAACAAAGATAAGGCATCCATGTTCTCATAGTTGGTCCCTTGGAGGCCCACAATAACCAATTATGAATTCTTATCAATAATTATTAGGTAGAAGGTAAGAATTTAACCTCTATGAAATATTCTAGAATTTTCATAGTAGCATACACAAATCACTGATTTATATTTACCTCCAAAATAGTTATGTTTTTTGTATCCTTTTAATTAAATTAATTAATTAAAAAAATGTTATATGAACAAGTGTCATATGCAATGAGTTATGGTTTTTTGGGCATGTAGTATTGATAATCAATATTAATGGTCCATGGTATTATAAAAAATCCTATTTAAGAATTAAGAATCTCCACTATAAAGTAGGAAAAAATATATTTAATTAATTTTTAATATTTAAATTAAAGTTAAGTTTTTTATTTATATATTTATTATTATTTTTTAAATTAATAATAATGACAATGATAATTTAATTTTAAGAGTATGGCTAAATTATATTTTTAATTGATATATGGCATTTTTTCATTTAAATTTTATAAAGATATATATATTTTCATCCTCTTATAATTTGAACCGATAACATTTTTCTAATATGAAATTGAGATTTATAATTTTTTCGTTCTACATACAAAATAAATATATGTAAAATAAGCAATTTATTAATGTGAAAAAATTTCAAACTATAAATGCAGAACATATATTTAGTAGTTACACATTCAAATAAAGAGTGAGAGATACTTACTTATTGTTTCAAATTAAAAATGGGGAAAATTTTTACTGGCTCATTATTAAAAAAAAGTAAAGGATAATAACAAAATTAGTAACAATGTTAACATTCAAGTGATGGAAAATTTATCACATCACTTAAATAACTCACTTTCATTTAAACTAGATATTTACATTTAAAAATATATATTATAATATGTGGAGTGGAATATTTATTTACATAATATATATAAAAACTAAATATATTCATTTTTATGATGTGGTTATGGATTTTCATGATACCTATGATGTAGTGGCAAACAAACACCTTAAATTAAATTTGATTTAAACAAGTCATCACTATTCTTGATGCTAGCATATTAATAAATATGATAATATTTACATTAAATTATATATTTTTAAATATTTCCTTTAGGTGTTTAAGGGATTTTTTTAGGTATAATGATATAAAATGTTTAATTGAAATATTAAATGGGTTTAATTTTGTTTTTTTCACCCAATATACAACTATATCATAACGTGACCAATTATTTTTTATATAACATAAAATAATTAAAATTTTTGCCAAATTCGTATATAAAGTCCCACATGAAATGGTGTTCAACTTGAGACATTATTGGGTATTTTTTAGTTTAGGAATGATCATCCTTGACATAAAGAGTATATTTTTTGTTTAGGAATGACCATCCTTGACATCAATACTTCTTAACTGCATTATGTAACTTCTTTGAGAATGCAATACATGGAAAAACTTATGCACTTTCCATTTAATCCTCTTCAAAATGGACATATGCATAGAGCATGTGTAACTTTTCAGTTTTAAAACAATGTTTTTGAATGCATAAATCGATACAATGCCTTGAAATTTTACTTGGAAACTTGGATTGTGTAAACCACACCACATAAATTTGCAATTCCAACAAATATTTGCTAGAAAAAATTTAAATTTAAATTTAAAACTGGAATTAATGGCTCCAAATTAATTTAAAATTTTTAAAATGAGATAGGTAAAATTCTAAAACAAATCCCCTTCTTTATGTTGACTACGGAATATCATGGAATCTAAAGGTCACTCTAGTGAAATATGTTATTTATGTAATCCCATTATCAATAGACACTGAAATTAGTCATTTCGTTTGTGCAATTACATGTACCTTTTTTGTGTGCCAGTGTCCAAAATGACCTATGGTAATGTTTCTCCTCATTACCTTTCATGTTTTAGCTTGGATATAATATGGATATAATATTTTGACATGGTGGTATGATTGGAAAAAAAATGATTTAGCTAGGTGGTTCGAGCAACATCTCTTAGAGATGCATGGGCACAAGTGTGAGACTATTGCAATTGACTATGGCAATCCTGATCAAATTTCCTTCCTTCCATCCTCCACCATTTAGGTTGTTATATTTCTTTTGTTGCAACATTTTTGTACTAACATCATAATCATGCTCAATTCCTTCGATGTATATTTGCACCTTTAGGAGAAATCGTTGGTATCTAGACATTACAAAACGTAAATAGAGACCATATAAGCCAACACATCTATAAACCATAAAGAACTCAAGGAAAAAATAGGAGCTAGGTCATTTGCATTCTACCTAACAACATTAAGAGTATCAGAATCACATTGAGGATGCCCTTCAACATGGACCAACCTTGCATCAATCCTACGCTTGAAATATCATTGGTTTCTTAGCGTTCTTTTTATATCCTCCAATGAAGAAAACACACTATATCTTTCCACTTGCTTAACTTTCACTACCATACCAAGAAAGATATTCATTTTGTAGTGGAACGCAATTTAATAGAAGTATAGTTTCCTTCATCACCTAGTATGACCAAGGTTAGCAATTCAACAAGAAACCTCTTCCATAATCTCAAAAACATAATAAAATTATCCCTAATCACCTACCATAATTTCCAAATTTCGAATTATTCTCAGAATTTATGGAGGATTGTAACATCTTACCATAAACTCTTTACCTTTCATAAAAAAAATATTTTACTTGTAGCATTAATCCCTAAGTTAATACTCCTAATAAAAAAAAAAACATATAATTACATCTTAACTTAATCATATATACTTATACGTATTCATCAATTTTTAACTATATGTTGTAGAATTTATTAAGATAATATTATCTTAATCATTATTTCCAATTATAACATTTCCATATAACTTATCAAATAACTTTTTAAAACATTATGCTTTATTCACATTCGAAACCAGAGTTGGGCTAATGTATATTCACACCTAGGCATAAGGTGATTCTCGTTAAGGCATGCTCGTAGCCCTAGGTTCGGAATTGATATAATACATAGCAAATACAAATTTATGCCAGCGAAATTGTGGAAATGATTTTTCCAATAAACAAAACCATAGCACCTTGTACCCTTGCTACATTATTATTTGCAGATTTTTTATTGTATTTTCCGAATCCTCTTGAGTTTTGTATTTTATTGAAGAGAGGGACATTTCTAATCTTATCCATCGTCGATATTTTCATTTAGATGTACAGGTTTAATGAGTTATGGGGCAGTTAGCGTATTGACCAATCCCCTCGAACCCTAACTAGTCTTTCATTTGGCGCCACTGCTGGCAGCCGCCTCTCTGGAACTCCTACACAATGCGACCTTCTCCTTTGGCGTTCTTCCTAACCCAGGAAGATGATGATTCCTTCATTCTTATCATGGCTCTCTCACACAGTTATCTTTCACTTACTGGTCTGCTTATAATGGTTTTTCTAGGGTTTAAGGGTTTGTTTTTTCTCCTCTTCACAACTAGTTTCACTATAATAATCGTGTTATACTACTAGGACGATGCGTTCACCGAACTATTTTTATTTCGCAAAGGAGCATACCACACGGATTGGATTTCGTCAATGGAGACAAAGCCTACACGGCCGAAGTAGGTTACCAGATTCTATTCGGTTCAGGTGTCTTCAATTAATCTTTTCTCTGATTAAATGAGTATATTTTACAATTGTTCCTATTTTAATTAAACTTTTGTTAACTGGTTTGCGTAGCTCACCTTATTAAACAATAGAAGGAAACCACTCTTTCGCAACCCGGTCTAGGTTTTCGTTCACTTTTTTGGGTATAATCATTAAAATTTACAAGAACTAATATTGTATTGTTCTCGTCCTGCATGTACCTCTGAAACCGCCAATACCCTCAACATTTTGTCCTTTTGAATTTACTCCCAATCTAATGCCCTTCATCTTTGCTATAGGTACTCTCGAGTCCTTCTGGGTAGCTAGATTTCTTATTTCCGTACAGGACTGCTCTTAATGAATTCAAACAAAAATTATTTAAGCTTATTTATTCGAGATTGAAGCCATAAGCTTTTAGTTTCAGTTATGTAGAACAACCCTTCGAGGGCTTAATGTATACGTTGAAAATTTTGAGATTATCCTTTCTCATTTGGTTTGAGCTACATGTTGGTCACTTATCAGTAACTCTGTTAACACTTGTTCCCGTAATGGTATTTCGTTTATGAGGGTTTTTAAAACAAATCCTATGTTCCTTCTCTTTTTCTAATTTTTCCACAACAATGTAACTTCACTGTTAAATTACAAATCTGTGTTAAGTATAGACATTTTGGGGTAGACTAAGTTATGAACTCCGTGCTATTATTGTTCTAGTAATTTCTTTGGGATATGGGTTATAAATAGTCATGAAGATTCGACTAATCCGATACATAATTTGTTGCAATGATAATGTCTATGAAAAACTCTTATTTTCTCAAGTATTTTCTGAAAATTCATTACCGTTCTTCATTTGAGCATTCACACTTAGCTTGCCTCTGTTTTGAAGTTATTACACACTATTTTATGTGTATATTTTATCACAGTGTATTGGATCCTCCCCATGAGAGACATCGTTGTATCTATAATTATTCATCCATCTCTTGCTTTTAGTATTAGATCTTCTCTGTTATCTTATTTAATGAATAGTTGTTCACTATATTTGCACTTAATTAATTTTGGCAATTAGTTCTACGGTTTTCATTCCTATTCGAATTATTTTCTCGGTTTTGACTTCTGTAATAATTTTTATAGTGGAAGAAAAGAAATAGGTGAACCTGTGAGAATAATCTAGAAATAGATTTAGTTTTGGTTTGTTGTACGGGAGTGTGCATTTAGAAATCAGTTCCATCTATTCAGGGTTGTTTCCTCTTCTTCAGGAAGATTAGGTGAGTGAGTTTCTTATTTAAGTGTGATGTAATTGAGCGATTGAATTCATTGAATTGTGTGAGCTTTGTCTCACGTTTGCTGGTGTTCTTGGCTGTGTATTTTTTGTTAATTTGGTATCAGAGCCTTTTGTCTGCGCCTCTCTCCTCTTCGCGGGCAGTGAGTGACTCTGCCATTAGAGTGTGCGCACTTCGTTACTTTGAGCCCGACCTGTGTTAACTTGGCTGCGTTTTTTTTCTGAGTTTGCAATTCGTGCGTATCCAAATGCCTGTTCTGTCTACACGGCGCGGTGACAGTATTGCACAATCGGCTTACAGCAGTTGTGTGAATCGTTTTCTGTTGGATTAGGCGAATTGACCACGATGCCCACAGTGGCAACAGTCAGAAGCCCACGGTGATCGATGAGCGAATAAGGTTCGTTTTTTTTAAAAATTTCTGAGTGTGAAGGCCGAACTCTGCGTTTTTTTTTTTGTTGAAACCATTTTCATATGCCAGCGTATTGACTCTTTGCTGGTCGAGGTTTTAAAAACAGTTTGGCTGTTTGACACTTTGAAAACAGTTTTTTGTGTTTAAAACGGTGGCAGCATATTATTCAAAGGCGACTATCTATAGTTTGTTTACATCCTTTCTCCCTCTTCAAGAACCATCGGACTGGGTTTAACTTTCGCTTCAGAGTTTTTTTTTTTTGCCCCCCGGGATGCCATTTATATACTTTGAGAAGCTCTTTAATTGCGAAGAGATTAGCAGGCAGCTTAATTGGAGGCAGCTTAATTGAAGGCTCCTACCGTTTTTTTTTAAATTGTGAGTTGAACAAATTAAGAAGTGAACGAGGCTGTGCAGTTTTATGTGGTTGAACAAATTTATATTTGTTCTGGGTATTTTTAAAAAGTTTGCAAGTTTTGTTTGAAGTTTTTTTTTTTAAAAAAAAAAACATCAAACTCAATAGAGTGTGAGAAAAGCTTGCAATTTTTTTTTGAATTTGGTCATTGGTGGAGAAATGGCTAATCCCCTTGCAGATACATATTTAAATGAGTCTTCAAAACTTGATGGAGAAAATTATGTAAACTGGAAATTTAAGCTCATAACAATACTGGAGGCATACAATCTCTGGACGATTGTCAAAGGTGATGAGCCCAAGCCTCAACCTCCTGCTGCCACTCAAGATTGGGAGAAGCGTGAAATGAAAGCAAGGGTGCTGCTACGCATGTCAGTGAAGGACAATATTATTCCTCACATTCGGGACTGTGAAACTTCAAAGGCGACTTGGGACACGCTTAAAGGTTTGTATGAAACGACTAATGCAAACCGTATTTTATTTTTAAAAACAAAGCTGCTATCTATTAAAATGGAAGCCCATGAGACAATTAGCAACTTTGTTTCCCGAATTAAAGACCTGAGTGATAAACTAGGTGATATTGGTGAAAAGGTGTCTAGTACAGACTTGGTAACTGTTGCTTTAAAGGGGTTAGTTCCAGACTATAAAGTATTTATTTCAGCTCTCTCAGCTAGACCGACACCTCCTACATTTGAAGAATTGGCTGGAATTCTTCTTCAAGAAGAAGAGCGCATGAAAATTTTTGACCTGGAGTCAAATGGTTCTGATTTGGCTTTGACTGCAAGAGGCAAACGACCATTCCGAGGGAGACCATGGGACAGGAACAGAGGCCGTTTTCAAGCAAAGCAGAAAGGTATGGCACCTCCTGATTCTTATGTTAAGAGGAACATTGAATGTGATTATTGTGGAAAACCTGGACATCTGGCTAAAGATTGCTATAGGAAAAAGAATAATGAATCAAATCAAAGACATAGAAGGCATAATGGAAATTACATAAACAGAGACACCTCAGTGAATGATGGATTTAAAAATCTTAAGTTATTTCTTTCTGATGCTGCATTGTCTGCTGAAACTGATGATGAGAATGCATGGTTCATTGATTCTGGTGCATCGGCACACATGACTTGTAATAAAGAATGGTATGATAAATATTATGAGAAATCTGATGGTACACACATTTACCTAGGAGATGATAGGTCACTTAAAGTTCAAGGCTATGGCATAATAAATGTGTACTTACCTAATGGACAAATGCGACAGATTCATAATGTTATGTATGTACCTGCTCTCAAAAAGAATTTGATATCTGTTTCCACGATCACTGATAATCATTTAAAAGTTGAATTTGGTAAACTGGGGTGTATTGTGAAAGATGTTCAGGACCACTACAGGGTTGTTTCTACAGGTACCAGGGTTGGAGGATTATACAGATTGGATGTGACAGTGAAGCGCCATGTTGCATTGACATCCAAAGAGACATCGACAGCAGAATTATGGCATCACAGGTATGGGCACCTAAATTACAATGATTTATCGTTGTTGCAAAGGAAATCAATGGTTGAAGGTCTTTCTGTTATGAAGTGTGAACATTTACCATGTGAAGCTTGTGCACTTGGTAAGCAGCATAGAGAAGAGTTTCCGGTTCATACTGAGAAACGACAGTATGATATACTTGAATTAATTCACACTGATGTATGTGGACCTATGCAAACTAGGTCTCTTGGTGGTGCTTCATACTTTGTTATTTTTATTGATGATAGATCTAGGTATACCTGGGTATATTTCATTAGAAGGAAAAGTGACATATTTGAGTATTTTAAAGAGTTTCGAACTATGGTTGAAAAACAAACAGGCAAGTACATTAAAATACTCAGATCTGATCAAGGGGGTGAATATAAGTCAAAAGCATTTAACACCTATTGTAAATCTAATGGAATTCAACAACAGTTCACAGTGCCACATACTCCTCAGCAAAATGGTGTTGCTGAGCGATGGAATAGAACCTTGGTGGAATCTGCTCGTAGTATGCTGCAAGGTAAGAATATTTCCAATGGTTTCTGGGCAGAAGCCATTAACACTGCTGTTTATCTGAAGAATCGATGTCCCACTAAGCAATTAGTTTTTCAAACTCCTTTTGAGGTTCTTCATGGTTATAAACCTGATGTGAGTCATTTCAAAGTCTTTGGATGTACTGCTTTTGCTCATATTCCTAAGGCTAACGGAAGAAAACTTGATGCCAAGTCAATCAAGTGTGTTTTCATTGGATATTGTACGGATCAGAAGGCCTATAAATTGTTTGATCCAAGTTCCCATAAACTATTTGCAAGTCGTGATGTGTTGTTTCATGAGCAGGCTGATAAAAGTAATACAAAGAATGATGCATGGCATATATCTAATGATGCACATGTCAAACTTGATACTTTGATTAAGCAGGAACAGGAATAGGTACAGGTACAGGTACAGGATCAGGATGAAAGCAGCAGTATGAGCACATCTAGCAGCAGTGAGTCATCACAAGGGGGTGATTCACCTCAAAGCCGACGAATCATGGATGGAACACCCACAGGCATTGAAGCACCAAGAAGGTCGTCCCGACAGACTCAGCTTCCTTCAAGGTATAGAGACTATGCCTTAATGTCTAATATAATGAATGTTGAAGAACCAATTGATTATGAGCAGGCTAAACAACATGAACCATGGATTAATGCTATGAATGAAGAGTATGCTTCTCTTATGAAAAATCAAACATGGGAATTAGTGGAACTTCCTGAAAATAAAGTTCCAATTGGAAGCAAATGGTTGTACAAATTGAAATTTAAAGCAGATGGTACAATTGATAAATTTAAGGCAAGATTAGTAGCAAAAGGATATGCTCAAAAGGAGGGAATTGATTATGAAGACACTTTTGCACCAGTAGCTAAGTTGAATACAATTAGATTACTGATTGCCTTAGCCACAAAACATAATTGGAATATACATCAATTGGATGTTAAATCTGCTTTTCTAAATGGTGATTTAAAGGAAGAAGTTTATTTGGTTCAACCTGAAGGGTTTGTCAAACAGGGACAGGAGCATCTGGTTTGCAGGTTAAGAAAGGCAGTGTATGGTTTGAAACAGGCACCGAGATCATGGTATGTAAAGATTGATACCTTCTTTCTTCAGAATGGATTTGTGAAAAGCAAAAATGATCCTAACTTGTATGTTAAGAAAGATGGAAAAGGAAATGTTGCTTTAATATCTTTGTATGTGGATGATCTCATAATCACGGGGAGTGCTCACAAGTTAATTGAAGAAATTAAAGTTCAGTTGTCACAGGAATTTGAAATGAAAGATTTGGGTGAATTGCATTACTGTTTAGGAATTGAGGTATGGAGAGAGCCTGGTAAAACTTTGATCACTCAAAGCAAATATACTAAGGAGATTCTTAAAAAGTTCAATATGACAGATTGCAAAGCTATGTCAACTCCCTTAGAACAGAATGCAAAGTTGTACAAAGAAGATGGAACAAAAGAGGCAGATGGAACATTATATCGTCAGTTAGTGGGAAGTTTGAACTATCTCACCACTACCAGACCAGACATTGCATACTCAGTCAGTATCCTTAGTCAATTCATGGCTAAGCCTTCAGGAAATCACTGGAATGCTGCAAAGAAAGTTCTCCGATACTTAAAGGGAACATTGAATTTAGGTATTATGTATACTGATGAATCTGATGTTGCACTGACAGGTTTTTCTGATTCAGATTGGGCAGGAAATCCAGATGACAGACGATCTACCTCTGGCTATGCATTTCATATTGGATCAGGGGTCGTATCTTGGAGTAGTAAGAAACAGCCAGCTGTTTCTTTATCATCAACAGAATCAGAGTACAAAGCTTTGACCAATGCCACCTGTGAAGCTATTTGGTTGCGGAGAATTCTTGCAGATCTTGAAGAAGCGCAAAGTGGTTCAACATGTATCAATTGTGATAATCAGAGTGCTATCAAATTAGCACATAATCCAGTTTACCATGCTAGAACAAAACACGTTGAGTTACAGTACCACTTTGTACGTGAGAAAATTGAGTCGAATGAAATTGAATTGATATTTTGTAACACCAAGGATAATGTGGCTGATATATTTACTAAGCCCCTTGGTAAAATCAAATTTGAAGTTTTTAGAAGTCAGTTAGGTATTGTAGAAAATCCATTTCTCCATTAAGGGAGGATGTGAGAATAATCTAGAAATAGATTTAGTTTTTGTTTGTTGTACGGGAGTGTGCATTTAGAAATCAGTTCCATCTATTCAGGGTTGTTTCCTCTTCTTCAGGAAGATTAGGTGAGTGAGTTTCTTATTTAAGTGTGATGTAATTGAGCGATTGAATTCATTGAATTGTGTGAGCTTTGTCTCACGTTTTCTGGTGTTCTTGGCTGTGTATTTTTTGTTAATTGAACCGACCACCTCAAGGGTTTTATTACTCAACCCTTATGTATTTATTTTGGTTTTTCTTTACCGGATAGACTATCTTATTTGGGGAACTTCCTCCCTCAATGGATTAATTTTTCATCTTGTCATTTGTTTTCTACAAGATTTCCAATACTGTGTTGCTAGATATCATTAAATCGCCAGCTTCTATTCTTGCAATGGAATTACCCTTCTATAAGATGTATCATAAAGAAACATTTTTTTAGGAAAATTGTTTATACAACATTCATAAATCTAAACATTTATCCCTGTCTATTACTGGTAACCTAAGCTTTCACATTCCGCAGAGAAACTATTTATAGAGAATAACATAATTATAGACACTTTATGAGAACTCATTATTCCATTTCAATTAAGTCTTGTAATACTTATCTCAGATAAGTAAGGTTGATGGCATCCTCCCAACAGTGAGAGAGGCAATGACTCTTCAGCTCCCCTATGCTCCTCACTTGAGTAGGATTGTGCAGAAGTTCTCCACGAGGTAGAACTCAAGACCCCTGTCCAATCTCTCCTCCAATGCCAGGTAACAAAGGTTTTACCATAAGTTTATGGAAACATACCATAATTAACTTTTTTATTTAAAAAAAAATTACTTTTTTCATAAATTAATAACTATACTTGTTATTTGAAATGTCATTTAAAAAAATTAAATATAAGTATTACAAGAAACATTATTAAAATATGATCTTTGTAAAATTTTAAAAATTAATTTGACAATTTTTAACCGATATGATATGAGATGCATTATAGAGGTATATCCCTTATATTATGATTTGATATTTTCATCCTTATATTATGATTTGATATTTTCATCTTTTTATATAATAGATATCACATTTGAATTTTTTTATGTTTACTTTTTACTTTAAAAATGGTATATTTGACAATTTTATATCGTAAATACAATACATTGCTCAATAAATTGTGGGTATTGTGTAATACAATTTTTGAAATTTATAATATTAATTTTAACCATATTTATTTTTATAAATTTATAAAGAGTTTTCAATTTACAAAATAATCAATTTAATAATAAAATATATTATATTAAAGCTGGATATTAAATAAAGATATTAAATTTGAATATTATAAAATAGATATTATATTGATATTTTTTCATTTATGAAGTTACATTTAAATTATAAATTTTATAATATTTATAATAATTATAATATTTTAATTAATATATTTTTTTTCAATATTACTTTATTCAGTGAATTGTTTACCTGAAAAGTAGAGGGCTTCAAACATAATACACAGCTTCTACATGATCTCCTCAACATAATGTTGATGACTATAGAAATATTCAGCCCATAATTAAATTATAGAATTTATGTTTTTAATGTTAGTGTTATATTTCATTAATTTATTATTAAAAAACATTCCATCATTTATATAAAATTTTTATATAAGATACAAGGGATTTTTTGAGAGGAGAATATTATACACATTTAAAATTATAATGTCGATTTCAATTGTTTTCCTTCTAAATATTGTTCTCAGGATCCTTTGCGTGGAAGGCTAATAATGAACTACAGGTACAGAGAAATTTGAAAGAATCGGATGGTTACAGGCAATGGGCATTGAAATTCTTTTCATGTCAAAACATTGCGCAGGTCGATCTGGATGCCCAACCTTAAGCTCTTTGGATAAGCATGTTTCAAAGGCTTTTGAAAACTGTTAAAATAACCGATAAAATAGTTACAAAATTTTGCTGATCTGTCAAGTTAATTAATAAATTCTCGGACAGAGTTTCGCTTAGGAAACCTGTCATTTCAATCACCTTTTCAGAAATGTTGATAACATAATTTCGACTTTTTTTCAGAAAATACTTGTACAATGTTTTACCCAGGGAAGTTTCTGTCACTTCAATTACTCTGATTTGTGAATGGTTATGAGACTCCGATTTGGAGAGCTCTTCTTATCCCGTCAACATCAAATTTGACTAAATAATGAGACTTGTCGTATACATCATTTACGATAAAGTTTGCTGGTGTCACCGATCTCGTTGTGTACCTCGTTTTCGAAATCTCTCGATGTCATCTCAGTATAGGAGAACAAAACAAGTGCCTGCGGTCACGGTTGGAATTTGATAGGAAAATGCCCGTCGTAGGGCATGAGGACTTTAAACCTAACGTATTCCACGTTTAAAATTTTTCTATAAACTTCTCTTGTGATGTGTTTTGATGTTTAGAAAAAGCAATCGCTCTGAAGTCACGTCGTCTCTTGTGATGTGTTTTGAAGTTTAGAAAAGGTAACCGCTGTAAAGTTTAGAAAAAGTTCTTAGATCTATATTTTTTTTTTGGGAAAACTTCATTAATACCCAATTGCTAAAGGGCATATTCCATTTCTCTGTGGAATACTTCATTAATACCCCATTGCTGAAGGGCATATTCCATTTTTCTCCAACTTTCTCAGCTGCCCTCAATGCATATTTGGTGAATCAAAATTAGCTATATTAATGGAATATCATTGGTGTGGAATTGAAATAAATTATATTCTAATATCATCTATGAAAATTAGCTTCACAATTGTATATATATGTGTTGTATTTGAAATTAACTATATCGATATAACATGAACTGATATTAGAAAGCAAACTCTATTTAAATGAATGAACTAATATCACAAATCAAACACTATTTAAACGAATGAAGAAGTCAAAATTTTAATCGAAAGATCAATTACTGCCAATGAATGAGATACAATTATAATATGATATCCCTATTATATAAAATGCTTGCCGTCTCGCATATATGGTATTAATTTATAATTATTCAATCAATTTTGTTAAGGTGTGTGCAATGTGCTATTGATGCTATGACAAGGATGACTCAAACGACAACTGGCTATTGATTAAGATAGATTGATTAATCAATTGTTATGGGTTTGACGTTGCTAGTTGCATCTACGAGTTTCAATATTTTGCATTTAATTTTTGTGTGACTTTGAACTCATGCAACAAAACAATGAAAAACATTACAATCTTCACATTCCATCTCTTTACCTCTAAGAACAATAACAATGCAAACATTACCAATCCATCGTTTTGAGGTTGGCTATTTCGTTGGAGGCTCAACTTTCCGAGGCACATTTAGAATATCAGGATTCCTAGTTATTTATATAATCTTTGATGCCATTTCACATATAAATCACATAATTGTGTTATTATTAAAATATGTCTAGTTTGGACTATGGAAAGGTCTAGCCAAATGCAATGTGTTTATATATAGATGATTTAATTTCCCCACCAAATTGTCTTATGATAGCAAGCAACTCTATAAGGCATTGCATAGCTATGAGAAAAATATACTGATGAAACGTTAAATGTAGAGTCTACAAATATAGAAACTTTAAGTGTGATAAGCCAATGCTCCAATTATTAATCAAAACTTTAACTTGGCATGATGCTACACTAACACTTTTTTTTCTTCATTTTGTGTTTTCAAATTATCTATGCCAAAGAATCTAAATTGGGTAAGCCGCACGAAATGTACAACTGAAATCCCATTTTTTAGAAGCCGAAATTGGTTTATTGGAATTAAATCGAAGCGAGGATGAATAATTTGCTAACAGGTTTTCCTCATACACCAAGACCTCCTATTATTGTATCAGGGTTCTCTGGATAGGCAGTTACAGTACCCCTCTTCTAATGATATGAGAACATCGAAGTTCGCAAAATCCATTATATAGATAGACATTCTACCTCGAAAGATGTGCCTCATTCTTATTATCGCCTTTAAATTTTTCAATGGATTCCATTACATTAGAGTACTTTTTTTCCTGTTTTGGACTATAAAAATGGTTTATTATCATATTAGATAATATACTATCACATCACAAGTTTTCCTGGTTGGTAGGCGGGTCTGTGATTTTCTCTTTCGCTTCTTGAATTCTTGGATTGATTTCCCACTTTTTCATTGTTGTTACCTTTCAGTTTATATGTCACTAGTGTACTTGTTTCAAGCTCACGTTATCTCCTTTCATTCTTATAGGTCACATTGCTCAAACATTCTTTGTTTCTCCAAAATTAAATGGAAAGGGGTTGAATGCTGGTGATAACATTTTTAATTCATGGAGAGGAGAGAGTAAAAATAAAAATGAAACAAAATAGAACAAGTAGGATATTCATGAATTCCTAGGTGTTGATTTTGTTATTTGTTATTTTACTACTCTAAATTTCTTTTGTTTCTTTCTTTCTAGGAATTCCTAAATACTCTCGCATTGGTATTGTTGCTTGAGCTAACTTAATCTTTTTTGTTTTACATTAATATAATTTTTTATTCCCCACTTTTTTTTTCCGAAAATTTCAACTTAAAAATTAACTTAATGCGGAAACCACATTTTCTTGTGAAGTACCAAATAATTTTTTTGTGTAAAAGAAATTGACAATAATGTTTCGTTTAACTTAAATATTAAAATACATGTAGTCATTACTACATATAGGAGTAAATTTTGACGATGTAATCCAACAATATGGCCCATACTGTCGCAAAGGTGAAGAAAACTGTCATTTTTAAAATTTTGTTTATGTTGTTGGAATTTAATTCCAACTGCAGAATAAAACAGCTGGACGGAAAATCTGATTGCCGCAGATATTTTAGCGAGGCAGATGGCTGAAAGTCAAGCAATAAATTTGCAGAATTTATTGAGCCTGCATTCAGCCGATTTTATCTTCCAAAACCCAGCACGTTAACTCCCACCGTTTGCTGCATTCAATGCGCAAATAAAGATCAGAAGATATTTTGTATTTTTTATATTATAAGTCAAAAATGTTTTTTACTTATAAATATGATGAACAACAGTTCATTTTGAGGTTAGAAGAAATAGAAGAATTTGTTTTGAGAGTTTGAAGGCAGAGAAATAGACAGAGCAGAAGAAACAGCGAGAAAACAAAGTCGTTGTGTTTTGGGAGCAGCATGCATTCTACAAAGTCAAGTCAAAGAATCGTCTGCAGGAGCCAAAGAATCGTTCTGATTGCTAGCTGAACATTTGCGCTCAAAGACCACTGACTGCTATTTAAACACGTGTTTCAAGAATCGTCCGACCGTTGCCGAAACACGTGTTTTAGTTAAATCGTAATCTGTGTTAAAAAACAGAGTTTGTAAAAACAGAGTATGGAGTTTTTTAGTTATTCCAGAACTGTAGTTCTGAAGAAGTTTGTAATTTTTATTGTCATTTTTAATGGTTAATAGAAACAGAGCTTTTCTCCATCTTCTTTGTCCAAATTTCTCATTTCTTTGTGTTGAGTTGAGGAACTTTGCTTCCTCTGTTTTGTTCGAAATTATCAGAAATTTCCATCATATGTAAAGTCTCCATGTTCATCAGAATTCCAACGACCTATCTCTATCATGTTGGAATTTCAATGAAAGATGGCATTTTTCTTCCGGCGACTATATGAACATTCTATATAATTTTGACATTCTGACATAAAATATATATGGAGTCAATATTCCAACAAAAAATTGATCGTTTGTTAGATTGGTCATATTTTAATTTAAGAGTCATATAATGTAGGAATTTCGATTATATATATATATATATATATATATATATATATATATATATATATATATATATATAGCGTGTAAGAGATGTTGTCTCATATTTGTTGTAAGTCGAATAATTATGAACAGGTTATAAGGTTTTTTTCGTGAGAAAACAATATATGTTTCTTTATATAATTTTTTTTGTGGTTGGGAAGAATGTCCGAAAACATTAAATGGGGAACTAATAAGGCATGTGCTTATGATGGGAAATGTTATATCTCTCGCACTCTTTGCAAGTGCACACATCGACAAAGAATTTCATATGTTACAAGTGCTATACATTTTAGGAAGAATGGACACATTGAAAGGGGGAATGAATATCGTTTTCTGGTACTATATTTATGAATCATTATATATATTTTCTTTATGTTAATCATATTTGGAAGAACTTTTATTGTTTTTATATTTTTTTTACAGATTAATTTCATGTGATTGTTTGTAATTATTATAAGGTCAAGATACCCTGTTGGTACCATCATCTGAATGTGCCAAGTGGTGGTACTCGAAATGAAGTTCTACAAGTGGAGGAACATGGAGAAAATATTGAAGATCAAGATAATTATATTATGAATGAAGATGACAATAATAACATAGTTCAAGATGGTGGGATAAATAAATTCATCCTAGAATTGCTCACTCATCATGAGAATGATGACATTATTAATTATAGTCATGAACCTATGCTAGAGAAGGTAGGGGCACCACTTTATGAAGGCTCAAGAGAAAAGAGTATCTCTACTACATTAATGTTGGTGAACTTAAAAATTTTGAATGGTATTTCAAACGGTTTTATGACACATATTGTAAGTTATAATGTAATATGTTTTAGTACATGAAAGTTGGAATTTTTTTTTTTTTTTTTGGTGTTAATTAACGTGTAAAAAAAAATGAAATGTCTATGATTAATATTATTTACACTAATTAGTGAGTTTTTATATTGTACTAGATTGTTAGGTGAATTTATGTTACCATCGTCAAGTAAGTTACCTCACACATACCAAGATTTATATGGTATTCTGAAATAAATTGGAATTGGTAGCTGATGGTGCTAATCCATTTGGAGAGCTCAAGTCTATTTACTCAATTTTCATTTAACAAGTTTAGAAAAGGATGTGTTTGATGAGTATAAACACTTCCTTTATAAGAACCATAGGTATAGTGCTACTAAAAAGTATCTTTTAAATATAAAAAAAGGGACTCGATTAAAACCATGAATAATGACACCTCATAAATGGAAGTTGGAATATGACAAAAATCATTGTGAAGGACATGGTGGGCTTCCACAAGAAGTGAAAAGTTATCCCACTAAATTCATGAGGTTACCCTACTATGAGAACCCAAGAATAGCCCATTTGTTTGATCAAATGTATATCGAGAAGAATGTGACAGAAACTTCATGACAGATCATAGATGGTAGGAGGGATAAAGGAAAAGGCCTCAAAATTTGTAATACCATTATGGAATCCAATCAAGAAATGAAAAGTGGGATATGATGAAATAGCGATGGAGGTTGAAAAACCTTCCGTGGTTATTAACAAAGAAGAAAACTAGTTATCTAACGGTGGCATTCATATAAATAAATTTCCCATGAGATTTTCATAAAATATAAATAATATCTTAACAAAGAAAGGTGAATTTGATGGCATAAAAAGACATGATTTGCATTCTTTCATTAAGGTAATTATTTTGGTCTATATAAATCTTTATGTTTTTTTTTCTACTTTCAATTTAAAAAATAAAGGTTCATTTTTCTTGTTACAATATTTTTTACCTCTATCTCTCCCAGATGACTTTGACAACAACATCAAACAAGTTATACATGATCTTGGAAAATACATGAGGTAAGTACCAATTTATATGCCCACGGGTGTTTTTTCAATTAGTTGTTCAAATTAATGGCATGTTTTTTTAATTGTAATGTAAACATATATTATGTTTTTTTGAAATGTATGTAATTATCTGTTTGCATCATTTCTAGATGGTTTCCATTAAAGGAAATACATAAAGACGATATAAAGCATTAAAGGAAAGAAATTCTTTGACTAATGTGTGAAATGAAAATGTATATACCCCTAACACTTTTCAATGCACAAGAACACTACCTCATACACCTAGTTTAGGAGATTGTATTTTATAGACCTTTACACACAAGATCAATGTGGATGGTGGAGGGGTACTTAAAATCATTGAAGGATTTGGTTAGAAAAAGAGCACACCCTCAGGGTTCTATGATGGATGGATATATGATATATCAATCCATGGTGTAAATTACTAAATATATCCCTATATTAGCAACAAATATGCAATGTGCATGTGTATCACATTTGGGATATGAGCTCCATATTTTTTTTTAAAGGCGAGCACCTATTGGGGAAAGGTAGAATGAGGAAATTGAGAGGTATATATATATATATATATATATATATATATATATATATATATATATATATATATATATATATATATATATATATATATATTCATTTTTGTGTATATCATACTTAATTATTTATTTTTCTTTCATCAATTATTAATATTGACCATGGTAACCAATATTTATTAGTGAATTATGATTTTTAGATACACTTTCTTAAGAGTGGGATGCAGTACATTTATATATTGCAAACAATCTTGATTAGATGAATCCATGCATTGAAAGGTGTGAACAATGTTATGGTAAGTTACCATGGGGAGGAGTGTATTCATTGGTTAGAGAAACTCATCGTGCCAAAGATGCCAATCTTACACAAATGGAAATTGATTTAGCAAATAATGGTTTAAAATATAAACATGCAAGCATACTACATTTTCACCTTGCAATATTTTATTAAGTTATTTTGTATATATATTATTAATGTACTCAATGCAAGTGTGTTTTTCTCAGATACTTTCCAGGATATATGAATCTATTTATTAATTGAAAACGCATTATTTATGTGTTTCACGTATTGTAGTTGAAACATCATAATGCTATGTGGTACAATGGTTGTAAATTTCACATCAAAAAGTTGGATGAAAAGAGGAAAACGTATCATTGTGGGATAACTGTAGTTTCCTACGTCACTAATGTTTCCTCTAGAAGTGACACACATTTGCAAGTCTTTGAAAATTAGTATTATGGGTATTTGGATGACATACTTGAGTGTGACTTTGATTCCTTCAAATTGGTTATGTTTGGCATGAATGGTATAGGATAAAATTGAAAGAACATGATCCTGATATGACTATTATTCAACAAGATAGTGGATTTACCATGGTTAATACAAGGTCAGTTGATCTAGGATGAGATCATTATGTTCTTTTAAGCCAAATGTAATCAAGACTTTTACTTAGAGGTTCCATGTAGAGTGGGTTGGTAATATATTGTTAGATATGATCCAAGAGGAAAGCCAATATAGTATATTTTAGTGGAATAAGTGATAATGTTGAAGAGGATAATGATGTAGAGGAGAAGTTAGTTGATGACCATGTGTCAGACCATGAAGATGTCAAAGAATTTCAGGAAGATTTTTGAGACAATGTTCTCGATGATGATGATGATATTGATGATATATTGCTAGATGAAGAACTTGAAGAAGTTGAACCAAATGTAGGAGATGATGTTCTTCATAATGATATTATTATTAGAAATGATGAAATAGATAATGATGTTGAAATCGTTGATCGTTTCAATGTCATTTTTGAATCGGATGAATAAATTTTGATTAGTTGGATGAAGAAGAATATTAATGATATTGAAATTTTGTAATGTACAAGGTATTTGTTTATATGTAGGTTTTTTCTCTTTCATCTAACTTTAATATTTTTCTTCTATTAATTTCTATATATGCCTGATTCTTACTATGTTGCTTTCAAATAGTTTATAGTAGATAAAATGGGTATTGGGTATATTGAGAGTGATGTGAGGGGGGGCGGGGCGAGGTTTTGAGGGGCCATATGAGATTCCACCTTCACATTCTTGGCGTTATTCAAAAGAGAATATTTTATTATTCTTGAAATCAGAAAAGATCATTATTTGCACCGAACTCAAGCTTTTTGTTGCGACCAATACATGACATGATTTATTATATATCTCTTATTATTATGCTTCTAATCTAAAAGTATATGAGTTCTCATGAATGCAAAAATGATTGATAGAAACCAATAATATACACCTATCTCAAGCTTATTGTTACCAATTGTCTGCCTACCCTAGTTAAGGACCAATCTACCCCTTGAAATGTACTACTAGTTAGTGGTTGAAATGATGTTCTAATTAATTGACCTCGCACATAGTGATCTGCGAATGGGGCGAACGTTGAAATCTCTCTCTCTCTGTATGTGTGTGTGTGTGTGTGTGTGTGTTATTCTAAGTCTCAGGTGCAAACAAGTATAAGAAATTATTTTATGAAACTACGACTACAACCTTAAGTTACAAATCTTGTTCCCTTAATCAAATAAAATAATTCTCGTATAAAAGTTGTTGCTATTTATCTATGCCTCAACCTCAATATTAACAAGGGATTATCAGGTATAATGATCTCTTAAGATATATATTTTCTTTTACCGAGATGTCGCATATACAAGTCACAATTCTTGCAACCTCAAGTCCTAGTTGTTGCAACATTAACACAAATTTATTGTGATTGAATAGAAGGAATTGTTCTAGAGAACCACTGCTACAACCTTAAGTTACAATCGTTGTTTCCTTACCTAAATAGCATAGTTATTATATAAAAATTGTGGTAGTGTATCTATGCTTCATCTTTAATATTGACAGACTTGTTAGGTATAATGATCTCTTAATATATATATTTTGTTTTATATATAATTTGTTTTATTATGTCACAAATGTTGCAAACCCAAATCACAGCTCCTCACCTCAATACATAATTTTTGCAACTTGAACACACAATTACTACAACAGGATTCAAGCAATTGTTTTACGGAAGCGACGTCATGAAATGGACTTTGGCAATGTTCTCAATTATTTCAATTTAGAAAATTAAACAAGGTAACACAAATTCAAAAAAAGGAGTTTTTTTGTTCCCTTTCGGTGAACTCTATTTTAACTAGAAGAGAGAGATTATTTTTTTTCACAATTTCGAAATAACAATATAACGTGCAATTTTTTTTAAAATAAAGAACGATTATTGATCTGTATTTAAATTTCTAGTTTAAAGGATAATTCCTTGTGCAACATCATCCAAAATCATCCATAACTTATACAACATCATTCATTATTCATGTAGTAACTATAAATAATTTCCACTTGGTATAGTTTCCACTATTCTAAGTAAACTAGCCTTCTACAACTTCCAAAAGATGCCTAATATTATTATGTATTTACAAAACTGTAAAACTAAAGTAGCAGTACTAGTCTATATCGAAATTTGCTTGTGCATTCTAAGCTGACTCAAAATTCCTTGAATTGGTTTGTAGGAGATGCAGGTGCATTCCTAAATTCTCGTTACCTTTAGTCGACCCCTACATGCTGTAAGATTCTTCCATTTTCTCATTGAATTCCTCTGAATTTCCACTATTGATTGCAATATATCATTATTATACCACCAAAGGTAAGTTGTCTAATTTGAAATCAACCATCTCGACTGCCAGTTGTAGATTTTCCACCTTCAATTCAAATAAACTAAGATTCTAGGACAGGAGACCATACAGGGCACGAGATTCGGACAATTTCATCTCCTCAAGCCTGGTGTACAAAGTAAGAGGAAATTATATGGACACTACCATCTGGGTAAGATCGATATTTTTTTCCTGTGCAACCTCGCTTGATTGATTGGTCTCATTACCAAAATAATGCTCCAAACTTCCTTTATGCATTGGCAACTGAATTTACTTGAAAATTGAATTGTCTTTCGCTTGCTTGGATATTCGCATTTTATATCAGGGCTTCACATCCTTTTATGCATTTAATGTAGATCAAATTCAAATACATTGAAAGGATTTGTGGATCCCAAACCGATTTTTTCACTCTGCAAATAGATACAATTTCCAAGGGAATTGATTATTGCAAGCATGTGAAGTTCAGAAAGATAAATTTGAAGATATGTTTTCTTACATAGGCATCCAACTTAGCCATGGGAATTCTTCTACATCTGTCCTTTGAAAATAATTTCATGGTGTAACCATTCTAGGAGTGGGCCCTCTACCATTGATTAGTATTTATTATTGTAATCCAGCACAGAGAAGAATTAAATTCTATTATCTCTAAACACCCACCATAATTTCCAAATTTCAAATTATTCTCGTAATTTATGGAGTATCATCATTAAAATATGCTTTTTATAATTTATTTTTATAGAAATTTAAAATATTATAAAATAAATTTTAAAATTTAATTTCATAATTTTTAACAATTAATAATTGATATGAGGTGCATTATAGAGATATATCTCTTATATTATGGTTTGATATTGTCATTTCAAGTAGTCTTTAGTGCGACTTTTTGAAGGCTTTTAAAGTGGTTTTTTCTGGCCTAATTTCTCTAAATTCGTGGAGAAATTCATTGAAAATAGAAGTTTGATGGGTAACCTTGCACAATCGAAGTGCCCTATAGGTTTGTTAGGGTGTTGAATCCATATATACAGTAAAAAAAACCAATTTAAATAACATAAATCAATATTTTACCTCAAAGCTTTTCACTGAATTCTAGCACCTAAAACTCCGAAAAGTCACACTAAAGACAACTCCTTTTCATTTTTTATATAATTGATATCTCATTTGAATTTTTTTATGTTTATTTTTTAATTTAAAAATGGCATATTTGACAATTTTATATTGTTAATCCAATACATTGCTCATGGATAAATTATGGGTAGTGTGTTATATAATTTTTAAAATCTATAATATTAATTTTAACGATATTTATTTTTATAAAATTATAAGTATTTTCCAATTAAAAAGTATAAACTATAAAATAATTAATTTAATAATAAGATATATATTGATGATGATGATGGTTAACGTCCACTAAGACCAAACTTTGGTCTATTGGACCTAAAGAAATGAATTATTTAGTTTTCTTTGAAATTGTACTCCTATGCTTAAAGAGCTTGGAGAGAAGCATCCCAAGCTCACTATAATTTTGACATCATAAAATTCTACGAAGGTCGGTATTGCAACAAAAATTATGAAACTAAGATCTAATGCGGGTGTATGCAGGGCACTCTAAGAGAAATTGATTTTCATCCTTAGTGTTCATATTCTCACAGAGATGTAAGATTCTTTCCACCCATGGTGTTTTAGGAACTGCTCAATGACCTGTTTCACTATGGAGCTCATGAGACTTCGTTCTTATCTTGGGTATAGATTTTTTTTTCTTTGAGCTAGTTAAAACAGAGAGATACTTTTGATCTGCTAGAGTAGGGTTGATGACCTCCTTATAATGTCTTAATTTTCTTTTAATCTCTAAATATTTCTCACACCACATTTTCTCTTTAAACTTAGAAGCAAACAATATTTTTAATGTTATTAATATTTTTTAATGCAACATTTTCGTCGATCTCCCAATGGTTTAACTAGACCCTGGTATATTTATACCAACCTCGCTTGAGCCTTAGTTGGTTTTGGCTGAAATTTAAAGCTAGCTTAGGAAGTCTGTGGTCTCCCATGTGATTGATTTTGTGCTTGTACAACAGCATCCTAGTCATAGCTAGGCTCTTCATAGGGGAGAGACCCACTTCTACAAGGAGAATGGGATACGGTGTATTTCTTTTATTTTTGATGTTATACATTGTAAAACACTTATGGATTTGCTCAATCTTTCTCCACAATTCTCTAGAGATATTGAAACCCCAAACCTCACAATCTTAAAAGATAACAGGAGTGACTAATGCTTCAAAGAGGAGCTTCTTTTTATCCCACATCACAAGGTTTTCTTCTTTACAACTATTTTCAAGAACAAAATAAGCTTTCCACCCTCCATTGATCCTTTTCGCAATGCTATATTTCCAACACTTCCTCTAAGTTTATATTGTCATATACAAAATTAGTGTAAGTGTCCTTCTTGGATTTCATAATCATAACTTTTGTTTTGTCAGTGTTAACATCCATACCCATGGTAGAGAAAAAATATTTAAGAAGTCTTAGTTGCTTATCAAAATGAGAAGGGCACCTTTCCAGAAGAACAATATTGTTAGCATAGAGAAGAAGGATGATGACTATTCCAACTAATATCATGCCAGCACAATCTGCTTCCTCTTAAGAACCTTCCAACTTGTCGATGTAAATCTGCAATAGGGTAGGGGAGAGGGGGAAACCTTGTTTAACTCTGATATTACACTTAATATCTTTTAACCACCCTCATTTCTCTTAAACTTCGCAATTACATTCTTGTATAACCTTATAGTGGCCACTCTCAAATCGAATGGAACCTTTAGCTCTTATAATCTATTCCATAGGTTATTTCTAGGTACCGTATCAAAAGCCTTTCTAACGTCCACAAAGAAAAAAATAAATTGGATTTATCATTATGACATTCCTCCATAATGATCCTAAGCATAACGAGGTAGTCCGTTATTGAGTGTTGCCTTCTAAAACCCGCTTTCCCTTTAGCCCTCTTACCTTCACTTTGAGCCCATAAGCTCATCTTCTTTTCCAAAATAATACCATATAACTTGGCTAAGAGAGGGCTAATCATAATTGTCACATAATTAGATGGGTTATTTGTATCCCCACTTTTAAAAATATGAATAATGCGTCTCTCAGTCCATGGTTTAGGGAACCCTTGCTTGAAAGCTTGATTAAAAAGCTTGTGGATGTGAGGGATGAGGACATGACCTCCAATTTTTAAGATTTCTGCTTGGTAACCTTCAATGTCATTGGTTTTTCCATTTTCCAAACACTTAACCCGAAAATCTATGTCTTCTAATGAGAAAAATTCTCTCGTTGTGAGCAGGGTTTCAAAGTTGTCAATGACATTTGGAGATTCATAAAGATTTTTAGGATAGGAATTCGAGTCATGTAGAGAAATTCTATTATTATCTTTAGTTTTTCTAGTTAAAATTTGCCTCCAAAATTTCTTAGGAGCTACCTTAGAGAGGTGTAAGAGATTTTGTTGTCTTTTATGAATATACTGCATTTTTTTCCTTTTAGTTAGAGCTTTGTATATTTTTATGTTGCCAATTTTAAGAGACTCGTCACAAACTTCCTTAATTTCTCTCCTCGCCCTTTTACAATCTTGATCATACCAAGGATTGGTTAAATTACTATTTCTTTTATTACTTGAAACTTCAATTAAGAATTTGTTAATAGAATATGAAATAATTGTAGTAAAATTATGATCGAGGTCTTCTATGTTGCATATACTAGATAAAAGAAGTAAATTGATTTTTAATTCATTTAGAAAAAAATCATTCTTATTCCTATCTTTCGACTATAAAAATATTAAAATTAAATATTAAATAAATATATTAAATTTAAATATTATAAAATAGATATTATATTGATATTTTTTCATTTATAAAGTTACATTTAAATTATAAAATCTACAATATTTATAATAATTATAATATGTAAATTAATATTAATAATAATTATAATATTTTAATTAACATGTTTTTTTTTAAATGGATAAAATAGTATTGAAAATTTATATTAATTTAAATTAGAAATAAGTGAATTGTTCGCCCTAATGGTGTGGAGTGTTTCGAAAATAATACACAGCTTCTAGACGATCTCAACAATATAATGTTAATGATTACAGAAATATTCAGCCTAATTAAATTATCAAAAAGCATTCCACCATTTATATAAAATTTATATATAAGATACAAGGTATTTTTTCGAGGAGAGTATTATACACACATTTAAAATTATAATGTCAATTTCAATTGTTTTCCTTCTAAATATTGTTCAGAGGATCCTTTGCGTGGAAGGCTAATTCCACTTCTCTTTGGAAAACTTCGTTAATACCCTATTGCTGAAAGGCATATTCCAATTTTCTCCAACTTCCACAATTGCCCTCAATACAGATTTGGTGAATCAAAATTAGTTATATTAATGAAATATTATTAGAGTGGAATTGAAATAAATTATACTCTGATATCACGTATCAAAATAAGCCTCACTAGCACAACCACATTAGTAAAAACTAATGTGGTTGATATACGCCGATAGGCGTATATAAAATAGATTTACAACCACATTAGCAATGTGGTTGATATACGCCGATAGGCCTATATCCACTACCCATCACATTAATTTATATATCAATAAATATATATTATATATAATAATTTTATTATATTAACTTGAAATATATATATTATATATTAATAAGAATATCAATATATTAAATATATTAATTATGATTAAAATCACAAAAATATTATATATATATTAATAATATTATAATAAGTATTAATAATATATATTAAAAATATTTATTAATATATTAAAAGTATTAACTATATACATACTATATATAAACTTGAAATATATATAATATATATTAATATAAAAATAATATTAATAATATATAATAATTTAATATTTATTTATATATTAATATCATAGATGGTTATATTATTAATAAACCAAAAGAGCTAATAATATATTAGTAATATATATTATATCATAGTTGGTTATATTATTAATAATATTATAATATTACTAATAATCACTATTTATAAATATTTGAATATTTAGAAATAATGATTATTAGTAATATTATAATATTATTAATATATATTATTAATAATGTTTCTTATTAATATTATAATATTATTAATAATATTATAATATTTTAATATTTATTTAGTAATATTAATAATATTATAATATTACTAATAATCATTATTAATAAATATTTGAATATTTATTTAAAATGATTATTAGTAATATTATAATATTATTAATATTAACCAAATGTTTAAATATTATAAACCATAGGAATTGGTGAACCCAAGGGATAAATATTATAAACATAACGGATCAATATTAAAAACAGAAGAGATTAATAAACCGTAAGAATTGATAATTTAAACTAAAAAACCTAATAAATTAATAATCCATAAGAATCAGTATTTTAAACATAAGATATTAATAAACCAACGAGATTATTAACATTATAAACCAAAAGAACTAATAGACCCAAGGGTTTAATGTTATAAAACAAAGGAATCAGCGAACCTAAGGGACAAATATCATAAACCTAACAGATGAATATTATAAACAACAAAGATTAGTAAACCCTAAGAATTAATATTTTAAATTAAAAAATCTAAGAAATTAACAAACCCTCAGAATTAGTATTTTAAACTCAAGAGAGTAATAAACCCAAGGGAATTGATTTAAATATTGAGACAATTGTTATCACAATGCGACATTCGACCAACTATGACCATGGTTGGCCATGGGTGATATTCATATTGAGACAATGTTTGTCAGAATGTGACATTTGATCGTGGATGACATAAATCCAAGGGTTTAATATTATAAACCAAAAGAATTGGTGAACCCAAGGGAAAACCATTACCCAACAAATTATAAACCAAAGGAATTGGTGAACCCAAGGGAATTGATTTAAACATTGAGACAATTGTTGTCACAATGCGACGTTCGACCAACTATGACCATGGTTGGCCATGGGTGATATTCATATTGAGACAATGTTTTTTAGAATGTGACATTTGATCACATAAACCCAAGGGTTTAATATTATAAACCAAAAGAATTGGTGAACCCAAGGGAAAACCATTACCCAACAAATTATAAACCAAAGGAATTGGTGAACCCAAGGGAATTGATTTAAACATTGAGATAATTGTTGTGACAATGCGACGTTCGACCAACTATGACCATGGTTGGCCATGGGTGATTTTCATATTGAGACAAGGTTTGTTAGAATGTGACATTTGATCATGGATGACATTGATCGATTATTTATATTATAAACCAAAAGAAGTAATAAACCCAAGGGTTTAACATTATAAAGCAAAGGAATTGGTGAACCAAAGGGAAAACCATTACCCAACAAATTATAAACCAAAGGAATTGGTGAACCCAAGGGAATGCATTTAAACATTGAGACAATTTTTGTCAGAATGCGATGTTCGACCAACTATGACCATGGTTGGCCATGGGCGATTTTCATATTGAGACAATGTTTGTCAGAATGTGACATTTGATCATGGATGACATTGATCAATTATTTATATTATAAACCAAAAGAACTAATAAACCCAAGGGTTTAATATTATAAACCAAAGGAATTGGTGAACGCAAGGGAAAACCATTACCCAACAAATTATAAACCAAAGGAATTGGTGAACCCAAGGGAATTCATTTAAACATTGAGACAATTGTTGTCATTATTCATATTATAAACCAAAAGAACTAATAAACCCAAGGGTTTAATATTATAAACCAAAGGAATTGGTGAACCCAAGGGAAAACCATTACCCAACAAATTATAAACCAAAGGAATTGGTAAACCCAAGGGAATTGATTTAAACATGGATGACATTGATCGATTATTTATATTATAAACCAAAGAACTAATAAACACAAGGGTTTAATATTATAAACCAAAAGAACTAATAAACCCAAGGGTTTAATATTATAAACCAAAGGAATTGTTGAACCCAAGGGAATTGATTTAAACATTGAGACAATTGTTGTCACAATGCGACGTTCGACCAACTATGACCATGGTTGGCCATGGGTGATTTTCATATTGAGACAATGTTTGTCAGAATGTGACATTTGATCATGGATGACATTGATCTATTATTTATATTATAAACCAAAAGAACTAATAAACCCAAGGGTTTAATATTATAAACCAAAGGAATTGGTGAACCCAAGGGAAAACCATTACCCAACAAATTATAAACCAAAGGAATTTGTGAACCCAAGGGAATTCATTTAAACATTGAGACAATTGTTGTCACAATGCGACGTTGGACCAAGTATGACCATGGTTGGCCATGGCTGATTTCATATTCAGACAATTTGATGATGGATGATATTGATCGATTATTCATATTATAAACCAAAAGAACTAATAAACCCAAGGGTTTAATATTATAAACCAAAGGAATTGGTGAACCCAAGGGAATTGATTTAAACATCGAGACAATTGTTGTCACAATGCGACGTTGGACCAACTATGACCATGGTTGGCCATGGGTGATTTTCATATTGAGACAATATTTGTCAGAATGTGACATTTGATCATGGATGACATTGGTCGATTATTCATATTATAAACCAAAAGAACTAATAAACCCAAGGGTTTAATATTATAAACCAAAGGAATTGGTGAACCCAAGGGGATTGATTTAAACATTGAGACAAATGTTCTCACAATGTGACATTGATCATGGATGACATTGATCGATTATTCATATTATAAACCAAAAGAACTAATAACCCCAAGGGTTTAATATTATAAACCAAAGGAATTGGTGAACACAAGGGAATTGATTTAAATATTGAGACAATTGTTGTCACAATGCGACGTTCGACCAACTATGACCATGGTTGGCCATGGGTGATATTCATATTGAGACAATGATTGTCAGAATGTGACATTTGATCGTGGATGACATAAACCCAAGGATTTAATATTATAAACCAAAAGAATTGGTGAACCCAAGGGAAAACCATTACCCAACAAATTATAAACCAAAGGAATTGGTGAACCCAAGGGAATTGATTTAAACATTGAGACAATTGTTGTCAGAATGCGACGTTCGACCAACTATGACCATGGTTGGCCATGGGTGATTTTCATATTGAGACAATGTTTGTCAGAATGTGACATTTGATCATGGATGACATTGATCAACTATTTATATTATAAACCAAAAGAAGTAATAAACCCAAGGGTTTAATATTATAAACCAAAGGAATTGGTGAACCCAAGGGAAACCATTACCCAACAAATTATAAACCAAAGGAATTGGTGAACCCAAGGGAATTGATTTAAACATTGAGACAATTGTTGTCAGAATGCGACGTTCGACCAACTATGACCATGGTTGGCCATGGGTGATTTTCATATTGAGACAATGTTTGTCAGAATGTGACATTTGATCATGGATGAAATTGATCGATTATTTATATTATAAACAAAAAGAACTAATAAACCCAAGGGTTTAATATTATAAACCAAATGAATTGGTGAACCCAATAGAAAACCATTACCCAACAAATTATAAACCAAAGGAATTGGTGAACCCAAGGGAATTCATTTAAACATTGAGAGAATTGTTGTCATTATTCATATTATAAACCAAAAGAACTAATAAACCCAAGGGTTTAATATTATAAACCAAAAGAATTGGTGAACCCAAGGGAAAACCATTACCAAAAGAATTATAAACCAAAGGAATTGGTGAACCCAAAGGGAATTGATTTAAAAATGGATGACATTGATCGATTATTTATATTATAAACCAAAAGAACTAATAAACACAAGGGTTTAATATTAATAATATTAAAAATAATATTCTTATTCTTATTCAAATTAATTAATATTAATAATAAAACTTATTTATTTAATAATATTAGTATATTCCTACATATTAATGATTTAATATCAAATACTAATGCAAATTATTATTACAGTAATAAATATATAACAAAGTATAATAATAGTTAATATATTATTATTATTAACTTTAATATTAATATTGATAATATTAATTAAGACTAATATCAATAACATTTAATTAATATTAAGAGTGACATTAATATTAATATTTGTTAATAGTGGGTAACATTAATTTTAATTCTAATATCAAAATATATTATTTTCTTTTGTAAATTTTTAATAATATTATGATTAATAATTTTAATTATTAAATAAGGTTGATTATAGCTCAAAAAAATAAAATAAAATAAAAAATGCACTCCTAAGTTTGTGAAAAGTATAGATAAACTTACAAAACCTCTATAAATCAAATTTCCATTATTCTATTTATTCCAAATATAGTTGCTACTAATCAAATATCCATGAAATTTGTAGAAGTGAGTATCTAATATCTAGATATTATATTGATTCCTTATCTATATTTTTTATTTTTGAAATCAATATTTAATGGTGTTTGGAAATGATTAAATTTATTTGATATTACTCATTGAACTTTCTACATATTATACATATCGTTTATAATTAAAATATAATTTTATAATAAAAATAAAAAATTATATATGAAAAATAAAAAGTCATTAATTTTTTTTTTTCTCATAAAAAATTAAATAATTCAAAATTTTATGTATTTACAATAAAAATAGAAAAAAATATTTAACTAAACCTAATTGTATTTAAAAAAAAAAAACAAATATAACTTCTTATTTTTTATATTATATTTTTATTTTTATAGAGATCTTGATTAATATTTTCATTTTTTTTTAAGTGTAGATATTAAATTTATTAGAATCTCAAATTTATTAGAATCACTGAGAGTAAAAAAAATAAATAAAAAAATACATTATATTAACAAATTAAAATTATCCTATAATTAATTTGATTATTTCATTTTTTTATATTTAATTAAACTACAATATCAAAAATAAATATAAAATTTGAAAATAAATTTGAATAAATTACAATTACGTGAATATTAAAATTAATAAATTGAAACACCATAATAGTAAATCAAAATTATTTTAGTAATATATTTTTATTATTTATTTTAATATTTAATTAATTGAAGTTTCAAAATAAATATAAAACATAAACATATTAAAACTATTTTAATAATATATTTTATAAACATCTTTTTAATTTGATATACAATTTCATAATTGAAAAAAGTATATAGATATTAAAATAAATGAATTAGACCATCAAAACATAAGACTTAACGTTGAGCTTAGTTTTAAGTGATCATTAGTTTGAGTGTAAAATTTGAACTTACATATTTTAGTTTATATGTAGAATTTTATATTTATAAATTAAAAGTAAAATAATTTATTTATTTATAATTTTAAATGTAGTTAGAAACGAATTATATTAAAAATAATAAAAAATAAATAATATATACAAATAAATAATATATATTTATATATAAATATATGTGAAGAAATATTTTTGCACAATTGGTTGAGATTAGTTACAGTGTCAAATCTTTGTTATCGAGTTAAATCTCTTCTATGTCCAAATTTCTTTGACTAAGTCAAATCCTGGTCAAATATAGGTGAGCCAGTCAAATATTTTTTACCAGTCAGATCTCATCTATCCCTAAATCTCTTCCATGTCCAAATCCCAAATCTTATCGACTAGGTCAAGGTTAAATTCGGGTCAAATTTTCTTCACCAAAATCAAATTTCTTCAGCTCTCAAATCTTCTCAACGACCTTGAAGTTAAGGACTCAGATATTTAAGTTTAAATTAATATTCTTGATTTTTCTCTTTAATATAAAAAACATATGAATAAATATTTTTATATAAATAAAAAATATATAGTGTATAGGAAGCATATATGTAAAAACCAATCTTAAAACCATTATAAATACATATTTACTATATAGAATATACGGAATTAGAGTCAATCTAATGGAGAAGATAACACCATTTTATCCCCCATTGCCATATTAATGTGTGTATTAAGAGGATTTGGCACGTCAAACTTAGAGTGTTCAATTGAAAGGCACTTTGTAGATTTCTAAACTTAGAACTTACAGTCAAAAGTTTTCGAAAATGAAAACACGTCCACAATATATCAAATGCAAGGGCTGATGTTCAAACCTACCTCATATTAAGCTGTTCTATTACAATGAGAGCAAGAATGTCGGGTATGGCGAAAACACAACAAATCGTAGGGCTGATGTTCAAACATATCTCATACTAAGAAGTTCTATTACAAAGAGAGCAAGAATGCCGGGTACGGCTAAAACACAGCGGAAGCATCTTGGAAAGCAAATGGAACTCGCAGGCTGGAATTGGATTGCGGTGAATTTTACTGTACTGGACTACAATACATACATACAATACGTGACAACTAAACATATTTTACCTTAGGGGCCACACTCGTTGACCCACTTCTTGCAGTCATAGACAGAGCAGAAAGCTTGTAAGCAAGTCACCGCCAAAAGTATCGTTGCAGCAACCAGAGAAAGGAATTTCCACGACCCGAATATGTTTTCGTTCAGAAACTCCACTACAACAACATTCCATCTTCTGTTATAATGCTTGTTAATTTCCTTTATTACTTTGTCTAGATATGCAACTTTTGTGAGACAAACGCACTTACCCAAGCCGTTCCACAGGCTCGAAACCTCTCCAAAATCACCCTTGAGCCAGACCCTAGAGACATTCTTCCTGTTCGCAGCCTGCGCCCCACGATACTCTGTAAAAAAAAAAAAAACAACACACAGTAATCCCGAACGCATCAAGGTGGGCCTTTCATATTGAATTTCGCTTCTCTTAAACTCAAGGGTTTCTATTTAATCGTTTAAATTTATAAAAACAATTATAGGGTAAACAAAATTTATTAATTGTTAATGGCTTGGAGTTTTTTCACCTCTCCTTTCGCTTTTGGAGAAAGCGCTGCAGCGATAATTTCCTGACAAATTCCAGGCCTGTGCGCACAAGAAGGAAACCACGTTAAAAACAATTCTGTCTTAAAAATTATTTTACCATCTTTACAAATTCTAGAGGCACAATCCTTTCAAATTAAAATATTTGCGATTTGAGTCTTACCAACGGGCGATCTTTGAGTTTGATTATCATCGACAGCTTTCAATGCAAGCTCAGAAGGCAGCGGTTTCGATATCTAACCGATTTTACTACTTGCCATGGTAGAAGTTTTTGTGTTTCTCAAGCAATTAGCGTCGGCAAGCCTCATAATGGCTTCAGCCTGCCAAGAAAATGACCAAATTACTTCGTCAGGAATAAAGATAAGTAAAAGAGACTCAAGATTCAAACTATTTTTCCTCGGATCAAAATAATACCTTCTCAGCAGGCACATCGTAAACAATCACAACCCCGTTATAAAAAATAGTTAGTCGATCTATGGACTCCTACTCAAGAGATTTTACCAAGACAGATCCACTGAAAATAGCGCAAAAATCACAAATTTAGCCTTGTCCTAACATTTAAGATTTCTCAGTTATCAAGAATGCAAAAAAAAATCAAATGAAAAATGTTTGGAAATGAACATACCTTGAATCAGGATCAGTTTGATCGATTGCAACAGACAAGTTTAAAGCCTCCAAAGCCACAGCTGCACTTCTCGACATAGCTTGAAAACTTGAAAAAGATCAAGAAAATCTCCACTGTAATCTACCTTATCTAAATTTCTGCCACTCCAGGAGATCAATTAAAGTACAAAATAAATGTAAAAAGTTCTGTCTACACATCCTATAAGTCGATGCGCCTTCCATCAACCACTGGCAATGATGGGACCGACAGTTATAAGCCTGCACCTCGCCGGCGTTTCCAGATGGCTATGACAATGCCCACTTCACGTGACTGTTAAATTCCCCATATTTGTTTCGATCGCCACATGTCTACGAGGAGACAAGCACAACTTGTAATCAGCAACGTGCCCATCAACATGGTTATGGGAGATCCCCACACGTCGGAGACAGGCACAGCTTGTAATCAGCAACGTGCCCATCAACGTGGTGGTTATGGGATGGGAGGATTTCTTAATTTGATAGGTGTCAGTCAACAAATGGCACAGTAAATTTTTAATCATGTTTTGTAAAAAAATAATTTAAGTATGGTTTAAACACGTGATTTAGATATGCAAGGAAGTTACTTTTTTGAATTTCATCCATTGATTTAGTGGCGATGACCAGAATATACCGGCATCTTTCAATCTAGACCATCAGATCAAAAAAATTAATTAGTCTAATCACAAAAGAGCCTCCTTCCAATAGGGGGTATGCCTATCGGCGTAAATATTGTATATAGATATGGTGTACTTGAAATTAATTACATAACATCAACTAGTATCACAAAACAAATTCTATTTAAGTGAATGAACTAATATTACAAATCAAACTCTATTTAAATGAATCAAGAGTACAAGTCAAAATTTTAATAGAAAGCCAATGAATGAGATACAATTATAATATAATAACCTTCTAAATCCTTATAATATAAAATGCTAGTCGTCTAACATATATGATATTAATTTATAATTATTCAATCAATTTCGTTGAGCTGTGCTTTTTGTTATTGATGCTATGACAAGGATGACTCAAACGCCAACTTGCTATTCATTAAGATAGATTGATTAATCAATTCTTATAGGTTTGACGTTGCTCGTTGCATCTGCGAGTCTCAATAATTTGCGTTTAGTTTCCGTGTGACTTTAAACTCATGCAACAGAACAATGAAAAACATTACAACCTCCATATTCCATCTGTTTACGTCTAAGAACAATGCAAAAATTACCAATCCATCAATTTGAGGTTCGCTGTTTCGTTGGAGGCTCAACTTTCCGAGGCACGTTTAGAATACCAGGATTCCAAGGTATGTATATAATCTCGGATGCCATTTCACATCCAAATCATATAATTGTGTTATTATTAAAATATTTCTTGTTTGGACTATGTAAACGTCTAGCCAAATGCAATGTGTTTATATATAGATGATTCGATAGCCCCACCAAATTATCTTATGATCGCAAGCCACTCTATGAGGCATTGCATGGCTATGAGAAAAATATACCTATAAATGTTAAATGTAGAGTCTACAAATATAGGAACCTTGCGTGAGATAAGCCAATGCTCTAACTGTTCATCAAAACTTTAACTTTGCATGATGTTCAAGTAACACTTTTTTTTCTTCATCTTGTGTTTTCAAATTATTTATGCCCTAGAATCTAAATTGGATAACCCACATGAAATGTACAACTGAAATCCCATTTTCGAGAATCCTAAATTGGTTTATTGGAGTTAAACGAAAAGAGGATGACTAATTTGCTAACGAGTTTTCCTCATAGTTACCAAATTCGAATTCAAATTCGGATTCGAATTTGATTCGGTACGGTAAAAGTTCGAATGAAAAAATTTCAATTCGAAAAAATTTCGACAAAATTTTCATTTTGTAACAATTTATTTTGCTAAAATATGTAGTTTTCTTTCTATAATAGCAATCCTTTTACACATTTTCTTCCCACTAATTTTGAAATTTAAATAATTTCTATTAATTTTGACTAATATAAACAATTTTGACATTACAATTCCCCCAAAAAAACCATATTTCACTCTTCTCTCCAAAATTTATTTTATTTTCAAAACTCAATACTTTAACCTAAAATCACTTCCTATTTTTAAAATTTATCTAAATTCATTTGATAAATAGTATGTTTTTTATTTTTTTAAATTAAAAATATATCAAGTTTCTTCAAATTTAAACTTATTTAAAATTTCAATTAATTTCAACTACTCATCTCATTTACTAATTTAACAACTCAACTATCTAATTTAAATCAATTTAAAATTTCATCTCATTTACTAATTTCTAACCTATTTAAAATTTCATCCAATTTACTAACTTTACAACTCATTCTAAAATTTATTAACTTTACAAATCAACTTTCTAAACTGATTGTATGCAACAGTGAAATTGAAAACCAAAAATCTCATTTATTTTGGCTTTAATTAACCGCTCAATTTCTAAGATTTACTAACTTCACAAGCCAACTTTCTAAACCGGTTGTATGCATTAATCAAATTGAAAAACAAAAATCTCATTTATTTTGGCTTTAAGAGCCACCTCTCTCGGGACGTGGATATTCCATAAAATCTGAAGCTTAGGCAAATATTCCATAAAACATGAACCTCGAGACAAACAGTATTATCGTGTTAACTGAATCGATTTTTTTCCGAACTATTCGATATACGAATCGAATTGCCGAATTCTCGTATTTTTTTCTCCAATACGTGCGAATTTGGTAACTATGGAACTTTTCCTCATACACGAAGATCTCCTATTATTGTATTAGGGTTCTCTAAATAGGCAGTTACAATACCTCTCTTCTAATGATATGAGAACATCGAAGTTCACAAAATCTATTATATAGATAGATGTTCTACCTAGAAATAAAGATGTACTTAATTATTATTATAACCTTTAAATTTTTCAATGGATGGAATTACAGTAGAGTACTTTTTTTTTCCTGTTTTGGATTCGAAAAATGGTTTATTAGTATATTAGATAATATACTATTATATCACCAGTTTTCCTAGTTGGTAGGCGAGTTTGTGATTTTCTCTTTCGCTTCTTGAATTCTTGGATTTCTTTCCATCTTTCTCATTGTTGTTACCTCGCACTTTATATGTCACTATTTCTTTGTGCTTGTTGCCAGATCATGTTATCTCCTTTCATTCTCATAGGCCACATTGCTCCAACATTATTTATTTCGCCAAATTTTTCTCCTTTCATCCTCATAGGCCACACTGCTCAATCATTATTTATTTCTCCAAAGTTAAATGGAAAGGGGTTGAATGCTGGTGATAACATTTTGAATTCATGGAGAGGAGAGAGTAAAAGTCAAAATAAAATAAAATAGAACTAAGTAGGATATTCATGAATTACTAGGTGTTGATTTTGTTTTTTTTTATTTTACTACTCTAAATTGCTTTTGTTTGTTTATTTCTATGAATTCCTAAATACTCCATACTCTCGCATTGCTATTGTTGTTTGAACTAATTTAATTTGATTTTTGTTTTACATTAATATGATTATTTTTTCTTAAAAAACAACTTAATATGCAAACCACATTTTATGGTAAAGTACCAAATAATTTTTTTATGCAAAAGACATTGATAATAATTTGTCATTTAATTTAAATATTAAAAGACGTGTGATGAAGAATTAAAACCATGAAGAATGACACGTCATCTGTTGATGTTAGAATATAAAAAAATATAATTGTGAAGGACATGGTGCGCTTCAACAAGAAATGAAAAGTTATCCCACTAAATTCATGAGGTTACCCTTCTATGAGAACCCAAGAATAACCCATTTGGTTGATAAAATGTATATTGGGAATAATGTGAGAGAACATTTATGACATATGGTAGAAGGGATAAAGGAAAAAGCCTCAAAATTTGTAATGATATTGTGGAATCCAATCATGAAATGAGATGTGGGATACTATCAAATAGTGACAAAGGTTGAAAAAACTTCCATGGTTATTAACAAAGAATAAAACTTATTATCTAATGATGACATTCATAGAATTAAATTTCCCTCTGGCTTTTCATCAAATATAAATAGTATCTTAACAAAGAAAGGTGAATTTGGTGGCATAAAAACACATAATTGGCATACCTTCATTAAGGTAATAATTCTTGTATATAAATTTCTATATTGGTATATATACATATTTATGGCTTCTTTTCTACTTTCCATTTAACAAATAAAAGGTTCATTTTTATTTTTACAATATGTTCTGCATCTATTTCTCCTAGACGACTTTGATAACAACATCGAACAAGTTATACATGATCTTGGAAAATACATGAGGTAAGTACCAATTTATATGCCCACAAGTTTTTTTTTTATTAGTTGTTCAACTTAATGACATGTTTTTCTTACTTTTAATGTAATATATTATATTTTTTTGAAACATGTAATTATTTGTTTGCATCAGTTATAGATGATTTACATTGAAAGAAATATATAAAGACGATATAAAGCATTAGAAGAGAGAAATCCTTTGGCTAATGTGTGAAATGAAAATGTTTATATCCCTAACCCCTTTCAATGCACAAGAACACTACCTCATATACCTAGTTTAGGATTTTGTATTTTATAAACCTATACACATAAGTTAAATATGGATGGTGGAGGGGCACTTCAAATCATTGAAGGATTTGGTTAGAAAAAAGGCACACCCTGAGGGTTGTGTGGTGGAGGGATACATGATATATAAATCCATGATGTACATTACTCAATATATTACTATATTAGTAGCAAATATGTAGTTTGCATGTGGATCACATTCGGGATATGAACTCCATGAAAAAATTTAAAGTGAAGCACCTATTGGGGAAAGGTGGAATGACGAAATTGAGAGGTATATATATATATATATATATATATATATATATATATATATATATATATATATATATATATATATATATATATTCACTTTTGTGTATATCATACTTTTTATTTATTTTTCTTTCATCAATTATTGATATTGACCATTGTAACTAATATTTATTAGTGAATTATGATTTTCAGATACATATTCTTAAGAGTGGGATGCACTATATTAATATATTAGAAAAAACCTTGATTGGGTGATCCATGTATTGAAAGGTGTGAATAATGTTATGTTAAGTTATCATGGGGAGGGGTGTCTTCATTGGTTAGAGTCATCGTGCGAGATATGTTAATTTTACACATATGGAAATTGATTTAGCAAATAATGGTTTAAAAGATAAACATGCATTCATGCTACATCTTTGTCGTGCAATATTTTATTAAGTTATTTTATAAGTATATTATAAATTTACAAAATGCAGGTTTTTTTTTCAAATACTTTCCAAGTTATACGAATATGTTTTTTATTTGAAAATGAATTTTTTATGTCTTTCACATATTTTAGTTGAAACATCATAATGCTATGTGGTACAATGGTTGTAAATTTCACATAAAAAAGTTGGATGAAAAGAGTAAAACTTATAATTGTGGGATAAGTGTAGTCTTCTAGGTCATTCATGTTTCCTCTAGAAGTGACACACATCTGCAAATATTTAAAAATTGATACTATGGGCATTTGGATGACATACTTGAGTCTGATTTTGATTCCTTAAAATTGGTTATGTTCAACATGAACATTATAGACTACAAATGAAAGAACATGATCCTGATAGAACTATTACTAAACACGATAATGGATTTACCATGGTTAATAAAAGGTCATTTTATCCAGTATCAGATCATTATCTTCTTCCAAGCCAAATGTGAACAAGTCTTTTACTTAGCGGTTCCATGTAGAGTGGGTTGGTCATATGTTGTTAGATATGATCCAAGAGGAAGGCCAATATAGTATAATGTAGCAGAATAAGATGCTATTGTTGAAGTGGATAATGATGTAGATGAGAAGTTAGTTCATGGCCATGTGTCAAATCATTATGATGTCAAAAATTTGAAGGAGATGTTCGAGACAATGTTCTTAATGATGATGATGATACTGATGAAATATTGTTAGATGAAGAAATTCAAGAAGTTGAACCAAATGTAGGAGATGATGTTCTTCATGATGATATGATTATTGGAAATGATGAAATAGGTAATGATGTTGAAATCGTTGATTATTTCAATGTCATTTTCGAATCAAATGACATAAATTTTGATCAATTGGATAGAGAAGAAGATTAATCCCATTCAAATGTTGTAATGTACAAGTTACATGTTTATTTGTTTCAAGTTGCAGATTTTTTCTATTTCATTTAACTTAAATATTTTTCTTCTAGTAATTTCTATATATTCCTTATTCTTACTATGTTGCTTTCAAATAGTTTATAGTAGATAAATTGGGTATTGGGTATATTGAGAGTGATGTGAGGAGGGGGCGGGGGTGTGAGGAGGCATATGAGCTTCTACCTTCACATGGTTTGCCTTGTTCAATAGAGAATATTATATTATTGTTAAAATAAAGAGAAGATCAATATTTGCACCGAACTCAATTTTTTTTTCATGGCTAATAAATGACATGATTTGTTATATCTCTTATGATAATGCTTCTAATCTCAAAGTATATGATTTCCCATGAATGCAAAAATGATGGATAGAAATCAATAACATATAGATATCTCAAGATTATCATTACCAATTGTCTACCTACCCTACTTAAGGACCAATCCACCCCTTCAAATTTATTAATAGTTAATGGTTGAAATGATGTTCTAATTAATTGACCTCACACATAGTGATATGTGAATGAGGCCAACGTTGATATATATATATATATATATATATATATATATATATCTGTGTGTGTGTGTGTGATCAGATTTGGATCAAGGACCTAAGTGATAGCTCAAAATTTAAAGTGTTCGGAAGTGTGCCTAAACTGAGCAACCAGATAGATATCGTCCTCCTGATTCCGGTGCTGTGAATGGTTCAAAAAAATAACATCGTATGAAGAAGTTATCGCAGTTTGAAAAGTCGAGTAAACTGCGATTTTTGGACTTTGACCAAGTTTGACTTGAATTTAGGAAAATTAAAAAGAGAATATTCTAGGGAATATTCATAGAATATTCTTGAAATATTCCTTGGTATATTCCTTGAAATATTCCATTCAGTCTAATCAAGTCATGACGAGTGGTGCATTGGTATTTGGCAGTTGGTTGATTGTTTTAGTTTATGTCTAATGGGAGGCTATTGTGTGGTAGGCCCAGAGGATGCCACGTGGCCCCTGCACAGTGGAGAAAAATTTTGTGGACTCTTCAGGAGTCGACACCTTGACCTCCCCACCTGCATGCAAAGGGTCTAACCAACTTAGCTATGCATTAGTTCTTAACAATATATGTCAACGTGTTTTATTTAAACCTTAGAGTTTGCGCATATGGGGGTCGGAGGGGGCCAGCCCCCCCATGTGCTCTTAGTGCCAGGAACCAAGGGCTAATCCCATTTCCGCTGAAGGTTATGTTTTAACATTTAAAGTGTAGTCACATGCCATATGTGACATCAAATGGTTGTAGTTTATTCACTAATAGTTGTAACCGCCCACGAAAACCGTGTTTGTTGGATACATGTGCCCAACCGAAAAAACCACGCAGTTATGGCTAACAGTTAGGCACGTGGACATTTAGTAAGAGTACCCAAATTTGGGTATTTCTCGAATTTCACTAGAGTTAAACTTTAGTTATCCACATTTGGTGGAGGATTTTTAAGGGTCAATGGCCAAAATGAGTTGAGGCTCTATCTTGAGCTAGATTCGACCAATTTTGGAGTTCCAATAGTTAATTACGACTATCTCAGACATTCCAGATTCACTGGTGAGGCTTACAGAGCCATCATAGTTCATTTGAGTAGCTTTTTGGTTCAGAGAAGTTCTAGGGGCCACTAGGGCCACCATGGGCCAATAATAGTTTGAGGCCTAGCTAGGGCAACTAGAGGCCATTTTCAACAATCCAATAGTGAATTTTGGATGTTTCAGACATTCTAGAACTAATGGTGTGGTTTTAATAACCTGCATAGGAATTTTCAAGGACGAAATGCTTCAGCAAAGTTCTAGGGGCCACTAGGGCCAACAAGTGCCAGTAATAATTCGGGGCCTAGCTAGGGTAGCTAGAGACCTTATGCAGAAAACCAATACTCATTTCTGACTGTTTTCATACTTTTGAATCCATTGGAGGGGTTTGTAGAATATTTTTAGAACTTCTATATTTCAAGAATTCATTAGAGAAGTTTTCAGTGTCTGAGAGCAAGGTGTGCCGCCAAGTGTTGGAGGTGAAACCGGAGGAGCTGAATGCCATTTTCTACAACTGAATAGTATACTATGACTATATTTGAAATTCTAAATCCAATGAGGGGATTTAAAGAGTAATTTGAAGACTTCTGAAGGTCAAGAACCTATAGGTAAGTTTTGGGTAGCTTAGGGCCAACTGTGGAAGGAAGCATAGATTGGGGATGTAGTGCTCATTTTGAGAAAATGATCAATACAATTCGGAGGAATGATATGTATTGGAGACAGTAGGTGAGGTTTCAGTGACAGAAAAGGAATTTTGAAGGAGTTAGTGACATATTTAAGCTCAGGGTATCTCAAGTGCATCGACAGAAGGAATCAAGTTTGAGGAAACCTAGATATGTTTTGAGAGTGATGATAGCCAAGAGAGGGATATAGTGGTATTCTAAACCTGTTGGTTTAGTTTAGTTAACCATTGGAGTTAAGTGTGGAACTTGTAAATTTTTTTTTGCCCATAATCCCAAAGAGCGAAGTCAAGATGACCAGAGCTCAAGGAGACGTAGACCATGATATTTATGTGAAATCCTAGATTAAATCTTTTGTTATGTGTTGATTTTTATTTACTGAATTATATGGTTGGTGCACATGTTTAATTTCAGCAAAAAAAAATGGACTTAAAGCACTTAAAATGTTAAAAACAATACACCTATTTCAAGTGTAAATTCCGCAAAAAGTCAAGTACAAGCTAGATCTTTTATTTTTTTAACTGACTGGGAGGTTCTTGAAAATCATAACAAGTTATAAAACCAATATTTAGATCAGGTTGGTATCAAAGCACTAGGTTTCTTTATTGACAGAGCAATAGCTTACTTGTTTGACTTGAAACGTGTTTAACAGTAAAAGGATTTGATTGTTTGCAAGTTGACTGTTTCTTAAGTTTGCTAGAGGTGAAGGGAAAGGTACTGTTAACTAAGTCGAGAAGAGGACAAGAATGAATATGGGTTGAAGCCATATTCCTTATCCAAAGGACCTCAAGGCAGCCCTTGAAGCAAAAAAGGGTTTGTTTGCAAAAGGCTTATTGAAGAAGAGCTTGACTCTATAGCCATTTTGTTTAGAAGCTTTGTCAATAGTTTTTGAAAGCTTTGGAATTTTGATTGATGTTCTTTAGTTCATTTTCATGATGACAACTTCTTTAAGTGAGGTTTCAAAATCCTCCTCCTTCACAATATTCTTCGATGAAGACATGAAGAGACACTTCTACATATTGAAGGACATGGTGCAAATTATGTTTCAAGATAGAAGAGAAAACACTATACTTCATGAGAAATTTTTTTCTATGGAGCAAGAGAAGGAAGAAATTCTTCAAATAATGCATGAGATGGAGATGCCACTCTATCAATCCCAAGAGGCTTTAACCAAGAACATGCGTGAAGAAGAGGTAATTCACTCTAATTTGTCTTCAGTTTCTACTTCAGATAGATGTGTTGGTTCATTTGAAAATCACATTAGAGGTATAGGGTCCAAGCTAATGTTTAAAATGAGTTATGAAGGAAAGGGTTTAGGTGAACATGCACAAGGCATTATTGATCCTATTTTGGTTGAGGAAACACCTAAGAAATTTGGTCTTGTCTATGTTCAATCTAATGGCGAAGACTCCAAAGCCATGAAGGCATGTGAGGAAACTTCAAAGATAAATTTTTTCGCAATTTCTAGACCACAAACATGTCAAGTTCGTTTTCAAGTTGATTGCCATTGTTTGAAGCCTATGTTGCAGTAAGATGTATGTAGACATGCATCTTATAGCGAGCATGAGAGTTCGGACAGCTATCAAGACATGAATGTTGATGTTAGTCTTCAAAGGAAGGCTCGAACCTTTACTAGTTCATCTCCTCAAGAAGGAAAAAAATATGGACATGCAACACAACATTTGAGGTATAATTCTTCCTCTAGTCAAGTTGATTATGTTTCTGTAAAGCATGAAAAATCTGCATGCATGAAAGGAAGAAAGAGTTGTTTTGCATATTGTGGTATGTGTAACCATCATGTTTCGAGATGCTGGAAGGGGATGAAGGCATACAAGAAACATATGAGGCAAAGTGGACTTGCAAAGAAGGTGCATAAGACTTGCACACATTGCCAGAAGAGGGGACATGTTGTTACCCATTGTTGGACATTGCATCCAACTAATCTCCCAAGAATATGAAGAAAGAGGACATAAAGACTGGCAAAAGTGGAACCAAAGATTCCATCATTGAAGTGAGAACGAATGTTTCACAGGAGTAATATTTTCAGTAGCAAAAGTTGTCGTGGAAGTGGCTTGGTAAGAAGTTGTTTCACTTCTTGACATAGTAAGACATATACTCATTTGTACATATGCAAATTTCAGTTACGTATGCATTTTTATAGTTCTAATCTCACGTTTGTTTGAGCCACCTTGGATCGATGATCAAATAAGTCATGTTCAGCTACCTTATGTAAATTTCTCGCCAGAAATGTTTGAGTGAGTTTGAGGAAGACAGTTCTTAATAGGAGGACAAGCGCATCCAAGAAGGTAAGTGTTGGCTACCTTAGAGTTGTGGTTCAAAGGCACTACGCCAAACAAGGGAAATTGTATGGAGGCTGAAAAGAGCGGGTGATATAGTCTCATCTACTATACAAATCAGTATATCAATCTTTTGGGGTCCAAAAGATTCCCAATGGGCAGGTGCGATTAGATTTGGATCAAGGACCTAAGTGATAGCTCAAAATTCAAAGTGTTTAGAAGTGTGCCAAACCTAAGCGACCAGATGGAACTTGTCTTCCTAACTCCGGCACCGTGAACGGTTCGAAAAACCAACATCGTATGAATAAGTTATCGCAGCTTGAAAAGCCAGTAAACTGCAACTTTTGGACTTTGACCAAGTTTGACTTGAATTTGGGAAAATTAAAAAAGAGAATATTTGAGGGAATATTCCTAGAATATTCCTAGAGTATTCCTTAAAATATTCCATTTGGTCCAAATAGGTCATGACACGTGGCGCATTGGTATTTGAATTTCGGTAGTTGGTTGACTATTTTAGTTTTTGTCCAATGAGAGGCTACCATGTGGCAGGCTCGGAGGCCGCCACGTGGCCCCTGCATAGTGATGCAAAATTTTGTGGACTCCCCAAGAGTCGATGACCTGACCTCCCCACTTGCACACAAAAGGTCTGACCAACTCAATTATGCATTAATTCTTAATAATGTATGTCAATGCATTTTATTTAAACCTTAGAGTTTGTGCATATCAGGGTCAAAGGGGGCCAACCCCCCTATGTGGCCTTAGTGCCAGGAACCAAGGGCTAAGCCCCTTTCCGCTTACGGTTCCATTTTAACATTTAAAGCATAGTCACATGCCAAGTGCAATATCAAACGATTGAATTTTATCTGCCAATAGTTGTAACCACCCACGAAAACCACGTTTGTTGGAGACATGTGCCTAACCCAAAAAATTGTGTAGTTAAGGCTAATAGTTAGGCTAGCATACTTTTAGTCAAAGCACCCAAACTTGGGGATTTTTTGAATTTAACTGGATTTAAACTTTAGTTCTCCACATTTGGTGGAGGATTTTTAGGGTCATTGGGAAAAATGAATTCAGGCTCTATCTTGAGCTAGATTTAACTAATTTTGGAATTCCAATAGTCAATTTAGACTATCTCAAACATTCTAGACTCATTGGTAAGGGTTTCATAGCCATTAGAGGAATTTTAAGTAATTCATTAGGGGAATTTTGAGGTATAAAATGGGCCTCCTAAGAAAAATGTACAACAAAAATAAACTTTATAACAACCAATAGGATTCAAGATGATGATGTCAACCATGGGGGATGATTTACCATTTTTTAAATAAAATGGTAAAAATATTAAAAAATAATAAAATAATAAAACTACTTTTTCAACTCGTATTTTCAACTTATCTCCTAAAATTTTTACTCAAATTTCGAGTGGGAGTACTCGTTGGATGCAAAATTTAATTCCTCATCCAAGGAGTACCCATGTTGCATACTTTCGATGAACTCTACTACACGAAAAATGAGAAATACATAAAAAACGTGATTGTAATCACGTTTTTTTTATGTATTTCTCATTTTTCGTGTAGTAGGACCCATCGAAAGTATGCAACATGGGTACTCCTTGGATGAGGAATTAAATTTTTCATCCAATGAGTACTTCCACTTGAAATTTGAGTAAACAATTTGGGAGATAAGTTGAAAATATGAGTTGAAAAAGTAGTTTTTTCATTTTTCCCTCTAAAATTTGATGATGTCATCAAATCTTATTTGATTTTTTCCACTATTATTTTATAATTTCCTTAGGAGGCCCATTTTAGACCTCAAAATTCCCCTAATGTTTTGGTTAAAATAATTTCTAAGGTCCATTAGGGCCACCATGTGCTAGCAGTAGTTTGAGGCCTAGCCAGGGCAGCTACAGGAATTTTTCAACAATCCAATAGTCAATTGTGGATGTTTCGGACATTCTGGAACTAGTGGTGTGGTTTTTAGAGCTTTTAGAGAAATTTTGAAGGACGATATGCTTCAGTGAAGTTCCAGTGCCACCAAGGCCAACAAGTGCTAACAACAATTTGGGGCCTAGCCAGGGCAGCTACAGACCTTATGTAGCAAACCAATAGTCATTTCTAACTGTTTTAATACTTATAAATCCATTCAAGGTGTTTTGAGAAGCATTTGAGGAATTTTATAGGTTGAAAACCCATCATAGAAGTTTTTAGTGTCCCTAGAGCCAGGGGGTGCCGCGAGGTGTTGGAGGTGAAACCAGAAAAACCAGAGGCCATTTTCTACAAGAGAATAGTCTATTCTGACTATATTTGACATTATGAATCCAATGAATGGATTTTTAGAGTCATTTGAAGACTTCTTAAGGTCCATAACCTACAGGGAATTTTTGGACAGCCTAGGGCTAACTGTGGAAGGAGGTCTAGATTGGGGATGTAGTGTTGATTTTGAGAAAATGAGTCCATTTTCAAGGTCTGATATGTGCTGGAGACAGTAGGTGAGGTTTCACTAGCAAAAAATGAATTTTGAAGGATTTAGTGCCATAGAGAAGATAAGGGTAGCTCAAGTGCACTAACAAAAGGAATCAAGTCTAAGGAAGCCAAGATCTGTTTTCAGCGTGATGATAGCCAAGATAGGGATATAATGGTATTTTAAACCCATTTTTTTAGTTTAGTTATCCATTAGAGTTAAGTGTGGAACTTGTAATTTTTTTTTTGCCATAATCCCAAAGAGCCAAGTCAAGATGAGCAGAGCTCAAGGAGACGTAGCCCATGATATTCGAGTGAACACATAGATTAAATTTTATGTTATGTGTTGATGCTTATTTTCTTCATAATATGGTTGTTGCACATGTTTAATTTTAGAAAAAACAAATAGACTTAAAGCAATTAAACAGTTAAAAATAATACACCTATTTCAAGTGTAAATTCCTCAAAAAGTCAAGTACAAGCTAGATCTTTTATTTGTTTAAATGAGTGGGAGGTTCTTGAAAAAAATAACAAGGTATCCAACCCATTTGTGTGTGTGTGTGTGTGTATGTTTTATTCTAAGTCTTAGATGAAAACGGATATAAGAAATTATTTTATGGAATTACTAGTACAAACTTAAGTTACAAGTATTGTTCACTTAAATAAAATAATTCTCGTAAAAAATTTGTTGCCATGTATCTATGGCTCAACTTCAATATTAAATAGGGATTGTTAGGTATAATGATCTCTCTCTCTCTCTCTCTCTCTCTCTCTCTCTCTCTCTATATATATATATATATATATATATATATATATATATATATACAGATATATATATAGATATCTGTGTGTGTGTGTGTGTGTGTGTGTGTGTGTGTTTGTGTGTGTGTGTATGTTTTATATATAATTTGTTTTAATATTTTACAAATGTTGCATACCCATGTCACAACTCTTGCAACCTCAAGACATAATTGTTGCAACTTGAACACACAATTACTACAACCGGATACAAGCAATTGTTTTACGGAACCGAGGTCATGAAATGGACTTTGGTGATGTTCTCAACTGTTTCAATTTATAAAATGAAACAAGGCAACGAAAATTCAAAAAATAATTTTTTTGTTTCCTTTCGATGAACTCTATTTTAACTAGAAGAGAGAGAAAGCTTTCTTTTCCACAATTTTGAAATAACAATATAACATGCACTTTTAAAAAAGTAAAGAACAATTATTGATTTGTATTTAAATTTCTAGTTTGATGGATAAAATCTTGCACAAGATCATCCAAAATCGGCCATAGCTTCTACAACATCATTCACGTAGTACTTATAGATCCAAAAGGATTTATTATGATTTGCACTTGGTATCGATTCCTCTATTCTAAGTAAACTAGCCTTACAAAACTTCCAAAAGATGCCTAATATTATTACGTATTTACAAAGTGTTAAAACTAAAGTTGTACTAATAGTCTATATCGAAATTTCCTTGTTCATTCTCAGCTGACTCAAAATTCCCTGAATTTTTTCGTAGGAGATGCACATTCATTCCAAAATCATCGTTACCTTTAGTCCACTCCTATTTGGTAGAAGATTCCTCCCTTTTTCCATTGAAAACATTTTAATTTCCACTACTGATTACAATAAATCATTCTTATACAACAAAAGTTGGGTTTCACAATTTGAAATCAACCATATCGACTTCCAGTTGTAGCTTTCCCACCTTCAATTGTAGTAAACTAAGATTTTAGGATAGGAGACCATACAGGGAATGAGATCCTGACAAGTTCATCTCCCCAAGCCTAGTGGTCAAAGTAAGAAGAAATTATATGGACACTACCATTTGTGTAATTTGAACATTTTTTTCCTTCACAACCTCATTTGATTAGTTGTTCTCATTACTAAAATAATGCTCCAAACTTCCTTTATGCATTGGAAACTCACTTTACTTGAAAAATGAATTGTCTTTGGCTTGCTTGGATATTCATATTTTATAACTCTCTTGTATTAAACTTATCAGGGCCTCACATCCTTTCATGCATTCAATGTAGATGAAATTAACATTCATTAAAACGAGTTCTGGATCCCAAAATGGTTTTTTCACTCTGCAAATAGATAGAATTGCCAAGGGAATTGATGATTACAAGCATGTGATGTTCAGAAGGATTAATGTGAAGATATTTTTTCTTACAAAGGAATCCAAATTAGCCATGGTAATATCCTACATATGTCCTTTGAAAATAATTTCATGGTGTAATCATTCTATGAGTGGGCCTTCTCCCATTGATCATTATTTATTATTGTTATCCAGCACTGAGAAGAATTAAATGGTATTATCCCTTTCCCATTATCTATTATTACCTTGGTATTGGAAGCTTCACATACATTTATTTCAGCCATTATTCTTGTAGTCAATTTCATCCTTTGTCATATTCCATTTATTTTTATGGAAAATGTTTTATAATGGGGGTTTTATCATCGAAAACCAATTTTCGTTTATCCAAAGTGGTGCCTTTATTTCCCAAGGAATCCTGCTCAAAGTTGAAGTGTCTTCTTACATGAAAAAACTTTTTTTTTTTGAAACTTGGTTAGTTGAAGATGAATTATTTGAAAGAAGGGACCTTGGAGTTTATCCAAATCCCTATCAAGTTTATTCACCTATTCTATTACTACCTTGGATTTCCTAAAGACCATTAAATCATGCATATGCCTAGACAAAGCTAGCTCTAGGCCATGCAATAATGCTAAGTATGCCACTAGGTTATTAGCTGAATATCATAATCCCAATCAAACTAAATATCCCTTGCGTCATCAGGATGAAATATAACCCCTCGCACTCTTTCCACCCTAATATATCATTCACTTATATGTGAAACTAACAAATAAATTTTCCAAGAATCTTAGCTCTCATAGCATCAAACCATATTTGTTAGGTCCCTATAATACTAGTGTATGCCCTTATTTCTATTGTTAGTGTATCCCCATTATTGTTATTTTTGTGCCCATGTAGTCCCCATATTGTTATTATTGTGCCCCATAGAACCCCACTATTGCTATTTTTGTGCCCTTACATTGTTATTGTTATGGCTACTTTGATTATATTGTGACCCCTTAGACTCCTTTATAGACAAAGGAGGTTTTTTTATTTGAATCATCTAAAAATTGCTCATTATGTAATGTAAAGGAGATTTTCCCCTCGAATAGGATAATTTTCAATTCGTTGATCTATATTTTATTCTTTTTTGTGAGTTTGTTGGATAAAATTTGGTATAAGAGCTTTGGATTCTAGGGTTTCGCTTCTTTAGACAGGTTATGTTGGATTTTTTCACTATAAATGTTTTCTACAAGGATTCATAAGTGGAAATTTTTACCACATGGAGATAAGATCATGGTTAACTTCGTGTAACAATTTCAGATCTTGGTTCGCTATATTTTGTGAGATATGATCCGGGGAATTTTGGGTTGTTGTAGGCTCCAAAAGTTAGTCTCAAATAAGTGACCTATGGAAAATTTTCATAAATTTCATTTCAGGCATCGAATTTGAAGTATGTAAAAAGTGGATGAAATTTTATGGACTTCAGTTTTTTTTGTAGAAATTTTTTGGGCCGAATTTAGAAAAAAATATACGTGGCACTTCGTACAAGTTCGCTCTACTGAACCACATTATAATTGGGTCATCGTGGGAGATCGAGCATAACTCTTTGTTCAAGAGTTCAATTTCAGTCTGACATATGGGGTTGGAAATGACACTCAGAGGGTTAGCACATGATACAATTTAAGACATTGGAGGTCCAAAATTATGTATGTACAACAAATTCAATATCAAGCTCCTGCAAAGCAATAAAAAGGTGTGTATTTTTTAAAGTATCGCATAAGTCTTGTTTGAAAAATCAGTTTGAAGTGATTCAAAGGGAATATTGAAGCATATATATCAGTATTTGGTTCAAATATGCATGCAAAAAATAATAATTATACACCCATTATGTCCTCAGAAATCTCTAGTATGACACGTGAAGAGGAAGAAATGCAACATGATATATCTAAATTAGAAGACCAGGTGCAACAAATGTTTCTTGCTCAAAGAGTAACCAAAAAAGAAATGGAAGTTTAGGTAGATGGTTTGAAGAGTACTATGTAATCTAAATTAGATGGTATAGAAGAAAAAATTAAAGGAAACATGGAATATTTGAAGAATGGTTTAAAAGAAAACATGGAAGGTTTAAAGGAAGGTTTGACAATGTTGCTACAAGAAATGTTTCCTAATGAAAAAGGTATTAGATGAAACTCATGATGAGAAAAAAAGACATGTTAACCATGATTTCATAAACTCTAAAGTTGGATTTAAGACCCACCATATTCCAAATATCTATATGAGGAAGCTTGATGATAAGGATCTAGTAACATGGATACTATAGATGGAGAAATATTTTGATCTCCATAATGTGCAACACACACAAAAGGTACACATTGCAACTTTATATTTAGAACTCAATAAAATTATATGGTATCGATGGATTTGTTCTCGTAAATGACTTTTCACTTGGTAAATTTTTACAGAGGAAATAATAGCACATTATGAGGACAAAAAGAGCAACACCTTCTTTAGCCAATTGATAAATCTCAAACAAAAGGGTTCAATGTTGGAGAAAAGAGGAATTCCAAAAATTAAATATTAGGGTAGATGATATTCAAGAGGAGCATAGAGTTGATGTCTTCATAAGGAGATTAAAGGATAACATCCAGCATGAGGTCTGCCTTTGGGAGCCTGATTCATTAGAAAAGGAATTCACGGTGGAAAGAAAAGTTGAAAGAAAAATTATGGAAATAAGGAATTATAATAGTCATAACTATAAATATAGAAGTGTTGTTGCTCCTAGCCATCCACAACCTACAAAGTTGACACACAACAATTGGAGGAAGAAAGAGAAAAAGGGTTTTGTTACAGTTGTGATAAAAAATACACTAAATGTCATAAGTGTGCCGATAAAAAATTATTTTACATAGATTGACAAGAGGAGGAAGAAAATGAACAACAAACATCGAAATAAGAGGATATACATGAGGAACTAACCTCGAAAAAAGAATAAATAAATCTGACCATTACTTTTAATGCATTGGAAGAAATTATCACTCCTCAAAATCGCAATATAGAAGGACATATCAAGAAGAAAACCTTAATAGTGTTGATTGATTTGGGTAGTAATCGTAATTTTATTCATTGTAAGATCTGAAAGGAATTGAATTTCTTCGTATATCCAACACCAGAGTGTTAAGTGATGGTTGCAAATTGAGGAAATATAAAAAAATTTGGAAAGTGTTATAATGTCAAGATATCCATGGGAGAATATGTATTGAATAGTCCAATTCTTTCTACTCAAATGGGTGGCGTTGATATTGCACTAGGATTCAAATGGTTACAATCTTTGGGTACGATAGCTTTTAATATTCCAGAACTTTTCTTGAATTTTTTTTCGGAAAGAAAGTATGTTAAATTAAGGGGTATCATAGAAAAACCAAGAAATATAATCAACTCTAATGGAATGACAAAAATTCTAAATAAATAACAAAGGGGCATAATGGTAGGATTATGCACACTAGAGGTTCAAACATTGAAATCATCTATTTCTCCAGATCTCAAAAAAGTCTTGGAAAATTATTCCAAGGTATTAAGGACTCCCAAAGGAATCCCACATATTCATGATCATGATCATGCTATTCAGTTGATTCCAGGAAGTGTTTCTCCAAACATCAGGCCTTACATATATCCCTATTCCAAAAAGAGTGAAATTGAACATATTGTTGCAAAAATGATAGAGGATGGTATAATTCAACTTAGACAAAGTTATTTCTCTGCACTAGTATTATTGGTGCAAAAGAAGGATGGATCATGGTGCATGTCTCCAAATTATAGGGAGATCAAGAAGCTCACTATTAAAGATAAATTTCCTATTCCTATCAGTGACAAATTATTGGATGAATTACATGGAGAAATTTACTTCACCAAGTTGGATCTTCATTTAGGATATCATTAAATAAGAATGAACACTAAATACATTTTGGAAACAACGTTTAGAACTGACAAGGGTCATTATGAATTTTTTTTCATGCCTTTCGGCCTTACTAATTCACCTTCGACATTTCAAGGTTTGATGAATTCCATTTTCAAAACCTTTCTTAGAAAATTTGTGTTAGTGTTTTTTTATGATAGAATAATATAAAACAAGTTTTGGAAAGATCACGTTCAACATGTTGATAGGGTGCTCAAACTAGTGGAGGAGAAACAATTATATGAAAAAACCTACAAATGTTTCTTTGGAGCACAAGAGGTGGAATATATGGGTCCTATTGTATCTCATGAGGGTGTTAAGGTAGACCCTAAAAAAGTTAAATCCATTAAGGAATGTAAAATACCCACAACTATAAATCATACGAAAGGATTTCTCAGGTTGAAAGGGTATTATCGCAAGTTTGTTAATAATTATGGTAGAATAGTAGAGCGTCTAACAACATTACTGAATAAATATGCATTTTCTTGGACTCCAGAAGAAACTAAGGCCTTTGAACATCTTAAATAGGGAATGTGCAAAGAATCAACATTATCTATGCCATAATTCATAAAAACCTTTATTGTGGAAGGTGATGCCTCAGGAAATGGAATTAGTGTTGTTTTAATGCAAGAAGGAAGACTTGTTGGTTTTGAAATTCCTCCAATCAAAGGAAAGTATTTACAAAAACCTATTTATGAGAAGGAAATGTTTGAAATACTACATGCACTTAAGCAATGGAGACCTTACCTAATGAGAAAAGTATTTAAGGTAAGAAAATATCATGATAGTCTTAAATAGTTTTTACAACAAAGATGATATTTAGAAGAGCAGTAAAAATGGGTCACAAAGATGTTGGGTTATGAATTTGAAATCATCTAAAAAAAAGGGAAGAAAAATGTTTTTGAAAATGCACTCTCAAGAAAGGATGAGGATGTGGAAGCATTTCTTTGTGCCATTTCTATTATCCATCCAGATTGGATAAACGAAGCAAGGGATGAATGGAAGAATGAAGAAGAAGTGTGGGGAATCATTCAAAAGTTAGAGAAATATCCCAATACATTTGATACATTTAGCTGAAAAAATGATTCATTATGTTACAAAGATCACTTATATCATTATAAGAATTCCCAACTAAGAAAAAATATTCTTTTGGAATTGCACACCTCTCCCTTAGGAGGGAACTCAAGATTTTTAAAAACTTACCACAAGGTTATGAAGGATTTTTTTTGGGATGAAATTAAATATTATATTCAAAATTTTGTGGCAGAATGTTTGGTTTTCTAACAAAATAAAGTTTATAGAATTAATACCATGGGTCTCTTGCAACCTTTATCCATTCAAAGTCAATGTTGGAAGGAGGTTTCAATGTATTTTATCACATGTTTACCCAATTTTGAAGGCAAGAGTGTCATCATGGTGGTAGTTGATAGAGATACCAATTATGCACACTTCTGTGCATTATCTCATACATTTAAATAATGTACAATTGCTACTGCATTTATGGAAACAATTCAAAGGCTACATGGAAACCCAAAGATTATTGTAAGAAAAAATATCCCATTTTCACTTGAAATTTTTAGATGTAATTATCTTCTTGTCTGGGTACTCAATTAGCTCATCGCTCATCTTATCATCCTCAATCGTATGGGAAAATTGAGATATTGAATAAATTTTTGGAAGGATATCTTCGTTGCTTTGTATCTGATAAACAGACACAATGGGTCAAGTGGTTAACTTTGGTTGAATGGTGGTATAACACTTCCTTCCATACAGTAGAAAAAATGACCCAATTTATGGCACTTTATTAATATCATCCATTGTCCATCACATAATCATTAAGAGAAAATTTTAAGGTTCAAGCAGTGGAAGATCCCATCGAGCATCAACAACAAGTTCTCCAACTCTTAAAGGATAACCTCACTTTGGCGCAGAATCGAATGAAACAATAGGGATATCAACATCAAAATGAAAGAAGTTTTGATGTAGGTGATTGGGTATTTTGATAGCTACAACCATACAAACAAATGTACCCTGAAGCAGGCTAAGAAGGATAATAAATTATCACTAAAGTATTATGATCCTTAAAAGGCGTTGCAAAATATTGGCACTACGGCATACAACTTGGAGCTTCTTTCATCTTCCCGAGTGCACCCATTTTTCCATGCTTCATTCTTAAATAATGTTATAGGTGGCAAGCTCTGAGTTCAAATAATATTTCCACAACTTTATGAGGTAGGAAAAACCATATTGGAACCTGAAGCAGTCACAGAAACAAGAACTCGATAACTACAAAATCCATCAATTTCAAAGTATCTCATCAAATGGAAGAACTTACCCGCTAAATATTTCGCATGGGAGGATATGAATTGTATACAGAAGCATCCAAAACTACTCAAGAATTTAGGAAAACACTTTTTTGAAAGAGAGGGGCATGGTAGGTCCCTATAATACTAGTGTATCCCCTAATTGTTATTGTTAGTGTATCCCCATTATTGTTATTTTTGTGCCCATTTAGTCCCCATATTATTATTATAATGCCCCATAGAAGCCAACTATTGTTATTGTTGTGCCCTTACATTATTATTTTTATATCATCTCTGATTGTATTGTGACCCCTTAGAGTCGTATATATACAAAGGAGGATTTGTCATTAGAATCATCCAAGAATTGTTCATTTATGTAATTTAAAGGATATATTGCCCTCGAAGAGGATAATTTTTAAGTCATTGATCTATATTTTCCTCTTTTTTATGAGTTGGTTGCATAAAAATATCCAAAAATGAAATTCTTATTAGAAATCACAAAAACCCAAAATTAATATGAGGTGCCTTTTTTCAACAAAATTATGATCAAAATGAGAAAATTAGGAAAGAAAATATCAAAATTCATAGAAATACAATGTATATCCTTTAACCCTCTTTCAATTTAAGTGAGTCAAATGATGTAATACTCAGGACATATTGGTTTGTTAATGATGCATTATAATGTTTCCAAGTAGAAAGACACCAAAAATAATAGGGAGACATTGGAAAAACCTATAATTTTCATCTAAATCACTTAATCACACCTATTGGTGTAGCAGGATGTGGTGAAATAGGATTGGCCATGGGTTGATATGCAACATCTAGTGAATGAGGATAATGGTTATGCCATATATAAAGGAAATTCATACTTGGCCATGATTTTCTTTACAAATATTCACAAGCTTACAAAAAAATGAGAGAAAAATATAAACATGGCTTGGAATTTTATTCTAGAAATATAATGAAGATGTACCTAATATCTGATCATATTTAATTCTCATGAAATAAGAAGAGAAACAAACTATAAACTTAAGAACTCTTACTTAAGTTATGGTAGCATCAGATTGATTTATTGTATGCTCTTCCTTGTTAGGTTTGTCTCTATTCTTATAGATACATGAGCAGATAGAAATGGAGTTCATGGCATATGATCTAAGTGAACATGAGTTATGAAAAAGGTTTTTTGCATGTATGTGAGTGGTTATATTATATTTTTTTCTAGTATTATCTTATAGAAAATATATAGGGTAACACACACACACACACACACACACATATATTTGAAATCACATAGAGCATATAACATTCCATTGAATTTAAAAATTATATCCCCAGAGCCAATAACATTCCTACATTCAATTTTGAAACTATGGTAGGAGTAGTGGGAGAGACACAAGTTAGACCTAAAGCTCCTCAGTTTGATTCCATTTCAATGAACCACACACTTGAAGACATGCAAGACCCTTCACCGTTGGGTTTGACCTCATTCCGTCTCAAAATGTTTCTCATAATGGAATAATAATATTCCTTTATGACCTTATAGTCTCACCCATCAATTTATTTTGGCAATAGGGAATGTGTGCTTCCTCTATAGATGTAGCTCTCGATAGGGAATGAGAAGAATTGATCGAAGAGAGGTAACACTCCAAAATTTCTAAATCAATAAATGTATCCATTAGTCAATATTCAACGAAAATTGTCAAACAAGGGAAACAAAAACAAGGGAGAAATAGAACTGGATCCAATGGTATTATATTAAATGTGATTCAAATTCTCTTATGTGAGTGTGGAGGGCTTCCTAAGGAAAGCAAAAGGCGGGGCTAAGGGCTCGAAATAATAGGGTCCAGAAATCCCTCACAAGTCTGTTAATGGTAAGTTTACATTATTGACTTGAACACCTTTGTATCATCTTCTAAATATGGAATATCTCAATCTTCTCTGAGTCCCAAAGTGACATAAGAAAACCATGACAAGTGAATCACTAACAAAGCCTAAAATAAATGATATTATATTTGAAGACTTGTTTGAGTGATTAATATCTCTATTTATTGGTGTGATCGACTTCAGTGATGCATTATAATTTGTATTAGTTGGTGATTTCATCCCTCCTGAAAAACCATTCCTCTACTAATATAGTTTAGTATAATAGGGTAATTTTAGTACTGACCAAGGGTAATTATTCCCTAGGGTTTGTTGTAGAAATTTGATTTTCTCTTTTCTTTGTTTAAATGTTCTTACCCATCACACATTGAAGAATTATATGTCTCTATTACAATAAACCAAAAATAAATATGCCATCGTAGAAAAAAATCACAGAAGGGATCTTTTGCATGATACTGAAGTTCCCTATATTCTGGTTTCCCATTGAATTATTTTGTGAATTTTTCAGCAACAATTATGATACTTTTGGTTGATGGCATCATTACTGTGATTATCGATTCAAAATTTGTTTTACCTTTCTTTACAAAAAATCCAAGGATTATTGACTAGAGGAACTGACCTAAGCATTGAAAACTAGGATTTTCACATTGTTTAAGGCTCCCTTGGATATTCCACTTCAAGCATTTGATATAGAGAATTTCTTGGAAACTACATTTTTTGAATCGTTCTTTTATTTACTGAAATTTTCTCTAGCTTTATCAACATACTTAAATAATATTTGCTAGTTCCATCACAAAACAAAGATTTTCTCTAGATTTATCAACATACCTATGAATATTTGCTAGTGTAATCACAAACATTTTGTGACCAAGAAGCAAAAATTTTAGGCAGTATATTTTCTAGAGTTCAAAACCTTTCTTCAGATAAATTTTTCGTTAGGTTTTTCAACAAATCTTAATCCATTTTTTTTTGTTTCACATCTAAAGGTGCACATTGCTTATCAAGCCTATCAATTTAAAATGTGATGATATCATCTTTTAATATTGAAATTATATTAAAAAAAACAAAAAACTAGAGAACTTCTTGTTCAAATTGATTGGATGTTCCTATCTCCATCATACACATTCTTGCTAAAGTCCTTGGAGAACAAAAATCATCTCCAAAAACCTAAAATTCAAAAATTTTAACACTGTAAAATAACTCAAGATATAGATCTCATTTTTTAATGAAACTTTCACTTCAATTTATAACTTCAAACATAAGTGAAAATTTGAATACTTGTGATGGTTTATTTGGCACATCTCATAAGAGGGAATAATAGGGTGGGTCCATTGCCAAGACATTGGACATAATCAGAATTTGTTAACATTTCATTATATACATGTGTTTACACCATTATTTCTTTTAAAAATATGTCATCATGATACAAATATAATAGTATAATAATAATTTTACATAAAAATCATGAAATCTTAAAAAATACTAACATTCTCGAAAATATCATCTTGATTTCCAGAACCTGAACCTTGGATCATGATATTATCAAAAAAAAATTTAAAAAAGCACGCTAACTGCAAATGGTGAACATATGATACATTTTTGTTAGATTAACATATAAAAATAAACATGTATATGTAAATTACAAATTACATTAAAATATTCACCCTAACCATTAACACATATTGATCCCATGCCCTCTTCCTCATGAAGAATTAAGTCCTGCCAACCATTGCAATAATGCTTTTCATATGTTCTAAGATCTTCAATACTCATGTTGTCTATCTCATCATATGCACTATACACAAAAATAACACGTCTATTCTTCAAACCAATATCAATTGCAAGTCCTGTCTGAAGATTGTCTATGATTGAATCCCATGCTTCTCGACTAATTTTAGAAGTGGCATACAGCTTTGACCGAAATGTTTCCACATGAAGAGACATACCAATGGTGGCTCAAGGTTAGGTAACTCAACATCACGCTTAGCGCCCCTACGGTCACATAATCGACCTTTCCCGGGACCAAAAAATTTAGAAGGAAGGTCATTATAATTGGGTTTCATTCTAAAAAATAATCATGCATAAAATAATTTTTCAAAAAAAACAGGAACCTCGTTATTCCATGGTAGTATTCCATAGGCTTCAAGGTGCCTATCATACAAATGGAAAGCTATATTATGTTGCTTGAAATATTGCACCAATACATAATCGTTATCCTAGTGATTATTGTTGGTTAGGTTATAGTGGACCCCTATGAGGTGATACACACATTTAGTTAAAATTTTTATAAAGGTGATAGACTTATGATTTTGAAAGCATCATTGTTGTATTTTCTAATTGATAGGTTTCTATGAAATGACATGTACATTGTTTTAAAAAACACTAGCCAATGCCTTAAATTTTAGGGAAAAAATGACATGTACATGGTTTCCAAAAACACTAGGATCGTCCCTGCATTTAGCTAAAAGTTTTATAATTTACTACAAGTGAAAATGAGTAACACCACATCTTAACCATTATGGTTGGTTAGGTGATAGTGGACCCCTACAATGTGATAGACACATTTAGCTGAATTTTGTATAAAGGAAATACACATGTTATTTTGAAAGAATCCTTGTTGTATTTTCTAATTGTTTGGTTTATGAGAAATTACATGTACATGGTTTCCAAAAACATTAGAAAATGCCTTACATTTTGTTGAAAAAATGACATGTACATTGTTTCCAAAAACACTACTAACATCCCTACATTTAGCTAAAAGTTGTATAATTTACTACTAGTAAAAATGAGTAACACCACATCCTATACATTATGGTTGGTTAGGTGATAGTGCACCCCTATGAGGTGATAGATAAATTTAGCTAAAATTTTTATAAACGTGATAGAAATGTGATTTTGAAAGCATCCTTGCTATATTTTATAATTTTTGGGTTTCTGAGAAATGACATGTACTTGGTTTCCCAAAAAACTAGAAAATGCCTTAAATTTTATGGAAAAAATGACATGTACATGGTTTCCAAAAACACTAGGACCATCCATGCATTTAGCTAAATTTTTTATAATTTACTACCAATGAAAATGAGTAACACCACATCCTAGCCATTATGGTTGGTTAGGTGATAGTGGACCCCTATGAGGTGATAGACACATTTAGATAAATGTTTTATAAAGGTGACATACATGTGATTTTGAAAGCATCGATGTTGTATATTCTAATTGTCGGGTTTCTAAGAAATGACATGTACATGGTTTCCAAAAACACAGGTAAATGCCTTAAACTTTATGGAAAAAATGACATGTACATGGTTTCCAAAAACACTAGGATCGTCCCTCCATTTATCTAAGTGTTTTATAATTTACTACCAATGAAAATGAGTAACACCAAATCCTATCCATTATGGTTGGTTAGGTGATAGTGGACTCCTATGAGGTGATAGACAGATTTAGCTAATTTTTTTATAAATGTGATAGACATGTGATTTTGAAAGAATCCTTGTTGTATTTTATAATTGTTAGGTTTCTGAGAAATAACATGTACATGGTTTCCAAAAACACTAGAAAATACCTTAAATTTTATGAAAAAAATGACATGCACTTGGTTTCCAAAAACAATAGGACTGTCCCAGAATTTAGATAATTTTTTTATAATTTACTACCATTGCAAATGAGTAACACCACATCCCAGCCTTTATGGTTGGTTAGGTGATAGTGTACCCCTATCAAGTGATATACACATTTATCTAAAAGTTTTATAAAGGTGATAGATATGTGATTTTGAAAGCATCCTTGTTGTATTTTCTAATTGTTTGGTTTTTGACAAATGACATGTACATGGTTTCCAAAAACAGTAGAAAATGCCTTAAAGTTTATGGGAGACAAGAAAAATGCCACTTGTTGATGGTAAAAATTTTAAACAACAATAGGTGAATTATTTATGCATAATAATAAAATTTAATTCTCAATTTAAACCTGTAATTTAACCATTTAACATAACAATTAAAATAATTTACAATTTAACAATTTAACTAAAATCAGAAATCATGTACTCCCATAAAGATCATACAATAATGTTGCACTACCATAAATATCATACAATATTTATGGTGTTTTCCATGTCATATGACATTTTATTTAGATATCATGGACGTATGCAAAAGACGGACCTATGTATCTAAGTTAAAGGTTTTGTTACCTTTCCTACCTTCCATTGTGATGTGCTCTCTATCTCCCATTTCTTTCTAAGGGTTACATGGATCATTAAAGTTTTCCTGACTTTGAAACTCTTTATTTACTTACCCCGCGTCCAATGCATTGGATGTGTACTCATTGTGGTTTCTCATGTTGATTTTATTTTCTATTTCTTTTGATGGCCTACGTTCTACTTCTCATTATGAGCATTTTCGAGCTACGTGAAAATTAGTTTCACTCTAATCCAATTAAAGGAGATGTCTCATCTTTTGGAACACTTTGCAAAATGGTTGTATTCATAGATGAGAACATTCATTACATTAAAAAGGAAATTAATTGTAGTTTATATTCCAGATACGAGTCCAATTATCAAAGTCAAGTCCAATAGAATTTGGATTCCATTTGTAGTTCAACTTATATGTGGGTAGAAGAGCAAGCATAAAAAAATTCTTCTATCTCGTTTTCCTCTAAAGTTTATATTTAATCCAATTATTTTTTTGGAGAGATAGGAATAACATGTAAGGTACTACAAATATGAAAGATAAGTTCCACATCAAACCTGATTCCCAAATAATTTTGGATTTTCACTTTTAGCAAAATAGAGGCATATCATAAATACAGAGGCAACAAACTCTTCATCAAAGACTTGGTTAAGGATATAAATTTTAATCGGTGCTTTTAGAAAAACAGGGGAATATTAGAGGTAGATCATAAATACACAAATAGATTAGAAGAAGCAATCTCTTCATCAGAGCCTTGGTTAAGGATGGGCCTTCAATTTTTTAAATTTATGTATTGTAAACAAAATAATGGTCTAGACGATGTGAAAAAAAAAATCCACTAGTTGATGGTAAATTTAAAAAAAAATAGTAGGTAAATTATTTATGTAGAATAATATAAGTTAATTCTTAGTTTGAAATACATAATTTAACAATTTAACATAACAATTTAAAAAATTACAATTTAACAATTTAACAAAACTCAGAAATCATGTACTGGCATAAAGATCATACAATAATATTATAGTGTCATAAATATCATACTACAATTTTGGAGTTTTCTATGTCATATGTCATGTTATTTAGATACCGTGGACCTATATATCTAAGTTGAGTTTTTTTTTTAATTTCCTATATTTCTTTGTGATGTCCTTTTTATCTACCATTTCTTTGTAAGGGATACATGGATCATTGTTTTCTTAACCTTGAAATTCTTTATTTACTTACCCTGAGTCCAATGCATTGGATGTGTACTAATTGTGGTATTCTCATGTTGTTTTTATTCTCTATTAGTTTTTATAACCTTGGTTCTACTTCTCATTATTACCATTTTCAAACTACGTGAAATTTAGATTCACTCTAATCCAATTAAATGATATGTCTCATATTTCAGAACACTTTGCAAAATGGTTGTATTCATAGATGAGAACATTCATTACATTAAAAAGGAAATTATTTGTAGTTTATATTCTATAAATGAGTCCAATTTTCAAATTCAAGTCCAATAAAATTTGGAAGTCAATTTGTCGTTCAATTTTTGTGTGGGTAGAAGTGCAAGCATAAAACCTTCTTCTATCTCATTTTCCTCTAAAGTTTATATTTAATCCAATTATTTTGTTGGATAGATAGGAATAACCTATAAGGTACTTCAAATATAAAAGAAAAAATCCACATCAAACCTTATTTACAAATAAGATCAGATGAAGATCTTAAATACAGAGGCAGATCAAAGGCACCAAGCACTTCATGAGAGATGTGGTTAAGGATATAAATTTGGATTTTCACTTTTAGTAAAATAGAGGCGTGTCATAAATACAAAGGTAGATCAGAGGAATAAAGCTCTTCATAAGAGGCCTGGTTAAGGATGGGCCTTCAATTGTGTAAATTTAGGCATTGTAAACAAAAGTATGGTCTGTAAGATACGAGAAGAAAAATCTCGTGACTGACAAGAAAAATCTCGTGATGAGTTGATGGTAAAATTTAATCCCGTGATTAGTTGATGGTAAAATTTTTAAACAACAGTAGGTGAATTATTTATGAAGAGTAATAAAAGCTAATTCTCAGTTTTAAACATGTAATTTAGTAATTTTACAGAACAATTAAAAAAATTTACAATTTAACAATTTAACATAAAAATTAAAAAAAATTACATTTTAACAAAAATACGAAATCATGTACTGCCATAAACATCATACAATAATCTTGTACAGTGCCATAAATATCATACAATAAATTTAACAAAAATAAGAAATCATGCACTACCATAAATATGACATAATAATATTGTAGAGTGCCATAAATATCATACAATAATTGAGGAGTTTTCTATGTCATATGACATGTTATTTATATAACATGGACCTATGCAAAATACAGATATATGGATCTAAGTTAAAGGTTTTATTTTATTTCCTATCTTCCTTTGTGATATCCTCTTTATCTCCCATTTCTTTCTAAGGGTTACATGGATCATTTAAGTTTTCTTAACCTTGAAACCCCTTATTTACTTACCCCGAGTCCAATGCATTGGATGTGTACTGATCATGGAGTTCTCATGTTTTTTTTATTTTCTATTAGTGTTGGTGGCCTTGGTTCTACTTCCCATTATTACCATTTTCCAGCTACATGAAATTTATATTCACTCTAGATAATCCAATTAAAGGAGATTTCTCATCTTTTGTAAAACTTTGCAAAATGGTTCTATTGATAGATGAGGACATTCATTAGATTAAAAGGGAAATTATTTGTAATTTATATTCTAGATATGAATCCAATTGTCAAATTCAAGTCCAATAAAATTTGGAAGTCCATTTGTAGTTCAACTTCTATGCGAGTAGAAGTGTTAACATAAAAACCTTAGATTATATCTCATTTACCTCTAAAGTTTATATTTACTTCAATTATTTTGTTGGAGAGATAGGAATAGCCTGTAAATTTTTGAGTTTGCAAAGGTTGAGAAGCAGAAAAGGAAGGCCAATGCATAGCAAGACAAATTTTATGATTTGTTTCTCTAGGTGAAATTTAAACTGCCATTAGTCTACGTATAGTATAGAGGAACCTAAAATCCAAGGGCCATTTCTAAAAACAAAATCGATATCACTCTGTATTGAAAAATCGAAAGGGAACTATTCATTTCCGTGGACATGGAAATTTGAAAAGGACTTATGCCTGCAGATAAAATATCCAATGTTTTCTTAATTAATCCCTCGAGGGTTTTATTATTACACTATTATGTAGTAAATATTTCCACCAGAATTTGGTATGTAGTTTGCATGATACAAAGACTTCTTTTCTGCATTTATGGACAGGAAATTATGTTTAGATACTTCTTATGTTTTCCTAACAAGAACACCTTAGAAGTTGCAATTTTTTTTGTAGTTTTCTAAGAGAAAGTTGCAGGAAGATTTTCCAAACATTTAAAAAATGTTTCAAAATATCAAAAAGGAGGGAAAGTCACCCTCTCTACATTGGAAAAACCATTTTATTTTCTCAGCTCAAAGTTTTTAAATACAAAATTTATTATCAAGGATTATTTTTAACTATAGGAAAATGGATTAGGGAAACAAACACACTATCCTATGGGGCTTAAATAAACAATCACATTTAGAATCAAAATTATTGATATAATTTCTATGCTATTGTTGGAGATGAAAATTCCACCTTGCACAAAGACCATATTTTATTTGAGATAGAATGATAAAGGAAGGGTTTTGCTTTTTTAGATAGAGAATGATAAAGGAATATTTTCGTTTTTTAAGTACTTGATTTAAAAGCATTATAACTGGCCCAAAGACTTACTTCATCTATAACCAACTTAAATTATAGGAAATTCAGAGTTCAAACCTACTAGCAACTAGGAGTAAAGGCTTAATTTAGAAAATTCAGAGTTCAAACCTACCAATAACATGCAGTTAAGGATTACTTTGGAATTCATAAAGATAGATTCCAAAACATGTTGCGACAATGATTAATGTCATGTGGAGATAATCATATTAGAATGAAATCCTCAAATGATTCAATTACAAGCAAGGAAACCCACAAATCTGTGACTTTAATCAAATCAATAAAAGAAACCCATGCAAGATTTTTTTATTTTTTGTGTTCTTTTCATTAATATAATAAACATTCTAAGGATAATAATATTATTTTCATAAAAAATATTAAAAAAATAAAATCAATATATAGATTTTATCTAGAGACAAACGCTAACAAAACAATTTACATTCATTACTTATGATTTGAAAGGAGAATTAAAAGCGGAAGAATACTTGGAACATAGACGAGATTTGAAATCACAATTATTGATACGATGGCTATGTTATTGTTGGAAATGCAAGTTCCACCTTGCACAAGGACCATATTTTATTTGAAATAGAATGATAAAGGAAGGTTTTTTTTTCGAGAAAAAGAATGATAAAGGAATATTTTCGCTTTTTAAGTGCTTGATTTAAAAGCATTATAACTTTCCCAAAGACACACTACATATATAACCAACTTGACTGCTAGGAAATTTAGATTTCAAACCTCCTAACAGCCTATATTTAAGGCTTAATTTAGAAAATTCGGAGTTCAAAACTACCAACAACCTACAGTTAAGGCTTACTTTGGAATTCATATTTATAGATTTGGGTTACAATAGATTTAACTAGTATTTCAGAAATACAAATAGTTAACTTTACAGTCGACCACCAACATGGAAAAACCATAGTATTAATTTCACAGAATAATGCACCATAAAAAATAGTCTTTTACATTGAACCACCTGCATGGAAAAAACAGTCTTAATTTCAGAGAATAATGCACCATAAAAAACAAGAACTTGAGCACCTACTTTTATACTCATTAGAATAATTATTTGAAGGAATAACCATGTGTCCAACTCCTCTACCTAAATTGGTATAATTGTTAGGTGGAGAGGTTTAGTCTCCATAGGTCTCATTGCTCAATCCGAAAAATTTTATAGACTTGAGAGCTACTCCAAATGCATTTCTCTAATTGAAAAAAAAAAATCTATGTTTTCTTATAAAAAATTATGTAAATAACCTCTAAGTTACAAATTATTCTGACACAAAGTTTTTAGTGGGGGTAGGGGTACCCAAAGCTTCAATAGATATAGAGCCATAGTTAGGGAGATTAATTAACAGGACTATGCACCAAGCTGATTTGTTGTAGAAGACCAAGCAAGTTCCATAGCAGATTCATTTACACTGATTCTCTGTGAAAGTAAGCGGCCCAAGAAAGAGATTAACTCGGAAGAAATATTCAGTTTTCAGAGGATCAGGAGATGTTTAGAATATATTTTTCTCCGCTATTTTTTTTTTTTTCAGTTGCTCATTCTCTTTAAAATTTTAGGAATTTGGTAGATCGAAATAAATCTAATTTCATAGAATAATGCACCATCAAAAATAATAACTTGAGAACCTACTTTTATAGTCATTACAATAATGTTTTGCAAAAAGAATAAAATTGAAATAGTACTTGGAATTGAGACGAGGAGAAAGAGAACGACTAGGAGGCATATCAGACAATGAGGAGGAAGAATGAGCATGCCAAGGACGCAAAATAGACCCCAGGAATCCTAAAAAAGTCATGCAAACACAAAAAAAATGAAATTAGTATTAAAACAAAAAAAAACAAGAATAAAAAAATATGAAAAACAAGAACTAGCTAACCTCACCTTTACCTTCGCTTGCTCCCCTATTGATCCGTGCTAGTTCTTGTGCAACACAAGCGAAAAAAAACCTAAAAAGAGAAAAAAAACCTAAACATCCCTCTACAATGGTCACCGCCAATAGAAAACTCGTAGTGCTCTCCAACGATAATGCAACACAAATTTGCTCGAAAGCTTCTTGCGGTCTCGGGGAAATTATATTTATAACAAAAATTTTGGCTGAAATTTTAAACAAAGTTCGAATGAAATTTTATTACCAGTTTTCCTATCTCCAACCATAGATCTCGTTGCCCACACCGTCAATGGTAACAGAAAAAATAGTTCGGCCGAAGTAATTTCAAAATTTCAGCCGAAATTTCTAAAATTTTAGTGAAACATCCTAAAATTTTGGTTGAACTGTTGGGAGAGTGAAATTTTCGGACGCGTTTCTCACGGAAGTGTAACCCAGCTTTGGATATTTACCCATATGTTTCCTCATATTTTTATAACAATTATATATAAGTGAGTTAACCAATGATTGAGGTTTAATTGAATACATTCTTTGAGTATATTTTTTTAATGTTAAAATGAGTTTGAGAGATCTTGGGATTAGTTAGATATCTTGAGATATTTATGGATGTAGAGAGTCCAAAATATAGGAACAATTGGGGATTTTTTGGATTTGAACAAATTTATGGTTCAAAATCCTATTTGTACGTATGCCCATGAGACATGAGTGCAAGAGAGGAATTGAGAGGGAGAGCCGGGAGTAGAGGGGATTAAGTGTGGAGGAAAATTATGGCAAAAAGGGTAGAGAGTGGCCAATCATATGTCAATCATGCCTACGTGGGTACAATGTAAATGTATGTAACTATACAATCATGTGAATATTTATAGAAATTGAAACCCTAATTTGAGTGTTCTGAAATTTGTGAGAATCCAAAGACTCTATTTTTTATTGTGTGGAATTGTATCTGTATATATTATATCAAATTCCAATTTGATGTGGACATGTTACATATAAGATTAGGAGGGATTAGGTGTGCAAAGAGTGCACATGAAGTGTGCATTAAAGTTGCAGTTTTTTAATTGATAAGCTTAGGAAGAAGATCAACTTGGAGGAGAAACAAAATAATGCTAGATTAAAGCTTTTTACAGTCATATCAAAGGATCATTGATCATTGATCAAACAATGTGATAAAAAATCTAGGATATCAGTGGGTATATAAGTGGAATCCAATATAGGTATACTTGTATTCAGACCTTACACATTTAACTATTTGGAAGTTAATGTTAGGGTAGTGGATATGATGTGGGTAGACCTTTCTCACTATTTGTTCTAGTTAAGATACACATGTATTATACACAGTGAGTGCCATTTGAAAAAATACAATTAAATAGCCTTACTAACTACAATGATCATCATGTAGTACCCTAAGTGTTAATGTTTTCCATATACTTCCTGTCACATTATATAAGGGAGAGCACGTGGGTGGATGTGTATCCAACGATTCCCTCCCACGTACACCTTGCCACATGAAATCACATGGGAAAGAGATGGATTCGACCTTGGGCATTTTTCGACCCATAGGATCACTAGAGATGATCTGACTGTAACCTTTCTCACTTACTAACCCTAATATCGCCCCAGTCCATATACGTCGTCTTGTGGTGGTTAATAGTTTAATTTTCGTTGTTTGGCTCTTAAACACTCAGACTCGTTTCGTGGTCACCTGGTTTAAAGGTAGGTGAACTTTGATGGAAGAGAGTCACCAGGTTGTGATGCAGGAGCATAGATTCCTAAACTTGCCAGGAATATTGAGTTTTGAGTTTTTATATAATGTCACAAAAAAGTGATTAAATTAGTGATACCTTTGCACCCAAGGGTACTTTTGTTTCCAAGCACCATAGGTGCTGCTCACACTCAGGTAAAAATGTCAATTCCATGATTTATTCTGCGTAAATTAATAGTATTTAAGGTTTTGTTTTATTATTTGTTATTGTATTTTCCCTACTAATTATTTCTGTATATAGTTTTCATATGTTTCGGCATACCCCAAGCTTGGGAATGCACAAATATACCACAACTAGGACCCTTATAGTCTAGCTTCTGGATTTAACCAGGTAATTCGATTCTCCTTTGTTTTCAAGTGGTCATGTTAATTTTGATCGTTTTCCTTTTGAGGTGGTTAACATTTATGTAGAGTTATTATAGGTATGTCAAAAAACTAAAAGGTGGTTGAAAATGGCACCAGTTTCTCAGGCTTCATGATTAACAGAACCACAGGGTAAGTACTATACATTTACTCTAAGGTCATCTATCTAGCTTACACCGAATTGGGTAAAGTGATTCAAACTAGTGATCACACTTTTGTTTTCATTTTTACACACAGCATGGCTGGGAGGAAGGTTCCCCTACCTTCTATTATTCATTTGCCATCAGTTACTTCCATACACTGAGTAGCTTAGAGCTTTTCACAAGTAAATAATTCTTTAGTAAAATGTTATTCTAGGGAATCGTAAATTTGTTGCTTATTTGCAAGTCTTGAATTGATTGTGTTTCCATAAATTTCTCATGTTGATAATGTGTACAAGTATAGTGACTAGGATTTCATTTCACTTCTCCTTCCTTTTGCGTTACTCGCTTTTCCTTCTAATCAATGCATCACTCCTCGATGTCGGTTGCACATTTTTCCACATTCATGAAGCCACAACCAAAATATTCTGATTGGGGTTCTTCCCTATATATTAGGAACCATATATGTTGGCTTTAACTATTGATTGGTTTTATAATTTAGTTAGAGGCATATTCACCAAGAGGAAGACTCTATTTTTCTTGTATATGTATTTTAAAAAGTGGTGTCATACCCACATTAATATTATGATCATATTTTTTAATTTGGTACCGGATTTTATGGTTCATTGTGGCGAATTACTTGTTTTGGTGCATACCTCCACAGTTTTTTTATGTCTCATGTTGCTATTAAAAAACCAACCATTAGGGGTGTTTTGAGTTCTAAAATGGGCCTCCTAAGGAAATCAAAAAATAATAGTGGAAATAATAATATTATTTTATTACAACATCAAATTTTAGAGGGAAAAAGAGGAAAAACCATTTTTTCAACTCGTATTTTCAAGTTATCTCCCTATGGGTTTACTCAAATTTCGAGCGGAAACACTCATTGGATGCATAATTTTATTTCTCATCCAATGAGTACCCATGTTGCATACTTTCTATGGACCCTGCTACACGAAAAATGAGAAATACATGAAAAACGTGATTGCAGACATGTTTTTTCATGTATATCTCATTTTTTGTGTAGTACGGTCCATCAAAAGTATGCAACATGGGTAATCGTTGGATGAGGAATTAAATTTTGCATCCAATGAGTACTCCTGCTCGAAATTTGAGAAAAAAATTAGGGAGATAAGTTGAAAAAGTAGTTTTATTATTTTATTATTTTTTAATATTTTTACTTTTTTACTCTAAAAATTGTGAATCAACCCACATGGTTAACATCATCATATTTAATCCTATTGTTTCTTATAAAGTTTATTCTTTTTGTACATTTTTCTTAGGAGGCCCATTTTAGACCTCAAAATTCCCCTAATGTATCATTTTTTTTATGTTTAATTCAAGATTTCTGAAGTTAAATTTTGGGTTATGACCGTTCTGTACCTGTAGTGGATCATATATTTTCCTAGATTTGAACTTAATTTTATCTCTATTATTACCAATTATTACCATGTATAGACTCTCTATGGCTATAATTAATGGGTTGTAATACTATATTTTGTATAATATAAGAGTTGTGCATTCATATCTCGGCTTTGTATGGAATGTTTAATAAAATCATAAAATATGAGATGGACAATTTAACTCATCTATTAGGCTTGTTTACATTATGTGTATGATACTAGATAATGACTCTATTTACCCTTAGATGCACATGTATAACCCATTTCGTCCGGGTTTACCAAGGTTAATTTTGTAAAACTTCTATGAAACCTCTTTGTACTTTTATACAAACTAGGGATTAACTAATACCACCAAGGATGATATTTCTCTATATGAATTTTATTTAGATTGTGCACAATTGGTTTCTATATTCCTAAATATATTACGTGAAATTTCTTCCCCAAACTGGCATAAATGGTACAATATCACTTAAATTCGGTGCTAGGATGAATTTCTTAAAGCCAGAACATAGTCCTCTAGTTTTGAATATATCATAGATTGATTTCCTACCTTTTCTAAAGGAAAATAGTTGGGGAAATATCCCCTGCTGTAAAAATTTATAGTTTTCTTTTAAAGGCCTCCTATCTTCAATTTTATCTTCTTTGACTAGTGATAATTGACACCATCCTATTATATTTTTACTCAGATTTATATAAGAACCCCCTTAACTATAATTTCCCTCCATCGCTATCTAGTTTCATTCATCTAGCCTTACATAATTCCTTAGATAATAACAATTCATTAAATGTAATAAACATGTTTTCTACTCTTTGGATCTAGTGTTGTGAGAAGCTAAGTTTTCACGTTTTCTTCCTACTGCTCCAGGGTTTATGGTTTAGGTAGAGTGTGATTCGTGACTAGCACCTGTGAATTGTTAAAAAATAAATACATATAATTACATACAGTAGGATTTATTTATTCTGCCACAATCATTCATACTACATACTACAACATCTTGGGAGCGCATGGACAATTTTATTCTTTATGAATGCATAATTTTCAATCTCGTTTAAGCTCATTTCCACTACGTTAAACACCTAATCTCATTACTCTAAGAGTTAGCCCATAAGGGTGTTTATATAAGATTTGCATGAATCAGAACAAATAGACACAATAAATATCTAAAATTCTAAATTGTAAATTATAATTTTGAATATTCAAGCAATATACATGCTAGACATAATAAAATCCAAGTCCATTTAAACACAGTTTCTATTCTACTATTAGCAATATTCATAGCCAAAGAAAAAATACTAAACAACATACCATTTCCATCAATTAAATGCTACAAAAAAAATTATACGGGAAATAAAATAAAGTTCAATCAAAAATTTTGAGCATAAGCAATCCAGATTATCTTGGAAAGAAAAAATTTAGATCAAACCTTTAATTCTCACCTCTGGTTCTCCCCGAGCTAAGATCCTTTCCCCATAATCAACAACCCCTTGTTGTTCTAGTATAGGCATTTTTATGCCTCACTTCCTTAAAATACTTTCCTTAGCAACGTCCCACGTTTCTGGGGTTTGGCAATCCCCATAGCCTAGGATTTTCATAATTTTTTACAAAAGTATACCTTTTCCCTTAAAGCCCACCTTTTCCCCTACAGTGCTTAATTCACCCATTTCCAGTGTTTTTCCCCCACACTAGGTGTTTTTTTATATTTTTCTGTCCCATTATAATCAAATCATGTTAATTAACTCCTAAGGGTTTTTAGGAGTAATTAAGTGAATTTTATTTCCAAACTATCCATCCACATTAGATTTCATATTGGAATAATGATCTCATTAATTCACATGTTCTTTTCCAAGAAAATCCTTCAAAGTGTTAATCTTTACTATTAATCAAATCTATTATAGACATCATCATAGCTACTCCATATATTATTTTATGGATTCCTTGCCATTACTAAAAATACTTCAATATACTAAAAGAATATTTACGTGAATATAGAGGGGTATTAGATCTTCCACCTCTAAAAAAAATATTGACGTTCTCGGTGCTTATTATTCTGCCAACTCATTTAGGAATAGTGTTGGACAGGTTTCCTTCATAATATCCTCACATTCCCAAGTAGCCTCTTCAGGTGGAAAGTGCCTCTAATGCACTTTAACTTGAGCAACAATTCCATTCCAGAGCACGGTCTCTTTCCGATCCAAGATACAGAGTGGCTCTGGCAGAAATTCTCCTCGGGGTTCCACTTGTATCAAATTCCATTCAACTACATTTAAAAGATCATGAATATATTTTTTAATAATGATACATGAAATAAATTATGAACTCTAATATGACTCGGTACATCCATTTGGTATGACACTAGACCAACTTGGTCTAAAATTTGAAAAGGCATGCGGAATCGCAGTACTAATTTGGCACAACTACTAGCACTCAGAGTAATTTTTAGGGGTTTTACTCATAAATACACATGACCTCCAATTTTGAATAATTTATGAGTCTTCTTTCTGCCTACATAACTTTTTTTTTCTGATATTATGTTGTTTTAATGTTCTGCCTTCTCTTCTGCACTATTATTTCCATTTCCTATAAGGCTTCAGGTCCAAATATAAACGTATCCTTTGAATGTCCCCAACTAAGTGGTGTAGGGCACATTTTTCCATATAATGCTTCGAAAGGAATCATTTTGATGGAGCCTTGATAGTGATTGTCGTATGTAAATTCTTCTAAATGCAGAAACTCCTCCCACTTTCTAGGTTTATCCATGACATACATCCGTAGAATATCCTCTATGATTTGATTCACCCTTTTAGTTTGTCCTTCCTTTTTAGGATGATAAGCAGTGCTAAAATTTAATTTGGTTCCAAAACCCCCAAAATATATTTCCAAAAATTTGAGGTAAATTTAGCATCTCTATCTCACACTATCAGTTTTGGTATACCATGTAGTCATAAGATTTATTTCATGAAACTAATGGAAATTTTTGCAGTCCCAAAGGTAGACTCTACTGATATAAAGTGTGTCGCTTTAGTCAATTTTTCTACTACTACCATGATGGAATCATTTTGATACTTTGTCTTTGTAAACCTATTATAAAATCCAATGAGATCACCTCCCACTTCCATTCTGGAATGGGTAATGGATTCGGTAATCATGCGGGATGTTGGTGCTCCACTTTTTCTTCTTGACACTCTAAGCATTTTGCCAATAATCTATTACATCATTCCTCATACCTGGACAAAAAAAATTTTTTCTTAATGTTGTTACCATTTTCTGGTACCCTAGGAGACCAACATATGGTCTCTTGGGATATTCATCCAGTATCATATGTTTCAACACAACCACATTAGGAATATACAATATGTTTTGGTAAGTTAATAATACTTCCGTATTTTTGGCATTTCCCAGAACTTCTTTCTATTGTATTTTCAACTCCATTTCTTAGTATTGGGGACCTCTTTGTAAGGCTTTTTTCACCTACTCTTCAAAATCTATTTCCATGCTTCTTCCAGTGCTTGTTATCAAGGAATGAGCATGTCTACTTATTGCATCGGATTTTTTTTTTTTCCTTGTGTATTATTTATATCAAATTCAAACTGAAAAAGAAAGGCTAACCACCTTACATGTCTCGTATCTAAATTAGGTTAAATAAAGAAATATTTCAAGATGATATGATCGGTTACGAAGACAAATTTCTTTCCTAGTAAATAATTCCTCCACATTTTCAGAACGTGTATTACAACAACTAATTCTATATCATATACAACATAATTTGTTAATATTTTTTCAGCTTCCTTGACTCATAAGATATTAGAGAATTTTCTTGTAGTAACACACCCCCAAGTCCCTCTAAGCAAGAATCCATGCACACAGTAAATTCCTTGTTTTTATATGAAAATTTTAAAGTAAGATGTATTGTCAAGGTTTATTTTTAATTTGTCAAAGTTTTCTTAACATTTGGCTATCCACTCAGACTTTACTCCATTATTCTACAAGGAGGTGATGGGATAAGATGGTTTTGAAAATGCATCCACAAATGTTCAATAATATTCATCGATCCCCATATATGAGTGAACTGCAGATATATCTTTTGGTCTAGGCCAATTCATGATGGCTTTAACTTTCTTAGGGTCCATTGTTAACCGATATCTGGACATAATATGTCCTAAGTACTGAATTCTAGTTTTATAAAACTCACATTTGTTGATTTTCGCATAAATTTTATTCTCTCTTAATGTCTCTAACACAAATTTGAGATGTTCTTGGTGCTCTTCTTCATTTTTAGAGTACACTAGGATTTCATCTATGAAAACTAACACAAATATGTCAATATATTTGTGAAGAACAATATTCATTAGACACACAAAGGTTGTGGGTCCATTAGTGAGACCGAAAGGTAACACCACGAAATTGTAATATCCATACTGAGTTCTAAAGGTTGTTTTGTGGATATATTCATCTTTTATGTGTAGTTGATGGTAACCAGTTATTAGATCAATATTTGAAAAGACAATTTCTCCCCTCACTTGATCAAACAAATCATCAATCTAGAGTAAGGGATATTTTATTTTTTATGGTTAACTTATTCAACTGCTTATAGTCGATGCACATTCTATATGCACCATATTTTTTCTTAACAAACAATACCATTGTTGCCCATGGTGATACACTAGCTCTGATATAGCCGTTATCTAGAAGCTCCTGTAGCTTCATTTTCAATTCTAGTAGCTCTGGTATACTCATTCTATATGGGGCTCTAGACACAAGAGTAGCACCTTGTACCAAGTCAATAGAGAAATCTATATCTCTATGAGGGGGTAATTTGGGAATTTTCTCTAGAAAGACATCCTGAAGTTCTCTTATCACGAGTAAGGTCTCTGACATTTTTTTCTGTTTCCTACTCATTTCTTTCCACATGAACCATGTAAACTTGAGATCCTTTCCTTGTTTTTATTTTTAGTTGTAAAGTTCATATTTTTCTAACTGAGACTGGTTTTCGTTTTCCAGAATTCTCCCCATTATTCCCTTTTCTTCTTATGCTTATGTGATTTAGAATCTGTTTTATCTCATTCTTCAACACTTTCTTACTTTTCTGACATTGTTTTCGCCTCTCTCTATTTCAATATTCTAGTTCTACACTTTTTTAGATGGATTTTTTTGTCACCGTTATCATACGTTCTTGCTTCTCACTCACCTTCAACAACCACTCATTGATGCTCCCGATTTGTGCTAATTCTTGCTTCAAATTCCTTATGGTTTCTAAAACCTCAAAATTGGGGTTAGAGGTGGTGCCTCCCCCTCCCAATTCAACATACAATTCCTTCCCGTCTGACATGGTTGGAGGCAATTTACCAACAATATTGCAATAGTCAGTTTTATTTATGTACCTTACAAGACAATACAATTATGTTATTAGTATTCTCATATTTATAATTTACTGATATAAACAATAAGATAATATATCTATATTTTTTTGTAACTGTGGTGGGCCAATTTAAGCCCAGTGTTAAATGAGGGCTCTGATACCCCTTTCCATGTACCTACATTACTCATAACCATCAATATATATATATATACAACACACACTTCAATGGTAAAATACACACCTATGCATTATAGTTTTCACTTTAATATACTCCAATTTGTGTGATTATTTATCACGTTTTACACATTCTTTTAATATTTCTACCGCTCCTATATTGTCTTCAATGCAAGTCCATCACATTATGTTATGAATAATAAAATAATTTTAATACTTTTATACTCACCCTATTAGCTAGCTCGGTACTTTATCCACATGTTACCTGTTATCACTCTAGTAAATCTTTTGTTGTGAGATTTTTGGTTTTTAGTTAAGAAAACTAGAGGTAACCATAGACCGACCTCAAAATCTAGGATCTAGCCTTCCTAGGGTTCAGAGAGGGCTCTCTCTATAAAATTTAACTTTGTTTTTAATTATGGTTTTAGGCTAGTTATGATTGTGCAGCTTTGGTTTGGTTTTGATTGATTTGGTGGGAAAAATCACTTGAAGGGATGGATAGTGGGAAATCTATTTGTCCATTGGGCTAACGAGTCAAAATCAAGCAAACAAAACTAAGATAAAGGCCAAAAATTCAAATGTTTTTAGGGCAAGATAGATAACCCTTGAAGATCTTGCAAAGTTGTTTTTGTGAGGTGGTATGATCGGGATAAAGGGAAATTAATAATCTTTTGATCCGGAAAAAGGAAGTAGTAGGTAGAGGTAAAACGAGAGAGGGAGAAATTAGTGGTTCCCTACACTGGAAATCAGAGGAAAACATAGAAATGATAACTAGTTAAAAACAGGGTGCTCTTAACAAATCCTATAATAATACTCCTAGTTATTCATTCAAATTTAGAACAAACATAGATGGATGCATGTAAAAATGAAAGATAACAATGAAAATTTTGGAAAATACTTCACTCCAAATAGCTCATCACATGAATCCTAAAGTATGATGCTAGTTGGTTTGATCCAGTCTCCTACTCAAAATTTGAGACACAAAAGCCTTCAAGTCCAACAAAAATGACTGTAACAATCTCCAGCAATTTTATTCCACACAAAATACTTCTAAAGATGAAGTATTTATACATAATTGTTTACAAAATATCCTAGAATGTTTAGGAATTATCTAAAGGAAAATAAAAATATCTTTACAACAAAATAGAGAGAACTACTTAACAAATCAGCAAGTTGTCCTATCTATCCAAAAGAAATAGAAACTAATTTAGGATAAGAAGCAGCTCGCTGCCTTGGTGTCCTCCTTGCTAGCTTTAGATATTTTAAATTTGTTTTGGAATCTGATCTGCCTTGTGTGATACTATTTTTTTGATTTTCTTTATTCACTAATACTCTCTAAAGTTGGATTCTCTTTAACCATAGTCAAAATTGTTTACTATAGTAAAAATATGTTTTGATTGTAAATCAGCAAACAATATTTTCCTCCTTTCATCTGTATTTCTTTTATCTTTCATAGTAAATCTGTGAGTAATTGCCAATCCTCATTTTTAGGAATTTGTATCTTTTTTAATTTCCGAAAATTTTACATCAGCTTCAGTGTATCTCGCAAAAGTTGACTTGATGACAAACAAGTTTTTGATTTCATGCTGTAAATAGAATAAGTCCTAAAAACTTTTGAGTAAGAAATTTCCTGTTGGAATGCCTTGTGCTTGTGGTTTATTTACCTGTTCCTTTACAAATTCTTTCATCTTCTTATCATAGTCATTTTGAGGCATCAATTTATCATTAATAACCATAATTTCAAGCAGTCTTTTTTGCCTCAAATTTGTAAACTTGACCATAAACCTGGTTATAGCAGTATTCATATTCTCACACTTTTCTTCTAGTTGCTTCATTAGATTCTTCTTTGTAATAACTTTCCTAATTTCTAGGATAGTTTCAGTTTTGTCAGTAATATTGAGTTCTTGTAACTCTTTTCTATTTTTGTTCTTAAGGAATGTCATCAGCTTTAAAGCTTGACCTGGTTTGTCAGCCAATTCACTTTGAGTCTTTTGGATTTCTTCTTGGGCTACTAGTGATAATTCCCTTTGCCAAAAAATTGCCTGAATTGAAGGCCACACATCATGGATGGCTTCAATGACATGGTTCCAAAGGTAGTTTTTTATGTATGGTGAAAATGTGAAGTTGGGTTACACTTTTTGCCCTTTTTTGAGAAAAAATTTTCATTTTTTTCGGTTTTTCAACTTTCTGCAAACTATAACAATTTTTCTGTGTAGAATTTCATTTTGCGGTAAAAATAAAAGTTGTGAGAAATTTTGTTAGCTTTATATTACTTATTTTTTGAAATTTTTTTATGCAAATTTGATATGTCAACTTAGCGTTTCTTTGAGTGTGTGTTTCTTAACAATCAAATAATTCATAAGAAGTCATGTTATGTGGCAACGTTGTATTCATTGAAAATTTGTGTTTTTGAAAAAACAAAATGTCTTACAACAATCTAGACAGAGTCTACTTTGGTTTCGTCATATTTACAAAGCAAATGGATGCATATCATAATTACTAGAATTTTCTGAACTGGTCCAATACGAAAAACTGCGTATTTTTGATATGTTTCGCGTGGCAACAAATTTCTTAACATACAAGTTATAAACTAAAAATCTAAAAGCTACTCATTACAGTCAACGGACCAATGTAATGCCCCATAATTTTTTAGATTTTTTTTACAATGTATTTTGGGAGATACAAAATTTTGATTTCACTGAATCACGATGACCCTCAAAAATTGTTTGCACTCATTTTATTAGAAAAATAATTAAAATTAATAAACGTTTACGAAATTCCATAAAATTTATATTTCCTGAAAGTAGATTCAATTTTGAAAATGCTTGTCTTGGTTCCGACAGTTAATTAACAAGTTTTCATGGAGTTTAATCAGTCCAAAGTTGCAGAACCGTTTTCAGAGCTTGGCTCTGCGTAATCGGTGACGCGTTAGTTCGGCCGAACTATTAGCCACAGTTCGGCCGAACTATGTTTTCCGATTACGGGCCGCTAAAACTAACGGCTTAATAGTTCGGCTGAACTTTTTATCAAAAGTTCGGCCGAACTATTGTGCAATTCTCCGTCGACCGGAAATTTTTGTGGAGCCCCCTACAAAACACACATTTCGCGTCAATATAAATTGCCGCGAAATGAGTCACAATTTTCGCACATTTCGCACTTCATTTCATTCTACAACTTGGTTTGAATTCAAAAAAATTTCTTCAAAGTCTGGGTTTGAAAAATTTTTTGGGAAGACATTTTTTGGAGGCGGCGTGATTTTTCTTGGAGGTTCAAAATTTGAGTTTAAAGAACAAGACATTTTTTTGGAGGCGACTTGATTTTTCTTGGAGGTATGTAAGTGTTTTGTGTTGAAATAAATCTTTTGAGCTTCTTTGTACAAAAAATTTTCTTCACATTTTAGAGGCAGTTTGATTTTTCTTGGAGGTATGTACGTGTTTTGGATCAAGGATTACGTATTTTTTAGAAAATATTTTTTTAAATTAAATCTTTTGTGATATTGTTTGTAATTGAGTTATTGTCTAATTTTTTAAAGGAAATTTTTTGAACCTCATACTCTATTATCATGGGAAATCGAAGAACTTGTGTGAGAAAATATGATAGAAAAAGAAACCCTGAAGAACGTAGAGAAGAGATGAGACAATATCGCAAAAGAAAGTTAGAAGCTCTCTCAAATATTAAAGAGGAAAATCAACCTCAAGCAGAAATTGAAGAAGGTATGTAAATGTAAATATTACATGATCTATTGATATATATTTAAAATTTTCCTAATATAAAATATGAAGCTTAATTTTTATTTGATGAACTAGTTTGAAAAATATTTTGTTTGATGTAAACAGACACAGATATTCCTCAAAATATTGAAGAAGAAAATCAACCTCAAGCGGAAATTGAAGCAGGTATGTAAATGTAAATATTATGATCTATTGATATATTTTTAAAGTTTTCCCAATGTAGAATGTGAAGCTTAATTTTTATTTGATGAACTAGTTTGAAAAATATTTTATTTAATGTAAACAGACAAAGATACTCCTCAAAATATTGAAGAAGAAAATCAACCTCAAGAAGAAATTGAATCGGGTATGTAAATGTAGATATTATGATCTATTTATATATTTAAAATTTTCCTAATATTTATTGACATATTTATTAATTTAGTTATTTATTGAATATGTACTATTTTTTCGAATATGTACAGATGAAATCACTATCGATAATGAGATGTTAGAAAATGTCGACACTCACACACATGGAGATAAAAAACCTGACTATATTATCCGATATCGTGTCGATAAAATTTTGGAATTGTTTTTCAAACCTGAGCAAGTGACAGTTCAAGCTCAAATATTGAAAGGTCTCCTATCATCAAGGAAATTAAAAGAAGCGACGACACTATTGGGTATTCGAAAATCAACCAAAGATAAAAAAATGAAAGAAGAGGTGATAAAAAATATGAGTAGTGTTATAGAGTCAATTAAGAGATCTAGAGATAAAGAGGTTTCAAATATACGTAGAGGAATACAAATAGCAATGGTTTCACCAAGTACTCAAGAGAACCGTTTGAATCTAACATCTATGGCACGAGCACTGGGAACCTCGCGAAAAACTCTGCACAAACATCGAAAATTTCGACTGCAAATAGACGTAAAATGATGAACTCGCTTGTTGGAGAGCTATTTGTAGGCAACCATACAAAGATAGACTTGGAGAAGATGTTAAAAAAATAATATATGAATATTGGAAGAACAATTTGCGTGTTTCACCGACTGCAAGACATGTGATGCGAAGAAGAATAGCATGAAATCAATACGAAGAACATGAAAAACATCTCTTGGAAACCACTCAAATAGAGTTATTCAACAAGTTCAAAGAAGAGAATCGTCAAATTCAAGTTTCACTCAGTGCTTTTGTTCAACTAAAACCATGGTATGTAAAACCTATCACCGTACGCGACACTTGTTGTTGTCGTTATCATGTGGAATTTGAGTTATATTATGACACATTCCTTGATTTCGGTAGAACATTATGGAAGGATTCACCTCCTCCTTCCACTATCCGTGAATTCATATCTCAAATTCTATGTGAAAGAGAAAGCGATGAACTATTTTACAAAAGAAATGTGTTGGTGGTAAAAAATGCGATGATTGTGGAAATTTGACTAAATTTCAAAACAAATATCGTATTGATATAAATGATCAATCATTGTCCAACATGAAAGTGAAATGGAAGAGATACGAATATACCAGTACATCGATTCAAGGTGCGCATAGTGTTAAAAGAATCGAATTACGAGAAGACGAAATTTTTCTAATAGACTTTTTGAGAAAGTTTGAAGCAGAAATTTACAAATACACCATGCATTCCCATAGAGCTCGATGGCAAGACTTGCAATTCAAAAAATCTCGTGAATTTTTTCCACCACGAACCATTTTGTCAGTGATTGATTTTGCAGAAAACTACACATTTGCTCCACAAAAAGAAATTCAGAGTGAATACTATCACTCTGACCAAGTCTCCATGCTCGTCCATATTCTATATAGACATGCTGAACAAAATATCGATCATATAGAAAGCACGAGTGAAAATCGACATATCATTAAAGAATATCACTTTTATATCAGTGATGATCGTACACATGATACATGTTTTGTACAACATTGTTTTGGAAAAAATTATGATTCATTGAAAAATCGTGGAATAACATTCAATGAACATTGGATATGGTCAGACGGATGCGCAGGTCAATTCAAATCTGCACGATCATTTTTTTGGTTGTGTCGTCTTCATAAGAAAACCTCCATTAAACATTGTTGGAATTTCTTTGAGACTGGCCATGGAAAAGGAGAACATGACGGTGTAGGAGCATGCATAAAACGAGTACTTCGAAGATATCAAATGAACCACTTTGCACGCCGACTTGCGAACGCTGAAGAAGTTGTTCAATGGTGCAAAAATGCTCTAAGCCATGAAATTAACCCATCACGAGAAGTGCAAAGGTACATTCAATTTAATTTATATTGGTAATCTAATTTTAAACATTGTACATTTATCATGCAATGATTATTTTTAATTGTATTTTGATATCATATTTACAAATTCTTTTTCTAATTTTCCATATAAAGGTTTTTCTGGCATATTGGAATCGGAGACGTAAATAGATCAATTGGAAATGAAGTTAGAACAATAAAAGGGACTCGAAAATTGCATTCAATTCAAATAAAATTGTCCACAAATGTGTTTGCATTGGATAAAAGAAAATATTCTTGTTTTTGTGATGTTTGCATAGACAACACAAAATCCAATGACGTCTGTGAAAACAAAATGTATGTGAACGATTGGAAACATACAGAGCTAAATACAAAGGGAAAAATGTCTGTTGCAATGATTGAAGAAATGGAATCAAATGAAACTACAATATCATCCGATGGTGATCGAGTTTCTGATCTTGTTAGAGAAGGTAACATTTGAATTACTTTTTAATGATTTAAAGATTTACAAATTTAAATTTAAATATGCATAATTAAATGTTAAATTTATTTTATTGTGCAGGAGATGTTTTTGCTGTAATTGCACCTATTGACAACGATGAAAATGTGAAATATTATTTGATGCGTTGCACTGAACAAAAAATGAAATTATTACAAGACTATAATGATCATGGATTTCAGTATGACAAAGGGTCTATTATACTGAAAGGTTATTTTTTCAAACAAACTCGTCAAAGTGGAGACTTTGTTTACTTCGAAGACTATGAACCTGATTCCATAAGTTGTCAATATAGTCACTTGGTGTGTGCAGCACGCATAAAGTTGATAGAAGTTCAATCAAATAAAAAATCAAATATTAAGAAATGTCAAATGTCAAAATCCGATCATGAACGGATTATTGAGGATGGAATTCCATTAGAATTTTTTTGACTGAAGTGTCAGGACAACAATTTATTATCTTTTAAACCTTTCAGTACTCAACTAAAAATTGAACTGCTTATGTTATTTGTGGTTTGCAAATGTTACAAATTGTTTGGGTACAAACACGTGCTCTAGTTTCCACTGAAAATAGTTTTTCTATACATGTGCATTGATTAAAAATGTTAAATATGTATTGGATATATATATTCTAGAATGAAATTAATTGTTCTTGTATATTCATTGTTTTTGTATATGTTCTCCGACCATATGGTACAAATTATTTCACTTTATTTTGTAAAGTCAGATTCGGTCCCCATATGGCCTAGCCTCCAAGGGACGAGATAACAAGTGGTTGTCCCCACTTGCCCGAATCTCGGCTTTTAAGTACAATTTTACTGTTTATGTCGAGCATCTTACATGATGTCCTAGCCAAAGATAGATTCTCTTTGTTTCAAGTTTCTAGTAAAAGTTGTCACTGAATGCCCTGCTCGAACTCTTGTAGTAAACACCATACCTCATCTCTCTTGCTCTCCAATATTATTAGGTTTAATTATTATAACACAAAAATTGTTCTACATTATCAATAATTTTTTGCGCTTAAAGTAAAATCAATGAACACTATTAATCCAATGTCTTTACAAGTAATGTACCATCATACATGCAATTATATCAAATTAGAAATCAACATATACAATGAAATCAATGGGGATTGTCTTGTTGCAAGTAACATAATTTAAATTTACCATATGTGCAAATGTAGGTTGAAACCATCCAAAACTTTAAGTCTTAAAACCCTTTCGATTATATATTGTGCATCATTAAAACATTTAACATTTAAAGTTCATTAAATATCACATGCAAAATGTAGATTGAAACCATCCAAAACTGGAGTTTTAAAAACTTCACATGCCATGCCAATTATAATTCAACAATCCAACAAAAACATTTAACAAATTAAATATCACATGCCACACTAAGACGACCACAATAAGAGGATTGGTGCACTTCGTTTGGAAGGAGTCAATATATGTCGTATTGGAGCGATTAGACAGAATTCGAAAAGGAAAGAGCTTGAACCAATTCAAGCAGACCCAGGATCGAATTGTTCTATGGAGATTCATGAGAAGAGATATGTGAAAATCATTGTTAAGCCATGCCAATTATAATTCAACAATGCAACAAAAACATTTAACAAATTAAATATCACACACCAAAGTCATTTCAAGTTTTTGATAAAAGTTGTCGCCGAATGACCTACTAGAATATTATAAATACTAACTTTGTAAGATCATTTGGCATTCGGAAAAATTCGAAAGTCTTAGACTGTCAATCAATTTAAAGTATCATTCACCATAGGGAGTGTAAAATATTCAATGTAGGTTGGTGACGATGCTCACTCCTAGCTTGAAGCAGCGCCAATGACCGATTCTTTAATGAATTCCAATGCACTAGACCAACGTTGGTTCAACCTACTTGGTTTTTCACGCAAGAAATTCCAAGGATGGACTTTCTAGACAAACTGCTTAAATTGAAAAGCTTGACATGGAGATACGACAAGGTGAACAAAGACTTCAGGAACTCTTTATGGAAAGGGCTCACTTGAAGGAAATAAGCACCACGTTGCAGGGTAAAGTCAAGAACATGGAAGATAAGATCAAGAGGGACTTTCTTGATCCGAAACCTATTGGTTTGAAGAAAGAAAATGCATGTGTTGGCACACTTGGAAAATAAGATGACCACACTAAGAGGATTGGTGCACTTCGTTTGGAAGGAGTCAATATATGTCGTATTGGAGCAATTAGACAGAATTCGAAAAAGAAAGAGCTTGAACCAATTCAAGCAAGCCCAAGATCAAATTGTTATATGGAGCTTCATGAGAATAGATATGTGAAAAACATGCTGTTAAGCCAAGGGCTAGTTCGAAAAACATATTGGAAGAGGAAATGTTGAAGAAGATTGCGAAAGTAAGGCACAAGACAAGGAGGAATGATGATGAAAGTTCCTTGGACTTGAGATTCATGTCTACAACCGTACATGGGAAAAAGTTCTCTGCTTTGATAGACACGGGGCCTACCCATAGCTTCCTAAGTCGAAAGGCAGCTTCATCTCTTAGAAAGAGGAAGGCTAGCATCGAGAAAGAGTTGAGTGCTTTCAAGGCAGTCAACTCAAGGATAAAAGTAGCACGACTGGTGTCATGAAAAGCACACATGTGTGAGTAGGGTCATGGTTTGGAAAGATAGACTTAAGAGTCATTGACATGGATGATCATTCTATGATGGACCATACCAATGATGGACCGAGACATTCTCTTAATTCTTATGATCAATCTTAAACTATTTTATGAAAGATAGATAAACCATTTAAATATTTAGCTCAAACTCTTGTAGTAAACACCATACCTCAAGTCTCTCTTGCTCTCCAATATTATTAGGTTTAATTATTATAACACAAAAATCATTCTACATTGTCAATAATTTTTTACGCTTACATTGAAATCAATGAACACTATTAATCCAATGACTTTACAAGTAATGTACCATCATACATGCAATTATATCAAATCAGAAATCAACATATACTACATAATGAAATCAATGCGGATTGTTTTGTTACAAGTAACATTTCAATTACCACATGTGCAAATGTAGGTTCACATTCTATCATTCATGTAGTTTTAAAAACTTCAGATACCATTAGAATTATAATTCAACTATCCAACAAAAACATTTAACAATAAATATCACATGCCATGCCAATTATAATTCAACTATCCAACAAAAATATTTAACATTAAATATCAAATGTCAAATGTAATTCAATGACAACATTACTTCACATTCACATGCCCAAAGTACTAAAACCATCCAAAGAAAACTGAAATCAATGAACAAGTTATTAATCCAATGACTTTACAAGTAATGTACCATCATATGTATGCAATTATATCAAATCAGAAATCAACATATATAATGTAATGAAATCAATGGGGATTGTCTTGTTACAAGTGACATTTCAATTTACCACATGTGCAAATGTAGGTTCACATTCCATCATTCATGTAGTTTTAAAAACTTCAAATGCCATGCCAATTATAATTCAACTATATAACAAAAACATTTAACATTAAATATCACATGCCATGCCAATTATAATTCAACTATCTAACAAAAATATTTAACATTAAATATCACATGCCATGCCAATTATAATTCAACTATCCAACAAAAACATTTAACATATGTCCAAAAATATGTCCAAAAAACATATTGTAATAAAATATGTCCAGAAATTGTAAATCTCACTCAAGTATCAAACTGTATCAAGTTTAACAAATTTTAAAACCATCTAAATTTTGAAATAAAATCAAATCTACTGTATATCTTGTCCATCAAATGGAAGATCTAGCCTCTGGGTCTCGGTTGGCTCGCTATCTTGTAAAGGGAAAACCTACATACACAATGTACATGTACTTGAACATTAAAATTTGAAGTTTTAAAAATGAACGAAAATATATATATCTAGAACTTCATGTAAAAAACAAAATATAACAAAAAAATCGCGCAATACCTCGTAAGGTTGCCTCTCCATTTGATGAACAGGATCTGCCATAGAAACATCTCTAGTGGTAACCTGTACAATATACATGTACAGTTAAATATAAATTTATATATATATATACAAAAATAATTTATATAAATTAAAAACTTTCAAATGAAAATGCACGTGTGTACATATATATAAACTTATTTGAACAATAATATTAAAAAAAAGAACTAAAGACAACTTCTTCAAATGTTGTGGATGTCCCTATCTCCGTCGCTAAAGTCCTCGGATTAAAAAAATCTTCTATACAAACCTAAATTCAAAAAAATTTAAATAACTCAAAATATAGATCTCTCTCTATATATCTCAATTTTTATGGAACTTTTTGAGGTAACATAAATTTTGAACTTGTGAAAAATTGTCCATACTTGTGCATCTCCCAATGAAGTAGAAGGTATATCTCCTAAAGAAGAAGAAGGTACCGACATCCCAAAAACATCAGACGGAATCGGTACCTGTTAAAACATTTTATCGAATTATATATATACATACATGTACATGTGTGGCAACAATTATTTATTTTAGAGTCACTTAAAAAACACTAGCATACATGTGCCAACATATCATGATGGGCAGACCCATCTGCATCGTTTGAGCCAGAGGTCCCGAACGTAATATTAACATTTTCATCACGCATCATGCCTGAGAACTGCAAATACCATGTTTTAACATATAATCATACATTTTTGTTAGATTAATGTACACATACAAATAAATGTATACATGTGTACATACACATGTATTTATTACAAATTGTACACGTATATGTAAATATATTTTCAAACCCTAAAGTCACTAACACATACCGTTCCGGTGCCCTCTTCCTCATGAAAAATTAGGTCTTGCAGACCATTGCGACAATTTATTGCGTATGTTCGGAGATCTTCAACATTCATGTTGTAAATCTCCTCATCTGTATGATAAACAAAATTGGCACGTGCATGTTCATGTGCTCTTAGTCTATTTAAGCCAATATTGACTCCATTCAATCCGCTATGAACATTTTCGATCATAACATCTCTTGCTTCACGACTTATTTGAGAAGTCGCATCCATCTCTGATCGCAGGGTTTCGACTCGAGACGGTCGACTCACCAATGGCGGCTCAGGGCGAGGCAACTCCACATCTCGCTTAGCGCCCTTACGTTGACATAATCGACCTCTCCCGGGGCCAAAAAATTCTGAAGGAAGATCATTGTAGTCGGGTTTCATACCCAAAATTTTTTTTGCATAAAACATTCGTGCAAAATAAAGAGGAACCTCATCGTTCCATGGAAGCCTTCCAAAGGCCGCAAGATGTCGACTATACAAATATTTTGCTTTGTCTGGGTGCTTGAAATACTGCACCTTCAACAACTTTCTTTTTAGCCCTTCCTTATAATTAAACATTGACTTAGCATCATTTCTTGAAACTCTTTTTTTTATGTCCTGCCATTTATCGGGACCTATCACTGTTTCTCCTCTCTTTCTCATCACTTCTACAAACGAATCAGTGGTTGGCCCCAAATCTTTGTACACTTTTACCATTTCACTCAATGAATGTGTAACTATCTCTAGGCTCTGTCTACTCTCAGCAGGTAGAGTCAAATCCTGGAGATCTCTCTGCAATTTTGCATAAAGGCTTTGACACCTTTTTAAGGTGCATTCCGCCATGTCCATTTCCCATGGTATATCAGTAATCTCAGCCGGATAAGTTGTGCTAGGTTGACAGCCTTCTTCTTCAATGTAGCGCGCTGCCCTGCGTCTTTTTTGACCACTGGCTCGAACATTTTCAGCCTCTGCGTCAATATATATAAAATTTCATATATTAGAAAAAACACGTGTAAAAAAAGTTGTAAAAATTTAATGAAAAAATATTGAAATTGATGGCAACCTTGATGTTGTTGGTTAACATCATCTCCAACATGCCCCTGCTGAGAACCAGCCCCAGAATGATGCTGCTGAGAACCAGACCCACAATGACCCTGTTGAGAACCAGCAGTCGTTGATCGCTGGCCTTCGGGGGAATAAATATCACCCCCTTCCCGCACCCTGCTACTTCGACCGGTTGAACCTTGGCCACGCTCCATTGATGGAGTAGAAAGCCTTCTCCTCTTGCCTCCTAAAAATAAAAATATGAAACTTATTAACAACTAATTTCACTCACAAAGTTAATAAAAAAATCAATTCCATACGTACACACATGTATGGATATTTAAGATTATATTTAAATACCGTGAACATCCTCCAATCCCTGAGCCTCCATATGGGATTCCGCCGATCTTCGTCTTTCATCCTCCATGATATATATCTATTCGTCGAAATTCACAAAATAGACTTCAAAAAATCAATACCTCGAAGTAAAATCCAGTTTGGGGCTGTTAAATCCAGTATGTTCTATATTTCTTACATTTCTGCCCTCATATTTTTCTTTCCAACTAAGGTTTATAAAATAACATGAGAAGCAACATGAGACTTAGAACAATCATTTTCATTATCTATATGGAAGGCAAGAATGATTATATCCCCTTGAGCTTAAGGGTATGTAGTTTGTCAATTTTTATCATATATTTTTTGGTAAGTTTAAATGTTTTTTTATCTATAGTACAAGTCATGAGTTCCCCAATTTTACCTTATGTAAAGCATGATTCTAGGATTACTAAAATTTGTACTTGGTTTTTTAAGAATAAATCAAATAAAGTTTTTGAGAAGCAAATATGGCTTGTTCCTTAGAATTTGGCACTTTGAATTTCCTTACCCATATTTCTTGTTAATGATTATAACCTTAAAATGGCTAATATTGGTTTGTCATCATCATCTAAAAATGACTTGGCACATGAAAATTTACCATGTCCATCATCATCACTTCACACCATATCATACATGACCCCTTCTACATAATATATGCATGAATTTTGAAATGTCATCCTCTCTACCTATCCCATGAATGATTGTGACAACAGGTGAATAAAATACAATTTATAAGTAGAAGATAGTTTCTAGCTTGTCCTCCTCCATCCGCCCCATAGCTAGTGATTTCTCAATTTTCCACTTCCAACTTTCTATTCTCGAAATTCATTAGCAGCTAATTTTATCGATAGCCACACCACTATACATATAATTATCATATAAACTACTACATTAATGAACTCTACGTTGTTTGTTATTGTAAAGTCCAATAACAAACAATGTTAATTGAGTTTAGTAGTGTATATAACAATTTCTTTGACTTCCAAGTGTGTTGTGACTATTAGTAGAATTAACTACCAAAATGAATTTCCAAAATAAATGTTGGAAGAGAAAAAATAGGCAATCACTGGATATGGAGTGCGTGGAGGAGGACAAACTTATGAATACAAACCAGTGCTAGCCCATTAAAGGTTATAATCATTGGTGCCTAATGTGGGGTGGACAATTTAAATAAAGTTCGTATCAAAGTACAATTTAGCTCATTTTAGTCAAGGTTAGTTAGAAGAATTAGCTAGATTGGTTTCTACCTTCATTTTCCTCTGAAAATGAATGTGTACGTGCTTTTGAGAGACATTAGAGACATTAGAGTACCTTCAATTTCCTCTGAAAATGAATGTGTACATGCTTTTGAGAAAATTTTTGATGAAAATGTGCTATAAAATTAAAGGGTTTTAAAGGCAAGCATGTACAAGGCATAGTTGAGCCAAATGTTCTTGAAGAAGGGCCTAATTATTTGAGTCTTGGTTATGGAAAACATGGAAAATGCTCCAAAGGCAAGGAGGCTTGTGAGGTTTGTGTTCATGATGAATGGAACATGTACATAGTTTACCGTTAAAGTTGTTGTGTTTTACGGATATTAAAATGAAGAACTTCTATTTAGATCCATTCCAGAGATTGACTGTAGGGGCATTTACTAGATATGTCACCTTTCATAAAAGATGAGATCCGGAGGCTACCTGGCCCTTTACAGACTCTGCCTATAGAACTTGTAGAAGTAAACACTAGAGGCATTAACAATATCAAAGAACGTTTTCATGCTCAGACATGGGAATGTGTCTCTTTCCCTACGCAAAAAAATAGTTCTTGAGGTAGTTAATCTTCATAGACAGGTCATCAAGCAAGTCAATTTGATCATCCCTCCTTCCCTCCCTTCTAAAATAATTATGTTTTGCGGGTCAGAAAGCCAAAATATGGAGACAATTATCACCAAATCCAACGTACAATTATGCATGATGGAGAATATCTAGCGCTTTCCCTTGTTAAATATATTAACAAGGGAAAGCGCTAGAGATTCTCCATCATGCATAATCATACGTTGATGGTTATAGAGTGAAAAAACTGAAATAATCAACTTGTAGGGTCATTTTAATGGGGGCTGGAGAATTCAGATCTTTGTAAATTCAAAGTATGGTGCATGTTGCATGAAGCAAGATGTTGAAAGTAGAGTTATGTTAGACACACTTAAATGCAACAAATATAGAGCTGAGGATTGGGGTTGGCTCATTAAGAGGGTTGAAGGAAAGATTAATAATTGGTGTTATAGATGTCTCACTTTAGGGGGACGGTTGACTTTTATCAAGTCAACTCTGGAAGGTTTACTTGTGTATTAGTTTACTCTAACAAAGATTGCAAAGTCCACTATTAACAAGATCCAAAAATGCATGAGTAATTTTCTATGGAATGATAGAAAGTGTAGTCCTCTTAAGCATTTTCTCAAGTGGGACATGTGGGCTCAGCCAAATCACAATGGTGGGTGGGGCTTCCAAAAGCTTCAATGATTTGGCTTAGCGTTGGCCATGGAAAGTTCTTGGAGGACAATCATTGGGGACAACATCTGGAGAAAAATCATCATGGATAAATATTTTTCATAGTCAGTCGATCATGGATTAGTTCTGGTCCTTTAGGACATGCAACCATATTACTGGATCAATTGTATGGAGGGGAATGATTACACCTTTTCGTTGGATCAAAAAATGGTTGAAATGGAAGGTTTGTAAGGGAGATAAGGTAAAGCTAGGATCCTTTCCAATAATTTGAGGTGTTGTGTCAAATTTATCTTTTGATCTTATTGGTCTTCTTGAATCTCGTGGAATCTCCAATCTTTATCAATTTTTTGTTGCTCCTTGAATCAGGCTTCAACCATTATATGGATGAATATTTATGACCTGAGTCTAATTGGTTTACTTGCTGAGGACTAAAATGGTTTTATTAAGAATATTATTGGTGGCCACATCACTTTAATGGAGGAGGAAGAAAATTATGTCTGGGCATGGAATCAATATTTTGGGCAAATCACAACCCATCATGCTTATTATGCAGTCTCTGAAAGCTATGTATAGAAAAAATCTAGTTGGTGGCACATAAAGACGAGGAACTGGTCTATTGCCTCAAAATTAAAATGTTTTATTTGGTTGGCCTTAAGAAATCAAATTTATATGGGGGAGCAAATGACGTGGAAAGGCATTTATGGTCCAAATATAGGCCTTCTTTGTTTAAATTGTTCTGAATTTGTAGTACATTTATTTTTTAAATGTGCTTACTCAAAATCCCTCTCGCTATATGTCCTTGGAGCTATAAACCTAAAAGCTATTAATCTTATTGAACCATTGGATCATTGCCTCCTTTGGTGGGAAAAAAATATGGGCACCTTTAAAACCATTCTTTTTTTGATAGCGTGGGGAATATGGAAGGACAAAAACACAATCATTTTTGTAGGTATACCAAAGGAAACCAATGGTATTCAAGGCGATATTGTGGGATTTTTTTCAGACTATATCAAGCCCAAGAGACATACGAAAATCAAATATTTTAGCTTTCCTCCTAGTTCATACTATCCAACAACTGGTTTTTTCGATGGTGCTTCTCAAGCAAGGGTTTGTGGAGGTGGAGCCATAATCTTCCTTCCAAGAAGTATGTCTATTTATATATGGCTAAACATTGATACATGTTCAAACACAAAAGTTGAATTAACAGTTGCATGGGCTCTTTTGTTTTTTGTAGCGTCCTCGAATATCTCCTCTATGCACATCCATATTTAATGTCATCATTATTTGATCTTCTATTGGAAATTGTCCTTTTATTAAAAAAAAAAAAAAATCAAGAATTCCAACAAAATGTAACACAATAGTATTATAATTGTTTCATAGAGGATACAAAATTATTAAATATTTTCTAGCAAATAGTATCATAGCATTCCTAAAAAATATCCTTTATTAAATATTTTCTAGCAAATAATATCATATCATTTCTCAAAAATTTCTTTAATCAGTGCAAAATTCCCAAAGCTATACATTCATAATAATTGAAATTTCCAACTACAAACTCAAATTCAAATATTTGAAAACAAATTACAAACACTTAATCATTAAAGCATACCTTCACTTATGTATAAAAAAAACAACCAAACCACAACACATGTCACAACAATCATAACAAAGAAAAAATCACGTATATGAAGTTTATATGTTGATCACTTAATATTTATGAGGATGATGTTTTAATAGCATCATCTTCATTATCCTTACCTAAATTTGACTATACCTTAAATAATAGATCATTACACATTCTATGAGCCTCCATATGACACAATTATTATGACATAACATTTATGTATGATAAATGATAAAAGATTATTAATAATGATTCTTTTTTATTACTTAATATTTATGTGGATGATGTTTTACTAACATCATATTCATTATCCTCACCTAAAACTGACTATACCTTAAATAATAGATCATTACACATTTTATGAACCTCCATATGACATGATTATTATGACATAACATTCATGTATGATAAATGATCAAACTTTATTAACAAGGCTACATAGCTAGTGTTCCATGCTACTTGGTGTAATTATTAAACTTTGAATATAGTTAAATTAGAGTAAAACACAATAAAGATATACATGAAGGGAAAATAATGTGTTTTTTTAGTAGCCATAGAATACTGCTATGTTTGCATTCTATTTGATGGTGTTTTCCCTTCAAAGTTTCTAATCTTGTGCATACCCCATCTTGAAACTAAAACAACTTTTTTGCTAAGATTGACTTTAAATGTTTCAATGTATGTCATGTGTAAAGCAAATTAAAGCAACAATTTTTTCAATATATGGATGTTAAGGAATATATGGTTCTCCCTTAGTGGAAATAAATCTTGTGGTAATGGATTTATAAGGTCTGGCACAAATGGTTGGCATGTAGTGCTAATATTCTCAAGGAATATTAGAATTTTTGGATTGCATGGGAAACTAAATTGTGCATGCATAGCCAAGAACTTGGTTTGCGTCACGAAAAATAATAAACAAAAAGTTGTAGAGGCTCTACAAATGTTAGCCGGACCCACACCCTGGACGAGATCCCTATCATAAACAGTTTAGAGTGTAACTCCAGGACTTTTTATCGGGGATTTCCCTTACTATTGGCCGAACATTTGGACCCATCAACAAAACCATAACTTGGTGTTGGGATGAAAGAGGTAAATAAGAGTTAATAATTTTTTTTTTCATTTTAATGGTTTCATCTTACATTACAAGCTAGATGAGACTATGTGCCTTATGTAAAGGAGGTAGCCAAAAAATGATGCATCTAATGAAGTCCACTATAGCCTGCACCGAAATAAGTAAATATCAAATGCCTAGTTTAGTCTTCGGTCGTTTACATTAAAAAAAGTGTAGTACCTTTTACAATCAACGTTCTCACTGACCAAATAAGGAAGGTCAAGTAATTTTAGGTTTTAGCAGTTTGAGGTTGAAGGTAGAAGGCACCATCCCAAAAAACATTGTCATTGGCTGAAATATATGGTGATTTCTGTTGAATTGTTCATTTGTATGGCCAGAATGGAAATTTTCACTTGAATTATGTAATCATTTTCAATGTTGAAAATTTTTAAACATTCAATGCATTGTACATTGTATATATCTAGAGTGTTCTGTAGGGCTATACTCTTCTTTTTCATCTTATGGCTTGATGCCTACTATTGGGATTAATCGACTTCAGAGTAGTTTTTTACATGAATAAATTATGCACCATGAAAGGGCACAATATTTTTTTGATACTTGCAGTGTGATTTTATTTATTTTTATTGAAATTTGTAACCATGTTCACCATGGCCTTTCCTATAAGAACACCACTATGAAGCCAATGGATGTTTAGCTATGTTCCACCAATTTTCCATGACAAGACATTAGGAATGGCGAGGTGAACAAGTGGATTGATGTGAACAATAGCATGGACGGAAAGGACATCTTCAAATCAAATTTGAGATTAAGTTCCCAACCATGCTAACTGCTGAGAAAAAATATGGTTTAAGGAGGCTTCTTGCAGGTTAAAAACTATGCTGCTGAATAGTTTTAATGACTAGCATTTTTTAATTTTTTCAACAACCTAAAGAATATTGAAAATAGTTGTGACTAAGGGACCAGGAATGTTAGTAATCAAAGTATGGTTTTGACAAACCTTTTCCATCAGGCGCCATTGGTGTGGACTTCACTCTTGTTCCAAGACCCGAATTCTACTGTCCTAGATGCTTTGACTATAAACTATAATTTGGCTGCACAATGCTTGGCTTAAAATTTGTAAAGAAATTATAATTTAAAATGTAGAAGTGATATGCATTGAGTAATGTCCTTTGTTTTAACTTAAGACACAAACTGAAAAGGGAAAAGTTTAAAGAGGAAAGGGATACTAGATCAATAAGTTTAAAGAGGAAAGGGAGACTGATGTCGATAATTTTAGTAATTGATTTTTTTTTGCTGGGAATGAAGGATTACATGGTACTCAAATTAACACCTATATACTAAACTTACCTTCATGTAAAAGTGCATCGGAAATGATCAAGAAATAACCAGCGAAGTTGAGCGTCAGATCTGTGGACAGGGGAGATGGAGCATTGCAGGGGAACAGGGGAGCTGGTGAGGAGAAGCAGAGCGGACCCACACCCCGGACGAGAGAGACACTGTACTAAATTTAATGGTCGACCAGGAAGTGGAAGTGCGACATCTCACTTTATTTGAAAATTAAAAGGATCATATAGGTACAGCAAAGGTCATATGGAATTAGAGATGAGGCAAAATATAGGAACTCTCTGCTTTCACTTCTAGTAACTTCTAAATTTATTAAATTTGAAACTTTAACTTTTCAAACTTTTCAGTTTCTCTCTTCAATTTTTTGTTTGCAATTTACAGAACATACAAGATTTATTTTGTGTTTGCAATTTACGGAACATACCAGATCTTAACGATGGTGGACGTAGCAGATTTTAACGATGGCAATCAGCTCGACTAGACACACAGCAGCTCGACCAGCACACAGCAGCAACTGGCCAATCAGCTCGACCAACAACAACGCGGCAATCAGCTCGACCAGCAGCAACGCGGCAATCAGCAACAGACCAGCAAAAACCGCGCGCCAACAATGAAAACAGTAACCTTACTGCTTTCGCGGGCAGTTTATTTGTAAAAACGAGTTCGGCCGAACTTTTAAATAAGTTCGGCCAAACTCCTATTGCCGGTTTTCCAAACCTCCGGCAAAAATTCTGTTTGCTGCGCCGTCACTGGGCCGTCAATCTAAACGGACTCAAAAGTTCGACCGAACTATTGCCGAAATTTTTTTTCTACCTCACATTCTCACAAAAGTGTAACCGAGCTTCACGTTTCCGCCCGTTAACTCCTTTTGCAGATACTTCGACTCTTCATTTAATTTGATGGCCCTTTTCTCATGTGTTGTTGCATTTATTTGAGATAATTTGATTGCATTCTCAATATTTTCTACCATATTTGTCAACATGTTAATATCACTTGTCTTTAGAGACATTTCTCCCATAGCCTTCACTAATTTGCTGGCCTCATCTGTAGGATGAACTATTGTTGAGGATGACTCAGTAGCTGATGTTGTAGATGAAGTCACTGGCACTGCAGTAGCCAGTGGAATTTTGGGTGCCAACTCTTCAGCTAGAGTTGAAGGCATGGCTGTAGTGACCATGGAGATAGCTGTAGGTGGCTTTGGTACTTTCAATGTTTCCTTTTCATGGACAAGTTTTTCCATCTGAATATCCATCTCCTTAATCTCTCCTATAAGTTGAAAGATGATGTTCATCAGGTCACCTTTGTCATTCTGTTCTTGTATGATTTCTTTAGCCTAGGGATGTTCACTTAGAGGAAGTTTGAGTTGTTTCCTCAAGGTTGGAATGTCCTCATTATTTTTCTTTAATAAAAATTATGTTGCATTGACATTTATAGGGTCATATCCCACTTTAATTACCAGTTCTTTTAAGGAATTAATTATGAGATCCTTAGCATATAATTAGGCTTTTTCCATTTTCATCTGATCTTGCATGTTGGAAATGGTGTTCTGAAGCTTCTGAGCACTCATCGCTTTAGTTATAATAGTAGAGTACAACATTTCTAAAGTCCGTATATGGAATTCAATCTGATCAAGAGAATCAATCTTTTTTGTTGGGATTTCTACATCAACTTTTTTATAATCTACCACTCTCTTGGGAGATTTTACTGTTGGCTACAACATTGACTTGATTAGCTTTTGATTTGAATAATCAAATGTAGAAAAAAGTCTATTCTGACGACTTGGTGTTTGTTCGAGAAATTCAGAAAAAATACTATTCTCGATCTCTTCATTCTTCAACTTGATCTGTTTGTATTCTTCTTTGATATCCAGATCTTTCTCCTCAGTTTTTTGTGAAGATGAGGCTTCCATACTTTGATATCTTTCTATCAACTATGTACCTTCAGTATCAACTTGTTCTTCAATTTGTTTTTCAGTAATTGATTCATTTATGATGGTAGTGGCAACATTTGTCTCTGGCATATTTGTATTAGTATCTGGGAGATTTGTTTCTTCAACATCAATTTTTATTTTTTCTTTACCAATTGAACTTAACATAGGCCTTTTACTATACATTAACTGGAATCTAGTTTCAGTTGTAGTTTCTGCAATATAGACGCCTTCTTCCCTTACTCTCATAGTGGATTTTTCTGACTGTTTTGCAGTCTCCAAAGTGTGACTAGTATCACTTTTGTTTACTGCATCTGTTAAGGTATTTCTAGTCCACTCAATCTAATTTTCAAATTTTTCTATCTCTGGTTTTTCTTCATGGATGAAGGGTGTTAACCTGCATTTAACCCTTAGTTTGCTTAGGATCCCTTGTGGATCATAATTCCAAGGAAAACTTTCTTCAAATTTTTATTCCAATAGTTGCTTAGCTACCTCTATTTTTGCATCCCTGTGATTGCAAATGAATGGCCCTATGTGATTTTTTAATTTGAACTGAGTTTCCTTCTTTGCTACCATGAAATTTATAGAATCAGAATTTAGGATCTGTCTGATATACTCCAAGGCAAACATCCTCATTGAAACATGCTTTGGTAACTTGTAAGGTAACAATTTTGACCCAAATACTTTGATCTCAGTATATTTTTCATATAAGTACCAGTCACCAACCTTATTCTGCTCTGACAAATGCAATATCTTTTTCATTTCTTCATTTATCCTTGGCTGCACTTTTTTTGTTAACATTGTGATCACTGGATGCAGGAATAACTCTAAAAACTTTGCATATGTCAAATCTGCACGCTCTTTCCTGAGCAATGTAGTCCAAAAAATGACAGATAGAGGATTTCCCTCTAAGTCAATCTTTTGAAGAGTAACTGGAAAATTATTTGATTGAAAGTATAAGAACATATGGAAAAGGAAGGAAGTGTATTTGAACACTCCTTCACTTGGAAAATTGATCAATTGATAATGAATATTATCAGCAATGTAACCAGCATAATTAAATATTACTGATGGGGTTTTCCTTGGGGTAAAAGTGGATAAGAACCCCAAGATGGATTCATCTGTGTGTTTATCAGTAAAATATCCTAGGATAAAGGAATGCATGGAAATCACATGTCTTGAACCTTCTGCGAATTTGGAAGTAGAATATGGGGGATTCAATTTAGGAATTTCTACATGTGAGGGCATGAATGTCTGGAGAATCATGAATCTCTTGGGAGAATCAAGGGAAATATATAGCTTGGTAAGGGCCTCTATGGATAAAGGGACTGTTTGGGGGTTAGGTTGAAGCTGTAGCATCTAGTTAATAGATTCAGCAGTGATGGTGAAAAGCACTTCTTTGTTGGAATTTACAATGGTTCTTTGCTCAGGCACGTAATACTGTTGACATAACCTAATGACTTCCTAGCATGGGTGAGTTAATGGGACAACATATTTGGGAAAGTGGGATTCCCAAATATGGACTTCTTCTTCATTATCTAAGGATTTCTCATAGCACGAGTTATGAATATCAAGCAGGTTAAATTCAACAATGGGATCTGCTATCTTGTAATCAACATTAGCCAATGGAATGTGTTCAATGTATATGACTGGGGGCTATAAAGGATTGACAACAATAGCAATCTTAGAAGACATGGCTGGAGTGGATTTTGGCACTTTGGAAGCTTTAGGATTGCTAGAGCTCTGCTTTTTAGGCATTTTGGATACTTTTTGCAAGTTTAGACAGTTTGTAGAAGTATTTTTACTCTTAGCAGAGGTTTCTTCGTTAAAATAGGCAAAGTCTGGTCTTTTCTTTTCAATTTGTATTCTTAATAGGATTTATAAGCATCTAAACTGGCTAAAAACAAGAAACTAGGGTTTCCTGAGTCTTTTACTGAGAAATTGGGTTCAACACCACTTAAAGACTGGGCACAGAGGCTTTAGGATACCTTCAGAGGTTTTCTGACTTAATTTAGAGCTTAAAATAGTTCATAAAACTATAAAAAGTCACTTGATCTTACTTCAAAATGGCACACAACAATAAAACATGGTTTCTAGAGAAAAAATGACAGGGTTTGGCTTGTTTTTTGTCTTTTTGATGGCTTCTTTTGTTAATTTTTAATTCTTGAATGGGAAATATTCTCTAAAAGGCTCTTTTAAAACTTAAAAACAGGCTCTAATTCAAGAAGAAAACCTGTTATGCACAGGTATAGGGGTTTGCAAACAACTTGTGAGGTATTTAAATGGTCAAACAACTTCTGTGGAGTTTTTGGTGCAAGGAAAAGCTCCTCAGTGGTTTTCAAAGAGTAGCAGGCTGAAATTTGAGGTATTTTGGCAAAAAAATGGTGGGAAAAGGTTTGTTTTAATAGTCGGGAGGCTCATGTAGGGTTAAGGCGCAGAAGAATATGAAATAAAATGCATTTCCATGGTTTATGAGGCATATTAGGGCTAATGGGGAATGGTAATAAATGACAGTCATGTCGTAAAATGGGTGGTTTTTGGGTTTAACGATTCAAAACCATAGTCGTTATCCCATGCATTTTTAGTGGCAAGCTGTTTTGGGGCAATTGAACGCGATCAAATAAAAATTGAACACGTGGAGGAGAGATAAAGTTTCAGTACCACTTATTTCGCACAACTTTGGGATGGGGGTGATCGCGCAAGTTTTTTGTGCGATAAGGGCTTCTATTTGTGAGATCTGGGGTTCGATGCGAACGACCTAGATTGGTTGGGAAGTTGCATCGAGATGGAGTGGGACCGGGGTTTATTAACGCGACGGGGATAGAGTAAAACTTCATAAATATGTGTTTAAATAAATTTTATACCTTAGGTTATATGATGGGCGCGCGGGTAAGGTTTAACTTTATAAATTAACTTCAAATTAAACTTAAACTTTGGTTATATAATGGTGGGAGGGGGGATAATAAATCAAAACATTTATGAAATGTTTCAACAAATACATATGCGAGCGCGAGTTTTATTATATAGTTTTTCAAACGTTTTTGACATTTGTCCAAAACTATAGGGGGCAGGATATTTGTGTATGGATATGTTAAACCAATGGGATAAAGGTGGGATTAGTATTATGCTGATGGGATATTAAACATTGGTTTTAAATTTAAAATAGTGGGTTTTTTTAGTGTTATTTAAAATAAAAGGATTTAATACACTAGAGGGGGGGTATTCAGGGATTTAATACAATAGGTTAGAGGTTAATACGAAAAAGTAATAATGTAATGAATGAATATACATGTTTAATTCTAAGTAAAGTGCAAGTGATATACAAAGGAAAGCATTGTTGTCTTTTTAATATTTCACACTTTAACTTAGGATAAATGCATTTTTAGGGTTTATGAATGATTTTTGAAAGGGAAGGAAGTTAGTTATTTAGGATTTAGCTTTTACTAAGTAAAACTGGGTTTTTACTTAGGAAAAAAGGATCATGATCTATGAATGAAGAGTAAATGCTGATGAATATGGGTCTATTGTGAGAATTCAATATTTTTAACTAATTAGTCATCGAGCCTTGGGTCCAATTCCAACAAAAGTTAGAGAAATGCTCTAAGCTTTTTTAACTGATAGTTTAGAACACTAAATATTTGGAGGGGAACTTAGTGATTTTTTCTTGATGATGCTTTATTACATGATTGCTAAATTCCTTTCTACGTACCCATCTTTATTTCTAACATGTTTACTTCATTTTCATGGATGCATTTAGGCTTGCAACCCTAAAACATTTTTTTCAAAGCATAAAACTATCTAAGTCTACCTTTTTTCATTTGAGGGCTCAGATTAAACTATTGAGCTCCTCATTATTCTTTACATATCTACTGATTTGTCAAGTTTAAAATGTTTGACATATCTTTATTCTCTATATAAAACATGAAATTGAAAGCATGAAAAGTTAAGATTAAACTATTTAACTAATCATGGATTATGACATTTATTGACACTCTTCACATAATCATTTCTCTTGCAGTAAAATCAAAAGTAGTGGCATTTGGACTTGCTCACTTTCGGGTATTATTTATCTTTTTTTTTCTTTTGGGGTCTATATTTTTATAAGTCATTTGATTTTTTTTTTAGGACTTTTTACCCTCTTTTTGATTTTTTATTATTTTTCATTTCTTCAAAATATTAGAAAACAACTTGCAGAAAGCAAGTTATATACATATTTACAAGACTATCAAAGTCAATTCAAAATTTATGAACCATATTATTATAGGACCCTAACATTACCCATACCTAACAATTTGTATAAATATAATGATTGATACATGCATTATTTGGCCTCGAGGGTAGGACATATCTATACTTGTGGTCAAGCTTGCATGCCTTCCGAACATGCAGAACTGTACTTAGAACTTACACATTTAATTGTTTGGAAGTTTTAGGGAAATGGATATTGTGTGGATACACCTTTCTCACTACTTGTGCTAGGTAAGATACACATATATCATACAAATTAAGTGCGATTTCAAACATAGTCGACCTAATTAACTCCACCGATCATCACAAGGTACCCTAAGAGTTAATGTTATTTGTATGTTGCCCGTTACATTACAAAAGGGTGAGCAGTTGAGTGGATGTGGAGCCAACTATTCCCTGCCACATATACCTTGCCACATGCAATCACAAGGGAACGATTTGGGCTCGGCCTTGGGCATTGTTCGATGCCCAAAATCACTTGAGGTGTTCCGACGACAGTCGTTCTCATTTACTAACCCTAATAGCTATCCTTTCCATATACCTCGGCCTATGGTAGTTAATCGTTTCCTTTTATTTTCTTGGCTCTTGAACGCTAAGACCCATTTTGTGGCCACCTGGTTTGAAAGTAGGTGGAACCTGGATGGAAGAGAGTCACGAGGCTGGGATGCAAGAGTAGAGATTGCTAAACTTGGAGAGATTTTTGGCTTTTACGTTTTTATATAATGTCACGAAAGATCACTTAACTAGTGCTACCTATGCACCCCAGGTTACTCTTGTTTCCAAGCACCACATTTTCTTCTCACGTTTCGGTAAATATGTTAATTTGATGATTTATTGTGTAAATGAATAGTTACTTCACTTGTTTCAATCTCATTTCTTAACCCATGTGAGCATCACCCAATGCAATGAGTGCTAAGTGGATTATTCAAAAATCATGATAAATTAGTTAGTTAGACTATCTGTCATGAAAATGGTTATAGATGAATGACTTAACACAACTAAATCCCAAAATATAAAAATAAATAAATAATAATATTTAATATAATACATTGCTGAAACCGCTCAATACCTAAAGTATATAAGTTTTTTATTTATCTATTTTGTGTTTCAGTGTTTTCACTACCAAGGATTGCTATATACTGGTTGCAGATGCTTCATCGTACCCCAAGCTTGGGAATGCACAAATATACCATGGCTCCGAGACTAATAGTCGAGATTTCTTAGCGTTTTCCTTTTGAAGTGGTTAACCTCTCCATATGGTTATTACAAGTATGTCACAGAACGACAAGGTGGTCAGAAATGTAACCAGTGTCCGAGACTTCATAGTTCACAGAACCATTGCGTAAGTACTATGCATTTACTATAAGGTCGTCTATTTATCTTATGGCGAATTGGGTGAACTGATTTGAAATATTCCTCACACATGTTCTCGTTTTTACATACGGTGTGGCTGGGTGGAAGGTTTCCCTACCTTAGCTTAGTCGTTCGCCTTCAGACTCTCTCCACCATCTCGACATTATGGTAATATTGATTACCCTCCCAATTTTAGAACGATTTTTCTTTTGCTTCAATTTAATACTAGTAATAGTCAACATATTGTGGGATATCAATTGATGATCGTTCCTTTGACGGTACTTCCATGCACTGTGTAGCTCAATTATCCTCACAGGTAACAAAATCTTTAGTAAAATGTTAGTCTATGAAATCGTAAATTTGTTCCTTATTTTCTGGTCTTGAATGGGTTGCATTTCCCCAAATTTCTCATGTTGGTAATGTTTACCGGTATAGCGACTAGGATTTGGTTGCACTTCTCCTTCCTCTTGAGTTACTAGGTTAGTCTTCTAATCAATGCACCGCTCCTCCAGGTTGGTTGCAAGCTTTTCCACATGAATTAAGGCACAACCAGAATAGTTTCCATATATGTTGGCTGTAACTATTGATTGGTTTGTTGATTTAGTTAGAGACATATTCACCAAGAAGAAGATTATGTTTTTCTTGTATATGTATTTTAAAAAATGGGGTTATATCCACTTTAATATTATGATCATATTTTGTAATTTGGTACTAGATTTTATGGGTTGTTGGGGAAAATTACTTGTTTTGGATCATACCTCCATAGTTATTTTATGTCCTCAGCTACTATCTAAAAACAATGTATGAGTTTTTTATATAATTAAATGTTTCCAAAGTCCAGTTCTGGGTTATGCCCTATCTAAACATGTAGATGATAAGATAGTTCCCTGGATTTGCACTTAAGTTTATTTTTGTTCTTACCACTCATTACCATGTATAGACTCTATCTAGAGATAATTAATGGGCTGTAATTTTTGTATAATATAAGAATGGTGCATTCGTATCTTGACTTTTTATGGAATGTTGAATAAAATCATAAAATATGAGATGGATAAATCATGAATATCTTCTATGCTTGTTTACTTTACATGCATGATACTAAAGAATGACTCTGGTTACCCTTAAATGAACAGGTATAACCCATTTCGTCCATGGTTTAGTTTTACCAAGGTTAATTTCATAAAACTTAAATGCAAGCTCTTTGTACTTTTTATACAAACCAGGGATTAGCCAATACCACCCAGGGATGATATTTCTCAATATGAATTTTATTTAGACTATGCACAATTGGTTTCTATATTCCTAAATATATTACGCGCAATGTTTTCCCCAAAATGGTATAAATGGCATAGGATCACCTAAGTTTGGTGCTAGGATCAATTTCTTACAGCCAGAAATTTGTCTTACAGTTTTGTATATATGATATATTGGTTGCCTACCTTCTATAAAAGATGAAAGTTAAGGCAATATCCCCTGCTGTAAAAATTTATGGTTTTCTTTTAACGGCCTCTTATTTTCAATTTTATCGCCTTTGACTGCGATAAGCGACACCAGCCTATAAATAAATTTTTAATCATCTTTATCTGAGAACCACCTTAACTATTTTTTTTGTCCATCTATATATAGTTTCAGTCATATAGCCTTATGTAATTCCTTAGATAATAATAATTCATCACGTAATAAACAATTTTTCTCCTCTCTAGATCTAGTGTTGTGAGCAGCTAAGTTTTCACGTTTTCTGCCTATTGGTCCAGGGTTTATGGTATAGGCAGGGTGTCCTTCATTATTAGCACCTATAAACTATTAAAAACCGAATACATATAGTTATGCAGAGTAGGCGTTACCTATTCTTCCGAAATAATTTGTACTACATAATGCCACGTCGTGGGAGTGCATTGACAATTTTATTGTTTATGAATGCAGAATTATCAATCTCGTTTAATCTTGTTCCCACAACAATAACCGCCTAAATTTATTACTCCAAAACTCAGTCCATAAGGGTGTTTTTATCATATTTTGACAAATCAGGTCAGATAGATGTAATAAATATCTAAAATTCTAAATCGTATATTCTAAATTTGAATATGCAAGCAACTCACACGCAAGACATAATAAAATCCCTCTCCATTGTAACACAAGTTCGATTCCAGTATTAACAATATTCACAGCTAAAGAAAAAAAAACTGAAACACATATAATTTCCATCAAATTCAATGCTACAACAAAATTTATATTGGAAATCAAATAAACTTCAACCAAAAATTCTTACCATAAAAAATGCAGATTACCTTGGAAAGAAAAATTTGCCACCCACCCTTGAACGGTCACCTCTCGTTCTCCGTCGAGCTGAGATCTTCTTCACCATAATCAACAACCCCTTGCTGTTCTGGTAAAGACATTTTTATGCCTCACTTCCCTAGCAAACTTTCCTTAGCGATGTTTCTCTTTTGTTTTTCGATCTCTCAATCCCCGTAACCTAGGAGTTTCCTACTTTTTTACGAAAGTATTTTTTCCATTAAAACGCCGTCTTTTTTCCCTTTGAAACTTTATTTACCCATTCTAGTGATGTTTCCCTGACATTGGGTGATTTGTTAAATTTTTCTTTTCCAATTTAATTAAATCACATTAATTTGCTTCCAAGGGCTTTTAGGAGTAATTAAGGTAAATTTATTTCCATCTTATCTATTCACATTGGATTCTACATCGGAATAATGATCTCATTAATTCACATGCTCTTTTACATGTAAATACTCTAAATTGTTAATCTTTATTATTAATCTAATCTATTAATTACATCATCATAGTTACTCCACACAGTCTATTATGGCTTCTTTGCCATTACTAAAAATATTTTAGTCTACTAAAATAATATTTACATGAATATAAAAAGATATTACAAACATATTAAACTATATAAACTCCAACAAGTCTATTTGGTGGTCTCCCATGTGACCACACTACTCACCATCTCTTAAGATATGGTTTTGTGAAATCCACTCGTGAAAATATGGCATTGGACTTCACTTAACAAGCTCCAAGCTTCGAAGAACCTCAAAACCATTAATTTTGTGCCTATGCAATCCTATGAGGGAGGTGGCCCTTCTTGTATCACGGGTCAGGTGTCCAATGGAATTGATAACTCACGAATTACATGGATAGTTTCATCTTTATTCATGGAGCCATTTACGTACATTTTGTGAATTTTTTCTATGAGTATAAAAAATAAAGCAAGTCGTAAAATTGACTTTCATAATCTTCAGAAATTGTGTGTTTGTTTAAATTTGATGCGAGCAAAACACTCATGGTTTCTGTAAGAGTATTTCGCAAAATCCATCCCTTGCACAAAATTTGCATTAGCCTTAACTTAACAAAATCATAGCTACAAAAGTCCTGAATAAATCAAGTTTTAGCCCAAACTTAACAAAATCATAGTTACAAAAATCTTCAATAAATTACTTTTTTAAGCCTATCTAATTATAGGTAAATAGTGCCTTTATATGTAACATAGTTTAATAATCTAACAAAATTTAGATTTTGACCAATTTTCCCATCTAAATCCTCACTTACATTGTATGAACAATTGCATCTTACTTACTAGATAGAGCCATTTAATAACATATTGTGAAATGCTCCAAAATCTATAGTTTTCTCATTCATGGTTTTATTTATAGCCTCTTGCATCTTGTTTACCCGTCCATTCATAAACATTTTGTGAAATTTTTATATAGATATAACATGCAAACCAAACTCCAAGAATAAATTTCTTGGAATAAATTATAACAACAAAATTAAACATTAAATAAGTGAAAATTGAGATTTATAATGTAAAGATAATATATCAATATATAATGTATTTTTTTAAAATCAATAAAATAAAATAATGAAAATATATATAAGAATTTTTATTTTTTTAAAATCAAAATTTTATATTTTATTAATTTGTTTATTTAATTGTTTTTCACTCAATATATTATTATAACCCATTACATTATGTTTATGTAAAATATAATTTTTGCTTTATACTTCCACTATTATCAAATATTTAATTAATTGAGGTAAGGTACATGGTATTTTTAAAATGAGAATATCTTGTACACAATTTGAAAATGTGTTGTAAATATGATTTTCATGCTCTTTGCGTTTATGACTAATAGTCAATTACAAGTACACGAAATTTTCAAATAACTAAATTTGAAATTGGATGCATATAACTGTGTTTAGAAGGCCATAGGAATCTTTCTTATGTCAAAACATTGAACAGTTAGATTTAGATTGAAAACTGTTAAAAGTGCTAATAACATAAGGTTAAATGTGCTAATAACATAAGTTCGAAATTGTGTTGATCTGTAAAGTTATGGAGAAGATACTTGAACACTTTGTCACTCAGCAAACCTGTCACTTCAATTGCCTTGTGAAAAAAAGCGTTAAAAATGCTGATAAACTAATTTCAAAATTTTCAGCAAAATACTTGTATAAATCATTGCTCAGGAACGTTCATGTCACTTTAGTAATCATGGACGCCACTAGTAAGATTTGTGAAACGCGTAGTTTAAAAAGGTCGCGTTTTCACTCAGAATCTGGCAATGATTTTTAAAAAATTTAGCAAAAATTTGCCCAGAATTTTGTTTATAGTTGTTGTTAAACTTTAATATTTTAAGTGCTCTAAAGATTTTTTATAGTGCTGAATCCATTTCCAGCATCAAAAATAGATTCTAAACACTCCAAGCACCTGATTTTTCAATTTTTAGTTGACTGGATTCCAAAAATTTTCTGCCATACAAGCTATTTCACGAGCTCCGTAGACAACTTCCTTGTAAAAGGTTGTGAGAGTCCGATTTGGAGATCTGTTTCTGTCTTGTCAACATCAATTTAATTTAATGTTGATAGAGGGTTCGGAAAATTTGATTGTACGATGAACCTCTGTACTTTCCGTAACGTTTGTTGTAACTTGGTATCACGCTCCCTGTTATGTACCTCATTTTAGATATTTCTCGATATCATCTCAGTACAAGCCAAAAAATAAAAGCTCCTGCGGTGAAATTGCAAAATACGTTGCATTTATTTTTTAAGCTTTGTACTACTTTTCTATTTTCATATGTGTAAAGGGCAAAGTGTCATACAAATTATAGCAAGTATAATTATAGCAAGTATAGTGATCTCAACTTGTCGGGAGGAAATTAGCTCTGTTGGCTGCTGTAACGAGTTAAAAGCAAACCAAAACCGAAATTGTCTTATCCTTCTACTTGCAGCCTTAATTACTTCACTATGTCCATAATATTTACAAATAAAACAAGTAGTAACACTAATAAACCCCAAAACCATAGAAAAAACTAAGCATCTAAGCAGAAATGTCCTCAGAGAAATCTATAGGCGCTGGGTCTTTAGTTGTAGTACCCAGCACCTGTTCACAGTGTTGTGGAGTCTGCAACTATCTATCTTTGCAATCCTGTCATTCATCTGAAGTTGAGGTTTGAACATCTCATGCATGTCCAGTTTCATCTGCTGCAATTCAAACAAAATTGAAGAACTGATATTCTTTTCTTTTTTTGCATGCCATGAATGCCTTTGCAAGAAGGCATTTCATCTTCTAGTACGTCTTCACTGATTGCTGAATGAGGGATGAACGTTGATATTGAGAGTGATCTCTTTTAGAGCATGCAAATTTTTTAGCTATCGACTTCTCCATGCAGGAAATTTACATTATGATATTTGGAAATAAATATTTTTAAGATTAATCAGGTCGTTTTCAAATTGCAAATCAAATCATTTATATATCACCAGCAACAACATTACATAGCTCAATAAAAATTGAACCCACAGTAACATTGCGTAGCTCAATAAAACTGATGAAATAAACATTTACCATGCGCTTACCAACTCCAAGTAGATGTCCAATTTTACAGGGTGGTCTGTGGGCCATGTGATTAAAAATTATGTTAGCAGTTAATTGTTCTGAATACGTATTTTCTTAGTCCATAATCGCTGGAATAAATTTTGAAGTTCCATTCAATATATGACATGGATTCACGTGGGAGCTGATAATACATAATCATTTAGTTTAATTATTAAATATGTTTTTTTTCTTTTGATTTTTATTAAAATTAAGTCATAATTTCTTCTAATCATAAGTTTTAATTATATTAATCTTTCAAATCAGCGCAATTTTTCAAAGACATTGAAAAAACGTTTGAAAATTTTCCACAACATTATATATAATATTATTATTAACAATATCATATTCCAGTGACAGTCATAGTAACAATTCTCTGTTTATAACTTGAATACATCATTTACAGATTTTTAATATAAAATTTTGAACCTAAAAGTTTCTATAACTTTTCAACATTCTTAGAGAACCTTCCTTTATTAGTCAGCTTCCATTGTTCATCACGCAATACAAAACACACTATTTAAAATGCATTTTATGGATCTCTTTTATATAGAAATCAGGAAATCAATATATTATTAAGTATGGAAAATTTTAAAGATGGATATTCATTTTAATATTTAGAAATTTTGGCAGATTATATTAATAAATAATAATATTATAATATGAAATATATAAAATATTTGATGATATTTTTATAAAACTTTTCAAATGTTTAACAGTTTTATATATAGTTTTTATATATAATTTTGAGGATTTTTGAGATGAAATAAATTTATATTATAAAATTCAAAAAAATTATTTTTTAAAATAAATATTAGATGAAATACATTTATATTATAAAATTCAAAGAAATCATTTTTTAAAATAAATATTAACCAATCTTTTTTAGAAAAAGTATGGAAAATAACTTTCCATGTTATTTAAAAACAGGAAAATCAAGTTAATACTATTACTGCGATATGAGAAAATCAATATACTAGAATCATGTAAGAGAAATGAACATACTTAAACAATAACGTCAAATATAAACGAAACGGCTGCCAATCTACTTAAAGATCCACTGCTCCGCTCTATTACGGCCTTTCTTGCAAAAGTCCACTCCCTTCATATCGACGTCACAATCTACTCATGAAAAATATTGCCTTATCTCTTCCAAACTTTTTCCAAACCATTTCAACGTGCCATATGCTCACCTCTCAAATTTTAAATATAGTTTATTTTAAAACTAGCAGTTGCTCCAGAAGGTGCAAGGAGAGGCTGATAGGAGTATTGTTTGTGAATTATTAATTTGAATTGTAGTTTTTGAGATGAAGGAGATTTTGTAGAGTTTTTCTCAAAGATGATGGGCAATAAATCTAAACCATACAAATTAAATATCAAGAAGGAAACCCACCATCTCTCATGGGCCAAGCAGAGTATTGAGTTTATAAACAAAGCAAGAAATTTGTAAGTAACCTAACTCTACCTCAATCTACTAATTCTATTCAATTCTCAGTTATGCACTAAGAGACTTATTCGATGAGTTGTGTAGGAACCTTCACAATTAAAGTTCAGTGGAAACAGAAAGCCTGAAAGGAGAAGTAGAATTTAATTTATTTTTTTATTTAGTCAATTAAAAGAAATGACCATTTGAAAGCAAATTTCAAAAATGTGGAAAAATAACCAATCTGTGTAGTTTGAGAAATCTCTGTGATTGGAACTAACCAATAGAGTCTGAGATCCAAAACTGATCTAAGATTTTTGATCACTGTTAGTTGTTAAAAAAAGGTTTTTTATCCTACAATATCTCTGAAAAATTAAAAAGCAGTAGAAAAGGGACTTGAAAAGGCACTTGTTGCTGCAAGTTTATATTTCTCTCAAAGAAAGAAGGTTTTCCATCATACAATTGTTGAAACTGAAAAAAAAAACAAAGGGAAAATTATGATGACCAAGGAGAGATTCACAGGGGCTTGAAGCAAGTTCTGAAATTCTTGTTTTTGTCTATGAGTTGTTCTGCCATCACCAAAGCTATTTCATAAATGAAAACAATTATGGGTTCATTTTTTGTAGAGATACCTATGATGACAGAAAATAATTAAAAGAATAGAGCTAAGGAAATATTTCCAAGTGCACAATTGCTTTGCAAATATGAAGGGTAGAGTTGTCTACAAGCCCATTCCATAAGTCCATTGTTGAGCTCAGAAAAGCTGCGTTGCAGATTAAGAAAAAAACACAGGTTTGGTTTCTTCTCCAAAACTTGTTCAAGAAATATACAAACTTCACATTTCTGGATGGTACACTTCATAATGCTGTGAATCCAGGAACTGGAGGGACTTGAGCATACAAGTGCAGAGCTCAGGAGCTTGAATGACAATCTTGTAATGGCAGAGTGTGCATTTACAGACGCAGATGGGCTGCCTGGGTTGCCTTGGTATAAGCACTTGGTAAAGGACATATGCTCAAAATATATGATTGCTCTGTTTGTGATTTTTCTTAAATGCAAGCTTACTAAAACAAAGTTGCACATAGGTTTGGCCCGGATGCAGATATTCAACTCAAAGTGCTTAAAATCTAAAAAGAACACAACATATTCATGCTACATTTCACACATTTATAAAAAGCTATAACATCAACCTTAGAATATCCCCCATCTCTGTCTCTGCTGCTTGCAGTAATATTTGATCCATTGACATCATAACACCACTGCAAATCTGTGCATTTTCCTGCAAAGAAGTATGAGTTCTTTCATCCAATATAGTGGGCACTGTTTGAGTGCATCTTTTTAACTGTGAAGAAATCGGTCCATGAGTGTCGCATGTTTTTGTATTGCAAGTTGTTTTTTCATCTCAGCTTCTTCCTTTTCACGCCAGTTCTGTTCTTTTTCTGCCTCTTCTTGTTGTCGTTTATTTTCTTTCTCCTAGTTCAAGACAACTAACGATGTTATCAACTATATATGGTGCCATCATGGAATGCAGAGTAGAAATATTTCCTATCAGAGTTGTATAAATCTTAGCTTTTCTTTTCTCATGCTGGCTGGGAAAAAGAGGTTTCCTGATTGAATTTGAGTTTGGCTATAATAGTGTAAGATAATATTCCACATATACTACAGAAGTAGAAGACTGAAAAAAAATTGGAGAAAATCTTGGTGAAATCAAATAAATAAACAGCATGATAAACTCAATATAGGGGTAACATATCCTCATAATTTTGATAATCTCACAAAGAAAATCAACATTGTCAATTTCCTACTTTCATATTTGCATGAGCATCTGGACTAAAAATGATGCAAATCCATTTCAACGAGCAATCAAAGAAAGCAGTGTGGCGTAAAAATCTTACTTGAATAATAGCTTCCTTCTGAGCACGAGCTTGTTCCCTTTCCTAAAATTGCAATAAGAAATGTTAGTAAAAGCTCCAAACACTGTCTTTTAAAGCTTGCATTCTTTTATAACAATTCAAACCTGTTGCATCTTCTCCCTTTTCAGTTCCCTTTCCAACCGTTTTTGTTCCATCTCACTCTTCTGTTCATTTCTTTCTTTCTCCTTAATTGCCTCTTTCTCCTTAAGTTTTGCTTGCTTGACCATTCTACATCAATAAATAGAGACATGTTGGCAACGTTGAATATCTTCAACTAATAGTACATATCCAAATTGCTAAATCTAACAGCATCCATTTAAATTGGCTCCCAAATTGATTCAATTCATAAATATTTGATTGAGAATCTTACATCCGAGTATGATTTTTCTGAAGCAAGTCTGAAACCATAACACGAATGCTCATCTCATCATCAGCTTTAGCAAGCAATTCCGCAGCTTTAGCTACATCTATATTAATGTTTCCTTTTGATTCCAGCGATGACAACGCTGATAGTCTTAATTGTGTGAATTTCTCTCGTTCTGTGTCGAGTTTCGAAACTTCATACCTGGATCAGCTCCAATTTCTCCATTCGGCGACTTCTGATCCTCATATTTCACATTTTGGTTGTTCTTGTTTGAATTAGAAGACGAAGAAGCCGAACCTGAATCGCTGAAGAGCGTATTCATTTCTGTATGTGATATGGCGAATCTGGCATCAATGGAATCGTTATGAAGCATAGACTCGTGCAGCGCTGGCCCGAGATATGTGGATTAAATTTATGGGTATTGAATAACTCAGCTGATAAGGCGTGAGGCATCGAATGAGCCAGTTAAGCTTTGCGAGGGAAATATACCAGAAACCATCGTCGTTTAAGGTTTTGGAGCGATCGTGTACAGCATCATGCAGAGAGTTGTTCACTTCATTGATTGTGCCAAGTGTCATTTTTTAAAACGAAGAGCTACGATGCAAATAAGAAAGCACAAGGCAAGAGTAAAGCATTAGCAAATAAATCATATTACCAATAATGCATAGATCATATTACCCAAATTAGAAATGGAAACTCAGTGTCATTTTTGGTAAAAAGTTATCATGTTCTTATGCTTTTTTTTAACTTTATATATATATGATGAAGGTATATTTCTTTGTTTTTTTGAACGGTTATCTTTTATGATTTTTATGATAAAGGTATAGTATTATTTTATTTTTGGAACTATTATATTTTATGATTTTTATGATGAAGTAATTCAAAAAAATGAGTTATGAGGGAAAATTCCTAAAAATTTAGAGAAATATGTGAACTTGCTATGATGAAGGTATATTTCTTTGTTTTTTTGAACGGTTATCTTTTATGATTTTTATGATAAAGGTATAGTATTATTTTATTTTTGGAACTATTATATTTTATGATTTTATGATTTTTATCATTTTATGATTTTTTTGCACACGTCTTACTAGTGACATGTGTCATTATCAAAATGAATTGGTCGAAAAAACAACTGTATTAATTTTTTTGCACACATCTTACTAGTGACATGTGTCATTATCAAAATGAATTGGTTGACGAAAAAGCAACTGTATTAATTCAAAAGAGAAGGCCTATCGGCCTAATTAACAAAGTAAAAGTAAAAGAAAGAGAAACGTGAGAACTTTTCTTTAATTAATAATACGTCTCAATTTAAAAACATTTTCAAGAATACCCATTACTTATTGATCAAAATTATAAAAATACATAGCGTGCTCACACATGTGTTTGTGGCGTCCAGGTTGGGCAAACACCTAACGGAGGATGTCAGGTTGGCATGGCACATGTTCTTAATATCATATATATTTGTATATGCATCTAGAAGAACACACCACCCAAATTTTCTTGGTGTTATGGGTTTTCATGTTCAAATACTAATTGTCAAATACTGTAACCATTTTTTTTAAGTGAAATTAAACAAAAATGTTCATTTTAACTTACATCCAGTGTCAAGTCAATGACATATATGTTTTCCAAATATTAGATAATCATTCTAATACCTAAATGTGTTAACTGACTTCCAACAATTTTTCCAACGAACCAATTCAATAATTGGTAAATTGTTTCAAGCGAGGACTTGTTGAGCATGATGTTGATGCAAGATGATTTCCACAAGTATTGAATTGACACATCAACATAGCTAGCTCTTTCAAGGATAGTCATTTTCTCTAAGTCAAGTATGTTGATCAAAATTAGGGAGAATGGTCCAAAAGAGGAAATTCATTATTTTTGTTTCAATTATATTGACTAGAATTAGGTCAAGTATGTTGATCGGAATTACGGAAAATGGTCTAAAAGAGGAAAGACATTTTTCCTCTTTCAATTATATTGACCAAAATTAGGAAGATTGGTCTCAAAGACCCAAAATTACTTAGTTGAATGGGGCCTTCTAGCATTAAGATCACACTCTTTAGATAGTTTGAGTGAGCACATTTAGCATCACACTAGAATTACACATGAAGAGTGAGGCCTTTGGCGATTCACCATGAGTAAAAGATATTAACTAGGATGGGAGTGAACCAAGGCTAGTCTATATACCATGGGTTAGAGGCGTTGAAGAGAATCATGGTAACTAGTCAAGGCCAATGTTGCACCATGGGTTAGAAGTACCAACCAAAATTATTGTCAGAGGTACAAGAGTTATGGTGAATAGTTGATGTTGTATATTTTAACATGGGTCAAAGTTGTTGACCAAGACCATGGTAATCAGATGATGTTTATGTGATAATAAATTATGAACTTTTTCCTAGAGACATTTGTTAACAAGAGAACATCTTGATAATCATTATGAATACCTCCATAGCTAAGGGGGAGTGTTGAACTTTTGTAGCTATGGTTAGCCTTCATAATTGATATTTTAGCCCTCCAAATATATGTAAGACATGTTCTTCATGTCACCTTTAAAATGAGAAAATTTTGAATTTTAAATATTGAATTTATGCTTCAAAAATGTAAGGTTAGCCTCAATATTATCATGTTGTCTTATTCCAATAGTCACACTATTTGGGGCATCTTTGTTCAGTATAAATATGCCACTTGTCCTCTCCATTTGGGAAAATTTTTGGATCATAAAAAGTACTTATGAGGCGTAAATTCGAGCTAATAAATGATGAATCTGAGCCCAACCAAAGGCAATTTTCTGACACATAAAAGCATGAATTTTTTAGGCATAAAAGGACGAATTTCTAAGGTATAGTAGATCGAAATTTGTGAGGCTTATTAAGGGAATTTTGGCCAGGTGTGGTCACGACTATGTTACTAGTCAGTTTGACTTTATATTTGACTTGAAGAATCAGATGTGTCCCTCTTAAACTTAATGATTTATTTAAGGAAATGGTTGTTGGATTTTTCCTCCATGTGGGTTTTCCTAGGGTAAATTCTTGTGTCTCTTGTTTGGCTGTCTCTTTATGATGCTACTAGAATTTTTTTCCAATTCTTGGGATCTTCTGTGCGATTACTTTATGATGAATGTGAATGAAGAAAATGTTAACCAAATAAATAAGAAGAAGTATTATAAATTTAGAAGACCCTTCAAAATCAACAATCTGCATTGAGTTTTATGGGTTTCAACTGCCAAGTATCAATTTGTAAGTGTGAAAATCTATTTTGAAAAAGAAAAAAAACTTATCAGAATATTGTTTCTTTTTGCAATCCCTACAGACAAAAAACATTCCCCAAAAGAAAAAAATCCAAACTCCTTCATATAATAAGAGAAGAAGATCAAGATCAAGGATATAAATGATGGTAATGAGGGTGGAAGTGGTTAATGATTGACTAATGAGTCCCATTTTTTATATACGACATCATATTCCATACTTTCACGTTGGAGCTTGAGATCTTGTTTATATATTACAGACATTTTCCATATATATGAACATACTACATACTTTCATATTTAGGATTTAGGTTTCATTTATCTTTTGCATGTTATGTCATATTTTAGAAATATACAATTGAGACAATTTTGAGTGAGTGTGTGAGTGTGTGTGTGTGTGTGTATTTCATGGCACATGTTCTATGTATTGAAATAATTTTTTGTTGGGTGTTTTAGTATTATATTGTTGGGTTCAATTTTCAGGTATGTGTTAATGGTTCAACATCACCTATGGTGAAGTGAGCACTCTAACATGTTTCATTGTTGAAACAACTTAATTTTGGTTTTTAAATACATAATTTTTAAGCATATTCATAAAGATACATGTAGTTGATGATCATGAAAAAATATCAAGGCCATATCATTAAGTTATATATATATAACTCATTATTGATAAGGTAGCCATATTTTGTTAATAGACATAGAAACTAGGATTTACCCCTTATATTGATTCATATAACTTGACATTTATTTTGTGTGTATTCATTTCTCTTAGAAATGTCAATTTCATGTGCCTTGTATAAAATAATATCACTAAATTCAAACATGAGGTCATGCCTCCCAAGAAGGATGTGACTCCCATTAAAGATGTACAACAACCAATGCATCACCCTTAAGATTCCACTTTTGTATACCTATTAAAATTCATGTTCAGTTAGTTTCATTTTTCACCTTTAAATTCCTACATATGCAATCCAAAGGTAACTTAGTTTATTATTTATTTTATCCTTTGAACCACGTGCAAGTAGTTAAATATTTCATTTATAGGAAATTTGTAAAAATACAAAGATGTCTTTCATGAGATGAATAAAATTTAGAAATTAGTTCTTATGTCACATTCATTAATTATTATTGTTGTGTTTAATCCTTAGCTATAGTTTTCTCCTTGTTGTTTCGTCATAAAGGTTTCACTTAAGTCTTCTTTCAACTTGAATTTGGTCTTTTAGCTTAAATCCTTCTCAACATTTAATAGTAGTGTGTTTTCTAGTTTCTACTCTCCCACCCAAGACATCATCTAACTTACATTTGATTCCATTCAAGTTCACCCCCACCCAAAACTTTCTTCATGTGAAACATATGAGAATATCCAACTAGTGCTTATTCTATTCAATTTTGGTTTTGTTGGCCTAGTGCTCAGCAAGTGTACCATATTTTAGCAATCTTCTACCACTTTTTCAAGGTTCCCTTATGATCTATCATGCCATATGTTTAGTCAATTTAATGTCTTAAATTTCTTACATAAATTATCAACCAAGGTTTGTAAACTAAAGAAGTGTGGTGCACTATATGTGCTTATTTAACCTTCTTCTTACTTCGTTGTGTGTTTTCTTATGTTGTTTTGGGGGTTTTGTTCTTTATATCTAAGAGTATTAATCTAAAAATATGAGGGAAATCAAATGAACCTTAATTAATTTTAAGAAGGAAGAAAATGCAGTGTTTCTAAGTTAAACTAATTTGCATAAAAATGAATCAAATATTTATTGACTCGTTAGAATATGATTTGAAAATAGAGTATCTATTCTAATGACTTCTAATTTAACATTAGTAATATTCCATGGATATAAATCTTATAGCTCAAATTGAAATTGCAATGCTTTTCTAAGTGTAAGAAGAAAAAAGAAAATAGCTAATGTATGTTTAGTTACTCTAGCATTCAATATGAAGTGCCACCTTCTTGAGATGATGTGTAAGCAACCAATTATACCTTAGTTCCTAATGGATCTAGAAAATAAAGTAAAGTATGCAGAGGAAAACTCAATAATTGCATGAATTAAATATTCAATCATTTAGTCTAGAAATATGATAAAATCATCTTCTAGAAAGGACCTTTAAGAACAACCAATTATACAATTAAATGAGGATCTAAAATACAAATATGAAAGTATGCAAAATCAAAGCTCAACTGATTGTAAACAACTAATGTATGTTTGATTACTCCAACACTCAATATGAAGTATCACCCTCTTGAAATGATGTGTAAGCAACCAACCATACCTTATTTTCTAATGTTCTAGAAAAGCAAGTAAAATATGCAGAGGAAAACTCAATAACTGTATGAATTAGATATTCAATTATTTAGTTTAGAAATTTGATAAAATCATCTTCATGAAATGAATTTTAAGAACATCCAATTATACAATTAATTGACAGTTTTAATCTAAGAAAGTAAATAACAAAACAGTAAAGGAAACTAGATAACTATGAGCCCTATCACTTCAAAATTAATCCAATTTGAAAATAGATAAATCTATTCTCACGAAATGTTTTTAGAAGATCAATGATTACAAATTTATTCAATTGATGCTAGGAAGACATTCATGATATAATTCTATGCTACTGATCAAAATTGTAATGCAATATTAATCTACTCAGACAACAAAATTGACAAAAACAGAGTAAGGAATTTAAACTAAAACAATGAAGGAAAAACCTCCTCCTGTGTAGGGGCCGGGCCCTCTACAATAGATTTGATTGAGATCCTAGCTGATTATATATGCGCTAAGAAATCACGTGTACCATGAAAAAAATCCTTGAATCATAATAGAATGAAGTTTTAAAACAATACACAACATTTCAACAAAAGTTCCTTATTCTCGGTTATGTACAATCGATATTTAAATAAAACAAACATAACTATTATGAGTTAATTTTGCCTTCAGGTGGCTAATCTTAACCAAATTATAAAATTGGAGTTTGACTATTTAAATTTTGAATTGCTATGATAGAGAAAATCAAGATTTCTTCTATTCTCGGCTTACGTCCTTTGACCGGACTTTGACCACGATCTCATGCATCCTTTTCTACCAATATAGATCAAGTAGATAGGATGAAATCCATGTGTATATTATTCTGGAAATGCCCATGTGGCTCATTTCTCGATTTGATCCTAGGAACCTATCAGACCATGAATGTAGCCGTGGAGCCAACAATTAGCTCTAGAATAGGTTGTATTCTATATCTAAATTAAAAAAATCCATTCGAATAGAAAGAACATCAGAATATAACATGGAAATCATTTAAATGCATTCCTTGAGACAAAACATGACATTTATCATTGATTGGAGTATATGAACTTATGAGAAAGTAAGGGAAAAAGGTGAGAAAGGATGTCAGAGAGAGGAAAATTATGAGGTTCAACATACCCCCACTAAGAAGGCATTGCATGTACTCATGCAATTTACCAAAAATGTGAATTTTCCTCTCTTAATGCATTTGTTCAGACACTTCTGCTAACACATCCAATTTCCTTCTTTTGTTTTTCTTTGAAGTGATTTCCATCCTGGGCTTTCTCATAAGGATCCTGTATTTGAGATTAATGACTGTCTTGTTTAGTGACTTTTTCTTTCTTTTTAGCTTCCTATTCTTTTTATACCACAGTCCTAAATGTAGAATGGTATTGTCACCAATTACCTTTTCCAACTTGTTCTGTTGCTTCAAGGCTTCATTCTCCTATTTAATATGCCTATTCGATATCTCTAGTTCATAAATTTCCTATTTGAGAGTATCAACTAGAGCTTATTATGGATTGATAGGAGGTTTTGGATTCACTGTTGCATTTCTCTTCTCCTGTGACTCTATGTAATCATATATTTCTTATTGTACTAGGTCTATGCCCAGAGATTTTCTGCTGGGACTACCTTCAAAATTATGAATGGGAGAATTTTGAAGACTGTGTCGAGGAGAAATATTGACATTATATGGTATTGGAGTTTCTTCATATAAACTTATAAACTCTATCTCTTTTGGTAGTGTTTTCTTCATCGAACCTTGGAGTCTGGAGCTCCTTCTCAGCTGTAAAAAATTTACATTTTCCTCACTTTTAATCTTGCTCCTCTTTCCTATCTTACCTCTTGTCTTGACTTTACTTTGCTTTCTGTTCTATGTCAGCTCTACAGAGATGATATTTTCATAATTTTTCTGAAATGAAGATACAAGTATGTCTTCAATGTTTACATCAATCCTCTTGCATCTACTCTTTATAACATTGTCTTCTTTAGGTTGCTCTAGTACTTCCTAGAAATGGCTTATGATAAGAAAATTCTCCTATGAATCTTCTATACTTTTTAAATGAAACTCAAGAAGTATTTTTATCAACCCATGATGGTGCATAGTGTTATTTATAAACTATATTCTCTTACGCACAATTGTAGACATTCTTTTTAAGCTATTCAGTAAAAATAAAGGAAGATTTATTTCACCATTCTCTAAGAAATTCATCAACAATTGAATATGATATACATACATGCAACCAAACCTTCCTTCATAGGTGATAAATTTTTGTAAAACCAAGAGCATGTTCCTCCATTTATTTTTAAGTGTTGAGCTGGGGATACCCTTTCTGAAAACAGAAATATCCATACCTAGATTTTGGAGGATAACTTTCCATGATTCATTGTGAAATTCCTTGTTTTTGAACCACATTTTTCCAACCCTTGAGAGTTTTTTGGCTTCGGCTATGAATGTCTCAGTAATTGTGAAATTGATGTCTCCAATTTCCACTTATGTGCCATCAAAAGACCTAGGAAAAGAATTTTTGATCTCTTTGTGAAAACCATCGAATTTCTCTATGAATTTGAGCCATATATATTTCTGCAACATTTAATTGACCTGAGGATATCCTTCCATATATTTTTCTCCCACCTGTTATGTTCTGACTATCAGTCCCATGCCTTCTATTATGAAGAATATAACCTTTAGAATTATCCTTCTCTGTTATAAAATGAATTGGATTATAGATATGATGAAAGGCATCGAGGGTTTGTAGGAATAAATAAGTGATATGGATTGGGTTTTTGAAGAAAAATAGACAAATATGTCATGTTAAGAGGTCATAACTATTAATCATAAATGGGGGAGTCTATTGTGGACCATTATGAAACATAATGTGAATGATGTGGCCAATATTAGATATGATGGAAATCTCAATCAAATCAAATGATGATATGTTAAGGTAGCATATGATCATCCATATTATACTTGCTAATGTTTTTACCTTGATATTAAAATCATTTTTTGCAATTTTACCTTTAGAACTAACCTTTTAGTTGTCGTTTCTTTGGTGGTGATTCTTAAGGTACCTTTTAACATGTTGGTCTTCAAATGTAGTCCTTAAATTTCTTATATTCATGATTTTTTTGTAGACTGTACAGATGTGTCAGAGCTACAGAATGAAATGAAATGTTCTTGTAGACTATCTAATCATCTGCAGAATGGAATTAGCTACAAAATGTAATCAGCTGTAGAATGTGGAATCAACTACATAATGGAATCAACTTGCAGAATATAATCAGTTGTGGAATGGAATGAAAAAAAAATGTAATATGACTATGAAATGGAATGAAAGTGGAATATCACTATGTAATGGAATGAAACTATAGATCATGGGCTACAAAAATGGAATATGAATTTATTTTTGTATTACTACATATTGTAGAAAAGAAATGAAAAATATAGGATGTCAGAAATCTCTAATTTTCACTCTGTATTTTCTTTATAAGGATACCAATCATTGATTGGTTTTCATACATATACACCTTTTTTTTGTTATATGTGTGTGTGTGTGTGTGTGTGTGTGTGTGTGTGTGTGTGTGTAAAATCTAGGTTAGTGAAGAACAATAATTCTTCTTCACTAACTTCATATTAGTATTATCTTGGAAAAAGTTATTAAACACTTCTCTTGAAATTGGCTTATGATATATTTTCAACCGATGACCATTCAGAAGAAGAGGTATCTTTTCTTCATCAATTTTCCTTAGACGTTTTTAGTCTAATACGACCCAAGCCAATGAGTCTGAAACTTTCCTTGAAAATATTTGAATTTTGAATCGAACAATGGTGCCTAATCCCCAGCTTGAAACTTCTTCTCCTTAATATACCTATCATTCCATTTAGCCCTTTGCTGATGGACTATACTGGTTCTTTGAATTGTATCTTGCCTTATTTCATCAAACTCATTTAGTTGCTCCAATATATGGTTTTGTGCTTCTGATAAATCAAGTCCCAATTGGACGGTCATCTTGAAGGTTCGAATCTGAAATTATATAGGGAACAGGACTTGCTTTCCATAAACAAGTTCATAGGGAGTATGTCCCATTGTATTCCTCCATATAGTTATGTAGGCTTATAAGGCTTCATGAAGCCTTTCTTCCCAATCCATTCTATGTAGATGTATATTCTTAGTGAGAATTCCTTCAATCACTTTATTGGTAGACTCGACCATTTTCTTGTGGATGATAAGGAGTAGACTTTCTGTGCTTGATCTTGTAATCTTCCACGAGCCTTTTCACCAACTTGGATGTAAAATGGTACCCCTGATCTGTCACAATTTCTCTTGGAACACCAAAATGATTGAAGATATCCTCCAAAATAAAATTAACTACAGAATGTTCATTAGCAAAAGGTAGAGCTTTAGCCTCTACCCATTTAGTGACATAATCAGTACATACCAAAATATATATTTTTTTTTTATATGGTGGACTGATTGGTCCAACAAAATCCAAGGCCCATTTTTCAAATGGTTCTATGAGTACCTGAGGTTGCAATGGAATTTCATTTGATGGAGAAGGTTTCCCTATTCTTTTGCAACTTTCACACCTTTTGAGATATTCTTTGGTATCTCTAAATATGGATGACCAATAATATCCCAAATGAAGGATTTTATAAGCTCTCATCTTGTCAGCAAAGCGCCCACCACAAGGTTCATCACGACATGCCTTGAGAATTTCAGGCATTTCATCTTATCGAACACATCTTCTGATAATGAGATCTGGGTTGTTTTATACAGTTCATCAGTAATCCATGAGTACCTTGCACTTATTTGAATAATTTTTCTCTTCTCCCTAGGAAACAAATGTGAAGGTAATTTTCTTGTGACTAAGTAATTAGAAATATCTGCAAACCAAGGAGTTTTAGTAGTTATTGAAAAAAGATATTCATCACGAAATTTATCCTCAACTAGAGTGTCATTTTTGATATTTTGAATTCTAGACAAGAAATGAGCAATTGTGTTTTGTTTTCCAGGTCGATCTGGAATGGTGATGTTGAATTATTCCAAGAGTAGTAACCAATTGTAACTCTGCCATTATTAATAGGTTTATTCATTGAGTTTCTAATTGCAGAGTGGTCTGTATGAAAAATTGTCTCATAGCCTGTAATATAATGTCTAAATTTGTTGATAGCATGGACAACAACTAAGAATTCATTTTCAGTTACAATGTAATTTAACTCAGTGAGAGTTAAATTCTTACTTGTGCAATAGATGGCATAGTGGATCAAATATTTTTGTCCTAATACATCACCTAGAGTTGTATCTGAAGCATCTGTTGAAATGTGAAAACGTAGTTTCCAATTTGGACCTCTTAAGATGGTTTCTTCAAAAAAAATTGTTCTTAAAGTTTCAATTGCCAATTGGAAATCAGGATTCCAACTAAATTCACAATCTTTGGTAAGTAACTTGAAGAGTGGGGATGTTATTTTAGTGAAATTTTCTATAAATCTCCTATAATATCCTGTGAATCCTAAAAAATTCTAATATCCCTTTGACAACTTGGAATTGATAGTTTCGAGATGACTTCAACTTTAGATGTATCAACTTTAATTCTATCTCCTGAAATGTGATGTCCTAAAACAATCCCTTTTGTAAACATCATAAGACATTTTTCATGACTTAGTGAAAGGTTTTCTTCCTTACATCTTTTAAGAACCCTTTCCAAATTTTATAAAGCTTCTTCAAATGAGTTCCCATAAACTCCAATGTCATCCATGTAAACCTCTACACAATCATGTATTAGATCAGAAAAATTTCCTAGTACTGCCCTTTGAAATGTTGCAGGTGCATTGCACAATCCAAAAGGAAGTACTCGGTAGGCATAAGCCCCCCATGGATAGGTGAATGTGGTCTTATCTTGATCTTCAGGTGCTACTTGAATTTGATTGTAACCATTAAAACCATCCAGGAATGAGAAATACTTCTTACATGCTAATGTATCCAATACTTGATCTATAAAGGGTAAAGTAAAATGATCTTTTAGGGTAAATTTATTCAATTCTCGATAATCAATGCATACCCTCCATTTACCATTATTTTTTGGTACAATCAGTAAAGGGGAAACCCACTGACTATCTGAAATTGGGCAAATGAAGTTCATATTCAACAATTTTTTCAACTCTTCTTTCACAATTTCTCGAAGATTTGGATTCATCCTTCTTTGAGGTTTTCTGATAGGTTTACAATTTCCCTCAATACAGATGTGATGTATACAAGTCTTAGGATTAATTCCTTTCATTTCAGTGTATTCCCATGCATATGCAGAAGAATTTTGTTGTAATGTTTTGATTAAATTTTCTTGTTGTAATATGTCCAAATTTTTGTTTATGTTCAAATTTTTTCCTAGAAATATTTCAACTGTCGAGCTACCAAATTATTCCAGAGAATGAAGAGACATTTGCCTGGATGAAAAATATTCAATATTGCATTTTTCTTGAAATTGATCATGTGATATTCTGAGGATGATTCAAAGTTTTCTATTGAATTTAAGATTTGACTATCTTCACTAATGGTTGAAATAGTAAAGAGAGGTTGTATATTCCTTGTCATATAACTCTGTGATTTTTTTTGTTGTATGATATAGAGTGAATTTATTTGTTGAGTTACCATCAAAGATATACATGTCACCAGATCTACAACTAATGAAAGCATCAGCTGTAGCCAACCAAGGTCTTCCTAATATAAGTGGATGTCCTCCTAGATTTCTCTTCAGAGTTGAGATCATAAAATCAAGAGAATACTCTCAAGAGTCTAGGAATACTGAAATATCTTCTAACACACCATCTGGCTTGATTACAGATTTTCCTTCTAATTGTATTAATGTAAGTGTATACAGAACATTAGGAAGTATGAGATGTTCCATGGTTTGTTTGCTCATGATGTTTATTGTTGTTCCTAAGTCAATCAATGAATTTGAAATTTCAACACCATTGATATGTTTTTTTACAACTGGACTTCGTGGATCTAAATATTTTTGTATGGCAATTTTTCCCATCATTATGTCCGCCACTTTTTCTACTAGCTAAATTCACTTTATTTCTTTTGTTTTTCTTCTAGGTTTCTTCATGCTCAACTCTATCATTGTTTTGGCTAGAATTGAAATATCTTTAATAGCCTATAACAAAGCGATTTTTATGCAGAAATTTTTCAATTCATCTAGAAAATCATAATTGGGCACCATAATATTATTTTCTACCCCTTTATCACCTAGTAATCTCTCAGGAAAAGGATGTTTATAAGTAAATACTGATGGTTGCTCTATTATAGGAGTTGAGTTTATTGGTTCTTTTTGTTTTTCATTTTCAGAATTTTGGTTTTGAAGAGATGTTCCTTCCTCAAAAATTTTATTTTGCTATAAAGAATCTTTCTCAGAATTATCTTGTTCTTGAATAACTACAGAAGCCTTTTTCTTTTCTAGTATCCTACCAAATCTAAGTTGGACATCATTCAGATCTAGAGGGGTAATCATGTAGGTTTGAAATTATTGTCCTTCTATCATATAAGTATTTTGAGGATTTTTAATATTGGGTTTTGGTAATGGTTGGGTAGGTAGTTGATTTTCTCTTTGTGGAAATGGTAATTGAAGTTGTGGATTTTGGTTTTGAAGTTGGGTTATTTTTTTTGTTGAGGAATTTGTTGGCGAGGATAATTTGGATATGATGGAGGATATTGATAGTATTGAGTGAATCTTCCATAGGGATTTTGCATTCCTTGTGTCCAATATTGAGATTGATTTTGAGATTGAGGCCAAGGTTGTTGCAAATAATTCCAATTATTTGGTGGGGGTTGAGTAGACATTTGATTATTAAAGCCTTGAGTTTGTGGCCCCTGCCATGGTATTCTAGAGACACATAAAAGACATTCTGTTGTATTTGAAGTTGTTTCTTCTTGAAAACAACCTTAAGACCTATAATTGAAGGGCAACTCTTAGTTTCATGACTTTCTAAGAAAATCATACAGGTCTCTATGACTTTTGCATCAAGAGGAAATTCTCGTAAAGCATGCTTCTTTCTGCATTTAGGACAGAAAATATCTAAAGCATCATTCTAGGCTTTCTTCTTGTTTTGTAATTTAAGGGTTTCTATATGTTCACTAAGACTCCACAAAACATCTGTTTTAAATTAATCAAGAATGTTTCCAATTTCTTCCCTACATAATGCTCTGGTTGCAGATTTATTTACTCTAGCAAGAGAAGGATCTCTTGGACTTTTGCCAGTTTTTTATTTTCCCCTTGAGAGATGAATACATAATTCAGTAATGTCAGGTAATGGGAGTTGAGAGATATCCCCCTCCCCCATCATGTTGAGGATGTCTATCCATTCATCTCTAATGCCTTTTAATAAAATAGCTTGTAAATTATCTTGATCTAAATTATCCATTTTTGCTCTTTTCATGTTATGATTGAACCTTTCAATTAAATCCTCCAAATTCTCATCCTCTTTTTGCATCATTTTAAATACTTCATCCTTGTGATTTATGGATATGAAATAATCCAAATACCTTTCTAAAAATGATTTCTTCATGTCATTCCATGTTCTGATAGACTGAGTGATTAAACCCATGAACCATTTTAAAGTTGCTCCTTTCAGTGTTGAAGGAAACAACTTAAATTTTTGAGAGTCTTGTAAATAATCTTAAGTTTTGCACAAGACTTCAAATTCAAACAAAAAGGTTTCAAGATCTTCACTTTTTAATCCATGAAAATTTGGGAGGACAGAAGGTTAGATATTTTTCATTGTGGAATTTGTCTCTCCATCAACTATAGGGAGTCCAAAAGAACTATCAATTTCCCTATTTCTTCTGCCACCTCCTGCATTTCCTCTACCTCTTCCAAACATTACATTTTCTCCATTTAGAATTTCTCCTTCAACTTCTCCTCTTCCTGCCATTATAGATTCTTCAGAGCTAATATAAGATTCAACCTACAAGGTTAACTGCTCTTCCTATGGTTTTTCTATCAATGGTATGTTGAAGAAAGGTTCTTCCTCTTCCTCTCCACTAGGAATTTCTAACTCTTCAGCTAAAATATGTTCCCATGTAGAGGTGAAAAAGGTTACTCCTTCTGTTGGAGATGTAGGATCTTCTTCCTCTAAGACTGCCTCAGTAGATGAAGTAGGAGATCCTCCTAATTGGATTTATGACATTAGGACTTCAGGAAGTCTATGTCTAGTGAAGTATTAAATATGAGTTTGAGATGGAGGTGTATCACTTCATGGTCTTGGTGGAGCGAGTGGTATTGTAGGAATTAAAATCCTACCTCTAGCTATGAATTTACCCCTAGAATCTCTTTCTCTACACATATCATTTTTTTTAGATGTAAGAAATAAGGCTATCTAATTACAATTCCCTGACAAGGTCACCAAAATGTTTAGTCAATTTAATGTCTTGAACTGTTTACGTAGATTATCAATTGAGGTTTGTAAACTGATGAAGTGTGGTGCACTATATGTGCTTAGTTAACCTTCTTCTTACTTCGTTGTATGCATATTTATGTTGTTTTGGGGGTTTTCTTCTTTATATCTAAGAGTGTTAATATAAAACTATGAGGGAAATCAAATGAATCTTGATGAATTTTAAGAAGAAAGAAAAGGAATTGTTCCTAAGTTAAACTAATTTGCACAAAAATGAATCAAAAATTTATTGACTAAGTGTTTGTAAGTTAGACTAATTTGCAAAAAAATGAATCAAAAATTTATTGACTGGTTAGAATCTGATCTGAAAAATAGAGTATCTATTCTAATGACTTCTAATTTAACATTTGGGATGAGGGAGCATTCCACGAGATTGCGCAATGAATTGGAAAGTTGCAATCTCTCTGCCCCTAGTCGAAATTGTCTCCAAATTGTTTTGCAAAGTTTGGAGAGTTTGATAGAGACTTATCGTGGGGTTGGACCATCAACCCAAGTTTTTTTTGACATGATGCGTAGGAGGAGAGCATCAGTGATTGGTATCCACTCCTACAATGAAGTCAAAAGTAAGGTCACTAAAGAAATGGCCTTGTCACTATTTGACTTGCGGCCTAAAGACAAAAAACGTCTGAAGATTGCAAGATTCAATGATCCTATTATTGCACCCCATATTTATGAGAAGTTCCTGTATGCATACGGGAAGTTCCCAAATAATGATGAGGTGCCGCAATATTTTGTTATAATGTTGTTTGCTCAATTTCGAGAGCACATGGACCCTAACTATACAGATACTGGGTCCAAATTCTATGGAGCTGGAAAAGTTCGTACATATGAACGACCTGATGCTATGGAAGATGTTGGGTTTAGGCCTCCAGCACCTCGTTTAGTAGCTCGACCACCTAGGGTAGTTACACTTCCAGAGGAGTTAGCCCTTTTCCCCAGTGCTGCATAAAAAGTGAGAGATAAGATATAAGAACATATTGCAGCTGCTTTAGGAGGGCTGGAAGTCGGCTTAGGGACGAGCCAACCTTCATCTAGTGCAGGAGAGCGTTCATTTGTGAGTGTCCCAGATGATGTGCTGAGGGAGATGGAGCGAGATGAGCTTATTAAGTATGCAGCCTCATGTAGAGACCACTATGAGCAATCTAGGACAATACAAATGCACAACATGGGTGAGGTATGTACATACAGTTTTTGATCTAACATGTTTTTTTGGTGTATATATACATTTAGTCTCAAAAAACTGATGCCAATATATTTATTTAACTTATGCAGTTTACAACATTCCTAGAACAACATTTCCTTTCCCCTCATGCTTATTCTGTAGATCGTGGACACGATCATGTACAGGTGCCATAGCCATTACTCATTACTATCTATCTATATTTTTGTATGTCAAATTGAAATTGAATTTATGTCACAAATTTATTGGTACGAGTCTTAACATTATGGAATTTTTAGGTTAGTGCTACACATGAAGGGCTGCTTGAAGAAATTATTCCTTCTGAGGTTCCAGTCGTGACACAGGTATTGATACTTTTCGTTAAGCATATTTATAGTGTTTATTATATTTCTTTTCGTAAACTTGACTGTTAACTTTTGTTTCTACTTTTCAGGGTACACAGGATATTGACATGATGCAGACTGAGCCTCAAGAAGATCCTGTAGTCTCTAGGTACGAGACTCTACATTAAACCATGGTAACCTCTTACCCTTTCTTCGTTGCTATGGTATTCAAAAAATATCTGAGTGTACGAGGAGATTCACCTGCCTTTTTTGTAGAATTTGTATCCTAGTTTTTGTATATTTTCTTATTCAATCAAGAACTTTTTCCCAATTGTCTATGAAGTTATGAATAACTTTATTCAGTTATCAAGATCAATGTTCAAGGTTTATAGTCAACATTATTTCTTTGATTATATTTGAATACAATGCAAGGCAGTGACTGATTTCAAATAATTGCTATTTTTATATTTCCCGCATTGGTTTATCATCAAGATTGAGTAAGGTATTTACTTTTAGATGCTTTGGAAATTTATTACCAACCTATTTAGTATTAAGGAGTGTCTTTCTCTGAATTCAAGGTTATCCAATCTTTATAGTTTACATATGAACCATAGGGATTCATGTGAAGATTTTCCAATATGTATTCTTGTGTGCTATTGAATTCATTTGAATAATGTCCATGGATTTTTTGTCCTATTAATAAAAATTAATGACTACCACATTCACTAGAATTTCTGATATTTTAATGTATTCTTTGAGTGCCAAGGATTTCCATCCCATTACCATTGATACCTAAGACATCCTATTTTAATTTTTTATATATCATCCATATAATTAGGCTGATAGGCCTTCTCTCATGAAAAAGATCACTCTTTTGATCGTCAACACTTTTTATGTGAACAGGACACCTGTTCCTGGTTTAAAAAAATTAGACCTGTTTTTTATCTCTTTGACATCTGTCTGCACCATTTTTTACACTTATTCTTGGTTTACTCCATACTAACTGTCCCATGTCGACCTGTCATTCTCCTTCATTGGGTCCGTCCTTGGAAATTAAGGCATTAGGTGAGCCTGGCGGGAACGGATTCTTGCCAAAAACCCTTACCATCATGCCTAAACTCATTTTCTTGCTTGCTTTGGCTCTGTCCAGGCTCAGCCCTCCGCTGCTCTGCAATTTTTATGCCACCATGACTCTTTTGCGAGGCTGGCTTGTCTGTCACCAGTTTCTACACGGACATTTACAGGCATTTTGTTATCTTGAAGTCATCGAGAGGCCTTGAGCAACCTCTGCGTTTACCCATTGAGGTTGGCTCGTCTGTCACCGGTTTATACATGGACATTTACGGGCATTCTATCATCTTGACGTCATCGACAGGCCTTGAGCAACCTCTGCGTTTACCCAGCTAACACAGGTAATAAGTTATTTGTTGCTTCCATGTTTGATATATGCTTCTATTTTTTATATACTGCATTCTGTACAAAGTTTGTTAGATTCGTTTATAGTGATAATGCCATGTCCAATAGGCTACTGAATGGTTTTCATTCGAGCTGTTATTCTCTTGTCAAAATTTTCCATAGTAGATCACCGAACCATCTTTAATTATTGAGTTACCTTCTGTAATTCTTTTTAATGACATGAGCGAACTGCTTTTCCAATAGTTCCTTTACCAATTTTTTTTGGTATTTATATCAGAATTACTGAATTTGATTTTTTCTCTATGATTGATCAGAATTAGAGAATTTTTTTTTTTAAACCATTTTAAAAAGAAAATACAGTAAGTTTAAAATAGGTTTAGGTATTTGTAATTGATAGTCTCATAGGCTCACCGGTTTTCAGATTTCTTTAACCCTAGTAAAAACACATTTAAATCCAGTGGAATGCATAATTTGAATTGAAAAATAAAGCTTAGTGTTGAGATCATATTTAGTAGTATTAATCTATAATTTCTATTAATTCAAGACAATTAATTATTTTATTTAGGTCAACATACTACACAATTGGTCAAAGGTTCAGTCATATTGTAATGCTCTAAAGAACTGGCTATGCATGGGTTTGGATATACCTGATTGACACCACTGATGAATGGAGGGTTGAGGCTGAGAGGCCTGTCATCGAGTCAGCCCCTGATTGGATAGAGTAGGAGGTAGTGGAGGGGAAGGACAAGGAGGAGGACGAGGAGGAGCAGCAGCAGTAGGAGGAGGAGGAGGAGGAGGAGGAGGAGGTGACACCACCTACCACTACTACCGGTAGAGGATGTGGTCTGCCTCCTTTAGCTCCTAGTGGTTCAGGTTCCCGTTCCAGTTCTGGTGATTCATTTTTTTTCTTCTAGAGCACGACAGAGCCCATTTCCAGTCCCGCCAGCTTCTTCATCTAGAGAGAAAGGCAAAGCTGTTGTATTTTCTCGCAAGAGGGGCAGAGGAAATCAATAGTATAGGACCATAGTTTATATGGTGCATTGACATTCCTTTGTATATGACTGTTGACATTATGACTCATGATATGAGATACATTATTATATTTTTTGTTGATATTTTGAGGCTGAGTTGACTCTTGAGACTCAGGACTTAGTATTTAGGACAGGATTCAGTTTTATGTGTGATGTAGCACTAGACATGATATTACACATCTTATATATTAGTTTTTTTTTCATATTTATGTGTCAATGCGTTTATTTTATGTTGTAGATGCTTTAGATATTAAAAAAATTGAAAAAAAATGAATATTTTTGTATGTGCCAATTTTTTCCCGATTTTTACGATTTTTTCCCGATTTTTTCCCCTCAGCGATAATATCCCGATCGCGATTTTTTCATATTTTATTTATACCATATATCTTAAGAGCATGGGTGTTCTTATTGTTTTACACTGTTACAGGCGGCGTTGTTGCATCTTCTGCAGTGAGCAAAGTTTTGATCCTTATTTTTAATCTTAATGAGAGTATTTAAGTCCTCTTAGGCACTATTTTTTAATGGTCACTAGTATTGTTTTGGTTCTAAACATAAACTTCTCTGAATTATCATTATGGCCTTCATTTTTGTGTAAATTTTTACATTTTCATCTTTGTTTGGATCTATACAAACTAGGAATCTTCAAATCCTCTTCGGTGTTAGCTTTCTGCACTATTTATAATATATATATTGAGCATGGTTGTTCATGGTGTTTGTGCATTGAGTGTGGTCTTCCTTAATCATGATCATAGCCTTCCTTGATGGTGCACATTTTGTTCTTTTTTGGATGATAACAAAATGTAGAATCTTCAAATCCTCTTGGGCACAAGCTTTCTGCACATGGTCATAATATGGCTGATAATTTTTTGTAGGTAACAATAAGTGTTGACACTGATAATGGACAACTGAGTACACAAGAATAGAATACAGTCAATGGAATAGTGGAAGCTAGGTAATCGTATTGATAAAATAGTGTGTAGTGTCATTGTTTTATTTTGAAGTTCACAATATTTAACATTGAACAATATTTAAAGCCCTTCCAGCCATGCTTTGAATTTCTAGTTGAACAAAATAAGGGGAAGTATAGTTGGTCATAAACTCACAGTTATTTGAAGCAGGGTTAAAAAAGCTTACTTTTCAAGGAAGTCTCTCAGATATTCACTCTTGATACTGCACCTCTGAAATAATTGGATGTTCGTTAAATAGCTATGGTCTTGGTATGATTTGCCTATAATGTCATATGACATATGCTTTAGTATGATTTTTTTCATTATGAAATTTTGTCTTGCTTCAGTCATATATGTGTTTCTCATATTACTCTACATTGGTAGAGTTTCCCATATTGGAAATAATGGGTATAACCCATTCCTATATACTCTCAAATTTGTGTATGGATTTCACTATGCAACAGCTGCAATATGGTATTTCTATTACAATAGTATAAGCTTGACCTCAATTTCATCATTTTTATATGAATTATGGTATAGTGCATGAATATATGGAAGTGCATCCATCAGTTCAGATATGGCTTCTCTGCTCTATTCATATTGTCTATATTCATTCAGTTTTCCATTGTATACAAAACAATAATATTCCCCTATATATGGTGTCAGGAATCCTATTCGAGAATGGTGTTGCAGTGGGGTAGCTGCAATATCCTCCATCTAAAATATCAATGATCTTGATCATTTTGGGTTGTATTGATTTTCTTCACAATCACGTTCCTTCAATAGTGTCAGCATTCATATATACAATCACAATTTGATCTTCTTAGCATCGTGCTTATCGATCCTTGTTTAGTTTATAGAAGAATCAATTTTTTATTTTGAATAGCAAGTGGTGAGCATCATTAAAGGAAGAAATTTTGTAGGTATCTGAAGACCAGACCTCCCTTGTGACAAGAATCACTACAAGAAGTCAGGTTGACCATTGGACCTTTCATTAGCATAACTCAAGGATGCAGCAAAGAAAATGGTTTAAACATGAGGTACATGACTATTCAACATTAACTTGACCGATGCATGCTCAATTTGACACAACTCTTATTTAAATGTGCATGCTGAATTTGACACAACTCACTTTGTCAATGGTGACTTGTTCCTCCCCTGTGCAGGATGTTGCTAAAGGAGAAACTGTAATTAAGGAGAAAGAAGAAGAGTTGTATGCCTTACAAGAAAAACTTGTCAGTATGGAGAATGTGAGTTTCTTGTAAAAATGATATGTGGATTATTTATTAAATTGGAACATTTATTTTAAGCATTGTAGCATCATGCATTTATTGTATTCTGATGTGAAATAAGATTAATAGGAGAATACTTTACCTTGCTTACTGTTAATCAACGCAAGCACTTTGTCCAGGAACCAGCAGCTCCAGTTCCTTATTCTTACTTTAGTATCATGCTATTTATTGTAATTATCTCCTGATTTCATATACTATTTTATTTTTTTCAATTTTTGATCGGATTCCATAATAATTTTGCTGTTATTGTAGGAGGAGATCCAAAAGCTCATTGATGATCACAAGGCCACACTAGAAGCAAGGAAAACTGTGTTTGAAGTTGAGATTGAGCAATGACAATCCTTATGCAAAGAAAGAGAGTAAGCTTTAAGATTGTTTGAGTAGCTTAAGAAATTGAAAACAGAGTTAAATGTGATCAGGCTTGGCAGCTGACAATATGATACAACTGGAAAGATTTATTGAAGGTTCCCAAATTTCTACAAATGAAGGGTTAGTGAACAAATTAGTGAGATTTAAAATTGGCTATAAGCCTAATGAGATCAAATAAGAGGAATCTGTTCGTAGCCTTGCTATTTCTGTAATTACTGAGATTTAAAATTGGCTATAAGCCTAATAAATAGTTCGTAGCCTTGCTATCTCTGTAATCTGTACTGCTAGAAAATTGGCAGAAACCAAGACTAAAAATATTTGATATATTTTGGAAATCGAGTTTCGGCAGTACAATATGGATTTCTTTTATTCAGATTGAAAAATCTGTGTAGTGATGAACCTCATATTAATATTTATTATTATCCATTTTAATTTATGACAACTATTGAGTATCACAAATAAGGTGACTAAAATATTTGTTTTTTTTCTTATTTATTATACATTTTCTATTGTGTTGAAATCGAGTATAGTTCTTTTACAAATTTGTGCCAATATTTGAAGGCAATGTGCTTTCTTGTAGTGGTGCTAATGCATGGATGTTCACCAAAAATCTAAAGCAGGAGTTGATATGTGGATGAAAGATATTGTTAACACATGTCCTAAGTCGGCTAGAAGAAGGCAATAAAATGGGGTTGATTGGCCCGAGAATGAACAATAAAGACAGGAGGTTTATGATAGACAAATAAATTAGTGACAGATGGGTACACAAGGGAAAAATCTCACTTTGAAAGTGGACAAGTTCTCTAGGCAAACTTTTCCCTCATATACCCATCTATCACTACAACTTATTTGTATGTCATAAAACTCATGTAGCTTGCTTATCTGATGGTGGTGAGTATTCTTTAATATGCCTCCACTGCTCATCTAATTTCACCTTGAATTAGCATTTGCATTACCCAAGTTGGGTCCACCTAATAAAATCCAAAGAAAATTCTGAAGTGCATGATAAGCGTATTGAAAAACACTATCATAACATGGCATTTCATCTCACATTTCCAAAATAAGAAACAACTTTCCAAATTAGGGAACATGTTTCTAGGCCATATCATATGTGTTTCCACATTTCACTGTGTTTTTGGTGATGGTACCAACCATGTACTTGTGTTTCCCACAACATAACCAAATATTTATATTGGTGCAAAGTTCAAACAGACATCAGTCTCAATTTATTGAAGCAACATGAGCCAGAATCTTCACATTTTGAGGATATTCTGTTACAGCCTTGGTCTAGAAGCTAACCTATGCAAAAAAGAAGATCATGACTTTCAATATGTCCAATAATTTTTTTCCAGTTGGTCACTCTTATAAAGGTGACAATAGTATAAGGGGTATCTTCCTATACCTAACTAGGTGTTCATTTTATGTCTCTAGCTTTGGAGATGAGATTGTCTAAGGCTTACATTGTCCTTCATATACTAGAAAGGTGTTACCCACCATGTGCATTTCAAACACTTTAATAAATCATCATCAATTCCATCATCAATTAGTTCCATCCACTCGGGATTGCAAATCATATTTGAAAAAATGGAACCAAAATCCACCTTGCGGTCAATTCAAGAAAAGACTTCAGCCATAGCAGTATTGTTGTTGATCGTACATGATTTACAAATGGACCAACAGGTCATAAAATAAGGCATCATGGAAACAATAAGGAATGGAAGCAACTAGAAATGTACATAAGCCTGGAATAGTAGTAGCCAAATTCAAGATGGAGAAAAGTCCAATTTCCTTAGTCCTTGGCATTAAATTATATTCAAGATGAGCACTAGATGATGAGATGAGACTTTGAGGCCCGTAGAGAAAAATCCCACACCAAATCTAGTAGAACATGTAGTTGTTATAGGTTATCTTACTCATGTCAAATTTGTGATCAATGTACTGTGGTACAGGTGGGGAGTTCTTTGCTTATTTGATTTTAATAATAGAGTTCTGGTACACGACACAATTATAGTGAATGTGTTTGCACATTCACAAATTTATGCCACATTCACTGTAATTACACAAAGTTTCTCATTTTTTTAACAACAGTTGTGGTTACAATATAGTTCAAGCAGTTGAAAAATGTTAATTCAATTGACATCTAGCACACAAGATTGAATGAAACGTTCTCCTAAGTAGAACATTTTAAAAGTGGGTGTTTCCCTTCTGATGTAACATTTTAGTTGTAAAATTTTACATGGCCATTGTTTCAAAAGCTTTCTTAAATATCCCCATCATTTTTTTTTAGTGTAAAGAATCAAAGATTAATTGAGATAGATTTTATATTAATAATATCTTTGTTTTCTGGTTGTTGACAAAGTCCGAAGGAATTTTATTGTTCTAGTCTTGGTTGAGAGATATTCTTGCAAAAGCAAACTTTCATCTTTGATTGCTTTAAATTCCCTAAGCATCTATGGTCTTATCTTGTATGTATTTCTTGCTTCTAATTTTGTTGTGAGAGACTAAACTCCCACACTCTACATTGCCATAGTAGTACTAGCATGATGAAGATGTAAATGATTTTTTCCACGACTATTACACTGTTATCCTTTCCAAAACAACTGTCTAGTCTCATCTTGTTTTTTTTCTTTGGTATTGTTGCACTTGCAAACTTATTGGGGAATAAATTTAGTGATACATAACTTTAGTGTTCTATTCTAGCAATACTTTCAAGATATTGAAATTGATTTGGCTAAAAGAGAGGACTCTTTTAGATCTAGTTTCACATTTATTTTAAATTCAAATCTGAACCAGTAAAGAAGCTAAGAATTGACATTTTTTTGGTCACCATCATGACATTGACACTTCAAGCAACATTATATTGACTAGATAGAGTAGAAGGATTATAGTTATGGATCCATAGATTATTCTTTGGCAATCAACCTCCAAATATTATCAAACTTTTTAATATATTATTTACATGATATAATTGCACTCTTAATGCTTTGGGATATATAATATCCAAAAGTTACACACTGGGTATTTCACTGGCAGCGACTGTCACCTTGTCACTAACAAATGGGTGTTGTTTATAGGGTTGCAGTTTGAGGGATAGGTTTGCAAGGTTGCCTTCAAATCCCTCATTTCTCTGTCAATGGCTTTGAAAGGCTAAGAGAACAGTGGAGCCGAGGGTGTTATAGTTATGTTCCATGTCATTGTCATGTTCTAGAATCAAGAGACTTCCTCCTGGAGTAGCCTCTGTTTATGCTTTTCTGAGGAATATTTATGCAGGGATAAGAAATTATTCAACCAATGATGTAGAGTTATTTTCGCATGGTTAAGGAATGTTTTAGATTGTGACATTCATGAAGTTGTTTTGGCAGATCCTCAACATTCCTTCAGCTATGGTGAACTTCATTTATCATTTGATCGGCCTCATTATAATTTTCAAGGACAACTTGGATGATATTCATGTGAGAAGTCCCCATTTTCTTGCTCGTACAAAATTAAAATGGTGCGATGCCAAGCTTTATGGTTATCTATGTCTAGAAACTGCCTTCAATCAGTTTTCCCCCCTTACCTTAGCTTCTGCTGAAGGGCAAGGAATTCCAACATGAGTCCTTTTGTATTTTCCAAATAGTAATTCCCAGTTAAATTTATTTTGGGTACATGTGTTATGATATGGAAAATAATGAGACATTTTTTTCTCCATCAAAATACTTTAATTTGATATTTCAAAGGTTGAAATTAGAATATACATAGTACTGTCTTTTCAGATCTTGCTGAGCCTTAAGGACTAGATACAATATCACAAATTCCAGTTTGTCATCTATTCCCATTAGTTACACTCTTCTTGTATCAATTAAGACCCCGGAATGTGCATTAAAACACCAAAAAGGGTACATACGTGAGGATTTTATGCCTTTACATACTCATAACTTGCCATTTTAGTATTACAAAGAAAAACAAAACTCCTTTGAAGAAGTTAATACTGGAGAAGAAACACTTTCGTGCTGGATTTCTCCATACTTGAAATCCTTCATAGAAAAGGGTCTAGCCATATTTGTCAATATATATGGTGGGTCCAGAACCAAGCCATTCTTCACAAGTTTATTACGCTCGAAGATACAAGTGGCCTCATTGAAAAGTAAGTCAAGGAAGTTAAAACATAGACTATGAAAAATTCGGGTTCGAATAATGCCAGATCTGAACAAAGACATTCCAAGGGTTTCTTTGATAGCACCAAACAAGGAGATCCCCCGCATTGTGGTGTTGGAGCAGTATTGTTAATCAAAATAACCATTGTGTCCTCAAATATTTATAAATTTTATTTATACTTGCTTTACCATGTATATCAGATACCTATCAATCACAAACATGAAAAATTGTGGAATTCATGCTCTGGAAACACAACCAACCTTTATTATTACCAACATTAACTTTTATATAGTAGCAGATATGTAGATAAAATTTCTAGCTTCCAAAGAGACAAACTTGCTTCTCCAACATGATGGCACATTCTTAACTACTAACATTTCACTGGGAATTGCTCCCTATCATCGCACTGGGAATTGGAAGCAAGGAATTTACAAGTGCAATAGATTCATCCAAAAAGGACTTTGAAAGCCATCGCTTTAACTGAATCTGATGACATATAATGTGGCCCTTTTTCCATGCAACATAGCTAACGGGTGCTTCTAGGTCCTTGAGAAATGAATACACTGCCTTTGAAATGGGAAACCCTCTTGCATATTTTTTTCTGTGCAGATTCACCTTGTCTGAAATGAATATACATAGGATGTAGGAAAATCTAATTTATTTAAAATATGGCAGGCATCCTAACAAAAATAAAAAGAAAAGATAGAATTTTACTAGAAAGAAAGAAAGTGAGCTCCAAACCATAGCTTAATTAAATAAATTAGCTAAGAAAACCATACACAGTGACTATGCTAGCAAGCTGAGGAATATCTTCTTCATCAAGAACCAATATTTGTATATCAATAAGCTAGACTGAGAGGGATGTCAATGCAGCACCAATAGACATTCTGATTGCAACAGACAAATGGAAGGAATTATTTCATCAAACGAACCTGAATGAGAGCACCACCTTTCAACTTACATCATTATGGACTTTAAAATAATAATTAGAGTCAAAATATGATAATAAATTACTCAAGAATAAAAAAAATAGTCGAACGAGGTATTATGAAAGGAAAATTGAACCACAATGATGTAAACCTATACACAGTGCATGAGAGCCAGAGTAAGATATAGATATCAATGCAGAATACAGATCTCAAAAATACAGGCACAGGTGTGTGTGTCATGCAGAGAGTGTTGTGCTGTAATGAGAGCTAAACTATTGAACCTATACATGAGAAAAAGGTAAATTCTAGAGAATCCCTTAGCAGAGACTGGACAGACACAATAAAAACAGAGAGGATTCACAGTGCATGAGAGCTAAAGTAGCACATAGACGTCCATGCAGAATATAGATCTAAAAAATACAGGAACGGGATGTGAGCATTGTAGAAAATCACATGTTGTAGATCATTGTGTTTAAGACGAAATGTGTGCATGAGCAAAACATGTGCCCTAACCCGTGTAGCCAAAAGAGAAAATCACATGAATGTATGCAAACTCAAATGCTAGTAGAGACATGCCATTGTCTGTGCCCAAGAAAAGTTTTTCCCATCTTGGATCTTCATTCAGGAAATGACATGAAGGAGTTAGAACTTATCTCCAAGTGAAACTATTTTACCTTCAAGAAATTTCTGCAAATCTAAGCTCTTAGATGAGGCAGATTTGGCAGATCCTCAGGAGCCATGTTACAATGCAGCTTCTAACAACATTTTATTGCAATAATCTACACAACCAATCTTCTATTGATCTATATAGATATATATACTGTATATAAATTTAGAAGGTAGTCAATGTGGTCCTCCACTATTTAGGAGGGCCACTCTACCAAGAGGCAGAAGAATCTCCAACAAGGATTAAAAATACATTAATTTTGAAATGCATCGAAGCTTTCTTGCATTATCCTAATATTTTTTTCTTCAAAACAGAGGTATTATTAATCAGCTTCTTTGTTTTACTTTTCACCCTTTTCTTAGTTGCAATATATTATCTGAGAAGTGGGGACTAGTTTTGGCAATGTGATTAAACGAATAGGATTAACTGAGTGGAAAAAAAAATAGACGGAAGATTTACCGTGGACATGTATAAAACAATAATAGAAATTTTTATTCATGAACATTAACCATTAAATCTATTAGTGATTGTTGTTTGTGATTTTTAATATATTAAATTTGTTCGGTTACAGTTGAGGGCCACCCAAAGGAAATGATTCATGTTCAGAAGTGCTGTGAACTAGTGCAAGAGAGATTGAATAAACAAATTATGCAACAAATAAATATCAAGTATGTGTGTGTGGGGAGTAGGGGTAAGATAAAAAATCATACTGTAACAGTCTAACTATACTCTATACGATATATGAGAACAAGCAGCAACATCTTGCGATGTGCAAAAATGCTGAAATTCATCTTGTGATGTACAAAAATGACGAAATTCTTTAAATGGACAGTTTAGATGGAAAATGGCTAAATATGATCTTCGTAGATTGAACTAGAATACTGAGGTCATTCTGTGCATGGATATCTTATCTCCGACAATTAGGGGGAAGTTGTCTACGTCTTTTAGTCCAACTAATTAATTTTTCCCCATGTTTAGGTTATACTTATCAGTGATCACCTTATGGGAAGCTCATTCAGCACAACTTCTCAACAAGCAGAACTGCATCATTCACACAGAATTTATGTGCATTAAGGAATTCCCAACAAATACTAGAGAGGCTGTATGCTGTGAGTTTCCCAATGCAAACAGCAAAAATTGAATGTCCATTGAAGCATGTGAAATATATAACAAGCAGCATACGTATATGTTTGTGGGGAAAGAAACTTTTTTGATACTTGGAATAGACTCGAACAAATAACGACAGATTGAAGCACATAACACAGATGAACAAAACAAGATTGAAGAAACAAATAATAGATGAAACATATAAAGAGACAAAATGTCTGTCAAGCTTCAAGGTTGACCAATCAAAATCTTAAGGAACCCTCCAAGACAATATTGTCTCTAAGACTCATAGAAACACTGCTTAAGGAGCCAAGAAATCATACGCTTTAACACAAGCACACAAACAAGAGAATTGTAAATGTGTAGAACATATCAACTACACTCCAAAGCCTAACAAAGTCAATAGGAAGATGGACTGGTGATAACTTTCATACTTTGCTCTGAAACCTGAACATAACAAATGGCATGCTCTAGCAATAAAAAAGCCTCATAATAAGATGTCTGTGTTGACCTCTTGCTCTGTCACACAATCTTGTAAACATGTGAGATGCTTAATTTATTCTGTATAAGATGGTTGAAATCCCACCATGGCTATTAATTATCTCTAGTAGAAAGCAAGGTAAAACAACATGTATTCATTCAAATAGATTGCAATCTACTAAGGTGTCTTCACATGAATGGCATGCACAGCAACATTTCTGGATGGATTTTGTTAAAGGCTTCCTGATTTGTATGCTGAGAGAGGCTGTACGCTGTGATGGTTGAAATCCCACCATGGCTATTAATTATCTCTAGAAGAAAGCAAGGTAAAGCAACATGTATTCATTCAAATAGATTGCAATCTACTAAGGTGTCTTCACATGAATGGCATGCACAACAACATTTCCGGATGGATTTTGTTAAAGGCTTCCTGATCTGTATGCTGAGAGAGGCTGTATGCTGTGAGCTTCCCAATGAAAACAACACAAATTGAATGTCTTTTGAAGCATGTGAAATATATAACAAGCAGCACTAAGGTGTCTTCACATGAATGGCATGCACAACAACATTTCCGGATGGATTTTGTTAAAGGCTTCCTGATCTGTATGTTGAGAGAGGCTGTATGCTGTGATGGTTGAAATCCCACCATGGCTATTAATTATCTCTAGAAGAAAGTAAGGTAAAACAGCATGTATTCATTCAAATAGATTGCAATGTACTAAGGTGTCTTCACATGAATGGCATGCACAACAACATTTCTGGATGGATTTTGTTAAAGGCTTCCTGATCTATATGCTGTGAGTTTCCCAATGCAAACAACAAAAATTGAATGTCCATTGAAGCATGTGAAATATATAACAAGAAACATACGTATATGTTGTTTGGTCTCAATCTAGTCTCCTAAACTGAGCTCATTTAATTATCAACCAGGGTTGGTAAACTGCTGAAGTGAAGTGCACCATATGTGCCTAAGTAACCTTTTTCCTACTTCGTTGTGTTTAGTGTTTTCTGATGTTTTTGGTTTTATGGTTTTATTTTGAAAAGGAAAAGAACTAAGTGCTAAATGAAGGAAAACTATTGGTCAAAATAGAGTGAAGCCTAAACTATGATGGTAAACAAATGCAAATGCTGAAACAGAATCAAACCTAAACTATGACTAGCAAACAACAAATACAAAGCTTGATAATGACTCTATGGCAAAGAAACAAATCACAACATGAACTTGAAATGAACTTGAGAAATGGAATGCTAAGTGTAAATGAAGTTCTCCTAACTAAACAATCAACTCATAATATTACAAAAATCTAAATTATCCTATGATGCTGAAGTTATTCTATTCTGCAACTTGACTTATCACTACTAAGCCTTATTCAGAAATTTAGAGATTTTCTAGAATAATGTTTGGGAAAAAGGCTATTGGTGAATTTGTAAAATATTTGCAGAATAATCAAAGCCTTAAACTAATATTACTGACCTCTGTTCATGTGATGATATATTAATAAAAATTCAGAACAAAAGTAAGTTGTGAATAATGAAGGCCAAGAGAGTAATTTTGACAACTAGAACTACTTAAAATACAATGGATAACATCAAGCTAGAATGCTATCTATCAATATTAAAAGACAGTGATTACAACTAAATTAAAATGTCATTAATCTACTTGAAACAAAATGAATTAAAACTAAACTAAAGAAATTCATTATCAAACTGAAAATGAAATAACAGAACTGAACCACGTGCATTCTAACTCCGGAGTATTCTATTGAAATTGACATGCCATTACTCTATGAAATTACACAGTCCATCTTGTTCATCATGAATAATATGTTGGAAAAGTTTATTAGAACAATTCTGGTTGTATAACTCAATGCAATTGAAAGACAAACGCAAGACTGAAAGTAAATACTCATCTAAACTGTGAAAACAGAGCTAAAATACTTATCTAAATAGTGAAAACGAAGCCACTCAGGAGGTAGGGGCCCTCCACCACCTGGTAGCATGCAATCTAACTCAACACGTTCACATAAATGCTATTTCTTTCATTAAAGGAGAAAAATACTGAAAAAAAGAGTATTCACGGTTGGCAGCAAAAGCCAAAATCTAAATAAGATCTAACCTTCTTCTCTCGGTTCCCCAAGCATATTAATAGCAAATTTACATAACAGAACTGGAGAAAATAAAGGGATAAGCGTCTTTCCTAATAGAAACCAAACTAGGACTCTGATCATGATCACGTAACAGAATCTGGACTGTCCTTGTCCGGTTAGGAGTCTACTTCCTAGTTTGATTCCCACGTGCTTAACCACCTGTAGAATTGTGCTCAGACTTTGTAGGGAGCAAGGAATGATGTGGATGAAGTCTGGAATTTTCCCATATGTGCCTTTCTTTGAGACGACACCTGTAACCCACTCAAACTGTAAAACAACTGCGGAATTCGGGATCATCTACGGAATGCGCGGTCAGCTACGGAATGCCTGTATTCTGTAGCTAGTTTGCAGAAAATTGTTAAAATAGCAAAAATCATGAAAATACAATATGTTAATCAATTGCATGTAACCTTTAAGCAATCCTAATCATTCTTCATTGATTTTAGGCTTATGAAGTGATAAAAGAATGATGAAATGAGGTAAAGTGGAATGAAAGAAAGCGCAATTTTGAGGCTCAACATACCCCCACTGCAAGACTATTGCATGTCCTCATGCAATTTCATCAAAACGTATTCCATGTACTCTGAAACATCCAAATTTTTCTTTCTGCTTCTTTTGGCCCTAATCTCTTTTCAGAAATTAGTTCTTCATCTTCCTCTTGTAGTGGAGTGTCAATTTTATTTTCAATAACCATGTCAGTTTCTCTTCTTCTACTCCATCAAAAGATTTGACAAAAGATTTTGTAATCTCCTTATGGAAGCCATCAAATTTCTCTATAAAGTTTAGCCTCCCTTCTTATTGTAGTAGCTCCTTGAATTATGGATATCCTTCCAAATACTTGACTTCAAGTGATTCTGTCCTGACAATTAGCCATTCCTCCTCTATGCAGATTATCTTCCTTTCAAAATTACTTTTCTATGCTTGAAGCTAGATTGACTACAGAGTCTAATGCTTTATTTTGAAACTGTATCTCTATGTCTGAAGATGGATTAGTTGAAGAATGATGCTTCACCCTTAGAATTACCTTTCTGCACTTAGAGATGGATTGGCTGCAAAATGTAATGGAAGTGAATGGATGGAGGTAATTAAGCTATAAGGGAAAATGAAGTGGCTATGGATCTGATGGAAAATTTATGATGAACTTGTGGTGAAATAAGTGAATGATACAATCTTAAGGAGATGTGGAATAGTAGGTTGGAATGTTGGATAAGGGATATGGCCAAGATATGTTAATCAATTCGAATGATAGGTTGTTTTAGGAAACATATGATTATACACATTGTATCTATTTCATGTTTTAACTTTTTGCTATTAAAATATTTTTCACAATTTACCTCAGAATTTTGACCTTGCTAATTGTTGTGCTTGATGTTGTTCCTTTGGTCCTCTCTGAGCATGTTGATCTTCAAAACATAATCCTTCAATTTCCTGTAATCATCATCTCTTTGTAGGCTGTACAATTATGTCAGAACTGCTGAATAAGATGTGGCTGCAACATGCAATCTGTAAAAAGAAATGAAGTATGAATATGGAAGATGGATGTGAAATGTAATGGAGTGAAAGTGGAATAGGACTTGTGAAATGAAATGAAAATGGCGTGAGATGGAGTGAAAGTGGAATGGACTTGTGAAATGAAATGAAAATGGCGTGAGATGGAGTGAAAATGGAGTGAGATGGAGTGGAATTGTAGAATGAAATGAATTTTGGAATTTCTCTCAAATGGTACATCAGAATTCCCTGAAATTTTCTGAGGTTGTCACCAATATTATTATGCATTTTCCGACGAAAAATCTTTGCCATTGGTTACACGGATCTCCCGGAAGATGAGGAATGGCTGTAGGTGAAAGTGGCCAATTTCTTGAAAAATACACACTGAAATTTTCTGAACTTTTCTGTGTTTATTCACCCTACCTCAATTCATTTACCATAAAAATTTCAGGACCAACGGATGCACGGTTTGAAAGTTATGGCAAAATCAAGTTATGCCCTGTTTCACCCTTCATTTTGCCCAATGTTGCAACAAAAAAGTACGCCACGAACTCATTTTAAGGCCAAATTGAGTGATTCCAATGGGAAACTGTGTATTTTTACCTTCTCTACTACCACATGCTTCCAAAATTTCATTTTGATGAAGAAAAGGTGCTGCTGTGCAAAAATACTCAAATCTGTCCTATTCTGTCCATAACGCTGAAAATTGAAAATCTGCCTGAAAAACCCTTCTGAAATGCCCTTAAAAATTGATTTTTTCCAAATTATGTTCGCGTATTACTCAATTTATCATATTCTGAGAAAACCCAGAAGCTCAGAATTTTTTATTTCTGCTCCAATCTCTTGCAATACTTGCGCCAAAACTGCGTCTGGAAAAAGTTTGCAAAAAATGAAAACAGGTTGCTTCAGCAATGGCTGCAGAAACTACCACTTTCTGCAGCTGTTATTGAATTGACAAAAAGATGAACATGCTGCTACAAGAAACTGATAAAATTCACTACTGCAAGTTGTTGTTGATTCCATAAAACCATTAGTCTTCATCAAAGCCAACATTCATGGTACAATTCTCACCATGCGAATAGATGTGTCGAAGTCGAGCATGGGAAGAAATCATTGGATTACCGATCAATAATGAAAATCGTTAACCAATGCGAGACAACTCACCGATAATGTAAATGAGTGTCAAGGTACCTTAGTGCATCTTGACAGGGACGAATGAATGTGTCGAAGTCGAGTCGCCTGCAAGATTTGACAATCAAGAGACATTGTTGTATTCCCATTGTTATCAACGAGGAGGCTTGCCATTGATGAATGCAAGCTCCAAGGCACTTCAAATAATCTCTAATCTTGATCCCGGATAAAGTGTTGAGGTCGATGGGACAAGATCTGTTGGAAGGTGGACCTTAAGGAATTCCACATCATCCAACTCGAGCATAGAACCAAGAATGATTTGAAGAACCATGAAAGATTGAAACCATCATGAAATTGCAGAACTTTATTGTGAACTTTGCTCGCGAGTTGCCTAGTTTTCAAACAAAGCTCATGTCCAATTGCGCCAGCAAGCTGGTTTTCACAATAGGACTTATTTTTCTCTTTACTCTTTTTTTTTTTTTTATATGTCCTACTCTACTTGAAAAAAGAAAATCTTGTTCAAGTATATGAGTACTTCCAATGGAACCATGTCTGTAACAAGATGATAGATAAACTCATATGCAGGTTTGAAAGACACTCTTTGATATGTACCTGTATATGAGATGCCAACTGTCCTTGATTTAGATGATGTCAAAAGATATTGAATAATTGAGCATTGGAATCCAATGACTGAATTGAACGAAGATTCAATGTAATCTTGTCTTCCTTGTCTTTCCTCTATCATGAAATGCAAGTCTTCGGAGATGTGATCTTCATTCATAGAATCTAGTGATAGGCATGCATGAGACTTTTCAATCTCTAGTTCCAATATCTCCTCTTTATCAATAGACATCCCTGATTCTTGGACCTTATCTGAGTCTTCTTCTTCTGTTTGTTGTTCTTCAATGACAGCTGGTGAATCATTTTGCAATACCTCAGAATTGTAAGTTGATTGAGGTGTTTTATTGTTGAGGATATGAAATGGTTGTGGAGGTAGTGGAGTGGGGAATCTTTGGGGTGTTTGTGTGGATGGTAATGGAAAAGGTTGAATTGAGGTAAAATGAGGGTGATATTGATGTTGTAGTGGAGGTAAATGGTATGGATAACATTGATCATGGTATTGAGGATAGAGAGGGAAAGATTGAGGATATGGTGGATTTCCTTTATAGGTCCTTTTCCAACTTTGTTGCCAAGATTGGTTTTGAGGTTGGGATTGAGATGGCCAAGGTGTCCAAGGTTGGTTTTGAGGTTGGGATTGAGATGGCCAAGATTGCCAAGGCAAGGGTGTTTTCCAATTACCTTGAGATTGTTGTGCATAACCTTGATACTGTGCATAAGGATATTGCATCATATTGGGTTGATGAGGCTGCCATAGTCCTTTTGGAGCTACATAAGAAAGTTTCTCTTGTGCTTGATTTGCTCCATTATCCTTCTGGTAAATTTCCTTCAACCCTGGTAATGATGGGCAATCTTCAGTAGTATGTGATCCTGCACAAATTTTACACATTTTAATGTTATCAAGTGGACATTCATGCAAAGCATGTTTCTTTCTACATTTAGGGCAAAATATAAATGAAGCAACTTTTTGCTTGTTTTGCATTCTTAGCATGTCAGTTTGTTCATTTAAATTACCAAGAATGTTTAGCAGATTGTTAGGTTCAATTTGACTTACCAATCTTGATGCTGACTTACTTACTTTTGCCATAAATGGATCTTGAGGGGACCTTACACACTTTGCTTTTCCTCTTGATATGTTCTTGCATAGTTCACAAATTTCTTGAAATGACAATCGATAAACATCTCCTTTTCCCACAAGATTAAGAAGATCAATCCAGTCATCCTTTATAGCATTTAGTAGAAGAGTTTTTAATGCATCTGATCCTAAATTATGCAATTTAGATCTTTTGATATTATAAGTAAATCTCTCCACTAAATCTTCTAGGCTTTCACCCTCTTTTTGGTTCATGTTAAAGACTTCATTTCTAAGGTCATGATGCATGCAATAACCTTTATATTTTTCCAAAAATACTTTTTTCATATCATCCCATGTCCTTATAGAATTTGTTCCTAAAGTCATGAACCATCTAAGAGCTCTATCCTTCAATGTTTCCGGAAACAAATTCAATTTTTGCATGTGCAATGAGTAGCCATAAGATCTACAAATTATTTCAAATTCAAAAAGAAAGGTTTCCGGGTCTTCTGATCTCATACCTTTGAAGTTAGGAAGTACAAATGGATGGATGTTCTTCATTTGAATGTTGATATCAGTTTCTTGAATGGGAAATCCAAAAGGATATTCCTCATTGTCATCATCTCCATCCATTTCTTCAACCTACTTTGTCACCTCTTATTCTACCTGCAAAAATATGAATTCATGATGTGGATGTGTGGCTCTTACTGCACCACATGATATAGTGGGTGTGGTAGGTGATTGAAGTTTTTGTTTTTGTTTTTGTGGATGTAGGAAATCAGGATACCTAGTTACACTTCCCCGGCAACGGCACCAAAATGTTTGTGCTCAACCTAGTCTCCTAAATTGAGTTCATTAATTGTCAACCAGGGTCAGTAAACTGCTGAAGTGAAGTGCACCATATGTGCCTAAGTAACCTTTTCCTACTTCGTTGTGTTTAGTGTTTTCTGATGTTTTTGGTTTTATGGTTTTATTTTGAAAAGGAAAAGAACTAAGTGCTAACTGAAGGGAAACTATTGGTCAAAACAGAGTGAAGCCTAAACTATGATGGTAAATAAATGCAAATGCTGAAACAAAACAGAGTCTAACTATGACTAGCAACCAACAAGTACAAAGCTTGATAATGACTCTATGGCAAAGAAACAAATCACAACATGAACTTGATAAATGGAATGCTAAGTGTAAATGAAATTTTCTCCTAAATAAACAATCAACTCACAATATTACAAAAATCTAAATTATCCTATGATGCTGAAGTTATTCTATTCTGCAACTTGACTTATCACTAGTAAGCCTTATTCAGAAATTTAGAGATTTTCTAGAATAATGTTTGGGAAAAAGGCTTTTGGTGAATTTGTAAAAGATTTGCAGAATAATCAAAGCCTTAAACTGATATTACTGACCTCTGTTCATGTGATGATATATTAATAAAAGTTCAGAACAAAAGTAAGTTGTGATTAATGAAGGCCGAGAGACTAATTTTGACAACTAGAACTACTTAAAATACAATGGATAACATCAAGCTAGAACGCTATCTATCAATATTAAAGGACAATGATTACAACTAAATTAGAATGTCATTAATCTACTTGAAACAAAATGAATTAAAACTAAACTAAAGAAAGTCATTATCAAACTGAAAATGAAATAACAGAACTTCAGAACTAGACCACATGCATTCTAACTCCGGAGTATTCTATTGAAATTGACATGCCATTAATCTATGAAATTACACAGTCATCTTGTTCATCATGAATAATATGTTGGAAAAGTTTATTAGAACAATTCTGGTTGTATAACTCAATGCAATTGAAACATAAATGTAAGACTGAAATTAAATACTCCTCTAAACTGTGAAAACAGAGCTAAAATACTTATCTAAACAGTGAAAACGAAGCCACTCAGGAGGTAGGGGCCCTCCACCACCTGGTAGCACGCAATCTAACTCAAAATTGACTCAACACGTTCACAGAAATGTTGTTTCTTTCATTAAAGGAGAAAAAGACTGAAACAGAGTATTCACGGTTCTGGAACCTAACAGCAAAAGCCAAAAACTAACCAAGATCTAACCTTCTTCTCTCGGTTCCCCAAGCATATTAATAGCAAATTTACATAACAGAACTGGAGAAAATAAAGGGATAAGTGTCTTTCCTAATAGAAACCAAACTAGGACTCTGATCATGATCACGTAACAGAATCTGGACTGTCCTTGTCCTGTTAGGAGTCTACTTCCTCGTTTGATTCCCACGTGCTTAACCACCTGTAGAATTGTGCTCAGACTTTGTAGGGAGCAAGGAATGATGTGGATGAAGTCTAGAATTTGCCCATATGCGCCTTTCTTTGAGACGACACCTGTAACCCACTCAAACTGTAAAACAGCTGCGGAATTCTGGATCAGCTACGAAATGCGCGGTCAGCTACGGAATGCCTGTATTCTGTAGCTATTTTGCAGAAAATTGTTAAAATAGAAAAAATCATGAAAATACAATATGTTAATCAATTGCATGTAACCTTTAAGCAATCCTAATCATTCTTCATTGATTTTAGGCTTATGAAGTGATAAAAGAATGATGAAATGAGGTAAAGTGGAATGAAAGAAAGCACAATTTTGAGGCTCAACATATGTTTGAGACTCGAACAAATAACGACAGATTGAAGCACATAACACAAATGAACAAAACAAGATTGAAGAAAAAAATAACAGATGAAACATATAAAGAGACAAAATGTCTATCAAGCTTCAAGGTTTACCAATCAAAATATTAAGAAACCCTCCAAGACAATATTGTCTCTAAGACTCATAGCAAGACTGCTTAAGGAGCCAAGAAATCATACGCTTTAACACAAGCACACAAAGAAGAAAATTGTAAATGTGTAGAACATATCAACTACACTCCAAAGCCTAACAAAGTCAATAGGAAGATGGACTCGTGATAACTTTCATACTTTGCTCTGAAACCTGAACATAACAAATGGCATGGTCTAGCAGTAAAAAAGTCTCATAATAAGATGTCTGTGCTGACCTCTTGCTCTGTTACAACATGAATTCATTCAAATAGATTGCAATATACTAAGGTGTCTTCACATGAATGGCATGCACAACAACATTTCCGGATGGATTTTGTTAAAGGTTTCTTGATCTTGAATCAAAACCTTGATGAATCTGCATCATAAATTATGTACCAACACACATCTAAGCATCCACATGTCAATTTATTTGTTCAAGAAATCCACAATATAGTATTAAACTATATAAATTCCAATGCATTGTAGCAATTATATGTTCTAACCTTAGAATCAAAGTTCATTGTTCATCTTGAACAATGTGTTCCACTCATATGAAATGTGCTAGTGGCAAATTTTCCAAAATGGCATCATGATCATCTATCAATAACCTCCATTGTCGTTGTTTTTTTCTACTCTTCACTTGCTTCAACTGCAGTCGAGTTGCTATGACCAAGTGACTATATTGGGCATAAATAACCTCTGGCTGGTAATCTTGAAAAATAATATGATCTTTACATTTCTTTACTTCTTCAAAGAAATGTCCCATTAACACCATTGCACCGATTGGGTATGTATAATTTGATGGATCATTATACTCTTGCAACAGCGTGGATTTAGACATAGTGCATCGTAATAAATAATAATGCACTTTTTCTTGATTATTTTTTGGTGCAATGACAGCAAAGACATCACCTTCTCTAACCATATCAGAGACACGATCATTATCATTGTCAATCATAGCCACTTCATTGTCCATTTCCTTGTCACTCACGTTTCCAAATGGGGGCAATGGTGTCAATTGCTCGAGTTTCCATGGTTGAACAAATTTCTTAATTTGGTTTTCACATTCATCGATGGACTCTGTCTGATCAATACATGCATAACAAAAGCAAGAGCACTTTCGTTTCTCAATGCAATGTATATTTGTCATGTCCTTACTCCTAATTGAGTGTAAAATTCTTGTTTTAGGGATTACACTGGCATTATATGGCAATGATCTATCAACATCACCCATTGCAATATTCCAAAAGTACCTGCTTGAGAAAAACACACACATATGTATGAGTCAAATTTTGAAAAATATTAAATATTTTTTTGATAACAAAATACGTGCACATATATGTATACACATATATATATCTACACATGTATAATATATTGTTAGTTAAATGTGTATGCTTACCTGTGCACATGAGCCATCCTTGGGTTTGATACAAGACTTAAATTTTCCTTGCACCAATTAACAACATCTAAAGAATTTGCAAGTCGGCAAGCAGAGTGATTCAATTGATACCTCCTAAGTGCACCTTTTACGCATGCCCCAGCACCATCATGCTCTCCTTTTCCATGCCCTGTCTCAAAGAAATTCCATGTATGTCGAATGTTGATTTTACTATGAAGACGAGACAACCAATAGAACGATCTTGCTGATTTAAATTGACCAGCACAACCATCTGACCATACCCAATGTTCTTTAAAAGTGACTCTTCGTTTCAACAATTCATTATAAATAACATTAAAACAATGTTGAACAAAACACGTGTCATGTGTTCGATCATCACTGATGTAGAAATGGTACTCCTTAATCACCTCACGATTATTTTCATCGCTATCAAAACCATCCACGGCAAGCTCTGCGTGTCTATACAAAATATGCAAAAATATCGATACTTGGTCTGAATGATAATACTCACTTTGTATCTCCTTTTGTGGACTAAACGTGTAATTCTCAGCGAAATCAACCACTGATAATATTGTTCCTTTTGGGAACACCTCCCGTGATTGCTTGAACTGTAAATCCTGCCATCGTGCTATATGACAATGCTTAATATATTTGTATATTTGCACCCTGAACTTCTCCATAAAAGATGTCACTGGAATCTCGTCATCAAGTAAAGTGATATTTTTTGATGTTGTGCTTGAATCTGCAACATGAGTGTAAGTAACATATTCATATCTCTTCCAATTCAGACTGAGATTTGACAGTCTGGGATCATTAGGATCAATGGGATACTTTTCATCATAGAGTGCCAAATGAGAACATTTGTCGCATTTTCTTCCACCAACACATTACTTTTTATAAAATAATTCATTATTCTCTCGTGGACATAATATCTTTGATAAAAATTCACGAACACTTGAAGGAGGAGGGTCATTTGACCAATATTTTATGCCAAAATTTACAAATGTCTCATACAATAATTCGAATTCTACATGGTATCGACAACAACATGTGTCTCGAACAGTGATAGGCTTGACATACCATGGTTTAAGCTTCACAAATGTGCTAAGGGAAATCTTCACATCGATATTACTCTCCATAAAGCTCTCGAATAATTCTACTTGACTGACCTGTGTTATATGTTTGGAATGAGATTCATAAACTCCCTTAGATATAAAACGTCATAGTTGATCCCTTTCATTTGGCGACACACGAGAGTTCGAATCCCAAAACTCTTTTACCCTATCCCTCACACCATCAGGAAGTCTATCATGATATGGATGCCTGCAGATATTAGCCCAACATGCAAGTCCATCATTCTCATCTATTTGAGTTCTAAATTTTGAATGCCTCCATAAACTTTTTCTTGATGTTTTAATCAATTTTGAAGTTGTTGACACCAACCGACTTGATGAAGTTCCTTTCGCAACTGCACCTGTTAAAAGTGCTCTACGAGCATTCTTTGCAACATTAGATCGCCCTTTGGCTAATATGCCAAGCGTTGATGTCACATTATTTGTTACCATTTCATTTGCTAAAACCTCTTTTTCACTTTTAATGCCCAATAATTCCACAGCATTTGCGAGAGATTTGTGCTTTATAAGTCCACGTAATAGTTGAGCTTGTGCTATGATAGATAAACCTTCAAAAGTATGTTTCAATACAGATTTTACTTTATCTCGAACTGTCCTTTTAGCCAATGGTGGTCCCAATTCTTCAATTTTAGTTGCATCCATATTTTCTAGAGACTTGTAGTTGTATACAACGTTCTTGGAACTTCCAATTAATTGCAGTGAAATTGGATGTGTGGTTGCTTCTTGTTGTGGTTCTGATGCTGTCCCTGCATAAAAAACAATATTAAAACTTCTAATTTGAAATTGACATGTATACAAAATACAAAATTCAAATTGAAGAAACTAAATTGACTCACCAGTGACATTGATATCAATTATATTCTCGTTGACAAGTTCCTCAACATTTCTCATTTCCTCATCATTGTCATGTACCTCTACATCTATTTCACGATGCTCTACCTCCACATTTCTTTCATGCCTTAATCTTTCCCTTTCCTCTCGCCATTTTTTTTGTAATTTCTCATTTTTATCCTTTAAATATTTTCTTTTTCGATCGTACCTTGATATGCAATTCCTTTGGTTTCCCATGTTCACACAATTGGAAACCTACAATCCAATTCTATTTGGACCAAATACCTAACAAAACATAAAGAGTTCAAACTAAGTACTTCATGCTTTCATAGATTGCAAGATTGCAAAAATACTCCATGTCTTCATAGAGACATTATGCAAAAATATTTCATGCATGCACCCAAAAACATTTCAAAAAAAAAATTTGCACCCACAAAAACTTTCAAAAAATATTTCCCACCCAAAAAACTTGAAATTTTTTTTTTTTTGCCAAAAAAAAATTTGTGCACAGAAAATAGATTGGAGCACCCTCACTAGATTGACAGTCACCCCTAAAAGCCAGGCTCAAGAGGGAGAGCTAATTAGAAGAAGGTTGGTAATATAGATCAACCTTTGGTCATTTCCCCTGGCCAAAAAACCCCATCGGCTAGCACCTATAGCCTCAGATTCCATCGGATGATTGGGTCATCAGGACATTGGCCAAAGCCCAATAAAGCATTGAAACAAAAACCCTCCAAAAAAAAACAATCCTAACACATGTGGAAATCCAAAAAAATTGTTTACATGGATGTCAGGTGGCAGTGACATGGGTAAGAGGTCGAAGTCGTGATGACATGGCCGAAGAAGCTCACATGGTAGCTTGAGGGGCTCACACATTACAGGTGATTTTAGCACTTTTGATAGGCCAAATAAATAGCTAGTGACGCATGGAAATCAGATGATTAGGTGGGCATGTGACAAGTTCTTAGTGGTAGTAGTAAACGAGATGTCAAAACCTATGGTAGGTGATGTGTAAGTAGAATTATTTCAAATTAACTTAAAATAAATTGGCATGGCGACTATGGCATGAGCATGTTCATATTAACTTAAAATAACTTGATAGAATGCGATATATAATTTCCTCTTTTACAATCTTGGAGTCCCTTGGAGAGCACTAGGCAGCGAAGCAAGAGTCCTTCTTCACCGGCTCCAAATCTTAGTCCTGCAATCAGTCAAAGCACCCGTGTAACTTCTAACATAACATATGTCCTATCAATCAAGTCAACATATAATGAAATTCTAAATTATACACATCTGAGCCATTCATATCATACTATGTAAATGTTCAAATAATAGTGACAATATTAAGCATTGAATGGACAAAACAAACACAGTTTTATAGATTTTGAAAGAAGGAGGATTACAACCGTCGGTTGTACCAAGCCCTCCTCAGTCTCCCAATCTCTTTTATCTCTCAAGTGAAGAAGTCCAAGTCAACAAGCTCTCTAGGAACCTCTTTGACTCTTGGCCTTCATAACATAACACTATTCTCTATTCCACAAGTATGCCAAAACCTTTAGCAATCCTTCGACCTCCAATTAAGAGCCTTCAGCTCCTTCTTATAGGAGAGGGAGAAAGCCATTGTTTCCTTTCTCTTTCCACTAGTTTGAAATGGAAAAACTTAGATGTTTCTTTGATCTCTATGCTTTTTCCTCCTTTGGAGTTCAGTATTTTGTGGAAATGACCAATAATGAACTGGTGTGTTGCAGTTTCTTTTGCGAACTGACTCTCTTGTGAGGGAAAGACGAAGATTCAAATCATTCTCCATGGGATTTTCCTGATTCAAACTTAAAACACGGGTAACGCTGCCCCTTAGTGTAAGCAGAGCGTTTCCCTAGCCACTAACGCGGTCCATTCATTGATTGACTGCGTTATAACGCTCTTGTGTTGTTATAGATAGGCGTTACCCTGGCAGAAATAGGTTTAATTTAGGTCTTTGTACTTCTTCCATATTTGTGTTTTCCTCTGAGCTGATGAGGAGGTATTTTGACCTGTAACAGATGCCCCCTAAAGTGTGAGGTCAGAGACGAAGACGATGGCCGAAATACTTTACAATTTGTGTAGAGATAGAGAGATTGAAATACTGAGGAAAAACTGAAGCAACAACATACGTCAGAAAATATAGTATTTTCCTAGAGTCGCACATTCCCATGCTCAGTAGCTTAAACAACATGATTTCTCTAGAATAGAGATATGAAGAATCTGTCCACCAATAGGCACAATGTAGAAGTGTCTGTCATAATAGGATCAGGTTGAAGAAGCTGTCTCCATAAACAATATCGCAGCTTGGGGAAGGAAACACAACTTTAATGATGTAGCCTTTGCTCCAAGGTCTTGACCGCAGATTCACTTAAACTGCATATTTCTCAACATGTGAATGAAGGAGTTATCGTCGAACATGTGAGAAATCATCTGATTACCAGTCAATAATGAAAACTGTTAACTGACGCGAAGGTGGCCACCGATAATGATGATGGTCCCTAAGATGCCCAGTACAATCTAGCGAGTGTGAATAAAAGGAGTTGAAGTCGAACACTCGTAGAATCATTCGACCAGGTGCCAATGATGAAGACCCCTGATCAAACACAAGACTACCCGCCACTGATGTTTGCAAGTATCCGTGTTTCTCATCGAACTTCAGGATGTCAGAAGGAATCTTATGCGGTGCTGGAGGCCAAAGCGGGTTGTGGTTGATGGGGTCGATGGGGTCGTTAGTTAGTTTATGGATATCAGGGATGTCCAAGGCTGCCAAAATTGGCAATTGTGGATTTGCCCCCGAATCTAACCAAGGCAGTATGGGATGACTACTTAGACCATAGGGTCCACCCATCAACGTGTTACCAGGAGGATAAGTGGGACTTTGATAAAAGTTTCTGATAGGTAGGGGAGTAGGGACATACTATTGCTGTCCATAGGGCATATTGTATTGAGGGGCGAACGGTTGGTTTCCCCCAACATAAAAGTGCCCTCCCATTCCAGATGGAGGTTGGGGTTGGTTAGTCCAAATGGATGCAATAGAGTTTCCTGGAGGCATGCTACTACTTGCATAGTTTGGCAACGGCATAGACCTTACACCTATATTTGAACCACTTAAGGGAAAAGTATTGACAATAGATTGTCCCATTTGTCCCGAGGATTGTAGAGGAAGCAAAATGTTCCCTGCTACCTGCGTGCTGATAACACTACCCCCTGGTATAGTGGCCAAGGAGTTTGAACTCAACAGAGGGTTCCAGCTGAAAGGGTTGCTGAAAGGTACCGAAGTAGTCGTATTCATGGGAGGAGCTACCGTGGTTCCCAACGTGGTCACGGTAGGAGTAGATGCCGAAGGGTTTGGTAAGCTACTGGCAGTTGTGATGATCGTAGGGTTGGGGTTAGGTATATGTTGACTACTGGGGTTACCCAGTGATGGCATAGAACTGACCACTGGCGGGGAGGACGGTGGCGAACCTAGGATGGTCACCATTGGCATTGACCCTGTGGATGCCGGTGGTGAAATGGATGTTTGTGCTGCCGAAGACATATCTTGGCGTGGTGAAATCTGAATTATCACAGGCCCCAACGAATCAATGAGCGGAGGATTGTAATGAGGTACAACCCCTTCAGTGAAAGGGTCCTCCGAAAATTTTGGATGATATGAGGTTATGTGATAATCAAGATTAGTCAGAGGAGATTGCTCTTCCGTAGAAGGTCTGGGTTCACTAAGGTTCAGTGCTTCCTCAATAGTGAGAGGAGGTAGGCATTGCTATCGTCGGGACAGACGGCGTGGGTCAGGGGATGCCACGGTGACTAGTTTAATTTTAACAAATTTTATTAAATTGTGATGTATTATAAAGTCTCAATGACAATAACCACACACCTAAAAAAGAAAAAACAAAGACTCTCTAAAATCAATCAGCAAGCAGCCAGAATAGGGTGCCCTGTCTGAGTACTACCGTTCGCTGGTGATGAAATCCAGTATCACAATAGTATACAGAGAGGGTTGGTCAAAAGTAGAGTTACGGTCACTCTACAGCTTCGCCCAAACATTAGATGATAGTTGTAAGCACTCTCATGAAGACGAGTACCCTCCTACAGACCGAAGACAGAGTGGGTCCGTATGTTTCAGGTACCGGGACAACCCGTCCCAGTCACCTTGTGTAAGTCCCTAAAAAGTATGGCCGCTAAGGATACCTCAAATCACAGACATCATCAAGAGGGTCCACGGTCAAGGACAATGTGCTATATGGGCAGAATACCTAGATCCTCGATCTAGTTTCGACATCCCCGAAGGGAACCCCAATATATAACACACCCACAGGATGCAGTCGAAGGTGGACTACCTTCTTGTGCACCCAAGTGTTGTCTCGTGCTGAGCTCCGGTAAAGGAACGGTCCCGATAATATGAGTGCAGTAGGATTTCGCTCGTTAATGACTCTAGTTTCAAGTTTTGAGATCTTGGGTAATTTTCTCACTGTTCCTAACCCAAGATCCTAGCCTGAACTACTGTTTGTGTGAGCTCAAAAAGGAGTTGATTTATTTTATTATCGCTTTATTCTTAATGTACTTGATTATTAGTCTTGCGGAGGGGGAGTGGACGTATGAAATATAATGAGACTCTCACTCAAGAAACCATGCAAAACATGCTCTAAATATTCAATTCGATGAAGAGTATTTCTACAAGGAGAGGTTTCTTTTCAACATCCATGCACTAACATTCAAATAACTCAGTTCAGCTTTAAATATTCAGACTTCTGTTTACCTCTTCTTAACAGTCTACAGAATGAAAATTTCAGAATTAACTCAGCTAGATGCAGAAAAATCAAAATGATAAAAAAAAAAAATTCTCCTTTTAAAAAGTGACTGCTTTTAACACTAACTTTCCAAACAAGAAAAAATAAACAGAAATGACAGCTTAGTAGACAAGCACAGGGATTCAGTTAGTGAAAGATACTGATGGCCAAAAACTCAGCAACCAAAAACACAATCACGGGAGTGAACAACAAGTTTTGGCTGAGTAACGCACTGTATATGAGTAAATACAGCGTTATAATGCACTGTATTTAAGCAGAGACAGCGTTATAACGCACTGGAAAATATGCAGAGACATCGTTAACCAGGGAAAGGTTCTTCAGATGGCCAAACAGAAACAGGATTGAACTCTGCGAGTGTTTGACATGTCTACTGGGCATAAAAACTGGTCGGAAGGATTTGTGAACAGAGGAAAGAAGAAAGGAGGGAAGAAATAGTCTAGAAACTATGGGGAAAATCTCCAGCGGAGTCGCCAATTTTTTTGTTTATTTCCTAGGGACTAGTCCCATTGGACCATCAACCAATGAGCCACAACGACTCAAGAAGATAACTAGTGGAATCCATGATACCTGAGATTCAATAAGAGTTGTTACGACCATGGTTCTCGCCCCAAGTCACAAGAAACTGTGCATTCAACAGTCACAATAGCTTCGACTATTGTTTTAGGCACTAAAATTATCAAAATAAATTTAGGTTGGAACTAGTTCAGGTCTAAATCTCTCTATTCACACCTTTATAATAGAAGATTTATTAAGGGGTTTTCAAGGATATCCAATTCCATCACTTCTTTGCAAAAGAAGGGTGTAAATTTTGAACTATCACCTAGGTGTCATGAAGAATCCTTTCAACATTTATAGGCTTTTCTAACGAGTGCACCCATATTGAAAATAATAGATCTGAATGAAGACTTTCTTGTGTGCACAGATGCATGTAAGGAAGGATTGGGTGGATTTCTCATGAAAAATGGGCATGTAAGATGATATGAGTCCATAAAATTAAAAGAACATGAGAGTAGCTATGTTCCCCATTATTTGGAGTTGTAAGATATCATACATGCTCTAAAAATGTGGAGGCATTAGTAACTCATGGGTAGGAGATTTTAATTGCAGACTGAGTACGGTGGTTTGAGAAATTTGTTTGAAGAACCAAATTTAAATGTCAAACAAATTATATGGTTGTGATATTGGTTGAATATGACTTTGAGATTAAGCACATAAAGGGAAGGAGAATAAAGCAGTTAATGCACTCAACATAAGGGTGCATGCTATGCATGCTACATCTATAAGTGTTTGCAGGTATGATTTAATAATTAGAATTTTATTGATGAGAATTTAAACTAGCAGTATGTGGAAATTAAGAGTAACCCACACGAGGAAAATTCGTAGCCAAAATACAAGGGCTATGAATTGAGCGAAGAAATCATTACTAGAAGAGTATTGCAACAATTAAAATTCAATCCTTTTGGCTAGATCTAAAGAATAAAATGACTAATTACATAACCAGGTGTGTAGAATGTCAAAGAGTTAAGGTTGATCATAAGCAACCAGTTGGTTTGTTAGCGACCAATACCCATTCATAGGTGGAAATGGATGTCGTGTAAATTTAATTCATTACTATTTTTCCTAGAACAACAAAGAGAAATGATTCTATAATAGTGGTGGTGGATAAACGCACCAAAGTTTTCCAATTTATTACGTTAAATTCAATGAAAAACATAAGTAACAGCCAAAATTTTATATGTGGAAAATTTACAAGCTACATATGTGGAAATTTCCAAACTACAGGAAAAGAATTCGGACCTCCGCAGTTTTCGTCGGAGTTGTGTGCAAACGTTCGTGCGAGAAAACTGTCGACCGAAAATTGCGTCAATTTTTTTATTGAAACATTTCATAAAACTTTTATATATATAACATTCAATAAAACTCTCGGCCGAGAGTTTTTATAACTCTCGGCCGAGAGTTTTTATAACTCTCGTCCGAGAGTTTTATTTTAATAATATAACCAAAATTCTTCATTCGCGCGGCATTCTGCACTGGTTGTTTTCACGAATCCCATTTCCCATCTCTGCTTCCCTTAGATTCTGGGCGTTTGAAGGAGTTCTCAAGGAATGAGGAGGCTCCCTGAAGGAAGGAGATTTTGAATTTGGAGAGTGGAGTCACGGACGTCGTCTTTGTTGAGGAGAGGCAAGACTTGTGGGAGTGGTCGTGCTATTGGTTGGAATCTGGCTATTGTTTGATTATGTGGATGTAATAGATTTAGATGGTTAGGAATGAATTATATGGATGGTTTTGAGATTGTTATGATATTTTTTCTCTTAGTCATTTCCATCTATATTCTTATTTCCATATATAACCAACACAAGTCGAATGATTAGCCAGGAGGTGTATATGTTACACCAGCCCTCTTCATCACAGGAGTCATCAGAGGATTCAAACAATCTGGAATCTACGTGTTTTTCAAGATGGAGTACTCTATGGAGAAAGTGGGTAGATAATCTAATCATATCTAGGCCCTGTAAAAATTTTGGTTTCCGATTATGTGAAAGGTGGTGGGTTGTTCCTGGGTGTTATTGTCGCTATTGCTGTCATTTTTAATGGCATACTATTTCTGCCTAGTTTTTCCCATTGCTCCTTTCCATCTTTGTATTTTCGGTGATACATTTCAGGTTAGTTTCAAAAAAAATTCGGGATGACAGTCTGGAGTTCTACTTCTAGGGGATGCAATTCGGATGTTGATAATTGAATGCAGCCTGATTGGTTGGTAAGGAGGTTTCAAATATTAATAACTTATGGTCGTTTGAACATGGAAGGGATTAGGCTCTGTACTTGGCATCTTTGAGTTTTTCGTAATCACATAGCTTTTTCTTTCTCTCGAGGTTGTATGCAGACTACCTCTTTTATGTACACTGACCGTTACTAAATATGGGCTGCCAGACTATATTAGATTGAGTGCTCAGATGATCCGCTAGAATATTTCCCCTATGGGACTGTCATGCCTCATTATGTGAACGGTTTTTTCCTGAATATTTTATTGTAGTGGCGGCTTTCTGATTTCATCAGTCTATTAAGTCACTGACAAAATTTTTTTAAGTGACTGACAAATCTGTCTCTGGGTGGTCATTGGGATTTTGTCTACTCAGAATATTAGGGGGAGGGTCCCCTTGGGATTAGACTTTCCTCTTTCGGATTCTCCCTATCCTCTTCATTTATTCCTCTTTTAAGTACTCACCCATGGCATGAGGTGTGGTGGCACATGATATCTGACACCTGATTGTGGGGTTATCTCGGTCTGTGTCGCTACCTTCTTTATTCCTCATTTCCTTTTAGATGTACTTTTCCTATCTTGGATGAGAGCGTGTTTTCTTCGCCCATATTAATCTTTGCCTTATCCTTCCTAAGTCGCAGAAAAATACCATTTGTTTTGGCTATTTCTCCATCTTTTTGGCCGAACTCCTGAGGAGTGTCCCCTGATGTAGCGGTATTACAGAATCAATGTAATATTTTTTTATAGTGACGACACTGATATATCACTGTACTTCTGACGGATTAGAACATCAGGCAAGGTTATTAACACGCTTGGAAGCCTTCACTTGGCAGTAAATTTATGGATGTATTAAAATCAACACCGACTCAGGAGGAGCAGTCAATTGAACATGAGATTGATGATTTAATCATCCAAAGCTCTTTTGGTAACAAGAAGCTGGAAACCACGAGCTCCGAAGAAGAAGACGACGCAAGAACAAGAAGAACTATTACAAACACAGGATGGAGATAAATGAAATTTATTTGGACTATGAAGACTTGCATAGGAGGGTGGGAAGCTTGCAGAAACGTGCTGTAATTGGACGGTGGATGTTTCCTGACAATAGCAATTTAGATAATCTTGTTTTAATTTGGCACAATTTATTTTTCTTATGTTGGTTTTTGTAGGCGAGCTGGCTTTTGTTCTGGTTGGATCCACAGTCATCATCAATACTGTGCACCTTTTGGAGCAGTCATGGGTTCACACTTCGTTTTCAAAAGTGATCTTGATCTAAAGACTGACATCTGAATGTCATAATTGTGCATCAGGAGAGCCGGTTTCTTCTAGATGTTTCTTTCATAACATAATAGTTTTTATTCTCATAAGATGCAATGGCTTATAGCTTTCTACAGGGCCAACATTAGACACATCAAGCAAGCCTGCTTTTGTCTATGATTATTATGTTTTTTCTTCAATCCTTATGAGTTCAGAAACAGAAGGAAACATTTCCCCTTATTAAGGGCTGATCTGTTGATTTTTCTTTATCTAGACTCGCAATCTGTTTGGGATGTTATGCACCCATATTTGTATGATCCCCACATACTGTTCTCACTTCAAGACTCCTCCTTTCTTAGAAGTTGTCACTTTGGAAACTGTTTCGGATCCGTTTTTCTTATCACCACATGATGGGAATGTAATTTTTTGTTAAATGCACTGTTAAATAAATGAATTTTCATTCCATGCTAAACAACATAAAAACATTATGGAAGGATTGACATTTCTTCCAATGAAGTAGAATAACTTGATAAATTGTGTGATGGTTATCACTGCTGATCAGATGTTAAAGAAGATAATTTCTATCATATGCTTTATAAGACCAAGGGTAGACAGTGATTAACCATCAAACCAACTATTAGATTCGTTTCTTTCTAATTTCTTACTGCTATGTTCTTGCTAGTTATGATAGGTGCTGAGTTTATTTCAATTAATTGTGAATCATCGGCCTTGATGACAAGCTAAAAATTTAAATTTCTGTAATTATTCAGTTTTCTTATTATTGAATCTTGCTCACTTCCAAAAACCTTGTTTGTAAACTTATTGGTCCTTTATATTTTAACCAAGACCTTTCTCACAAGTAGGAAGCCATTGTGAAGGAAAATTATTATAATTGTTTCATGTATCCATTCTCTCTGATTACTGTACTCCACTGTCTTTAGATAATAATTCGAAGCAAATTATAAGTGAAAATTTTGTCAACTTACTCACAAGTAGGAAGCCATTGTGAAGGGAAATTATTATAATTGTTTCATGTATCCATTCTCTCTTATTACTATACTCCACTGTCTTTAGATAATAATTCGAAGCAAATTATAAGTGAAATTTTGTCAACTTACTGGAGGCTTGTAAATCTACATTTCATTGGTATTTTAGTGATTGTTTGAAGGATCCCTTTTCTTTGATTACTGTACTGATTGGCTATGGAATATGAGAAAGCTAGAGAAGTAACACAATCTCAAAACTATGGAATATCACTTTTGGTGTCATCGACACTTTCTTGTATGTCTTATGGAAGAAAATTCCACACAAATCACCCTGTTACACATGAAAAATATTTAGTCATGAAGAATTTGATGATAATACCTGTAAGCTCAGTTAATTTGGTGTCATCAATGATCCAATGTTGGGTGGAATGGTTCAAAACTCTTTTCCATCCTATTTCTGCAAGTAATCTATGTATGAAAGAAAAGGGAAAGAAAACAATGATGCTCTTTTGCAAAATGCACTACAAGCCTGGCTTTACCTCCCTTCACCTTTACATCCAAAACTACAAACTCTAGTTTTACAAATCCCCATTGTTATAACTACCTGTGTTGCAATCTTCAGTTATATCTCAAAGGAAGAAAGAGAAAGCACTGAATATATATTCAATGAATAACTGTACCAGAAACAACAGCACTGCATATTTTTCACAATTGCAATGGAAAGTTCCACTATATCTCTTCTGTGGAGTGGCTGCCATGCTGCTTATAATATTTTTTTCTTCACTGATTTTAGTTTGCTCTTTCTGGAAGTTATACCATCAGAATAATAGTGAGCTGCCTAGCAACAATGAGCTGAGAGATTATGTTGACCATTCAATTCAGCCCTCGAGTGGAATCGATTATAAGGAAGAAGCTGAGAAAGTGGCACAGCTAGCATTGAACAATCACCAAGTTGAAACTTTAGCTATTTTTAATTGGTTTGAAGAGTTGGACATGGGAATGAAGGTATGAGACAGAACGAGAAGTGTTTTTTCTATCTTGTAGAATCTGGATCATATCCTGGTAACTAAGAAATGGTGTCTTACTAGAAGGACATGAAGAAAAAATTTCCATCTTAGAACCAACAATAGGACTTACATAATGCAACTGAGTAAATTAATCACCCTCTTGAATGGAATTTTGAGGTGGTCACTACTAATTGATATTTTGTGTATGAATGAGGTTATTAATTGGGCACTGACCACGTGACCTAACATAAATTTGAAATGGATTCAAATAGAGAGGAGATCAAGAGGGTGGACAACACCAGTTGGTTAGGGGGATTCAACTCCTTCCAAAGCAAGTAGTGGATTTTCTAGAGGTTTGACCTTTAGTTTGCCTCTTTTTCCATGGTTCAAGTATATAATGACATAAATGTGATGGAATAATCTGAGCCAGCCCATGAGAGTTCCTCCCAAATGGAATAGATAAATTTTCTGTTGCATGGTTCTCATTTTTATTTGCTTGTTTCTCACCCTCCATTTCGGGGTCTTCGTTTTCAAGATCAACCTCTCTACTCTGAGAGCAAGGGGATTTTTGAACAACAAATGAGGTCTTTGAGATAATATACTTGTTGTCTACATAGATCTCATTGTGGATTTTGATATATGTTTGGCATGAATATATATTTCCAATGGTGTTCCTTTTTAATACTTTTCCAAATATCATAGGATTATCACCCTTGCATTTGGTCCCAATCTCAGGATCATAATTTTTTCTTCATAGAAGTTGCCTCTACAACATCCGTAATAAATTCCAGACTTGGAAAATTTACTTTCCTTCTTTTCCGAGGAACAATGAATCATCTATAAAATGTATGTCCTCTTTACAAGTTTTAAGTGCCTCCAATCTATATCTAAATTCTAACTCATCAGGGCTCTTGTGTATTTTACTATTACTATTACTATAATATATAGAATGCTCCATATTATAGAAGAGTATTGTTCCCCTATTTCAATTTATGCATTATTCCATTCAGTAACAATTAAATCATGCATGTAAACCATCAAGGGAATAAAAAATCCACACATTGAGGAGTTCAATTACCTTGAATAAAATAATCACCTGACAGAAGAAACAAATACCATCAATAAAACATAAGAGTAGTCCATTTCCTTATTTATTACCTTTCCATATATGTTGGTAATAATAACAGATTATTTGTTCTAGTCATTACGACTCAAGCCTATGAACAATTATGTGATTTGGTTTCAAAATTCCAAAGATTAAGATATTAAATCAGTGCAAAAAGAAGCAATTTAGGAGACCCCTCTACAAAAATTCCAGAATGAATTTCAACAAGTTGGAGAAAAATTCTTTATCATGTTTCTCAACATACAAATGTTTGCTTGCAAGGACATCCATAGTACCCGAACTCGAAGCCATATTTGAAGCTAAGCTCTGTCACTTATTTTCGGCTTGTTGGCCAGTCAGGGCTTTATTAGACACATGATTCAAAATTCCACATGGTAAAAAATTATTGGATAGAGGATGACAGAGATAGATCTGCCCAATCAAACCCATCATAGGAACATCTTCAGTTTAAATATTACTATGCAACCTTATTTTTTCAAAAATTAAATCTTTACTTTCGCACTTAATAAACATGAGTATAACTATTAATTAAAGTGATAATTTCTTTGTTTTCTACAAAACTAAAGGGGATAGATATATTTAGCTTTATGTTTAATTTTTCCAACAAGCACTTTCTAGTCTAGTATAGAAAAGATGCTATAATGTTATGTTATATAAACGCTTTCATTTGGTCAAATTACCAACTGTTTTTAAGTTCTAAATTTTGAAAACCCATTTTTTTCCATGAAATTCCTCTCTCTCATATACATATAGTCTAATCCATCATAACTCTGAATCTATTAAGAATCAAAAGAGATCAACTCTCTCCTCAAATTTTGCATTAAAAAAGTTTTCACCTTGATGAATTTAATCTCTAGACACTTGATAAATACTAAGTCAAGATAAGTATTATTATGTCACTGCAAAGCAGTGACACATATGATCATATTTTTTCTATTATTAATATTGTAGAGAAAAATTTCACCCATTTTGGAAAGCCAGTGATATTTGTTGCTTTGGGGCATTAGGCCTCCAAAACCTGAAGTAAAGACCAAACATCACGACTCATTTGAACCACATTTGATGGGACATTCTTGAAGCCAGATTCATAATGTCCTGAAAATCCTTTCCTCTCTTATGCTCACGAAGATCCTTTAACATTATTACAACTTGGTATTGTTTTTACTGCCCCTTATACCACAAAAGTAAATGTTGAGGTAGTATTTTGCTATATTTAATGTCACATAAGGCAAATATTTTCCCTTCCCAGCACAACCATTTCGCCTATAAGATGGATTTGGCCTAATGATTAATAAATCTAATATCAAGAATTGTTTTTTCCATAAAGGTTTGCAGGTTAATTTAGGGCATCCATGTGTCCTATTTTAGTGTTGCTATTATCCTCTAATTCCTCTCTTTCATTTTATAATATAAAAAGGGCATTTTTCTTTTAATATGACGTCATTCAAAAAATAAGTTAAAAAATAATTTATGGTTTAAGATGGTATATCTTCTTTAAATTCAAGTAATTTTACAATCCATGTGGTAAAAACCAATCCTTTTGTAAAAGTCTATTGTTAGAGCACTCATTATTAAAATTTGATCACTAAAATTCTAATTTACTCATTTATGTAGTAATGGTAGTAATCGACAAATAATAAGACAAACACTAGTGGTCAAAATCAACTTCTTATCACAAAGATAAAATCCTGATCAATTTGAAGAAAGCCACTTAAAATAATTTTATAAATTAAAATAAATAAAAATTATTATATACATTAATAAGCTATAATTTATTAAAATCCAATGTCAAACATTTTTAAACGTTTTGGCCTCAATTTTTTATTCAATATGTAATAGATTTGATGGATGTTTTCACACATAATTATTTTTTGCATTATATAGGTTATAAAATATCCATTACAAGCCATCTAATATTAAATAATTTGTATTTATACTTCATAGCATCATTTCAAAGCTATATGACTAGCCCTATGCATTCAACACAATATACAACGAAAAAATATTGAACCCTCCTCTTGAGTGGACATAAAAAAACCTCTACTCCTCCTTTGACATGATTTTGTGATGTATCTATATAACTTCACATTATATCCATTTCAGTTCTCTAATATAGATTAGTTGGATATTAGTTTGAATTTTGATTAGTTTAATTATATAAATTTAATTATTGATAAAATTAGATAACATTAATTTATCAAAACAATTTTTATTATGTTATTTTTAAAGTTGTTGAAATTAAGAAAAATTATAAAATTATATAATTAAATTATAATTTCATCTTTAATTATTAAATTTTTACTTTGATTTTTTTTGTAATTTTAACAGAGCCTTTCTATTTTCCATTAATCAAAAAAGAGAAAAGTAGGTTATAATGAATAATGCTGGATAGCCTCAACCTGCTTGTAAGAAACCAGGTCTGTTGGCCACCTTAAAGAGTTATAGGCCAACCAAAATTCATAAAGTTTGACCCTAATACTATTTTCTATATCCAATTTACTGTCCATTACATACAAGAACTTCAGAAATTAAATGCTACCTATAATATGCATGTCAAAATGACAAAAAAGAAAAGGATTTCATAAAACTCAATCATCAAATCGATCGATATGTGTCGAGTCCTTAAAATTGGAGCTAGATGTATCCACTTGATTCATACTTTTCAATTGGCACTTCCTACGGCCTAGGAAGAAGTTATGGTGGTGTTGCAGAAGGTGGATTTCTTGGATATCCTTTCTCATTTAAGCTAAAATAGAGGCAGCTTTTGCGTCCCCTCCAATTTCCTGAACATTGACTATGGCATTTGCCAGTCTATATTTCAATGTCCAATAAGTATGGATAGACTATTGAAATAATGACAGTCTACTTCTAGTATTACGTGGATCCCTCAAAAACTCCATTTCTTCCTCTTGTATTTCACCCTCCTCTTTGGTTTCACAGTCACGCTCCCAACCTGAAATGAGTTATTTTACTTGAGAAGGAGTACCTAACATGTAGGTATCAAAAATATTTTCAATAATTTCTTCCTCTCCTGTTTGGGCCCTCTTTGGACTTACTCTTATTCTTATTTCCTTTTTCCTGTGCAAAATTTTTCACTGCTTGACCTTTCACCATTCTGTCTTACAGGTGGAGTACCAATCGTTGGATTAACTGACACTATCGGGCGAGTACGAAACCATGGCTAGACAAACACCTATATATGATTTAAAAATACCTGTGAAGTGTAACATAATTTCAATAATTTATTTAGTTAAATAACAGAGGAAAAGATCCTGATTACCGAGAGTAGCATCCTCATTTTTAGCAGTGTAATGCATGTCATAATTCCTTATTCCAATCATCCGTAGAGCTATGAAGGTTGAAATAGGAAGGCTAGGAGAGGCTATCATTTTCCAAAGAAACAGAAATTTCCTTAACTACTGCGAAAATCATGCATGGATAGAGTGTTTCCATTCTCCTGCATCGTGTGTACTAACACATGGAAGAGACTCCACTTAATAGGACTGAAACCCCACAGAATAGGACAAGAACCCCACCGACCAGACTCAAATCCCATAAAGTTGGACAAGAACCCCTAGAAATTGGACCGAAACCCAACAAAAAAAATGGATTGACAACAATCCAACCCTTTCGAGACCAGACTTTAGTAGTTCCACCATTACAATTAGGGCCCAAACCCCTCCTCTTTGTAACATTGTAAAAAAGCTGAATAGGCAAAACCCTGGATGGGGTATCTAACAAAGTGCTACCCGTGAAAATTTCATTGGAGGCCATACACTGAACTTCATAGGATTGGCAAGCCAAGCTGTGAAGGTTACAGATAGGGCAGAAGGATGGTCTAGTAATGGAGATGGGGAAATGAGTAATAGGATAAGAGATGAGGAAATTCAAGATGGGGAAAAAGCAACCAGAGCCGATAGGAGGCCATGCAGATCCAATTGAAAGACATTCAGATTTAAATTGGGTGAAATAAGGGTCGAGGAAATGAGCGACCTTCATAGAAACTGGGACGTTAACACCAAGCTCCTTAACAATAACTAGAATATACTAGAAAATAGAAAAATAAAAACCCTCAGCCCTCATACAGAAGAGGTAAGTAGGTTTAGAATAAAAAACACAGAAGTGGACAACAAGAAAATTTTCATATACTCCCCAATCCTTAATACAACAATAGTTCAAAGGCTTAACGACTGCAAAATTCCGCATTAATTTCAGTAAGTTGTTCCAAAATCCATGTACATCAAACAAAACCCCCATAGTTTTTCATATCTTTCATACGCAGAAAATATAAATGAGGTGAAGACATGAATTATGTTTCCTATCGCAGTAACAGACATGATACAAAGGCTATGAACATACCCAAATTTAAGCACCACATAACCATCATCCAGCCCTTCAACTGCTCGCCGACTTCCTTTTCTAATCTCAACTTCACGTTTAACTACCAGACCATATTACCACCTTGAACATTACCACCTTTAACCTTCGTGACATTCCTTACATGCCAGCCCTGTTTCCAACACCCTTCTGACACCATGAGTTTTCTACCACCCGCATTTAATTCCGTCATTATTTGGCGTGGGTGGTAGTACCCACCATCGTCTCCTCATGTCCACATCAACTATCCATGTGGTACGCACAAGCTCGTGCCACCTCGTCATTCGAATTGACCAGTTGGCACCCCGATCGGGGATCCCGAGTATCCTCGTTATCCCTATCAACGATTTCCTATAGAGATTGTAGCTTCTCCACCTATACCATTTTGGCTTGGTTGATGTCCAGTTGTCACACCCCCGTGAGTACAACTCTAGTTCTCCAAGTAGTCAGTTGCTTCATTCCCTGATCTGCGAATATGTGATGAGATAAGGTAACCAATTCTTGGAAGAATGCCATTTATTTCCTGAATTAGACGAGTTGTTCACTAGCTTCGACTAATTTTCTCCCAACCTGTCCCCTACTGCAACTTCTACAGAACACTTGTTACCATGGCTGAATCCCCCTCTACTATAGTCCTCTGATATTGTTCTCTTACAACTATCAAAATGCCTTGTTTTACCACTGTGATTTTGGCTTCGTTATTTGTAGCGAATCCAAAATCGGTCACATAAATTCTACTTACTAAACCCTTTGAATCACGAAATATACCTCTTTCTCCTGCTTGACCCAAATTACCTTTAGAGGCCCCATCATAATTAAGATTAATAACCTCCTATTGTAGAGCATTGAATTAATTGTGCGGATGTCTTCCCAAAGGTTTTTGTTTCCATGAGGCTGGGGCGAGCATTTGGGGTTTCAAGTTAAGCATAGCTAAAATCCTATCCTCATGCCCATTAGCTTTCTAGCCAACTTCATGCCATTTCTCGGTGAGGACAATTTATCTGATATTCTCGAGAACCACTTTCCATATCTCTTCAATTTGTCGATACTCATCTTTGAATGTTCTCCAATTTCTTTCTTTCCAGGCGACCCATATGAGAAATCCCATAAAGAGTCCCCACGCTATGTTAAGAACAAGGCTTTTATACCCTCCTTTTCTCCAGACTTCAATTGTATGCCTGAGGCTCTTGTTGTACCTATCTGTTTATTGAAAGAGGGAGGAAAGGTTTTTCCACAAGGTCTCAACGACAAAGAAGTTATTCAATAGGTGTTCCAATGTTTCTACATTCTTCTTACACATAGTATATGTCAGTCAGCTAGGAACTTTTAATTTCCTTACAATAATTGAGGAAATTTCATTCTTCTATTCTCAGATTATTTTCCACAAATATCTACCCCATTGTATCCATATTTACCAGAGCTTAGCTCCCATAACTTGATTTAGAAAATATGGATCTCTTAACCCCAAGCCTTCGGTCCTTTTTATTTTCGTAAGCTTATCCCATGAAAGGAGAGCCCATTTATAGGCTTGTTGAGATCATTGCCATAGGATGTTTTTAAACGTCTTAGCCATATCATTACAATAGATTTTAGGCGTTTCCAATCCAGCGAGTTGATAGATGGGAATGGACTGTAAGACTGTTCTTAACATAACAACTCGACTCAGAGCATTAAGCACCCGAAATGCCCAATTTTGAAGTCGAGCTTATATGCGATTAATGAGATATTTCCACCCAGAGACCCGAAGAGAATTTAGATTGAGAGGGATTCCTAAATATTTCATAGGGAAGGATCCGATGTTGAATCCCAAGGTAGGCAATAGGAATATTTGGGAGAGAATATTAGTATTAAATATAAACACATTTTATTTGTCATTATTGATAAGAGTTCCAGAGGCTTCCATGAAATCTTTAAGAATGGATAGAATTTCCTTAGATTCTTTTAGAGTGGCTTGACAGAAGAGCATAATGTCATCTACAAACTGTTGGTGCGAAAGTTTTAAACCTGCCCCCCAAAGATTAAGGCCTTTAAGTTGACCTCCCTGGATATTACTTTTAATATGTCAACCAAGGCCTTCTGCTGCAATAATGAAAAGGAAGGGGGAAAGTGGATCCCCTTGTCTTAAACCCCTGGTAGCATTAAAGGGAGTTGAAGGAAATCAATTAAGAAGAATAAAGTAATTAAGAGAAGAAATAAAAGGCATTATCCAATAGATCCATCTTAAATCAAATCCAAACACCTCAAGAATAGCTTTAAGATAATTCCACGACCTCCAGACGGGGCTCCTTTGCACGACAAAAACAAATGGATAAGGTTGTGGAGGAGTACGGGGACATCTTCACCTCACCCACAGGGGTTCCTCTGCACTGTCAGGTCAAGCAATCGATTGATCTGACCCCAGGTGCGCCGCTACCCAATGGACCGATCTATCGGCGCTCTGTTCTGGAGAATGATGAAATCAAGAGGCAGATTCAGGAGCAGTTGCAGAAAGGTCACATCAGACCAAGTTCATCGCCCTGTGGGAGCCCGATCATGTTGGTACAGAAGAAGGATGGGATGTGGAGACTTTGTATTGACTATCGGGCGCTGAAAAAGATCACTGTCCGAAATAGGTACCCAATCCCCACGGATTGATTACCTTCTCGACCAACTCAAAGGTGCAAAACATTTCAGCAAGATCGACCTGAAGTCTGGGTATCGCCAGGTACCAATTGAACCCTCTAATGTGTGGAAGACTGCCTTCAAAGCCAAGGAAGGCCTTGTTGAATGGCTGGTCATGCCTTTCGGGTTGACAAATGCTCTTGCAACCTTCATGAGGATGATGGATGACATCTTGTGGCCATTCACCAACTCATTTGTAGTGGTGTACTTGGATGACATTATGATCTTCAGCAAGACTTGGGAAGAGCACCTTCACCACATTCGACAAGTCCTCCAAACACTGCGGCAACACAAGTTGTGTGCCAATTTGGAGAAGTGCACATTTGGCATGACCCAGGTTCAATATCTGGGATACATTATTGATGAAAGGGGGGTGCATGTGGATCCAGCCAAGATCCAAGTCATTCGGGATTGGCCAGCCCCAACCACTGTAACAGAGCTTCGCAACTTTCTGGGTCTTGCTAATTTCTACCATAGATTCATGTTGGTATTCTCTCATATCACATGGCCCTTGAGTCAAGTCACCAAGGGAGGAGCGAGAGCAAAATTCTTTTGGTCAGAACCTCAACAGAAGGCGTTCACAGAATTGAAAAATCGCCTCTGTTCTGCCCCAGTGCTCACATTACCAGACTTGCAACAGCCATTTGAGATTGAGAGAGATGCCTCTGACTATGCTATTGGGGCAATTCTTACTCAACAGGGACATCCAGTGGCATATCACAGTGAGACATTGTCTGAGACAGCTCGCAAGTATCCCACCTATGACAAAGAAATGTATTCCATTGTGCAAGCTTGGCGACACCTGGTTTCACCTCCATCTCAAGAAAGAACAAAGGGGAGAAAGGCAAAAAGCCTCCAAAACCCTCCACCAATACAACCCCCACCAATATTGCCTCAACCGAGCAAAACAACTTTGAAGTTCTGAGCAATCTTGACTCATTAGATCACCCTATAGTCTCCTAGGCCCCCACTGATCAAGATCCGTCATTATTAAGTCAATCTTTGATTACAACCAATGCCCCAAGCACAACCTCAGATTCAATCCACGCCCAGGCACCGCAACACAAACCATAATCCTCTCCCATTCAGATTAATACCAGCCACACCTCATTGCAAACCCCTCAATGCTCAGAAATGAAAACAGAGCAACCATCCTCAACCACTTCAAACAATCCTTTGGAGGAGATCCTAGGTGATCTAGATCTCCATAAGGTCAATGATCAATGGTCCAAACTGGGAGTCGATGCCATTCCCCAAGAACACTTGGAGAAGATAGAAATGGCATACCTGCCACTGGAATACATCAACCAAAATGCAGCCAAAAGGCAATGGGGAAATAGCAGCCAAACGGGCATTCAAGCCAACCTGCATTTGGATCAATACAAGCCACAAGGACCAGGAAGAAAAAGAGGGCGCAAATCGACAAGACACCAAATAAAAGAACCAGGAAGACGCCTAATCAATGAAGGAAAAATCAGGGCCTTGGTCCTATCTGCTCCAAAGGTAGCTCAATGAAAATCACAACCTGGAACATCAGGGGGCTCAACGACACCACCAAAAGAAGGATCTTGAAAAACCGCTTATTCTCGCTACACCCAGAAATCATACTTATTCAAGAATCCAAATGCTCTCCCAATGGCACAGAGACACTCAAAAAACTCGTTTCCAACAGTCATCATTGCAAAAACCAAAGTATAATTTGTTTTTGGTAATGTTGACCATGTCACTCAACCTCACATGGAAATATTTAATGGGTGAAACCTTGGTTTCACTCATGGTTTTTTATTTTCATCACCTACAAGAAGAGCTACATGGATGATATATATCTCCCATCGGTTGTGGCCCACTATTGACATATGCTTCCTAACTTAGGTCAACACTACTACACAGTACAAAACTTGGCATACTTCTTCCTTTTGGTCTAAAACACCTATATAACTGATTTTAGCCTCTACAAAATCCTATTAATCTTATGTAGGCCTCAACCAAACCTTTACCTCTTCCTGCACTAAAAATATTGAGCATCAAACAATCCCTATAGGTATCAAGCAATGATATTGTGATGAGTCCACAAAACAATTTGTACTACAACTATTTCAAATTTTTACCATCAAAAAATCCATGCACACATCAAACAATCATATTTTAATGATTCCATAAAACAATTTTCAGTACAATGGTTGACCATCAAACAATCCATTTTGGCATCAAGCAATTGATAATTGCATCAAATGATCCATGTACACACCAAACAATCATATTGTGGTGAGTGTATGTTAACATCAAGGACCACACATGATCCCTTATGTCAATAGGAATTCCAAAGAGGATCACAAGAAATAAACAAACCATTTTTCTATGTCTACCAAGATTCCTAGATAAACCTTCTGAAGAAAGATAATAGTTCTCAAATGAGGTTATTAAGTAGGAGGTGGTTGGATTTGCTCCTATTCCCTGTCATCCTTACGGCCTTCATTTACATATCCAGTTCATTCCATACTTCTTCCTAGGATTTGGTCCTCATTCTCAAGGATGATGGGGTTGGATGTTGTCAAACCTACTTCCTCACCCCGTCACTAGTTTATTTCTCAATCTCTTTTTAGTGCTACCCAAAACCTAATGCAAAACCCATTTACACTTTACTTCGAAATTTCCCTCAAAAATGATAATTGTGTGTAGGGCTCCTTCTTGAAATTCCCATTTTATTTCAATCAACTAAACCACTATGGTCTTCATAAACCAATAGGTATCAACAGTGTTAAATAATATTGTTTCCCTTGTGTGAGAATAAACTAGGTTAGATTCCCAACCCTTCACTTATTCTAGGATCTAATCCTTTGATAAATTATTTATCCTTTGTCAAATCCCCTTCTCTAATTCCTCCCTATATATTTAAGCTTTAGTTGAGAATTATTAGTAAATATATTTTTATTCATATATAAGATAAATATTGTAATTTTACACATCATTAGGATATGAAATTCAATTATATTATTATTTCTATATCCTTTAAGGTTGCCTTAGGCATATACAAGCATGATGTGATATATGTCCTCCAATGTTGGTGAGGTCATGGGTTTAACTCTATTAATCCATAAGGCGATTTGCTTGGATCATAGTTGTTTATTATTTAGCATTTTTACCACTTCAATGGTGGTGAAATATCCAAGGGTATCCCATGCTTGGTTATTATTTATAAAATATATTAATATTTTGATAAATATTTATTATTCCAATTACTTTTTTTATGTGTTTAACTTACAACTATGGTTATTGTTGTTCTTATTGCTACTACTATTATGATAACTATTAGTTTTATTATAACTATTTTATAATTATGTAGTCAATAGTATGATAATAATTATAACTATTGAAAAGTATATTATATTTAATATCCATGTCGACTCGTATTAATGATATTTAAGAAACACTCACACAAGGTTGAAAACAACATGATGTCAATAAAATTATTCCACACATGTCTACTACAATATTTTCATGCTATAATAGTAAAAATAGGGAGGGTTGGAGAACTCTCGGATAAGAATTGGAAAAACTATCAAACGAGAGTTGGAAAACTCTCGGACGAGAGTTTTTCCAACTCTCGTCCGAGAGTTTCTCCAACTCCCGTCCGAGAGTTTGTCCGAGAGTTTTGTGACCACAACTCTCGGACGAGAAAATGTGAAACTCTCGTCCGAGAGAATTTTAACTCATGTTAAACCCGACCAAACTCTCGTCCAAAATATTTAAAATTTCTCGGACGAGAATTTTGAAAACTCTCGGCCGAGAAATTTAGTTGACTTTTTTCTCGGCTGAGAAATTAAAAATTTCTCCCGAATTCTAACCATCCGCCAAAAAATGTTTCCCAACTTCGCAATTTGACCCTGTCCTGGAGTGTGCCTTGTGGTCCCAGAAAGTGACTTCCGCCACTCCCGATATTGCATGCATTTTGGAGTAAAAAGTGCACAAAAGCGCAGTTATCAAAGACTTTTGCACACAAAGGCACATTTGACTAGTCCTTCTTGTTCGCAATTTGATTTTTTCCCAGACCTTAAAGATTTTTAAATACTTTCAGATTCTCTAATGTCTCTCACCCTGGTAAATCCTTCTGCCTGACATTAAATAATTTCACCTTTGCTTGTACGATTTTCAAGTGATAACACCCACAAAATCTCATCACTAATAATGTTGCTACCTTTAAATCCTAGAAAATCATATATTTTTGTAACCGATACCATATCACCCTAGGCCATTCCGCTGCCTATTACCCTTAAGGTAATGGACTAGCAGAATATTAAAAAAAAAGCCTAGTCAACATTATCAAGAAGTTATTAGAGGATAAGAAGAAAACCTGGAATAAAAGGCTGGTGAATGCCCTATGGGCAGAGAGACTAAATACAGAGAAATATATTGGTACATCTCCCTATAAATTAGTATATGGCATGGATGTTGCTTTTCCTTCTTTTTTAAGAGTTCCAGTGATGAAAATGGTTCAAGAGCTGAAAGTAGAACCAAATGACATCTAAAGGTGGATAAATCAAACAATTCATTTGCTGCAAACCAAGGAAGAAGTTTATATCAAAGACCAAGTAATTAAAGAAAAAATCAAGAAGATCTTTGATAAGAAAACTAAAGTAGATGATTTCTTCATAGGTTATCAAGTACTAAAATGGGATTCCAAAAGGGAAGACAAGGGAAAACATGGGAAATTTGACTCTCTCTGGAAAGGCCCATACATTATTTATGGTCACAGAGGCAACAATGCGTTTTTCTTGAAAGAATTAAATGCAACATATTTAATAGTTTGATCAGTCAATAGTCGAATGTTGAAGCACTATTTTTCATTAGAATAACCAATATTTCATTTGATTGTATTTTATTCATTGTAAACACCATATAAAAGTTTAGATTGGAGTAGATGATTATCTTATAAAGTTGAAGCCTGAAGAGGAAACCATAATCTTTAGAAGATATAACATCATATGTTTGAATAATGGAGAGCACAGAAAGTAGTTCCAAGCAAAGAAAAGCCAAAGTTCCAAGGCCACTAATAAGAAAGTTCTTGACATCTCACAAGGAGATGCCATCCCCAAGTGGAGCCACTCTTAGGGTCCTATAATAATAGGGATCAAAATTTTGAATTGGCTGTGTTAAGTCTTGTAATATTGTACATGTCTTTGCATTTCTGCAAATGTTTTCCATATTAAAAAATTAAAAAAAGGGTATGTCCTAAGATAATAATCAAAGGACCAAAAGAAAGAAAGATAAAAAAAGATATAAAATGTGAACCCGATAAAAAGAAGAAAAAATAAATGTTGAAGGTGTTTCACATTCAAATGCCACTACTCTTATTTTAGTTTAATTTTGCAAATAAATTGTGTGCAACTTGTCCAAAATGCCACAAATCATGATGAACATACAATTTAATCTTGATCATTGATGCCTTTAAATTTTACGTTATGATAATTAGTCAATAAAGATCTGACCAAACCATTTAATCTTGGCAGATCGATAGCTACGTAGAAAATAAAAATGAGCTCATAAGTTTAATCTAATCCATTAGAATATATAAGGTTAGAAATAAGTTAGTTTTCTTATCAAAAGAAAATGAAAAGGTCAGCAACCTCAAATGCACCCAATAAAGGAAAGAAAAAATGTTAGGATGAATAAAAGGGTAGGTAGAATTCTTTTCAAAAGTTATAGAAGCATCATTTTTCTTATCCCTTATCTAAAATATATTTCTAACCCTTTCCCCTTTCTAAAAATCCCTTCCCCCTTTTCCTAAACCTTTTCCCCTCCTAAAATCCCTTTTCCCCATTAAATATCGCTTTTCCCATGTTAAACCCCCTTTCCCCCTTAAATAAAACTCCGCATTTTCATAAAACATAAAAAACCCACTTTTTAATAGTCCAAAGTGCAAAAAGGATTAAGCAGACCCCACTTTGATTTAACCCCCCGGCAAAGTTTTTTCCCTACCCCACCTCTTTGAAAACATATGCAACTCTGCCACCATTCCATTATCTCCTGTCAGATCGAACGTTCCACAATCGATTTCACATCCCTCAGCATTTCATGTTTAAAGCTGAGTGGGGGGGTGTGAAATAGGTGTTTTTCTCCACCCACTTCCCTGCCACACGACACCTTCTAAATGTTATCGCAACCCCCCATTCCAAAACTACTTACCACTCCGCGGGCGTGTGATAAACCGTCGATTTTCAAATTATAAAACTTCCACTATCCTCCTCAAACCTTACCTCTGCGACTTCTAGAATAGACCATCTCCAATCAAATTGAAAGCCATGCTGCTACCTATTGAGCCTCAAATTTTTCATAATTTTGTTGATGAAATCATCCATTTTCGCATCATTTCATTCACCCATTGTCATAATTTTTAACCATATTTCTTCATAAACGCACCAAATTCCCACATACATTTTTACATGGTTTATTATTATTATTTCTATTATTTTTAATGAATTAAAAAGAATTATGCATGGCTTTACTAATGATTGTTTGACAGTTCAAGTTTCTACAATTTCCGCAGCTATCTCCATGGTTGACGTAGTAGCGTCACTCTAGAATGAAATCCAACACATGTAAATTATTACTAGAAGCTCCAATATGGATTGTTGTTGGTAAAATTCCATCCATCTCATACATGTGGAGCTCCACGCAAAGTTCAAGGGAAAATCGAAGCAGTTTTGACCAGTCAACTTCAAACGCATTTTATGAGCAAAGTAAAGTGAATCTCGCAAAACAAAAACATGGGTTTTATTCAACATGGTCCCAGTTAAGCTCCTCTTGAGGAGTTTTCCCAAATTCGTTACCATTTGGGATATGGTTCATGTTCTTTGGAGCCCTATTTTGTAGTTGGGTGAGAAAACATTGCGCCCATGTGTCAATAAACACCTAGTCAAGAAAATAGAGGTTGGAATGGACTGTGATTCATCAAATTCATGGAAAATAGGTGTCCATTCAGTTTTGATATTTATCCATATGAATCTATATGAAGTTTCATTGCAACCCCTATATAAATACTCTGTGGAAACAAAGACTGAAAGTTAATTTTCTGAAGCATATTGTGAAGTTTTAAACTTTGTTTTCATTCATTTTTAATATTTTTAATGAAGAAGTTCCTTGAATATTTGATGTGTAGCTTACTGTTCATATGAAGCTTTGAGACCACCTGTTTGTGTAGGGCCCCTATAGATAGTGAAGGTTTCGCATTTTATGTTTTTAATGTAGTTTTCATGTTTTCATTTTATCATTTGCCATAGTTGTTTTCAGAATTCCAATTTGTCATTTGTTCTAGTTGTTTCCAAAATTCCATTTTTCTATTTGATGTAGATTCTTTCATAAGTCTTCTTTTATCATTTTAAGTAGATTCATCAATCTTTAATTTCAAGTTGTCAAATTGCATAAAATTCATAGTTTTACTTCTAGACTAGTAGTGATTTATTTTATAGTTTTACAAGTTCATGAGTGGTTTATTTCAAGTGCATGAGTGATTTATTTTCGAAATTGTAGTGATTGAGTGATTTCCGTTCAACATATGAATGCGTTCTTTTCTATTCATGAGTGATTTATTTTCAAGAGCTATAGTGATTTTTTTGCAAGTTTCATTGCCATAAAATTTCATTTCAAAAACATAAAAATGTATAAATTTTCTTTTCTAGAATTCGATTTTATCTTCATGCACAAGAATGTTAGAGAATAATAATTTTTAGACACTAACAAATAAATTAGTCAAGGTTTCTTCATAAGATAGAGAAATTTTGTTTCAGTTTTTACAGAGTAGAAAGCATGTTGATTTTTACAATTTAGTTGTAATTTAAATTTATCAATTTCATTACGAACATAAGAATCAAAACATCCTTGGAAGTAATCTCTAAAAATCCAATCATCACACAAATAAACTAAATCAATAAAAGAAGCATCTAGCATATATTGTGCACTTGCACTTCACAAGTTTACCAACTCCAGTCGATAATTTATGTAATCAATTTAAGACAATTAAATTGTCCAAACATTTTCCTGTTGTTGTGGGGAAAGTGTAAATAGGAGCCTTTTTCTTTTCATTAAAAAAAAAAAAAAAAAAAACTTCAATCACCTACCACACCCACTATATCACGTGGTTTAGTAAGAGCTAGACATCCATATAATGAATTCTTGTTTTTGAAGGTAGAAGAAGACGTGACAAAGGTTGAAGAAATGGATGGAGATGATGAGAATGAGGAAGATCCTTTTGGATTTCCCATTCAAGAAACTCATATCAACATTCAAATGAAGAACATCCCTCCATCCGTACTTCCTAACTTCAAAGGTATGAGATCAGAAGACCCATAAACCTTTCCTTTTGAATTTGAAATTAATTGTAGTTTTTATGGTTACTCATTGCACATTCAAAAATTGAACTTGTTTCCAGCAACATTGAAGGATAGAGCTCTTAGATGGTTAACGACTTTAGGAACAAATTCTATAAGGACATGGGATGATATGAAAAGAGTATTTTTGGAAAAATATAAAGATTATTGCATGCACCATGACCTTAGAAATGAAGTCTTTAAGATGAACCAAAAAGTGGATGAAATACTAGAAGATTTAGTGGAGAGATTTACTTATAATATCAAAAGACATAAATTTCATAATTTAGGATCAGACGCATTAAAAAATCTCCTACTAAATGCTATAAAGGATGAATGGATTGATCTTCTTAATCTGGTGGGAAAAGGAGATGTCTATCAATTGCCATTTCAAAACATTTGTGAACTATGAAAGAACATATCAAGAGGAAAAGAAAAGTATGTAAGATCCCCTCAAGATCCATTTATGGTAAGAGTTAGTAAGCCGACATCAGTATTGGTAAGTCAAACTGAACCTAACAATTTTCTAAACATTCTTGGTAATTTAAATGAACAAACTCACATGCTAAGAATGCAAAACAAGCAAAAATTTGCTTCATTTATATTTTTTCCTAAATGTAGAAAGAAACATGCTTTGAATGAATGTCCACTTGATAACATTAAAATTTGTAAAATTTGTGCAGGATCACATACTACTAAAGATTGCCCATCATTACCAGGGTTGAACGCAGTTTACCAGAAGGATAATGGAGCAAATCAAGCACAAGAGAAAAATTTTTATGTAGCTCCAAGAGGACTATGGTAGCCTCATCAACCCAATATGATACAATATCCTTATGAACAGTTTCAAGGTTATGCACAACAATCTCAAGGTAACTAGAAAACACCCTTGCCTTGGAAACCCTGGCCATCTCAATCCCAACCTCAAAACCAATCTTGGAAACAAAGTTGGCAAAGGCCCAACAAAGGAAATCCACCATATCGTCAATCGTTCCCTCTATATCCTCAATACCATCATAAATGTTATCCATACCATTCAACTCCACCACAACATCAATATCACCCTCATTTTACCTCAATTCAACCTTTCTCATTACCATCCACACAAGAACCCCAAAGATACATTCCCACTCCACTACATGCACAACAATTTCATTTCCCCAACAATAAAAGCACCTCAATCAACTTACGATTTTGAGGTATTGCAAAATGATTCACCAATTATCATTGAAGAAAAACAACCAGAAGAAGAAGACTCGGATAAGGTCCATGAATCATGGATGTCTGTCGATAAAGAGAAGTTGTTGGAACCAGAGATTGAAAAGTTTCATGCCTGCCTATCACCAGATTCTATAAATGAAGATCACATTTCTGAAGACTTGCATGACATGATATCAGGAAGCCAAGGAATATAATATTACATTGAATCTTGGTTTAGGAGAGTCATCAAAACCCAATGCTAAATTCTTCAGTATCTTCTGAAATCATCTCAATCAAGGCAATTGGTCTCTCATATATGGATACATATCAAAGATCATATTTCAAACCTGTATATGAGTTTATCTATCATCCTATTACAGACATGGTTCCATTGGAAGTATTCATATACTTGAATAAGATTTATTTTTCAACTAGAGTAGGACATATAAAAAAAAAAGTAAAAAGTAAAATAAGTCCTATTGTGAACACCATCTTGTTAGTGTAATTGGACATGACCTTTGCTTGAAAACTAGGCAACTCACGAGCAAATTTCACAATAAGTTTTGCAATTTCATGATGGTTTCAATATTTTAGTATGGTTCTTTAAATAATTTATGGTTCTATGCTCGAGTTGGATGATGTGAAATTCCTTAAGTTCCACCATCGAACAAATCTTGTCCCATCGATCTCAACACCTTAGCTAGGATCAAGATCAAAGAATATTTGGAGTGCCTTGGAAGTCACCTACATCAATGGAAAGCATCCTTGTTGACAACAGTGGGAATAAAACAATGCCTCTTGATTTTCAGATCTTGCAGGTGACTCGACTTCAACACATTCATTCGTCCCTGTCGAGATGCACTCAAGTACCTTGACAATCATTTACATTATCAGTGAGTTGTCTCTCATTGGTTAACGATTTTCATCATTGATTGGTAATCCAATGATTTATTTCCATGCTCGACTTCGACACATTCATTCGCATGGTAATAATTGTACCATGATTTTTTTCTTTTATGAAGACTAATGGTTTTATGGAATCAACAACAACTTGCAGTAGTACATTTTATTGGTTTCTTGTAGCAGCATAGTTCCTCCTTTTTTCATTCAAAAACAACATCATGACATCATTACAACACTTTTTGATTCATTTTCATTTTCAAGAAAAACAATAAATTTGGGCGTATTTCAGTCAATATGCAGTATGTTTTATGGTTTCTACTTTAGCATGAAGTACACAATTCAAATTAGTAGTTCAAAATCGAAGAAAATATTTTTTTGCAAAAATTGACATTTTTTGGAAGTAGCAGTTTGTTTCCAGAGGCAGTTTTAGGACAAATATTGCAAGATATTGGAGCAGAAATAAAAAAAAATTGAGCTTATGGGTTTTCTTATAATATGATACATTGAGTAAGATGCAGACAAAATTCAAAAAATAGCAATTTTGAAGGGCATTTCAAGTGGGTTTTTAAAGAAGATTTTCATTTTTCATCATTTTGGACATATCATGGCAGATTTCAGTATTTTTGCATAGCAGCGCCTTTTCTTAATCAAAATAGGATTATGAAGGCATGTTGCGGTAGAAATTGTAAAAACACATGTTTTTTCTTTTGAAGCACTCAATTTGGCCTTAAAATGAGTTCGTGGCATATTTTTTGTTGTTGCAACATTGGACAGCATGAAGGGTGAAACATGGCAAAAATTGATTTGATCAGAACTCGTAAACCATACATTCGATGGGCCTAAAATGTTTATGGTAAAAGCATTGAGGTAGAGTAAATGAACACAGAATATTTCAGAAAATTTCAGTGTATTTTACAAGAAATTGGCCACTTTCACCTACAACCATTTATCATTTTTCTCGAGATATGTGCACCCAATGGCTGCGATGTTTGGTGGAAAGATGCATAATATTAATAGTAACAACCTCAGAAACTTTCAGGAGAATCTTATTTACCCTTTGAGAGAAATTAGAAAAACAAATCTGCTACATGAAAAAGATACATTTTGTGGAATAAGGTCAAAGTGGCGATCAATGCATCACGAAGCAGAATACTTGAGCCAAATCAACATCAAATCAACCATCAGATCATCTTTTCTTCTCCAATTTCAAAAGGTAAACTTGAGGTAAAACTAGCCTTAAAATTTTTAATTTCTTAAAAATTCTAGAAATTTTGATGAAAAGCTATTGTAAACATGTAGTTCAAATTTTTCTCCCATTATGTTTTGTATGCCTTTTCACAACCAATCCCAAAATTTATGATTATTTATTTATTAACAAATTCCTGCCACCCATGCAATCATCTCATTCTTTTCCATGGTCATAATGATTTTGTTGTACGCTTTCACCACTCTCTTGTTTAAACTTTCTCTTCTTCTTAATCCATGCTTTCCTTAATGGTCCATCAACATTCTATTCTTGAGAAAAAGAATTATTTTACATGTTTGTAGCACATGATCAAAAGGTACATTGATCACTTAAATTATGCGTCATATTCCTCAGCTTTAGATTTTCAATGGAAGCCAAGAAATGATGAGTACAAAGCCACAAGAAGAAGATTGCAGCAAAGCTTTGTTCACACACTCTTGAAATTTCTTGAAAGAATATTTTAGGCTTTGATGAGTTTTATAACCCTCAACAACAACTCTTATTTTGTGTTATGTGCAAATCATCTTGTTAAAAGATTCGCATTGGGAAGTCTCCTTCATTCATTAGTTTGTGAGTTCTTGAAGAAACTATTTGATAATATAGTTGAAATATGATTGGTTGCTATGCATGGAAGATAAGAAGACAATCATTATGGGCTGCAATCTATGATCATTTCCAACCATACTAATGGGATGAACTTTACAAGGATGGAAAGCACATTCTATAGATGGAGTAAAATTCTTGATGTATTCTTCACAATATGGTATTCTACAAAGGCTTGAACAATTTGAGCACAATTAAAATAGTGACAACTACAAGTACTTGGATATGCTACTATGTGGGCATCCTTGATTTTCACACAAGTTGGATATAATAAATACTAAAGGGTTGGAGAAAATTGCATCCTATTGAGATAAATGGTCAATATTGCTATCTTGGAGCTTTGGTCAAGGATTTAGTTGAAAGGACAGAATAAAGGAACACAAGGAACCGGTTGAATTATAAAAGTTTGCAATGTTTGTTTGCATGACGACATGAAAAATCTCCAGTGTGGGGGAATGTTAAGCCTCAAATTTGTCATAATTTTGTTTATGAAATCATCCGTTTTCGCATCATTCGATTCACCCATTGTCATCATTTTGAACCATATTTCTTCATAAATGCACCAAATTCCCACATACATGTATACATGGTTTATTATTATTATTTCTATTATTTTTAATGAATTAAAGAGAAATATGCATGGTTTTACTAATGATAGTTTGACAGTTCAAGTTTCTACAGTTTCCGCAGCTGTCCCCATTGTTGAGGTAGTAGCATCACTTTAGAATGAAATCCAACACATGGAAATTGTTTCTAGAAGCTCCAATATGAATTTCTATTGGTAAAATTCTACCCAGCTCACACATGTCGACCTCCAAGCAAAAATCAAGGGAAAATCACAACAGTTTTGACCATTCAACTTCAAACGTGTTTTTTGAGCAAAACAAAGTGAATCTCGAAAACAAAAAACATGGGTTTGTTCAGCACAAGCCCAGTTAAGTTCCCCATGAGCTGTTTTCCCAAATTCGTTACCATTTGGGAGATATTTTGAGTTCTTTGGAGCCCTATTTTGTAGTTGTGTGAGCAAACATTGCGTCCATGTGTCAATAAAAGCCCAGTCAAGCAAACAGATGTTGGAATGGAATGTGCTTCATCAAATTCGTGGCAAATAGGTGTCCATTAATTTCTGATATTTAGCCATATGAATCTCCATGAAGTTGCATTGCGACCCCTATATAAACACTCCATTGAAACAAAGAGCAGAAGTTAATTTTCTGAAACATATTCTGAATTTTAAAACGTTGTTTTCATTCTTTTTTAATGAAGAAGTGACTTGAATATTTGATGCGTAGCTGAATATTCGTACGAAGCTTTGATACCATCTGTCTGTGGAGGGCCGCTGCAAACAGTGAAGGTTTTTCATTTTGTTATTTTAATGTAGTTTTCATGTTTTCATTTTATCATTTGTCGTAGTTTTTTTCAGAATTCCAATTTGTCATTTGTTGTAGTTGTTTCCAAAATTCAATTTTTATATATGATGTAGATGCTTTCATAAGTCTTATTTTATCATTTTAAGTAGATTCATCAATCTTTCATTTCCAATTGTCAAATTGTAGAAGATTCATAGTTTTAATTCTAGAGCAACAATGATTTATTTTAGAGTAGTTTTACAAGTTCATGAATGGTTTATTTCAAGTGCATAAGTGATTTCTTTTCGAAAGAGTAGTGATTGAGTGATTTTATTTCAACATATGAATGCATTCTTTTTCGTTCATGAGTGATTTCTTTTCAAGAGCTATAGTGATTTCTTTACAAGTTTCATTGCCATAACATTTCATTTCAAAAACATAAAAATGTATAAATTCTCTTTTCTAGAATTCAATTTTATCTTCATGCACAAGACTGTTAGAGAATAAGAATTTCTACAGACTAATAAATAAATCAGTGAAGATTTCTTTATAAGATAGAGAAAGTTTGTTTCAGTTTTTACAAGGTAGAAAGCATGTTGATTTTTAGAATTTAGTTGTAATTTAAATTTATCAATTTCATTACGAACATAAGAAAAAAAACATATTTAGAAGTAATCTCTAAAAATCCTATCATCACACCAATAAACTAAATGAATAAAAGAGACTTCTAGCATATATTGTGCACTTGCACTTCACAATTTTACCAACTCTAATCGATAATTTATGTAATCAATTTAAGACAAGTAAATTGACCAAACACTGCCTGGACCCCTTCCATGACCAAAGCTTCAATACTCCAGGTAATATTGAGTACCCACCTTCATCAATTAAGCAAATAAATTGATAATCGAATTAAATAAATGACTTCTAAGAACATTGATACATTGAACCCTCTACAACCACCCCTGATAGATGTCAACCATATTCCACTGGCAGACAAAGAGTTTAAGATAATCGACACTGTCACTGACAACAACCTCTTGCAGCTCCATTGTTGGAGCCATGACAAATTTTCTGATCAGGCAGATGATATTCATTTGTCGAAGTCTAACTTGCCAAAATACAAATTTCCATAGACCTACCAGTTCCCTGAAGTTATCATACTTCTCCAACTAAGCTATTTTCCAAATGAAGGAGCTATAGTCACCCCTGACCAAGAAATCCTAATTACTATCACTGCTCAGTCCATTAACCAAATGTTGTAGATTTCATTACAACAAGAGGGAGTGCCTTTCTCCATTGAAACCATCATTGAGGTTTACCTAAAGCTAGATTTTCCTAAGAGGTTTCAAATATTTCAGAATTTCCTCCCTCAATCAGTAAAAACTCCTAAAAACGACCCACCATACTATGCTACCATGTCTTCAGAACGAAGCAAACAACTTGTGACGATGTTGTCCTGTATCCTAGGATATTTTACTCATGAGTTTGTAGATGAATCCATCCTTTGTTTCCTCTCTGTCGTTTTCCCAGGCCAGCCTCCAAATATACCATTCAACTTTGCCCAATTAATGGCAGATTCCATGCATGATCAACTGATCAAACTGCAAGAAGGAGTTTTCAAATACTCCTTAGTATTATTTCATTTGTTCTTATATTTTTAGTCAAAAAGGTTTACATTCAACCTAGAAAAGCTGGATACAGAGGGTAATCCCCAGTCTGTAATCTTTTGGACATCCCTGATCAAAAAGGATTCCAATGAATTTAGTTTCAAAAAAACTATTGATTCCTCTGTATATCCAGTGGTTAATATGTTGAGCAACAACATTTGACCTAGAATCAAAGATGAAATCAGAAAATTTCTAGAGTTATCTGACCAAAGAAAGCCAGGAGAATGGTATTTATACCAGAATCACACAGAGATCAAAGTGTATGGAATCCAACTAGTCCCTTACAAGCTTCCAAAATACCTCCCAATGAGGATATTTTCATTAGAGTACATCAGATATATTTTGAGTACTGATGAGATAAACTTCCTTTCAACTAGAAAGAAAACCCAGTTCAAGATAAAATTCCAACTAGGGTCTTTGTATGCAATAGTAGGAATGCAGGGAATGAAGCAGATAAATGCCTACAAGAGTTAAAATTCAACAACAGTTTCAAATGGTCATTTGATCCCTTGTGTGTCATAGGGAGATTGAGAATTAAGTTTAAACTCACTTGTTTCATCCATGAATCTAAGCCTAAGATTGAGAAATATTCCAACCAGTCATAGTGGTTGGAAAACACTCTACAGAAAGTGGAGGAGCAACTTGATACTAGTTCCATCCTACTTTCTCGAAACCCACATGATATAAATTCAAAAATTTCTATAGAAGAAAGTTCATACTCAATAAAATCTACATCAGATAATAGGTTCAAGCTTATGTACAGAAAGAAAACAAAGTTGAACCCAGTAATAGAGCAAGAAAATACAATTGAAATAGAGACAAAAATTGTTATCAGGGATGATACACCTACACCGCATATAGAAAAAACACCTCTGCCATCATCTTCCAGGTCATAAATCATTCAGAAGCAAAAGAGTGCAGAGATTTCAACATCTAATAATAAAGTTGAGAACAAAAAGGATATCATTTATAAATATAAAGATATTAAAATAGAAAATGAAGAACTAAAGGCTATTTACATGCACACAATACTGGAAACAAACTCATAGTGATCAGAGTAGGTTGCTTTCAGGTTTTCACCTCAGGGAAAAGACAATGCAGATGACATTCCTACAGCTAAAAGTACAGGCCCCCAAAACTTCAGAAGACTATGAAAAGACAAGCTTTAAAGTTCCTACCAAAGATGTGCATCCAATTGACCAAATTGAATTCCATAAGAAAGCAGGAGAGATGATATATTCTACCATGACACATAAAGCTCTAAGTGTTCAGAAGTTGCAGATCTCCTTAGAAAATATAAAGTCACAGTTAAAGATAGAGAAATCCTCATCACAAGCAAAGGACAACAGGATTAAGTCACTCAAAGAGTTGATAATTGAAATTGGCTATAATCCAACTAACATCAAGGCAGCAGAAGAACTTGTAAAGAAGAAAAATAGAGACATAGTTTCACTGAAGAAATAGTTAAAGCTACCAACTACTGAGCATCCACAAACTAAGGATGATTTGGATACAAAAAATCAAAAGGATTAGATGATGAATTTAATCACCCAATTGACAACTCAACTAAAGGAAATGGAGACAGAGATGGATAAGCTTGTAAAGGAAAACAAGCTAGCATGGAAGCCGTTCACATTACTTCTATTCTCATAGTATCTACATCAACACTGGCATCAACAATACCAATATCCCATCCCACTGATGAGGCCAAAAATTAATCAAATCAATGGAAGATATGTCCATTCAGACTACAGAAATTAATAAGCTCAAGGAATAGATAAACAACTTAGAGAATGAAAAGAAATTGGTAGAAGTACCACATCAAACTGAATCACACAAAGTCAATAGACTCAATAAAATAATCCACCAGCTGGAGAAATATTTATCATTAACAAAACCTTTAGCCTAATAAAAACAACAATTATGGTCCAATATCGTTAACTCTGTTAATGATATTTGGCCTTCTATACAGATTATATTTGGGCAAAATGACTTTCGTGAAATAAGCTGGTGACGCAATTCAGAAAGTAAAAGCCAACCTTGGAGATAAACCACATGAAGCCTTTGAACTAATACAATTCCTGAATTCTAAAAATAAGTATGAATTGGAAGAACTTGGGATATATGACAAAACATAAAAATATCCTGGAAGTGAACAAAGTAATTTCCAAAAGGAAACTAATGATGCAGCTTGAGGAGAAATGTCAAGTCTTGGAACTCGCAGTGAATAAGTTTTTCAGCATGTTTGATGTGTCGAGATAGAAGGGTCTGCCTAGTCCTTTAGTGACAAATTACAAACTCATGAGACATGAGGATTATGTCAAGAACTTAAGGGAACTAACCAAATAAACTTCTCACATTTCCTCAATTAAGGGCACTCCCACAACCAAGGTGCTCCTTCAAGCTATCGAAAATTATCTTTACCTCCAGCATGAGATAAATCATGTTTTTGTAAATAAACCTACGTTTGCCAAATATTCCGAAGTAGATGAGATTTACCATAGGATGATGAAAATCAAAATCCTAGATGAAGAAACATGGGAGAAGTGGTACGATTTACTGTAAAGGGTGAATGAACAAACAGGTTAAATAAAATACAGATGAAAAGATAGATAGATAACAACAAGAAAATAATCAGGGCCAGATATCAAACAATTGAAAAGGGTCACTATATTTTTGTATACAAATATTTTTCTTTCCTAGAATAAATCCTATTTAGTTGATAGGATACTTTTGTAATTCGATATTTTTGTAAATATTTTTGTATAAATACATAATCATTTGAATTATCAAGGGTCGAACAAGTGTGGATTTATGAATACTTCAGTAGCTGACTGATTTTTTGCCAAAGGGTTATTGTACCAATTTCCAGTCGACAGACTGAACAAGTTATAAACAGACTTCATTACAGGATTCATGTGTTGAGACATCTCAGTGAAGTATAAATTTCAGTTTTTCATGTTTCTCTTTCTAAGTATTCCATAAAATTTTATTTGTTCTAAATTTGAATGTTATAATAGGAATATCACTGCAAAATTTGTTTAAAAATTACACTCTACTTTTAACTATTGTACATTTATGTGTTTTCTTCTGATATCCGGTTTAGAGAATTATTAATTGCCCTCTAATCCCAATTGACCTTTTCACCTTTCTTCATTATCTAGCTTAAGGAATTCTTAACTGCTCCTTGATCCTGACTGAAATATCACTTCACTATTGAGCCTTGAGATCTGATATTGCTCACCTATATTTGCCTGTAACACTTTACTTATAATTTGGTTTTGTTCTTTTTCAAAGTATATTTGACTCCATAGCCCAATCGAAAATGGAAAAGCACTTATTCATCTAAATCATCAATTCCACCAACCAACCAAAACCAAATAAAAAAACAACCCAAACAAGAATACATAACTAGCCTAATATTGATTGATGAAAACAAGGTTAAATCATATAGAGAGAGCCCTCTCTGAGTTTAGGAAGGCTAGATCCTAAGCTCCAAAGTAGGTTTGTAGTTACCTCTGATATTTCTGTTTAAATGCTTAGAACAACCTTTGGAAATTTCAGAGTGACAACATACCCTACATCTATGAATGGTAGTAGTCATTAGTATGATATGACATTCACCATTTGATGGCATCTCTTAGTATGAAACATGATGTCAAATCTTACAAAGTCAATTTTAAAATACATGATGTGATGGAGTTAATAATAAATGTCGTGGCCATTGGTGAGGTATTTATTGTTATATTTGGTCAAATATATGAACAAATAATTTTTTATATACCATGATAGAGATGAAAAAAACACATAAAAGTTTTCAATAAACTTCTTACATATACTACGAAGTATTTCAGAGGAAATAAATGAATTTAATAACACCCTAAATGAAATTAAAAATACAACTTAGAAATAACTAATTAATAATGGATTAATAAGAAAGAAACAATGCCTTAGTAAAAAAAATTGTTCTTTTATTCAAAAAAACCATATAATTTATTCCTTAATAAAAACCATATGGTTTATTCCTTTATTTTACATTGAGAAGTTTCTTCCTATAATGTTTATTTTAATTTAACACCCCTTAATAAACATGGAAAAAAAAATAGTAACTTTCTTTTTAATAACCACAAATTACCAAGGTTTGTGGGTGGAAGCACAACTGGAAAAAAGCATGTTCGAAGGCCCTTTTGTATTCAAGTGATAAGAAGTTCAATCCCCTCAGACATGTCTCACCAACAAAACTTAAGGAAAACAAAAAACAAAAAATTATCGTGATTTAATTTTATGGCAATTGTTTTCTCACTTGTTGGATCCATTTAGGGACATATGGTGAATTTGGTATGGGGTTATAAACACTAAACCATGTATCATAAATGAGTTCTATAAGCTCTAATAAGTCTATTTTGTGGTGTCCCCTGTGACCACACTGTCCACAATCTCTTAAGCTTGGCTTTTGTAGAATCCACTCCCTTATACAAAATTTTAATTGGTCTTTATTGAAAATAAAACATTTTGTGGTGTCCCATGTGACCACACTGTCCACAATCTCTTAAGCTTGGCTTTTGTAGAATCCACTCCCTTATACAAAATTTTAATTGGTCTTTATTGAAAATAAAACATCTTCAAATATTCTCAAAGTAATTCTTTTTAGACTATGGAATCCTAAGAAGGAGTTGACCCTAATTGTAATCTAGTACCAGGAGTCCAATGGAGATCAACGAAGTCTGGGTTTGAATTACATGGCTAGTTACATCTCTATTCATGGAGACATTTAGGGACATATTTTGAATTTTTTACATGAGTATAAAAAATAAATTGAGCAGCAAAAATAAGTACCATAATCTTTATAAATCATTATTTTTAAAATCCCATGTGAGCACGACACTAGTGATCATTCTAGCAAATATTTTTCAAAATCCACCCCTTAGCACAAAAATTTTATTAGCCTTTACTTAGCGAAATCCTAGCTACGATGATCCTCAATAAATAAATTTTTGTCCTATGAAATTATAGGAGGGTGGTACCTCTAGATGTAACATTTTTCCATAATCCACCAGGATTTTAATTTTAAAAGTTTTTTAATCCAAGTCCGGGCTTATATAGTATGTCAAGTTTTATATCTCTTCATTGAGTCATTCAACGACATATTGTGAAGTTTTTCCATAGAGATGAACACCAAAGTAAGAAGACGAACTTGGTTTTATAAGATTTGGAAAGCGTATTTTATCCAATAGGCATGTGAACATACTACTAATGATTTCTCAAGTATGTTTCAATCCCATTTTCTCAATTTTTTGTTTGTATTTACTTAACAAAACCTTGGCTAAGAAGGTTATGAATAATTCATTTTCTATTCTATGGACTCATACGAGGTGTTTCCCTTATCCACAACCCGGTTTCTTGGCATCGAAAGTCCAACAAAATCGATAGCTTTCTCCTAGGTGGTTTAATTTACGCAATGTTGCATTTTTCCTTCCCTAGCCATATTCAAGGAAAAATTGTGAATTTTTTCCATATATATAAAATTGAAACCAAGCTGCAAAAATGAGTTCCTACAAATAAATTGTATTGAAATTTTATATTATAAAATTCTATTTAATAAAATTGAGTGAAAGTGAAATTTTTATTTAAATCAATAAAATTATATATTGAAAAATTATATAATATATATGATCTTTTTCACTTTTATTTTTAATTTTTTTGGTTTTATTAATTTGTTTATTTATCATTTTTTCACTTAATGTGTTATTCCACCAAGCATAGAATTCTAGAGCCCATTATGAGGGCGTTGTATGATTTCTTCCATGGTTAAAGTAGAGTTGAAATATGTGCCTTTCAAAATAAAAAAATAAATATACTATAAAAGATAAGAATGTCTAAAATTATAAAAATGGAAATGAATATCCATATTTAGTGATTTTTAAATAAAATCATTATCAAACATCAACAATCTCACTCTCACACTATGAATATATATTTTATGTAGGAATGAATGTGATGTGTTGATTAATATTACAACCTAGTAAGAAGGAGATATGGTAAAAATATTCCAAAAACAAAATATTTCTATGTTAAGTCTTTAGAGAGATCAAGTTATTTGAAAAAAAACTTATATTTTCCTTCTAAATATTTCAAGATAAAAATTAAGTAAAGTATTTAAATATCCATGTTATTAAAATATTTCAATATGAACTATATATGTGTGTGTTTCTGTGTGTGTTTGAATGTTGACTATGGAAAATATTTTAATGCCCAAAAGGAAGAAGTAATAAAAAGTTAAATAATTGAGTTTCTTCATAACAAAATGAAGATGTTTGATTCATTTAATTGTTAATATAAAATTGCTATGTGATATTTAAAAAATATTAATAATAATAAAAGTATTTAGTGTGGGTCATAAATAAAACATTTCACCATGCATGGTTACATAATATCGACATGTATTTAAACTATATTAATAGTACAAAATTACTTTAATAATAACAATGTGTTTCATCCCTAATGAGGGCGAAAGAACGACGACAAAAGTACATTGGGGGTGGTGTTTTCCACCCCACCAATACCCATGAAATTTAAAGCGGGGTTGGCATGGCGCCCATCCACCATGCAGATCAAGTGTGTAAGAGTTAAAATAGAATGTGCATGATGGTTAAATTGGATATTTGTTTTCAGTTTGAGGAGATGTATTAGATATGAATATAGATGGTATGTTGGTCGCCAGGTCTTCAACCCAGTGTCTTGGCCTCTAGGGATGTTGTATGCTTGTACTAGGTCTTTTGACTTAAATGTGTGATGTTTAAGCCTTATGGGTCAAGGAGTATTTTGGGTGGCAAGTTATAGTGGACAAGTTTCCCTAGCTTTTGGTGCACTTTAATCGGGACCCCAGTATTTGGCACTCTCTACATCAAGGATTGTGGTTTGTCTCAGGTTTTTTTGAGGTGGAGGTGCTTCCCACTTCTATGGAATGGAAGTGGAGCTCCCTTCAGGAGGTCCAATGATGTCTCAAGGTAATTTGGCTTTATTATCTATTTTGAACTATATTAATTATTGTTGAATCATTTAATTGGATTTTCCAAACCCCTGAGTCCAACTGTGGTTGTAATGGTAGTATTTATTCCTATGAATTTTGGGTACTGTGTTTTTTTTACGGTTTTTAGGTTTGTTTAGTTTTACTATTCTAGGATTGGTGCGACCTGAAGAGAATGGTGTTGGTTCTAATTAAACCATCTAGTATCTTCCACATCTACTAGTGTTCATAGGGTACTACTTTGGGGGTCTTTTTGGTTGCAAGGTACCAAACATTATCCCTGTTTGTGGGAGTCTAATGCAAGAGCATCAACCTCCTATTTTTTCCAAACCAAAAGGGGTAATGAAATTATCTACAGTGGAAGGAATTTTCCTCATAAGGAAACTGTACAAATTAGAAATTGTACGTTGTCAATTATCCATGTGACTGGACTAGTGGGACTTTGACAATGTAACATGTGTAAAATTTGGGAATGTGGTAATTTTAGGTTACTGGATAGATGTCCCATTTTCACTACTTTTTTTGACTCGATATTTGCAGTTAGCGAGGTTTTATAGAGAGATGTGTGTAGGACAGGGAGAAGTAAGATTAGAGGTGCATTATGAAGGAAAATTTCAGACAAATGGTTTATATGGCCCTTGTACATAGTTCCTTTTTATAGTGAGTTTTGAACTTAATCCTCATACATTTGTCTACTTCTCTATGTAATCATCCTATAAATGTAATTCAATCCACTTTGAGGTTATATAGGGGAACCAATGGATTATTTCGACCTTTGTATTTTGTTGAAGGAAATTTTAAGGGAGAAGTTGTATGTGTTTAGGAATTTTAATTCAACCCCTATGCTAAATACAAGGTAATCCATAAAAATTGCAAGGTGTATGCAGTTGCAAGGCACATGCATTTAAGGTTGACTATGTTAGAGAATAGGGTCTCATTACTAGAACTTTGCAATGTTATCCATATGTCCTGTGAGTTTTGACTAAAAGTGTAATGGGATTGCGCCATGATCTCAAAATATTAATGTTAACAAGAGGGTATGAGTTACAGTAAAGTTGGAAATGTTCCTAGGGCCATGGTGGCAGTAGGTTCGAGACAAAATATGTTAGAAATAGTGTATGGATTAGAGGTCTGCAACCCAAGTGTTGCCGAGAAGATTTAAGTTTGGAGCCATCCCTGTCAGCTTAACAACGTGTATCACCAAGTTGACCAAGTGAGGGCCAAACACAAAAAAAATTGACTTTGAACAATTAGCTGACCCCCATTCAATTGGTTTGGGATAAAACCAGTCAACATGGATTTTTTGTAGGTGGAGTTAATGTTTTTTGGGATTTTTGGTGTTGGGATTGCATAGAGGAAGAAAATCCTTGTGGTAATAGACAATTGGAGAACCAAAGCACTGCTACATTTGACGATGAAGAGCATAAACTAGTCCGTTCCATAGTGGACAGGAAGGCATATAATTGTTTTTTTGTGGGAAAAATAATAATGTTGACACACAAGTTGGGACTAGCTCCAGTCGGTGTATTATTCTTGAGAAGAATTTAAGCACATAGAAGAATCTCAAGGGAAGCAGTCTTGACCTCAATTCGAGATGATCTCCTGACGTACTCCACTAGGACCTGCAATGCTAGAATTTATGAAGAGCCCATGAGAATATAATATCCAATTGGGTTTTTTTAATTTGTAAAATGAAACATATATAATATGAGGAGGAGAGGCTCAACTTAGGAATCCCACCCGCTTTAAAATGAGAAAAGAAGTTCCACATATTAGGAAAGTGTGGAGGATGAGGATCGAGTTTTAATTAGGAATCAGTAAACGGCCACATAGGAGGGTATTCTATTCTATAAAAAATAGGTGTTTCATCATGGGTAAGGAGGAGATAGGAAATAACACGTGGAAATTGAGGTGTTCTTGAATTATAGGAGAGAGAGGAGAGAATAGAATCATGGGTATATTTGGAAGGAAACCAAAGGCTCTAGCTAGTAAGTGGTATCACAACCAAATATATTTTTTGAGCATTGACTTCTAAAGGGATATTTTAGTGAGTGAACAAGAAATTATGAAGACAAAGGGAAGAAATAATATCATGGAGATTTGGAAACAAACCAAAATGTAATAAATTTTTTATGGTTTATGACTGACATTGTTTTTTTCTTATAAAAGTAGGAGGAGAAATACTATTAGACAATGAAGAGTCCCATTGTAGAGAATGAGGAGGAAATCGTACTCGAAGGATATAGAGAAAAGAAGAGAATTGAAGAAGAGTTGTAAGAGAAAATTTGGGAGAAAAGTACAACTGTGAACAGGAGAAGACTCCTATGCTAAGGAGGTAGAATTGGTCTTTCAAATTTTTTTTGAAAATAAATTGGTAGAATAATTACAATTAACTATGAGAATATTCGATAAAATAAAATGTAGTGTTCTCAAGACTATGGAAAAAAGGTTTTTCATCAGAAGGACTGCATTTGAAAAGGCAATGGCGAGAGTCCTTAAGGTGAGGAGAACAAGAAACATTATTAATGGGTGAACAGTAGGTGCAACATCTAGAGAAGAGAAAAAGGTGCTCAAGAGGTTCCAAAGGAGGGAATTAAGAGGGACGCCAATATCCAGGAAAAGGTGACGTGTTCGGGCAATAAGTGAGGTGAGTCTTGTTACCTGGCTAGATTGTAGCTCATGATGAACATGGAAGAGGACATGAAGGGAAGGAAGTAGGTGGCCATTGTTGTTTATGATGAAGGGTCAAGTAAAATCCACAACAGATAGGAGAAGCATGCCAAGAGAAATGGCATGAGGAAACTGAGAAAGGGGGGATGTGAAAAGGATATCATTGAGTTGGAGCCACAAATTAATGTTCTAATGTAATTTCTACAAGAGAGAATAAAACCAGAAAAAATGAGGAGGAAGGTCATATTATCTGTTAAACAGAAGAACTTAAGAGGAAATCCCCAAAATCCATAGAACTAGGGAAGCATAAAATGAGTACTTTGATAAAATCCTGGATGGAAAAAGAAGAGCTGAGAGAAAATGAGCTTAAGGGATGAGAAGTTCAATATTGTGAACTACAAAATGGACCACCCCTTGAAGCTAAGAAGAAGGAACTTACGGAATGTCCAAGGAAGAAAGAAATGATAGAAGATATTAAAGAAAATTTGAGGTGTAAAATGGACCTCCTAAGGAATTTTCTAAAATAATAATGGAAATAATTAAATAATATTACATTACATCATCAAATTTTAGAGGGAAAAAATAAGAAAATCATTTTTAGCTGGTATTTTCAACCTATCTCCCTATGGTTTTACTAAAATTTTGAGTGGTGTAAGCTTTTGGATGTGGAATTAATTCCTCATCCAAGGAATACCCATGTTGCATACTTTTGATATACCCCGCTACATGAGAAATGAGAAATATATGAAAATATGTGATTGCAATCATGTTTTTCATGTATTTCTCATTTTTCGTGTAGCAAGGTCCACCAAAAGTATTCAATATGGCTACTCCTTGGATGAGGATTTAAGTTTTTCATCAGAGGAGTGCTTCGACTCAAAATTTGAGTAAAAGTGTAAGGAGATAAGTTGAAAAAGTATTTTTTTTTATTTTCTTTTACTTCAAAAATGGTGAATCATCCCCCATGGTTTAAATCATCATATTGATACGTATTGGTTTTTATAAAGTTTATTTTGGTTGTGCCTTTTTGTTTTGAGGTCCATTTTAGACCTAGAAAATTATGTAATGTGTATGTCTTTATAGTCCTTACCACATACCATTGCTTAGTGATGATTATGAAGAGATGAGACTGGTAGAAAGTATTATGGATTATGAAAAGAGTCCAACCATAAGGAGGAGTTGTTGGAAGAAGAGGATGATAAGAGCCTTGCATTTTTAAAAATAATCAATTGTGCGTATGCGACTCTTGCACATAATGAGGGAGGGAAACCATTAATGTTTGTCACAATGAAGGAAGATGAAATGAAGTTGTCTCCAAGAGACAGAGACAGAAAGGATTTTGCCAGTGAATTGAAGGACCATGAGCTTGTGATCGTGAAGTAAATTGTATGAGGAAACTGAGAAGGGAGGAATTTGAAAAGGAGATCATTTAGTTGGAGGCACAACTTAATGTTATAATGTAATTTATACAAGAGAGGGAAGAAAACCAAAAATGAATGAGGAGGAAGGTCATATTATCTGTTAAACTAATGAAATTAATATGAAATCCCCAAAATCCATAGAACTAGGGAAGCATAAAATGAGGCCCTTGATAAAATCCTGGATGGAAGAAGAAGAGCTCAAAGAAACTGAGCTTAATGGATGAGTAGTTCATTACTGTGAACTACAAAATGGACCACCCCTTCAAGATAAGGAGAAGAAAATTATGGAATGTCCAAGGAAGAAAGAAATGACATAAGACATTAGAGAAATTTTCAGGTGTAAAATGACCCTCTAAAGGAATATTATAAAACAATATTTCAAATAATAAAGTAAGATTACATTACATCATCAGAGTTTACAGGGAAAAAATAAAAAAATAAATTTTGAACTCGAATTTTGAACTTATCTCCCTATGGTTTTACTCAAAATTTTGAGTGGGAGAAACTGTTTTATGTGCAATTTAATTCCTCATCCAAACAATAATTTTGTTGCATACTTTTGATGGACCCCGCTACATGAAATTGAGAAATACATGAAAAAATTTGATTGCAATCACATTTTTCATGTGTTTCTCGTTTTTTGTGTAGATATGCCAATCAAACGTATGCAACAGGGCTACTCCTTGGATGAGGAATTCAATTTTTCATCTCAGGAGTGCGCCGACTCAAAATTTGTCTAAATGTGTAAGGAGATAAGTTGAAAAAGTAATATTTTTTTACTTTTTATTTTACTCCAAAAATGGTGAATCATCCCCCATGGTTTACATCATCATATTCATACTTATTGGTTCTTATAAATTTTATTTTGGTTGTGTGTTTTTGTTTTGAGATCCATTTTAGACCTCGAAATTGGTCTAATGTTTATGCCTTTTTAGACGTAAGCACATACCATTTCTTTGTGATGATTATGAAGAGATGAGACTGGTGGGAAGTATCATGGATTGTGAAAAGATTCCAACCATAAGGAGGAATTATTGGAAAAATAAGATGATAAAGAGACTTGTGTTTTTAGAAATAATCAATTGTTCATATGCAGGTCTTGCAGATAATGAGGGATGGAAACCATTAAAGTTTATCACAATGAAGGAAGATGAAATGAAGTTGTCTCTCAGAGATAGAGACAAAGGATTTGGGCAGTGGAATGAAGGGCCATGAGCTTGTGATGGTCAAGTAAATTTCCATTTATAGTGAATTTCGAAAGAAGGACACTTCAGATGGCAAGGTAATGCATTTACTTATGGAAAATATATTTTTACTGAATGATTGTAAAATGCATGGGCAGGTTGAGAATATCGATAGAGTGTCTAAAAGAATGAGGAAGGTGTGAAGATGGCCTCCCAAGAGAAAGGGATTGAAGAAGGAAATTTATTTCTCAATACCCATGAAAGTGAGTCCTACCATAGAGCAAAAGCAATTGTTCCTGCAACCAAATTGAAACTGACATGGTAAGGTGATAATATGCAAGATGAGGGACAACACTTTAAAGTTGTTAAACCTTTATAAAGGGATGAAAAACTAATTTGTGGAGGTGCCAGCAATGATAAAAAGATACAACACTAAGATGTTTTTATGTCACAATAGGAAAAGTATTTAAAATTCTTAGAGGACTGGTTGGATAGTCCCAAGAATGAGAAAGACTACATGAATACTGCAACCCAAGGATTGAAATGTTCAGAGAACAAAACTTTTTATGGTGAGAACATCACTGGAGGCAAATTTACAACAGTAGAGGAAGGAAAAAATATGTTTTGAAGAGAAGAAAGAGAGGAGAAGAGTGATGAGAAAAAATTGTTTTTATCAAGACCATGGATACATCGAAGGAAACGGTAAAAGAAAGTTTCCAAAAATTAGGAATTTTATATTTTTTTCTACTCTAAGGGTGTAAAAGAATCTAATGTAGAAATTTGTTGAATAATAAATAATTATCCACCGATACTATCCTGATGACATACAATTTGAATTTATATGCAACACATAATCTCTTCCACTCAACTCAGATCATCAAACATGCGGAAATAAAATCAAGCGATAACACATCAAATCATCATACACATTAACACAGTATGTATGGGGAAAGATTATAGCTGAAAACCCCGCAGCTATTGTGTATATTATAATGGTAAACCAAGTAACAAATCACAAGACAATACTTCCGTTACCTAAGATTTCTTCACACAAGCACTATTAATTCAGCTCAGTTTTCTTTATCAGCCATCGTTCAAAACTTCACCGCTAATTGCTTCACTCTCTATTAAGTAACTAGCTCGCTCCTTTAGATAGAGATCCACATCTGTCCTTATTAACGCAAGTAATTGTCATGTACAACTTCAATTGTGGTGCAAATTCTATGTACAATCGATGTTTCATGATCAAGCATAACTCAACCTTCATCTACCTTTTTCATCGTTCTAACGAACCGATCACGCATCAGAGGAATCGATGTGTTGAGTTGAATAATGAGTTACTAATTAATAAATTAAATAATATTTAATTCACTCCACTCATTACTAGTTGATTAGCTAGTTAAACTAATCTCAACTAGTTCAACTAAGTTAAACCGAACACAACTCCACCAACTGTCTCATCAACTCCACCAAACTTCTGCCACTGAAGTCCTAACTGAAGTCAACCATGCATGAGCTCACCAAACCCCTAGGAATAGTGTAATTCCTTTGTCAGATGCATGAGCCACTTCTGTAGCTCGAACTGAAGTGCTCCAAGAGAGTAAACTGAAGTTTATAGTCCAAATATTATTAAGGGTAAATAATATTTGACTTCCATATTTTTAGGAGAGGTAGTCTAAAAATAGACTTTGACCTCTTTTGACCTAAAAATAGAGTCTCATCTATTTTTACCAACACACCAATGCTCCAAGTTATCCCTGGAACCCAACTTCCCGAACCATGCTCCATATGTCTAAAAATAGACATAGTCTAAAAATAGATTTTGCGCCAGAATTTGCCTGTGGGCCCACTTGGTGAAGGCGACTTCATTTCACCAAGCTCCATCATCTTGCTGCATTTTCAACATCTAATCCATATGATGAGGTGGACGTTGAGATCCTACAGACATTGATGTGATTGACCAGTGTTAACATTCTCGAATAGTAAAGAAGATATAACATGTACCAACAAGAAGGAAGACTAAATATGGATATTAACGAAATAATGATGTTGATAAAGGAACTACCTAGATAATGGTATAGTGATAACGAAATGAAAATTAGTTTTAGTACTTGGTTTAACATGAAATATTGTAGTAACACGACGAAGGTGAAATAGCTGCAAAAAAAAATATGGGATTGTGGAAGGAAATGACAGCCAACAATAAGATAATTGTACAAGATTGCCTTAGCAAGGTGAGTGGAGAAAAAAAGAATTAAAGTTTGGATACTAGCATCCTGGTGTAAGGACTGGAGCAATAACATGATGAAACATATGGGTAGTTGCAAAGTAAGGTATGGGATCCATGAAAACTGAGAACCGCCTCAAGCCAAGATGGAAAATGAAGTGGGAAACTACAACATAAAGTTTGGGACCCTCAATGGTTTCACATATTCAAGGCATTGAGGGTGTGATGCAGGAGCATCAACCTCAAATTTTGTCCAAAGAAAGAGGGGTCCTGAAATTTTCTACACGGGAAGGAATTTTCCTCATTTGTAAATTGTATAAATTAGAAGTTGCAAGATGTTAATTAGCCATGTGCCTCATTGTAATTATGCTGAGGTGTTAGGTTGTTTTAGTGACTAGAAAAGTGGGCCTTTCACAATGTAACATGTGCAAAAGTTGGGAATGTCCCTTTTCTATTATTTTTGTTGAGATATTTGGAGCTAGTGAAGTTGTATAGAAATATGTGTGTAGGATAAGAAAAATTAAGCTCTCGACTACATTATAAAGACACATTTTAGAAAACAGTTTTATAAGGTTCTTGTACGTAACTTCTAAAAACCAGCCTAGATCCATCTTAACTCTAGATCTATCAAGCGCCGAGAGGGATCAAATCTCTCGAGGTGAAAACCTCCTTTTTGAGTGCAAAACTTGAGGAAAGGTTTTTAATTTTCGAGAGATTTTTATCCTCTCGCGCTCGACAGATCCGAGTTAAGATGGGATTCTAGCGTTCTACCACAGTAACCGAGGGAAACGACGATAATATGAGAACATCTTAACTCCCATCATAAACCAATATTTGGTCGAGTTGTTTGTAAACATCATACCTTGTTCTCTGCTTTCCAATATTAATAGGTTGAATACTATAACAAAAATCAATGTACATTGTCAATAATTTTTTGTGCGTACACTGAAATCATTGCACACACACTATTAATCCAATGACTTTAAAATTAATGTACCATCATACATCCAATTACATCAAATTAGAAATCAACATATACATTGAAATCAATGCAACTAATGCAAGAAATAAAATAATAATAGGAAACAACATCTACATTAAAATCAATGCATCTAATGCAAGTAATGAAATATGATTAGAAATCAACATCTGCACTCAAATAAATGAGTCTAGTGCAAGTAGGAAAATAGCATTTAAAGCCAACATCTACACTGAAATAAATGCATCTAGTGCATGCAATCAAATAGGATTAGAAATCACCATCTACACTGAAATAAATGCGTTTAGTGCAAGGAATCAAATAGGATTATAAATCGTCTACATTTAAATCAATGCATTTAGTTAAATCATCTACATTTAAATCAATGCATTTAGTACAAGCAATCAAATATAATTATAAATCAACATCTACATTGAAATTAATGCATCTAGTGCAAGCAATCAAATAAGATTAGAAATCACCATCTACACTGAAATCAAGGCATTTAGTGAAAGCAATAAAATAGGATTATAAATCACCATCTACATTGAAATCAATCCATTCAGTGCAAGTAATCAAATAGGATTAAATATAATCTACATTGAAATCAATTCATTTAGTGAAAGAAATCAAATATAACCAAAAATCAAAATCTACACTAAAATTAATGCATCGAGTGAAATCAATCAAATAGGATTAGAAATCATCATCTACACTGAAATTAATGCATTTAGTGAAAGAAATCAAATAGGATTAGAAATCATCTACATTAAAATCAATCCATCTAGTGTAAGTAATCAAATATCATTAGAAATCAACATCTACACCAAAATCAATTCATCTAGTGCAAGAAATCAAATAGGATTAGAAATCACCATCTACACTAAAATAAATGCATCTACTGCAGGAACATTCTTCCCTCTCTCCCCCATATATATCTATATATCCATCCATCTCTCCTTCTTTTTCTCTTTATCTCACCCTACCATACACACACTCTCTCTCACTCCATATCTATCAATTTCCTTGTCCCACCCTCCTTCTCTCCATCTATCTTTTTTTCTCTTCACCTTACATCTATATCTATATCTCACTCTATCTCTCTATATCAACTCCAAAACGTAAACTCTCTTTCTCCAATCTATCTATCTATCTATCACTCCCTCCTCCTCCTCTTTCTCTCTCTCTCTCTCTCTCACTCTCACTCTCGCTTCCTGCTACCCTTTCTCCCTCTCTCTCCATCTTCTTTATCACTCCCTCTCTCTCTCTCTCCACCTTTCACCCTCTATGTATTTATTCTTACCTCCCCCTCTCTCCCTCTCCATCTTCATATCTCTTTCCGTACCTCTCTTCACTTTGTATCTTCCTTTCTCCCCCCCCCTCTCTCTCTATCTTCACCTTCCAACTTTGTTACGATATGCCTCTCTCTTTCCTTCTCTCTCCCCTTCTCTCCATATCTCCTTATTTGTCTCTTTATCTCACCCCAAAACATACACACGTCCTCTTCATCTATCCCTTGTCACTCCCCCTCTCTCTCCACTACTCACTCTCTATTTATTTATTCTTCCCTCCGTCTCTCCTCATCCAGCTCCATCTCTCAATCCCTCCCTCTCTCCCCCTCCAAATCCATATTTCTATCCCTCCCTCTCTCCTCCCCTCTCTCCTCCTCTCTTTCAAGTCACCTCTCCTTCCTTCCTCTCTCTCCCTTTCTCTCCTACCTCCCTTTCTCTTCCCCATCTCTCTCTCTATCCATCTCTCAATCCCTCCCTCTCTCCCCCTCCAAATCCATATTTCTATCCCTCCCTCTCTCCTCCTCTCTTTCAAGTCCCCTCCCTTTTCCTTCCTCTCTCTCCCTTTATCTCCTACCTCCCTTTATCTTCCCCCATCTCTATCTCTCTCTCTCTCTCTCTCTCATCATTCCTCTCTCACCTCCTTCTATTTGACCCCCCAGATCTCTTTCTTTCTCTCTCTCTCTGTCCTCCAATCCTCTCTCTTCCCCCATCACTCTATCTCACTCTCTAACTATCTTACTAGTTCTATCCCTTTATCCTTCTCTCCCCCCTTGTCTCCATCACTTCTCCTTTCTCCTTCTCTCCCCCTTGTCTCCATCACTCCTATCTATATTTTCCCACCCATAAGCATACACACTCTCTCTCCATATCTCCCTTGTCACTCCCCATATTTCTCCACCTCTATCATATATCATGATATATTAATATATATTACAATATAATAAATTTAATATTGTGTTAATCTAAACATATTAAATTTAATAATATTAATATTTTTACGCCGTAAGGTGTTCTTATTTGAAAACAACTTTGCTAATGTGCATCGTGTCATAATGTGAAACCCTTAGATTATATGTTAGACGATTGAAACATTTTCAACCCTTGATCTAAAAATTAGTTTACAATGCAGTTATGAAGGTAGGGCATTGGCCGACCTGCACATTCTCGGATTTCAAAGATGCATAGGGTTTTTGTGCTGTCTGTGTGTTGATAACAGAAGTTTGTTTCTTAGCTCATTGTGAGCGTGAGTGAGAATGTCAGGCAACTGCGCATCTACACAGTTTCAGGTAACCTCGTCGTGGGACGTCCTTCCTACACAGTTTCAGGTTAGTTTGCCATTTGCGAATTTCTTGATCTGTAACTGTTTTTCTTGTAGATCTGTTTGTTATCCTTCAGGTCACAGGATTTTCATTACCCTGGTTTTCAAGGGTTACTGAAATATGGTTAGAGGGTTTCGCATCCTTACGGAAAAGTAATTAAACGGTTGTGTGTAGGCTGTGGGCGGGGTCATCAATGGCTACGGCGTCGAGGGCAGCAGCCACCTGTTTTGCCTCTTCTCTGATACCTGCGTTGCCTATGAGCTCGTCTTGGCTGATGGTGCTCTGGTCAGGGCCACTGCTGACAATGAGTACTCTGATCTACTCTGGTTTTCAAGGGTTACTGAAATATGGTTAGAGGGTTTCGCATCCTTACGGAAAAGTAAGTAAACGGTTGTGTGTAGGTCGAGCCAACATTGGTATCTTCTGGGAAAGATTTTGGTATCGAGAGTAGAACTGAAGAAGGGGAGGTGGCACCCCAGGTGCTCCCCGAGCTCGATGATCTCACTGTGGGCGGGGTCATCAATGGCCACGGCGTCGAGGGCAGTAGCCACCTGTTTGGCCTTTTCTCCGATACCTGCGTTGCCTATGAGCTCGTCTTGGATGATGGTGCTCTGGTCAGGGCCACTGCTAACAATGAGTACTCTGATCTCTTCCATGCAGTGCCCTGGTCGCATGGCTCCATTGGCTTTCTTGTCGGAGCCGAGTTCCGACTCACTCCCGTCAAGGAATACATGAAGGTCACTTACAGTCCTGTGACCGGTACCCTGGACGACATTGCCATCCACTACCTGGAATCTTACCGCCTCCCTCAAAACGATTACGAAGAAAAGGTAAATTTGATCACAAAGACCAAATGTCTTTTTGTGGGATTTGAATCTTAAATGTCACTCGGTAGGACTAATCTTGGTAGGTCATTTCACTTTACCGGGATTTGAATTTTGGTAGGACTGGAATCTTGGCAGGGCATATCACTCACCAGGATTTGAATTTTGGTGGGATTTGGGATTGTCTTAGTTACCCACTTTCACAGAGCTGGCAAAGCACTATTGGCATTTTGTCCTCTTTTTGATGAAATGGTGTTTATCATTTGATTGTTGTGCAGGTGCCTGATTTTGTTGAAACTATGATCTTCAACGACACAAACGCTGTGATCACAATAGGCAGGTATGCTTCAAGAGAAGAGGCGACGCGCAAAGGGAATGTGATTAATGAGATTGGATGGTGGTATAAGCCCTGGTTCCACACCCATGTTGCCACTGCGTTGAAGAGAGGCAAGTTTATTGAGTATGTGCCTGCTTGTGAGTATCACCATCGGCACACCAGATCCTTGTATTGGGAAGGCATTCTCATTGTTCCCATGGGGAATCATCCCCTGTTCCGCTTCTTCCTCGGATGGCTGATGCCCCCCAAGATTACTTGTCAATATATCCTTTCCTTCTGCTCTTTCCAGCATAAATTTATCTTAATCAGCGATTAACCAACGATCTATTAAGTGGGGAAATAACTCGTAAAACTAAGTCATAGGTAGTGAAAAATTGCATTGTTCAAACATGCTGCGATCGGATATTTCAATAGTTGAGATTGCAGAATTCCAGATGCAATAGTAAGGGTTTAGGGTTTTGAAGGATTGCATGTGCAATAATATGGGTTTAGGGTTTTGAGGCAGCTGAATCCATTTAGGTGTTCAAAAATACAATTTCAGCCATAGAAATTGCAATTTGACCAAAAAAATACATTTGCTGGTGATTATGTCATATTGCGTGAAAAAGTCTAAATCTTATAATGTGTAGACTTCCACTCTTCCTATAACTGAGGAGCATAATTCCATTTAAATTTTGAGCTGCACAGGATCAATTATGTGGTAAGAGGGATTAAATGCTGCAACTGTGTTTGCACCCTCAAATCACTAATATGGTCTAATTATGTAGCAAACTCCCCTGACTCTTCTTGAATGATCTGGAACTTTGATTTTGAACTTATTGTTGTTTTCTCAATTATCTGAGTTGACTCAGAATTGGAAAAAACCTATTAGCCTCATTTATTTGGAGCCTAGTAAACTTTAAAATTACTTTCTTTCTTTACCACTGGATTAACTTTTCCCTTTCCACATACGCATCGAGATTAACTTTTTCACATATGCATCTGGAGTTTGTGTTTGAGATATGGACATTTTGTTTCAACTTGAAAGTTAGCAATTTCAATGTACATCACAGTTCGCGAGTAACATGCTGACATCTTGTTTCATCTTGGGAGTTAGCAATTTTAAAGTGCATCACAAAACGGGGTTTACATAGAGGTCTGTAATCACATCCATATTCAATGCAATCACCTTCGGGATGGATATCAAAACAGGGTTTAGGGTTTCATCTTGGGAGTTAGCAATTTTAAAGTGCATCACAAAACGGGGTTCACATAGAGTTTCACATCCATATTCAATGCAATCACCTTCAGTCAGGATGTATATCTTTATAACGGGTTGTTTAGTTTGGAGTCTAGGGACTATTAGATGGGTGAGGATATTTGTTTGAGTTATATATATACTTACATATACATTTTGATACTTACAACGACTATTGTTTCTATGGGCAAGTGCAGCCACTGCTAAGTGAAGAATCATCAATGGCAGTGAAGAAACTGCTCCCTGAGTATGGCATAATGAATCTCAGAAAAAAAAAATTCAAGTTGGTTTTCTATTAAAAGCATTTATCTTAATAGGTTTTAATGTTGGGCATGCTAAGCAAGAGAATTGGCATACATAGCTGATTCCTTTAATGGAGTATGCTTAGCTTCATGAAAATAATTTCCAGGTCTACAAAGGTCCAGTTAGGAACATAAACCCTTCACTTTCACGATAACAGTTTTTTACACACTTCATACTATAATAAAATCTTTAATACTGAAAACACTCAGCCATCCACCAAAGACAATTTATTGTGCTCACTAATATCCATCTGCTCTATTATATGTAGTTAAAAACATTAAATCCAAGGATTTCAAAGTTGAAATACAGAATAAAAGCCATATACATTCATATCTGCATAATAGCAGAATAGTTATAAGACAAGTAAACTATTTCATGGATTTCAAAGATGAAATATAGATGAAAGGCATTTACATTCAGATCCGCATAATAGTAGAATAGTCGTAAGACACAAGCAAACAATTTCATATATATTGACCAGAAAAACTTAATACTGATAAAAGAGAGTCCCAACATATTGTCAGTGGTGCTGACCACCAGAAAAATCTTCCAACTTGACATAAGAAGGTCACTCATGAGCTGGCTGAACAGGGGTACAAATACGGGGTCACAAGATCACTAGCAACACTCAACCTGATCCAGGAAACCTCGTATAATCAATAATCAGTCTTATTGCACAAACAATCAAACGTAGTGAGGTGTACTGTCCTGTTACACCTCACAAGTAACAACATTTACTTCCATGTTGCTCACCACATGCGGAAAGAACACTGGTAGTTGACTAGAAATGCCAGCATTCGAGTAATGGTGATCACTACCACTAACGACATTTATTTCCATGTGAACCACCATGGGATCAAAAGGGAGAGAGCCTGTTTCTAGTTGACTCCCAGTGTTCATTCAGCATATAGTGACCACTACCAGGTCAGACCTTCCCCTTTTTTAATTGAAAATGAATCATATCATTTTACCATAGATCGATATAGATGTACAACAACAATGATACATCAAGGAGCTAATGAATGGAGAGTTGTGGCACAAAATCACTCTTTCTACTTAATCAAAGAGAGCAAGCATGTCATCTTCAGCTCTAACTGGAAGAGAATGTATACTTTCCCTAGAAAGGGGCATTACAAGATCAACTTAAGGCACTATTTCTCAAGTAAGCACAAATGGCAAGTATAGCTGGAGAAACTGGGCAGAGGAGAATGGAACAGTTCATTTGCCTATGATCTTTTCATCCAAACTACTCAAGTTGAAAAGGTGGTTATTCTACTGTTCCACTTATATCACAACAAGGAATGGGCTCTGCTTCATTCAAAATTGAAAAACTTCAGTATGGCTTGGAAAAGAAGGCAGGGTTTCTTAATTAATGTTTAAAATCCCTAACCTCATTTGGAATTCCTTGTGTCATATTATAGATTACCATATTCATCTTCAATACTCCATGATCAAATGCCTAATCTAGTGACTAGTCCTTCAGAAAGTACATGGTTTGGGTTTGAAGTTCTTGCCAACAACAAAGCAACCACTGGCTACTTTTGCATTAAACATTGGCACATCCCATGCATATGGAGCATTTGCACCTAAGTTATGATTTCATAAAAATTAGGATGTCATCAACAAAGCACAGACAGTAGCAACTTTACATATTCTCCCAATAACATTTAAATATGCAAAAAATTGGTGTTTTATAGTTGCAAAACATCTCAAAAAGGAATATCATTCGTGAGAATTCATACCGAGAATTCATATCAATTCTGAACCTGAAATAATACTATACGTGCCTATTTCTCTTCTAGCCTGTCTGTTTTATTTTTTGACTGAGGTCAAGACTCCAAACAAAGGACAAAACAGAACATTTCTTTACCAGATAAAATCTTTTGCCAACACTACAAAAAATGGAAAAATCACATAATACCAACAAATGATGATAAACACGCTGCAAAAACAGTAAACTTGCTCACCAGGTACAGCACTTCGCTAAAGCAGTGAAAAAGAACAATATCCACAAAGGAAAAATGTTTAAAAACTGAGTATCAGACAATAATGATAAGCACGCTACAGAAAAGGAATAAACAATAAATTTGTACAGTACATATAACACTTAGGAAAGTCCCAAATTATCGACAATAATAATAGTTACAATCTAAAAAGGATGAAACAAAAATTATTCATTGGATACAGAGCTTCATCAGGACAGGAAAAACAAAAGGTAAAATCACACAATATTGAAAATCTAATGGAAAGAATACTATACACACACAAATAATGAATAAGTGGTAAAAGGGGAGGAAAAAATCAATTTTCATTCCATGTAGGGAAGTTCGTTGAAATAACTTAAGGAAAAGTTAAAACTCTTACAGGTATCGGCAATAATTTTACAGCACTGATTAAAAAGATTCAAGATACAGTGTGAAACTCGGGGATGATGAGGCAGCTGCCAGAGTCACCAAATTTTAAGGTTCGTTTGACCCTCAATATAACACAAGGGGGTGGTCCAAAGGGCCAGTTCTATCTCATTGATATTGGGAGTTGCTGGAAAAATGATGGAAGCCCATGTGATGGGATGTACAGACTGATGTTACTAGATACAGTGAGATGATCATTAACCCAGATGTTCCCAATTTCTGCAACCCAACCGCCCTTGCTAATTGTCCCCCTTATCACACCACTGCCCAAGGCAACAAGATCTATAGAAATGATACAAATAACTTCCCATATACTGCATACCACTATTACTGCTCCCCAGGCAATGCACAACATTTGGAGAAGCCTTCTGGCATTTGTGATCCATACAGTAATCCACAGGCACAGGAAATTATGCAGTTATTGCCACATCCAGAATGGGCAGTCCATGGTTATCCCTTCAAGAGTGGAGAAGGATGGATTGGTGATCCTAGAACCTGGGAACTAGATCTTGGAGCCCTCTCTAGCAGATTATACTTCTATCAAGTAATTCTTTTGTTTTATTATATTCGATTTTTGTTGACATAGAATTCCGGAATAGCACTGTATAGACCTGTGATCAGTCCAATTTTTTTTATTTTTTTTATATTAGTAAGTTTTCAGTGTTAACTATTTAAAATTGCTTCCTCTGTTTCTTGCTCCAAGTTAAATACCCAACCCCATATTTGATTCATGAGTGCCTTGATGGGTGTGGTGTTGCAGGATCCTGGGACTGAACCTGCAAGGAGATTATGGACTTCGATTGATGTTGGCACTGAAATATATGTGCGTCACAAGGATGAAATCGCAGTATGGAGTGTTAGTGACTTTGACGTTGTTATTGCAGTGGCAAATAGAACCTGAGAATCAGTTACACTTCATGAAGATGAAGTATGTTGCTGTGATAAATCCAACAAGTATCCAGACTCAGTCAAACTATTTCATTCAATCATTGAAGTCAATTGGTGGATGCTATTTTTTGTTCTTGAGGTTTTCGTGCCGTCTCTCACTGTCAACAAATTCTGAAATATGCAGAATTTTGTGGCCCATTGAAGTGACAATGAGTTTTCTTATTATAATTACTTTTATATTTCCATCTTATTGAAACCTACGTAGAGAGACAATTTCCAATTGGAACTCTATTTGGATAATATTTGTTTCTACTGGATTCCCAGGTCTAATGTCCTATTAAATGTGCTCACTGTCAGCCACGCATTTCATAAAAATATAGCTCAGAAGTCAGTGAAGAATTTTTCTATAAACTTATTAACCTTGATGTCTGAGACATCTTTTACAGATCTAGGAGAATGCATGGCAGATTTCCTTTTTGAATTGAACCCTCAAAATTACTGCCCTTATGTACTTCTTTCAAACATTTATGATGCTTCTTCTGGCAAGTGCAATGGCGTTCAAAGGGTGCGAAAAATGATGAAGGACAAAAGGGTAAACAATACTCCTGGATATAGTTGGATTGAGGTGAGTAAACATGTGCATGCTTTTATTGTAGGAGACAGATTGCACCCTTGAACAACGAAAATTTATGAGAAGTTGAAAGGATTATCTATGCAGATTAAGGCAGCAAGATATGTGCCTGACACAAGTTTTGTCCCGAATGATGTAGAGGAAGAGTAGAAAGAACAACTTCTTAGCCACCATAGTGAGAACAACAACTTGTAAACATCTGCACTAAACTTGTGGAATCACCTACTTTTCTTCAGTTACAATTAATGCTTGGGGTAAAAGAAGTTGTTCTTGGGGTCATGTTAAGTCTCCCTACCTTCATTTTTGTTTATGTTGCTTTTTCTCTTTCAGGGAGGAGCTTTTTCCTACAGTTTTTTCTCATTTGTGATGAGAATTTGACTTTGGAGACCCATTTTGTCTTCTTTATTTACTCTTACATTTCACTCAAGGGGGAGTGTTAGAATACTTTTCCAATGCAGGGCCAACTATCATTAATGGTAAGTTTACATAGATACCATTTATAGAGGCATCCTTACTGTCCACCTCTGACAACTATATTTTGTCATTTTTGGGCCCTTTGCATTCTTATATATGTTAGATATTCTCTTATATTTGACCCACAACTACATCAATTCGATTCTGTCTTGTAGAAGATTTTATTTTGGTTTTTCTATAGTTTCTATCCCTCCAACATTCTTTTAAACATCATCAGTTTTTGTTGTTTTGGCTATCTGTATCCTAATTCCTTTATATCTATTTTTGACAATCAATATCTTAATTTCTCGTTTAACATCAAATTAATTACAATTGATTTCTTTCTAGCTTCTTCTTTACGGTGTTTCCTTTGCAACATTAGGTGCAATTGCTAGTAATATTAATGTTAGGGTTGATAAAAAGAAATTTTGCATGGTATTAATAATAATTTGGTCCATGGTATTTGACCCTTATACTTCATATATAATTAGATATTGATTTCTAATCGTATTTGATATATTTTTATTTATTTACCTTACCTCTTTATACCTCTTTTATATTTACTTATTTACCATACCTATTTTTATAAATATATTATTTGGCCCATGGTATTTTCCCATGGTATTATTAATAATTTGTCCCATGGTATTTGGCATTTGTCCCATAGGCTTCACCTAAATAAACCCTGTTTTCGAGTTTTGTAAATATAAAGTGGTTTATTGAGTAAATATAAAAATCGGTTTTATTTATTTACCATACCTATGGTTTATTTATATTTTTAGGTATTTACCATATTTTATTTATTTACCATATCTCTTTTTTGAGTGTTAGTAAACTCTTCATATTTTAAGTTTATATCGTTTAAATTTATTTTTAATAAATTTTTAATTGTTCATTTATATGTTTATGTAAGCTATTGTTCAAGCCGACATTTTTTTTGGCTTCCGACATACTTACACATGGGGGTCATACTGGGCTGTAGAATGCACCACGAGTTCGAACTTTCTCTATACACCTATGTTTGCTTTTCTACTAATCATCCTATAAATGTAATTCACTCCACTTTGAGGTTAGATAGGGGAACGAGTAGATTATTTCTTTTGTATATTGTTGAAAGGAAATCAAAGGAAGAAGTTGTCTATGTTTAGGCGTTGTCATTCAATCCATGTGCTAGATAGAAGGTAATCCAAAAAACTCACAAGGTATATGCAATCACAATTGGCATGCATTTAAGGTTGACTCTATGAGGGAGTATGGTCTGATTACTAGAACTATGGATTGTTATGCATATGTTATATGAGTTCAGACTGAAATTGTAAAGGGACTACGCTATGATCTCAAAAGAGTAGTGTTGACAAGAGGGTTTTACTTACAAAAAAAAATCGGAAATGTTCGTAGGGCCAGGGTGGCGGCCAGTTCCAGACCAAATGTGTTAAGGAGAACATATGGCTTGGCGATCTATAACTCAAGGATCACTGAGAAGATTTAAGTTGTGATCCAGCTCTATGGGCTTAATGAAGCATATTGTTGAGTTATTCCAGTGAGGGACCAACCCTAAGGAAATCAACTTTGAACAGCCAGATCCGGCCCCAGTAAATTTTTTCGAGGCTAGCACCAGTCAGCGTGGACTCTTTGTTAGAGTGTTAATCACTCCCACTGTTCATGTGACGGTGATGCACTGTTAGTAGGTAGGAATAGTTGATATTTAGCGAAATAGGTAATAAAATAAATATAAATTGGCGGGATTCATTTTGGAATCTCCAGAACATCCATGTATAAATTTATGATTTTGTAATGCAATCGATAAGCTTTTGTTTGGAGTCTTCAATTTTATGTCATCGTAACAGAGCTCACGTGAGCTGTGAGAAAAGGCCAAAGAGTGCCTGCATAAGGCCGAGTAGAGCCATAGTTGTGGTATGAAGAGCTGTGAGAGAGATCGTTGTGGGGAGAGCCCACTATGCAAAGATTGAGATGTAATTGAAGGCACTGTGAAATATGTTCGACCCCAGACTAATGTTATTGGAAGAACTGTGAAAGTTGTTTTGTGTTCATTTTTCCTCTGTTTTATTTTTAATTTTTCGTACACATTTTTCCTGTTTGGAGGTGGCGGATGAATGTTCACTGGAAATTATTATGCACGAATTTTGGAGATCATAGTTGACTACTACATTGAATTTATGTGGCGTGGAAGAATGTGTAGTTGTCGTCGTAACTGCATTAAGTTTGTCTATCTTAGTGAATTGGTCACCAATGCTATTTTTATTTTTTTCCAGAATTAATGAAGTCTAATGAGTTGCTTCTCTTGAGTTGTATTTAAATAAATTCGCATAGCACTAATATTACCGAATGTTGAGGCAGCGGTGGTTGCTAGAAAGTAAGCATAAAGAACAAGAAGCAGTTGAAGTTGCAATTCGTGTTTGGTATGGTTTGTTATTTGACATGTTTCGTATTTAAAATGAGTGGTCGGTTTAAGATATGGTGCATTGTTTCTTGTCATTTTTCTCTGCCTATAATTGTTAGGTCATTGTGGTCATGGGTTCATTTTCCATGACGAGAATTCCTGATGTATATAGGATATTTTTGTGAAGGAGAGATCGTTGTTGAAAAATGTTGTTCAGAAGCATGGAAGAGGTGTTGTAGCACAACAAAATCGTCGCGGGGTTCTGTGCGGTGTGGTGCGAGAGGCTCGACTCTCGACTTCAGTATCTGTTCGAAACGTTGACAAACAATTTGTGATGCAGTGAAGGAGTTAAGTAAGGAGCGGAGCAGCGTTGAATCATCGATTGGAGTTGACATTGTAGAGATTATAGTGAGCGTGAATCTCACAGTGAAAGAAGTGGATGTGCGGATTTGTTGGAATTGATAGAAGGGTCATGCATTGTAGTGATGGGTCAATAAAAGAAACTCAAGTAATTAAAAATATCAAGAGAGAGAATCAAAAGGAAGAGGCCAAATATGAAATGCGAGATAAAAATTTGAACTAGATCAAAGAATTTGAAGAGACCGATTCAATATTGAATATTGAATCGATTAATGCTAGTTTTACCAATTTTATGAGGTAATAATTTTGAGCTTTGGGATATTAAAATGGAGGGAGTACTTGGTTCATTAGACTTATGGGAATTTGTTCAAGAAATTTTTATAAATCCTCAAAATAATAGAGGTGCCGTAGAAATGCTTCTCATTATATTAAATTTGGATGAAAACACTTTGTCTAGTATTTTGTATGAATTTAGTGAAATATGTGATGCAAAAATGCTCTTGGATGATCCGAAAGGACCTTCGCACATGAAAAGGACTTTGCACTATGTTGATCTGAAGTTGGTGACAAGTATTTAAGTGGGTGAAATTATGTGTATGCATTTAATTATGCATTTTTATTAAAACCCATGCATTATTGATATAAATTAATAATTGTGAGAGAAATTTGTTTCATATTATTCATTAATGTAATTAGGGAAATTGGTTTTTATGTGAGAAAACCACCTCACACCAATTCCCTATTTTTCTCAATTGTAGGTTGAGGGAATCAAAGGCATGGTTGAAAATTATTTAGTTGGTTTTCAGACTTTTCCCAATTATGAGCCTGAGATAGTTGAAGGTCCTACGTTTATGGACTTTGTTTTTCCTTCCTTGTAGCTAGGCCCTACAATTGTGGGTCTTGTAATTAATGCTTTTAGTGAGAGAGTGGGTGAGGGAAAACTATATATATTTCTTATGCAAACCATGAGAAAGGTGGAGAGAAGAAAGGAGAGATTACTTAGCCGTTGAGATCCATAGTGTTTGGTTGATGCTCAGCCATAGAGCGTGAATGTAAGAAATATTACTTTCACAAAGGAATATAGAGCATCTGCTTTCCAATTGAAGCAGATCCAGAGATGTAGCCCCAGAGAGAAGGAGGGGTGAACTATGTTACCAATTGGTTGTCTCTCCCTTACCTACATGTTTTGTGCTTCTTGATATGTTCAATTCATTTATTTATGTTTATGTGTTTATGCACTCTAACCAATGAACTAAAATGCTCATTTAAGCCTGTAAAAACCATAGTCAATTAAAATATCTTAATACCGTACACGATGGTTAGAGTAGTACTCAACCCGTGATCGGATCAAGTGATATCGGAGCAGGTGACTGCTTTGTAGGATAAAAGACTGCAAGTTGCAGGAGGTAAATGAAAGCGTTCAAGCCAAAAATGCAGAATTGTGAAGACTATTGCTCGATAAACAAGAGCTTCAAGAGATGCCATGAGCCAAAGAGGATTTATTGTCTAAGTTGGAGGTTGAGACGACGGAGGTTACATCTAAAATCGAGGTATATGATGTTACTTCATGTTCTGTTCTATCTCAATATGAAATGTAACACCCCTCTAAAAGAATTTTTTTTTTTTTTTTTTTTTTTTTATAATTAATTCGAAACGTGAAATTTATTTCTTTTCCATTTAGTCAATTGCTTTGCCAACTGATTTCTCCTAAGTTCGACCTAGCTCCTGTACGTAAATTTCGAAATTTCTTATAGCTTTCTTATGGCCCTATGTACATTTTAGCATTTGTTGATCTCATAAGACATTACATATATCACATATATGTATCACAAATATATACCACGGTCGCCCTCCTAAGGCATTACATATATCACATATATGTATAACAAATATATCCCATATCCATACCTTATAGGTCCAACCCATGACTTATATACAACATATGTATTTAAATTATTGACTTAACGCCTATATAGGTATATAGGGAACGAGATATGTACTTAGACTAGTTCGAAAAACCCATATGTATTTACATATGTAGTGATATATATATGTATCGGGACTACCGATAACGCATGTATGTGAAATTTCCCATAGGTATATAATATTAACTCCATACATATATTTCATGAAGTTTGGTTAATGAACTTTAGTACACCCATAAACAACTGGCATTTTTATATGTTATATCGACTAGTCAATTCATTCTCGTAGATGCGCTACGGAGCAATGCAACTGGCAGTAACCATTACGAATTGTTATTTGGGTAGCTACCGGTCAACGCAAGAAAACGTGACGTTTTCGGCGGAGGTATGCTCTACCAACCTTACTTGGGAGCCGCGGAACTTGGCGCAGGTAACCAACCTTTATCTAGGGTTATGTATAACCGGTTACAACGTCTGACTGCGTCTAAATCATTAAAATTTTCGAATCGCACAGACCACTCTGTACCATTTCTAACTTGCTGGCAGGTATATTTTTCTTTTCTTAATTCATGGCGCAGACGCGTGTATTCCTCAAGGTACCGAAGATCGGCGTACTTACAGTGGCTAAACCCTAATTTCCAGATTTGAGATTTACCTCTACATGCGTTGAGTATTCCTTCGCCTGGTATCTTCCTTTTTTGTACGCTGCCAGGATTGTATATGAAGTCTGCTATAGGACTTGTTGTTGGTTTTCATTCTTTTCTCATCGCAGGAACACGTCTTGTACCTGGAGCAGAGGGACTAGCTCGGTCCAGCAGTAAATTGACAGGGTAGCGCTAGGGATTGTCAAATCGAACTAGTACACAACTGGATGACTGCTAGCAGAACGCACCATCTCCCCTAAGCCCATTACTGGCATCTGCCCTCTCCTGTCATAGCCGACGATTTTATAAACCTACCTTGGGATCTGCTGCAGTTTGGCTATGACGGAATTAGGTTTTCATCGATACTTTAAATGGGAACCCCATCCACTGCCCTAGTTTTCCAGAGCTTCCTATCGGTGTTCCAGATGTTTCACATTCACAGACTCGAATTGTGTTTAAACCTCGTGAGGAAATTCCGATTCCTATCTGGCCCAGGTTAACGCAGCAGACATAGCCGAGCTCCCGTTGTCTCTCTCTTCGCACACTGTCTAGATCTCTGGTTTTTCTGTGAGTACCGTCACCATGACGCAAAGGCGAACTCTCCTCACAGATAACCCTCTTACCTCGTTTCCTACCTCTGTATAGCGCACGGCTCCATTTATTTATTTTGTTTTTACTGCTGTATTATAGGAGATTCGAACGAGGACATGATGCCGATGTTTGTATCGGAAATCTGCCTCCTGGAACTACAGATCAGTGCATTTACATACTATCATCTCTTTAATGATGATAGTTTACCTTACGAGATTTTGTCTTTTTTTTTCTTTTCTTTTTTTTTCACTGATATATATATATATATTTCTCGCCAACAATCCTTGCAGTGAGCTTGAGCATGGAAAACAGGTTTTTATGTACACCGCCACTGTGGAGGCATTCTTTCACAGTGCTTGTGGTTACTCAGACGACCTTTCAATTCGCCGCGGCCTCTCTGCTGCTTAACAGAGATCTATGTTAATCTATCATACGATATTCTGTCTCAATGATGATTCTCGTTTGAATTTATCTTTGCAGTCTATTTTCGTTTCTCATTATGCAACTACACCCCCCTTTCGCCCGAATTTCACGCGGGTAAATGTTCTCATAGCGCTTAGTGTTGCTATGGTTCTAGATGTTGTAAGCATACTTGCACCTATCGCACGTCGAGTGCAATCATTCCAAATTCTGAGCTCGCCATTTATTTTATAGTTGTGCTGGTTTACGTATGGTATTATGGTTTTTACAGAGGTGTAATTCGTTCAACGATCGTGGCTTGTACAAGCCGGGCTGCACACGACTTTTGTTTATTTTTCTGACTTACGCTCCAGGCGGCGAATATGCATTTGGGTTGTTATTTCGAGCCACCTAACATGCAACTGTACTATCCCTTTGTTACCACAGTCGTGAAGATTTTGATATATATTTCGTTTTTCTAACACTCATAGATTAATATGACCGATGGCTATTTATGTCTAGGAAATACACATAGCCGTGTCGGTTTTATAACTTCTTGAATTACTCTTTTTCTGTCCCATATACACGGATATAGCCGAGTCGGGGGTTATGTTATTTCCATGCTTATGATTCATAGGTTGAGACACGTAGAATGCTCGTGCTCTTTTTTTGTTTTAGACTGATAGGTATGGCTTTATAAATGAGTATTAGAATTACCTATTTGCTTTTCTATGTGATGTTCGTAGTTCAATTTATAATATATATATGGAACACCATTTTAGATTCATAGCCACGTCTTTATTCATTGTGGGTAGGATATTTTGAGTTTTCGAGAGAGACTATATATGTTATAGAGGCTAACACACTACCATAAATAGAAATACTTCTTAACCGCTAGGGTTAGAATTTCAGATGCTAAAGTGCTTACATATTTTTACCCGAACGCTACTACAAAAGTTCCTATGCCATTGTATTGTATTTCTTACTCTCAACTATACAATAGGATTTTTCGATCATAATTTAAAATAGGCAGCATAGTTTAATGTAGTATAAAATAGCTTTACCTACATTTTTTTTTTTTAAGAATAAAATGTCTTTGTGTACATGTGAAATCAACTATTCTTTCTTTGCTACTAAATAGATAGATTCCTATTGGTGAATATTGTTTCCATCCTACATAGGAGTATCAAATTGCACCATTTTTATTTTTAAAGAGAACAAGTTAACATTCACTGTTCTAGCATAATTACAAAATTGTTTTTGAAGTTCATGGTATTTATTGCCAACTGTCAGAAAATCTAGAAGGGATATGTTATACCTCTAACCGATTTATAAGCAGAAAATATTAAAATTTTTCAGACCATGAACAAAACAATTACTAAATCATCTATAGGGTTTAAGTAAACCCAAATCTAAACCAACCTTGGTATAGAGATTCTGGAGTTTATACCTTAAGGTGTGCTGGGCTACAACTAAACAAAATCTTGAAGGTGAATGCCTAAGGATAGATTCTGTTAAATGTAGTACCCAATAATTCTCATAGTCAAACATAAAATTTTATATGTGGCCAATTCATACTGGAATAAAACATAGAATCATAAATTCAGAACATACCACACAAACTGCAAAATTGACCAACCTCCCAACCTTAGAATCCTCTATATCTCCCAGGATTCACCCCCGAGCAGAGATCACCTCCTAGAACAGATCAACCTCTGATCTGCCTAGGAGCAGCTTATTTAAGCTCAAAATTCCCCAAAGCATGTTTCTAATTCTGCGTCCAGAATAGCAGGATGCTTTCTTTCCTGTTTAGCCTAGGCTTCCCATCTTGGGATTCTTTAAAGCTGCTTTAAGCTTTTCCTAAGCTTTTCCAGCTTTTTCTCACCTCTTCCCAACTACTCCTCTTCATTGGGGAAATTTAGATTCCTCCTCAAATCTAAATAAATTTCTTTCAAGGATTTTTGAAAGATTCTTGGGGATTTATTGCCTTATCCAGCCTCATGGATTTGGCAAGTGATCTCAAATTCTCTTTTTTGGTCAAAATGCACAATCATTTTATTTATTTCCTCAAATAAAATATGCAAATACATCCACACCATAGTCATCCCTTGGGGTCCACCCCCTTAGGATTAAAATTCAAATGTCCAATTTTTTTAAAAATTCAACACACAAATTGGGGGTGTTACATATTCCCCCTCTGCAAATAAACACCGTCCTCGGTGTTGTTATTCAACTACTAAGTTCGGTTAAACAAAAATGGATATTTCTCCATTATTTCAGTTTCCCTTTCCCAGGTGGCTTCCTCAGCAGTAAAGTGCTTCCACTGCACCTTTACTCTGACCACTGTTCTGTTTCTCAATTCAATTTCTTCCCGCTCCAATATTTGAAGCGGTTCTGGCAGAAACTCCCCTTCTGGTTCCACCTGTACAACATTCCAATCAACTATGTGAGAAGCATCATGTACATATCTTTTTAATAATGAAACATGAAATACATTATGCACTTTAACATGGGGTGGTAAGGCCAGCTTGTAAGCTACTGGTCCCACCCTTTCTAACACCTCAAAAGGCCCAAAATATCTAGGAGCCAGTTTTGCACAACTTCCTGCATAAAGTGTGCTCTTTTTGGGTTTGATGCGTAAATACACATGATCCCCCACTTGGAATTCTCGGTGCACCCTTTTCTTATCCGCATAGCTCTTCTGTCAGTCTTGTGCTATATTTATATTTCTCTGTATTAGTTTCACAACTCTTTCCATCTCTTGTAGTGCATCTGGTCCTAGCACCAGTTTATCCTCTGGTTGACTCCAGCTCAATGGAGTACGACACTTCCTCCCATAGAGTGCCTCAAATGGACTCATCTTAATAGAGGATTGGTAGCTATTATTATAAGCGAACTCAGCTAAATGCAGATACTCTTCCCACTTTGATGGCCTGTCCATCACGTACATTCTCAACATATCCTCTAAAATTTGATTTGTTCTTTCTGTTTGCCCATCCGTTTGAGGATGATAGGCGGTACTAAAATTCAGCTTAGTACCCATGCCTCCAAACAATCCTTTCCAAAATGCTGCTGTGAATTTAGCATCTCGATCTGAGACAATTACTTTGGGCACCCCATGAAGCCTTACTATTTCCTTCAGGAACACATTGGCTACCTGAGCTGTTCCGAAAGTCGATTTCACTGGTATAAAGTGAGCAGCCTTTGTAAGAGTGTCTACTACTACCATCACAGAATCATGTTGATACTTAGTCTTGGGTAATCATGTTATAAAATCCATGGAAACTGTGTCCCATTTCCACCCTGCAATTGGCAAAGGGTTTAGAAGCCCTGCTGGGTGTTGATGCTCAACTTTGACCAGTTGACATTCCATACACCTATTTAGATATTCTGCCACATCTCTCTTAATTCCTGGCCAGAACAACTTCTTCTTCAAGGCTGTTAACATCTTCTGGTATCCTGGATGTCCGGCATAGGGCTGTTTGTGATATTCATCGAGAATTTCTCTTTTCAATGACTCTATATTTGGAATATACAACCTGTGTTTGTAATAGAGCAGCCCTTTTTGGTTTTTTGTGAAATCAGTCTTATCCCTTCCCTGCAGTTTCACCAAGAGTGTTTCATAGTTGGGATCTTGATGTGCTGCTTTTACCACCAATTCCTCTATCCCCATCTGGGCACTACTCCCAATGCTATTTAAATGTTGACAAGCATTTCGACTTAATGCATCCGCAACTTTATTCTCCTTCCCTTTGATATGCTTTATATCCATATCAAATTCACTTAGAAAAGACAGCCATATGGCTTGTCTTGCATTTAGGTCAGTTTGGGAGAAGAAATATTTAAGGCTAATATGATCCGTCATCAATATGAACTTCTTTCCCAGCAGATAGTGCCTCCACATTTTTAAAGCATGGATAACAGCTACAAATTCCAAATCATATGCACTATAATTTTGTTCATGTACTTTCAGTTTCCTAGATTCATAAGCAATGACTGAATTTTCCTGTAGCAGGACTCCTCCCAGCCCTTCTCTGCAAGCATCTGTACATACAACAAACTCTTTATCAGGATCAGCAATTTTTAATATAGGAGCTGAAATAAGTTTCTGTTTCAACTGCTCGAAACTGATTTGACATTTCTCAGTCCATACGAACTTGACACCCTTCCGTTGTAATGAGGTTATGGGATTTGCTATAGCAGAAAATCTCTCCACAAATCTGTGATAATAGCCTTCTATTCCCATGAATGATCTTACGGCTGAGACATCAGTGGGAACCGGCCATTCTTTAATGGCTTTTATCTTTTCAGGGTCAACTGCCAACCCTTTTTCCGAGATTATATGACCCAGATATTGAATTTTATCTTTATAAAATTCACACTTACTAAACTTGGCATATAGCTGGTTTTCCTTTAAAGTCTGCAACACTAATCTCAGATGTTCCTTATGTTCATCTTCATTTTTAGAATAGACTAAGATATCATCTATGAACACAAGAACAAATTTGTCCAAATACTTATTCAGCACACTATTCATCAGGCACATAAATGTGGCAGGGGCATTCGTCAAACCAAAAGGTAAGACTACAAATTCGTAATGCCCATACCTGGTTCGGAATGCTGTTTTACTGATGTCTCCTTCTTTAATTCTGAGCTGGTGATAACCAGTCCTTAGGTCTATCTTGGAGAAGACTGAAGCTCCTCTCACTTGATCAAAAAGATCATCAATCCTAGGAAGTGGATATCTATTCTTAATGGTCAACTTGTTTAGTTGACGATAGTCAATGCACATCCTAAAAGTTCCATCTTTCTTTTTAACAAATAACACAGGTGCTCCCCATGGAGACACACTTGGTCTAATATAACCCTTATCCAATAATTCTTGCAGCTGCATCTTCAGCTCCATCAGTTCTGGCGAACTCATCCGATAAGGGGCGTGGGAAACAGGTGTAGCTCCCGGCACCAGATCTATAGAAAAATCAATCTCTCTTTTGGGGGGAAGATGAGGTATTTCCTTAGGAAAAACCTCCTTAAACTCTCTGATGACTGGTATAGCATCCAGTAACTCTTCCTCAGTTTGCTGTTCTATTTATTCTACATGCACTGCATAGACTTGGTATCCTTTTCTAGCTGTTCTTTTCAATTGTAAGGCTGATATTTGTCTGATTACAATGGGTTTTGGTTTCCCTTTTAGTGTAAAAGGTTTCCCTTCCTCATCTACACAATACAGGGGTTTATCCCAGCAATTCATCAGGGCCTTCTTCTTTTCCAGCCAATCCATTCCTATCAGCAAATCATAGGAACCTAATGGTAATATGTTCAGATTTACTTCTGTTGGGACCCCATTTAATTGTATTGCGGTTTTGGGCAACTTATGTGTGACTTTTCTCTTAGTTCCAGTGGCCAGCTGTACCAACCATGACTGCTGAAATTTTTCAGGTTTAATTTTACATTTTTCTACAATTCCAGGACTAATATAACTCAAAGAAGCACCTGGATCAATCAAAACAGTAACAGGTAGGTCAGAAATCTTACCCTCCATTTCCACCATGGTTGCTTGATGTTCTGCCTGTCGATTTTCCAGGGCTGCACTGATGGTTGGTATGTTTCTGGCTATGTCATTGACGGTTGTTGCCTCTCGCTCTCTGCTGATCATGTGTATATTTAGATGGGGGCAGTCTCTCATCATATGGGGTTCTCCACATCCCCAACATTTCAGCGGTTCCTTCATTCTGACTGTCCCTTCCTTTCTATTGTTCCCTTCTGCTGGTTTTGAAGCCACTTGGGACTGAGCAGTTTGACTTTCTTTTGGTTTGCTGAACTTTTTCCTTTGATGATCTCTACCAAAATTCCTTAAATATGCTGGTTTTGGTCTCTTTCCTTTGAACTCAACCTTGTTCGTCCAGCTCTTCCCTTGTTCAGCTTTACCTTTAAATTGTTGATAGCATAGTCTTGCTTTTCTAACAGCTTCATCCATGGTCTTTGGGTCGTCAAACTCAATTTTCTCTTTATACACAGTAGGCAAACAGTTTAAAAACCTTTGCACCTTTGCCTTTTCTTCCCTAATGTAAGGAACATACCTCAGTAAATTAGTAAACTTAGTGACAAACTCATCAATATTGAGTTGTCCTAGCCTAAGTTCATGGAATTCTTTCGCTTTATCGTCATAATATCGTTCATTCAAATAACGACTTTTGAACTTAGTCTGAAAATCTTCCCAAGTAACTGTCTTTTCATCAATGGCATGCACCATTTTTGTCTCTTCCCACCACAGTGTAGCTTTTCCTTGTAGCTGATACACAGCTAATATAGCCTTCAGATTGCTCTCATATTCATAGACTTGGAAATACTTGATCATGTTCAGCAACCAAGCTTCAGCATCCTCCTCCTTTTCCCCATCATAGGAAGGAGGTTTGATCTTTCTAAATTCTCCCTGCAACTCTCTTTTCTGTTTATGCTGCTGTCTAGCAGTCTCATCCTCATCAGACTCATTCATCTTTCTCTTTCCGGAACCTTCACCTTCCTGGCTGTTTCGGGAAGTTAATTCCCTGATGAGCTTTTCCTGCTCCTTACTGGCTGACGACAACACGTCATTCTGGCTTCTCAGTTCAGCCAAATCTCGTTGTATCCTGTGCAACATCGCCATTATCGGGGCATTGGGATCTGGAGTAGCAAACTCATTACGCAAATCCACATAAATCCCTTCATCTTCAGCCATTTCAACTGTACACACTTACAGCACATATTAGCAAAAATTTATAAAACTCCAAAAAAAACAACATATGCAATAAGCAGTGAGCACAAAACGACAGCCCAATCTGTTGTAACTAGTGCTCCGATACCATTTGTAACACCCCTCTTAAAGGGAAATTTTTTTTTTTTTTTTTTTTTTATAATTAATTCCAAACGTAAAATTTATTTCTTTTCCATTTAGTCAATTGCTTTGCCAACTGATTTCTCCTAAGTTCGACCTAGCTCCTGTACGTAAATTTCGAAATTTCTTATAGCTTCCTTATGGCCCTATGTACATTTTAGCATTTGTTGATCTCATAAAGCATTACATATATCACATATATGTATCACAAATATATACCACGGTCGCCCTCCTAAGGCATTACATATATCACATATATGTATAACAATTATATCCCATATCCATACCTTATAGGTCCCACCCATGACTTATATACAACATATGTATTTAAATTATTGACTTAACGCCTATATAGGTATATAGGGAACGAGATATGTACTTAGACTAGTTCGAAAAACCCATATGTATTTACATATGTAGTGATATATATATGTATCGAGACTACCGATAACGCATGTATGTGAAATTTCCCATAGGTATATAATATTAACTCCATACATATATTTCATGAAGTTTGGTTAATGAACTTTAGTACACCCATAAACAACTGGCATTTTTATATGTTATATCGACTAGTCAATTCATTCTCGTAGATGCGCTACGGAGCAATGCAACTGGCAGTAACCATTACGAATTGTTATTTGGGTAGCTACCGGTCAACGCAAGCAAACGTGACGTTTTCGGCGGAGGTATGCTCTACCAACCTTACTTGGGAGCCGCGGAACTTGGCGCAGGTAACCAACCTTTATCTAGGGTTATGTATAACCGGTTACAATGTCTGACTGCGTCTAAATCATTAAAATTTTCGAATCGCACAGACCACTCTGTACCATTTCTAACTTGCTGGCAGGTATATTTTTTTTTTCTTAATTCATGGCGCAGACGCGTGTATTCCTCAAGGTACCGAAGATCGGCGTACTTACAGTGGCTAAACCCTAATTTCCAGATTTGAGATTTACCTCTACATGCATTGAGTATTCCTTCGCCTGGTATCTTCCTTTTTTGTATGCTGCCAGGATTGTATATGAAGTCTGCTATAGGACTTGTTGTTGGTTTTCGTTCTTTTCTCATCGCAGGAACACGTCTTGTACCTGGAGCAGAGGGACTAGCTCGGTCCAGCAGTAAATTGACAGGGTAGCGCTAGGGATTGTCAAATCGAACTAGTACACAACTGGATGACTGCTAGCAGAACGCACCATCTCCCCTAAGCCCATTACTGGCATCTGCCCTCTCCTGTCATAGCCGACGATTTTATAAACCTACCTTGGGATCTGCTGCAGTTCGGCTATGACGGAATTAGGTTTTCATCGATACTTTAAATGGGAACCCCATCCACTGCCCTAGTTTTCCGTAGCCTTTACCTGTTCCAGATGTTTCACATTCACAGACTCGAATTGTGTTTAAACCTCGTGAGGAAATTCCGATTCCTATCTGGCCCAGGTTAACGCAGAAGACATAGCCGAGCTCCCGTTGTCTCTCTCTTCGCACACTGTCTAGATCTCTGGTTTTTCTGTGAGTACCGTCACCATGACGCAGAGGCGAACTCTCCTCACAGATAACCCTCTTACCTCGTTTCCTACCTCTGTATAGCGCAGGGCTCCATTTATTTATTTTGTTTTTACTGCTGTATTATAGGAGATTCGAACGAGGACATGATGCCGATGTTTGTATCGGAAATCTTCCTCCTGGAACTACAGATCAGTGCATTTACATACTATCATCTCTTTAATGATGATAGTTTACCTTACGAGATTTTGTCTTTTTTTTTTTTTTTTTTTCACTGATATATATATATATTTCTCGCCAACAATCCTTGCAGTGAGCTCGAGCATGGAAAACAGGTTTTTATGTACACCGCCACTGTGGAGGCATTCTTTCACAGTGCTTGTGGTTACTCAGACGGCCTTTCAATTCGCCGCGGCCTCTCTGCTGCTTAACAGAGATCTATGTTAATCTATCATACGATATTCTGTCTCAATGATGATTCTCGTTTGAATTTATCTTTGCAGTCTATTTTCGTTTCTCATTATGCAACTACACCCCCCTTTCGCCCGAATTTCACGCGGGTAAATGTTCTCATAGCGCTTAGTGTTGCTATGGTTCTAGATGTTGTAAGCATACTTGCACCTATCGCACGTCGAGTGCAATCATTCCAAATTCTGAGTTCGCCATTTATTTTATTGTTGTCCTGGTTTACGTATGGTATTATGGTTTTTACAGAGGTGTAATTCGTTCAACGATCGTGGCTTGTACAAGCCGGGCCGCACACGACTTTTGTTTATTTTTCTGACTTACGCTCCAGGCGGCGAATATGCATTCGGGTTGTTATTTCGAGCCACCTAACATGCAACTGTACTATCCCTTTGTTACCACAGTCGTGAAGATTTTGATATATATTTCATTTTTCTAACACTCATAGATTAATATGACCGACGGCTGTTTATGTCTAGGAAATACACATAGCCGTGTCAGTTTTATAACTTCTTGAATTACTCTTTTTCTGTCCCATATACACGGATATAGCCGAATCGGGGGTTATGTTATTTCCATGCTTATGATTCATAGGTTGAGACACGTAGAATGTTCGTGCTCTTTTTTTGTTTTAGACCGATAGGTATGGCTTTATAAATGAGTATTAGAATTACCTATTTGCTTTTCTATGTGATGTTCGTAGTTCAATTTATAATATATATATGGAACACCATTTTAGATTCATAGCCACGTCTTTATTCATTGTGGGTAGGATATTTTGAGTTTTCGAGAGAGACTATATATGTTATAGAGGCTAACACACTACCATAAATAGAAATACTTCTTAACTGCTAGGGTTAGAATTTCAGATGCTAAAGTGCTTACATATTTTTACCCGAATGCTACTACAAAAGTTCCTATGCCATTGTATTGGATTTCTTACTCTCAACTATACAATAGGATTTTTCGATCATAATTTAAAATAGGTAGCATAGTTTAATGTAGTATAAAATAGCTTTACCTACCTTCTTTTTTTTTTAAGAATAAAATGTCTTTGTGTACATGTGAAATCAACTATTCTTGCTTTGCTACTAAATAGACAGATTCCTATTGGTGAATATTGTTTCCATCCTACATAGGAGTATCAAATTGCACCATTTTTATTTTTAAAGAGAACAAGTTAACATTCACTGTTCTAGCATAATTACAAAATTGTTTTTGAAGTTCATGGTATTTATTGCCAACTGTCAGAAAATCTAGAAGGGATATGTTATACCTCTAACCGATTTATAAGCAGAAAATATTAAAATTTTTCAGACCATGAACAAAACAATTACTAAATCATCTATAGGGTTTAAGTAAACCCAAATCTAAACCAACCTTGGTATAGAGATTCTGGAGTTTATACCTTAAGGTGTGCTGGGCTACAACTAAACAAAATCTTGAAGGTGAATGCCTAAGGATAGATTCTGTTAAATGTAGTACCCAATAATTCTCATAGTCAAACATAAAATTTTATATGTGGCCAATTCATACTGGAATAAAACATAGAATCATAAATTCAGAACATACCACACAAACTGCAAAATTGACCAACCTCCCAACCTTAGAATCCTCTATATCTCCCAGGATTCACCCCCGAGCAGAGATCACCTCCTAGAACAGATCAACCTCTGATCTGCCTAGGAGCAGCTTATTTAAGCTCAAAATTCCCCAAAGCATGTTTCTAATTCTGCGTCCAGAATAGCAGGATGCTTTCTTTCCTGTTTAGCCTAGGCTTCCCATCTTGGGATTCTTTAAAGCTGCTTTAAGCTTTTCCTTAGCTTTTCCAGCTTTTTTTCTCACCTCTTCCCAACTACTCCTCTTCATTGGGGAAAATTTAGATTCCTCCTCAAATCTAAATAAATTTCTTTCAAGGATTTTTTGAAAGATTCTTGGGGATTTATTGCCTTATCCAGCCTCATGGATTTGGCAAGTGATCTCAAATTCTCTTTTTTGGTCAAAATGCACAATCATTTTATTTATTTCCTCAAATAAAATATGCAAATACATCCACACCATAGTCATCCCTTGGGGTCCACCCCCTTAGGATTAAAATTCAAATGTCCAATTTTTTTAAAAATTCAACACACAAATTGGGGGTGTTACATGAAAGTAATGTTGGCATGAAAATCCACACAAATATGGGGTATAAAGGAGGTGGACTTGGAATAAATGGCCAAGGAGTCACCCAACCATTGGATGTTGTAGAAGACAACCATTTGTAGGCTTCGGTTATGGACAGGAAGAGAAAGGAGAATGCTCGAAGGAAGCTGAAGCAAAAGCTATCTCTTCATCACCCGATTCCGAGAAGGAATTCAAGCCACCTAGTCCCTATCAGTTCAAGGATAAGTCAGGAAGGTATAATAGTCATTCAAATCCCTCTTTTACATATAAGAGAAATGATCTCTTCCATAGATATTCTAAGCATGATGTAGTTAAAAATTATAAAAACAAAGAGTGGGTTAAGAAGACAGATCTGCCCATAAGAAGGGAGACCAAGAAGAATGAGAACCTTATGAATCCTCCTATCATAAAGACACAGTTGAATGGAAACAACATAATTTTTGTAGTTTCTGCCAAATCAGTGGCCACTGGGAGAAGAAGTGTTGAAAGTTGCACCCCGAAATTTGCCACAAATTAAGCAGACAACTCGTAAAAGAGCCAATGAAGAAGGAGACTCCATCCACCATTCGAAAAGCACACTTACAAGAAGAAAGTGCTTGGTGCCACTTTGGTAAGCCATTCATGATGTTTCTGCAATCTATATTTATTCTCTTTTGCAAAATTTCGAGTTTTATGGGGGGCAGGTATCCGTCTTTTGATGGAAAATACTCAAAATGTTTACGAATTGGAATCAAAATAATATGGCATCATCGCGAAGGCTTTAGAAGAGGAATCTGATGGCACTTGAATCACGTCAAACGTCCTCCGGATGGAAAATTTGTTGCAACCTGAACTTTGACTTATGAACCATCGATGATGTTTTACTGAGATGTACGTGTTAGATTCATTTGTCGGACCCCAATGGTCGCCTCCCTCTTGTGACATAACATTTATCATACTTTTGATTTGGACACCAATTTTTAAGAGGGCGTTGCTGGGTGCATATGAGTTGTCATCTCTGTCTGCCTTAGAATTTACCAGTAGGTTCAGATACGAAAGAAACGGGAAACATTCCAGGATCCTATTTCTATCAGAAAGGTCATATAACCTTGTCATGATCCCGTCGGCATGGTAGTCATCAGGCCTGGAAATTGACGTCCTACCGGACGTATTTTAATTTCGAGGACGTATTTTACGGTCAGGCAAAAATTGTGCACGTCAAACCTGACGTGTAAAATATATTGAGTACCGTCATTTTGACGTTCGCTTAAAAATAGAAACCGTAATATTTTATTGTATTCAAAAATATAAATTTTCAAAATTATTTATTATATATTATAATTCACATTCTATGGGAATTTCTAAATTTAGGCGGAATTTCTAAATTTATTTTGGAGATTTTAAATTTCGTGTGATCTGATAACTTAGCAATAATATTAATTATCTTCAATGTACACCTAACACACTGCACACTGTCACAGTACACGCCGAACAACTTTCCAATTTATTCCATGATTTTTGTATTTACTAATTTCCAAAGAAATCTACCAGATTGCTTTACTGTTTTGTCATCTTGTTCCATAAATTTGCTGAAAAATTTGTCATTTAATTCCATACTTTTCTCTACTTACTAACTGTTAAAAGTAGTAACTATTAACATTGATCTATATATCACAGATTCACATACATTTTTTAATTTACCCTACAGACTGCACTATTAAGAATTTGTTGAAGACTACACTGTTGAAGAATTTGTGGTTGAAGTGTGCATTCTTTCTCGATCGGAAGTGTTACTGGCAACTGCTATCAGCCTAATCTCCTAAGTGTTACTGCGAATTGTAATCAGCTTAATCTAACCAGCGTGGGAGCATCTAAACTAAGGTAAGGTTCGTAGCCTGATCTTTGATGCATTTTCAAATCCAAAAGCGTTTTTTCCTGGCAAAATGAATACACCATCGAGGACCCTGGACGAGAGTGTTTCCAAGCCCCTTGTTAGTATTATGGATTTGATTTTCCTGCATCCTCGCTGCAAGAAAAATAAAATAAAAATATATGTAAAAATCCGATATATTAGATTTATTTTACTTTTGCTGTTTAAAAAAATATAAATTACATTCATATAAATATTAGATTCGAAATAAATTAAAGAAAATTCTGATAAACGGATATATTTATTTAATTTGGTGATGCAGTCATCCACAATACTTAATTGTTTAGTCTTTCATGCCTTTTCTCTGTTTTATAAAAATATTGATATCATAATATATTCTATCATCCGCAGACATGAACAGCACTTCCCGCATTACACTGTCAATCTCAGAATGGAATTCCAAGGTTTAACTGCTCCTTTTTCCGCTTTGAAAAATAGTTTGGTCCTTTTCCGTTGCATGTTTTGAAAAAAAAAAATAAGAATAAATACAGTGGTCAGTTCTAATGTCGAAGGCAAGAATCATTTGTCAATTTCTATTGGATGGTGAATATTTTTATAAGTACTGCAGGAGGCTGATGTTTTTTTTGGTTTAATTTCGAATTATGACAAGAATCATTTGTCAATCTGTTGGAAGGTGAATATTGTTATAGCTTGAGACCACTATCCTAGAGCTTCAAGCCCATTTAAGAGTCACTTGTGCAGCAAGCTATAGACAACTACTCAGATAAGAATAATTAGTGGAATTCATCTTGTGAATGACACAGTTTTTTTGGGAGGGTCAAGCTTAGATCTGTAGTAGCCACTTGGATAGTCATCTCTTCAAGTTCATATTGGTAACTTGTGACTAGTGAGGTAGCTCGAACTAGTCTGTGGAATAGTAGTTGCAGTGGCTCATAATTGTAGCACTAACATCTCATATACGTGGCATAAAAATCTCATAATTTTGAAATAAAGAAGGTTTATGTTTGTTTTGTGTGTAAGGTCTATGATAGACCATAATTTTAACATTTGAACAAATATCTTGTAGAATTTGGAGCTTACTAAGAACCTACCAAACCTAGAGTGAAGACAATCCTTGGAGTAGTTTTTTAAGAACCTACCAAACCTAGAGTGAAGACAATCCTTGGAGTAGTTTTTTAAGAACCTACCAAACCTAGAGTGAAGACAATCCTTGGAGCAGTCTTTGAAGATGGGTTGAGATATATACATCGTGAAGAGTAGCTTATTGAGGACATTAATTTTGGATAAAGACAGGTTAGGCTGAAGTCTACATTGGATAAATAAGACTTTGTGGAGTGGCCTCATATAATAGTATTTTTTTATTAACTTTATTAAATTGATAATGGCATGTTATTGACATTTCACAAATTTCATGGTGCTAATTTTTTTGGTTGCAGTTATTTTTTTAATTTTATTTTTCTATGTTTTTGGTGTTTTTCACCTCAAGTTTATACTAAATTTTTTTATATTTTGTATTTTTTTAAAGAAAATATAGTGTGGTTTTTGTTTTTTTAAATGCATATACAAATTCTAAATATTATTCCTTCCAATAAAGGAAAATTTCTTGAATGAAATTGGTATTTCTCGAAAGAGAAGTAAAAGGTTTTTTTCTTTACTTTACATTTTTCTCATAGTAATCATCAAGATGGTTTTGTTATTTATTCAAATCAAGTTGAGTGTTGAGTACTTTACTTGTATAAAATGCTAATGTGAATATGCCATTTTAGATTGAAGTTGCACAACAAAAACATGTAGTTATTAACATTTTTATTCTTTACCTTTTTTTTTTATGAATCTTGAATAAATCTTATAGTTGAAATGTGGAAAAGTGCAAGTTATCCAAAGCCTTGGTGAAAAAAAGCTACCATAAATTTCAATCTGGAAGCATATACATATTCAGAATTAAGTAAATTGATAAACTAATTACAATATTAAGTTATTTAAATAGATATAGTAAAATATTTTAAATTTATTTTATAATTTTATTTTATTAAAAAGATTTATCTTAATATTTAATAAAATATCATATCTTTGAATCTATTTTATTATTTTATTTTATTAAAAAACTAACGGTTAACTACAATACTTTGTGCTAACTCTCTATTACTTCAAAAATATTAATGAAGTAAATAAAAAAACATTATTATGTTATGTTATAGTTCTTCTCTAATTTCAAACTTTACATTATCATTGAGACAATGAAAATATACTCTAAAAATACAAAATTACTAATATATTTAAATAAATTTAATAAAATAGTTATATTAATTTTATTTATTAACCCGTAAAATTACACTAATAAAATTTAGAACTATTATCCGTGATCTGTTTGCAACACGAGATTGAGATTCAAGTCTGTATGTTATTCAAGAGTCTCTAGACTGAGCCTGTTTGTGTGCCAGGTAGCCTTCGGATTACTCTTGCTATGCAAGGATAAATCTGATAAATGCCACAGCAGTCTATCTCAGTGGAGATTTAATGAATCCTTTGTATAATTCCGCTGCATAAAAGTTTAATAAAATATCAAGTGTTGTTTTATCCTGTAAATGGTAGATGCAAAAGTGTCATTCCATTTCATTGCCCACTTTTAAACACTTTGAAATGAATGTAAGATCATTTTGTCACCCTCAAATCTCATTTTCAGGTGTTGAGTTGAATTATTAAATATGAAGGTATGTTTTTACTTGATTATAGGCTTGCATGTGAAGCTTGTTGAATTTAGCTGTTATGAGTTGTTATATATAATAGTTAAACTTTATTTAACAATTTTTTAAACTCCATTAGTATGATCTATTGTAATTGTTAATACTTTCTCTTTTAACATTTAACATTTTTTAACACAGTTTTTTATAATTGGTTTAACAATACTTATCTTTTAGATAATAAATAAATATGTATTATTAAAAAGTATTAACTTTACTCTTCACCTATATTTTTTATACGGGTTATTATAAATCTACAAAATGTCTCAAAAGAGAAGATACAAGCTACGGTGGAAATGTATGGATGGAAAAAAGATACAAGGCTTTAGAAGCTCAAAATATTATAGAAACACCTCAAGAAACCATAATGCTCATAGGAGTAACGTGTGGAGCACTGGAAGTTCTACAGTCTGAATGAAAGCAAATGAAGTTGATGAAGAAGTTGCTAATAATTCAAAAATGAAAGTGCAAACAAAAAGACACTTTCGTATGGAATGGTTAGATAAGTTTCTTTGGTTGAATTATGTGAGGTGTGATGATAAAATAGCTATGAAGTGTAATTATTGTGAGAAGTATAGGATGAATGGACCATGGGGTTTAGGGAATGGTTGCACCACCTTACAACACGATGCTCTTGTTACTCATGAAAAATCATTGGTACATAAAGATGCTAAGGCAAGATGGATAAATGCACTAGAGGGAAAGATGAAACCAATTCCATATCATATTAGACAGGTTGAAGATGCCAATAAGGAAAGGGTGATTTCTACAATGAAAGTAGCATATTTTATCTGTCAAGAAGATTTATCTCTTTCAAAGTATGAGAAACTTTGCAAATTTCTAATGGATGCAAAAACTCCATATATGCCAAAGTCTCAAGAATACTCGTTCTACACAAATCGTAAGTCTGCAAATGATTTTATATATTGCATATCAAAACATCTTGAACAGATTCAAATAAAAAAATATGCTAAAAAGTCCTTTCTTCTCATTAATGGTTGATGAAAGCACTGATCGAACCTTGGAGCAACACCTTGTTGTTTATGCAACATATTTAGATTCAAAGGGCCTTGGGCCACCTATCTCACAGTTTATGAAGCTCAATGACATAGTGGATGGAAAAGGGAAAACAATATATGATAGTGTCAGTCAATTAATAGATGTCAGAGGTCTTGAATATTAAAATTTGATAGAAGTTTCTACACATGGGGCTTCAGCAATGATTGGACATGAAAACGGCCTTGTTTCATTTTTGAAAAAGAACAATCCAAACCTTATTACAGTTCATTGTGTGGCTCATCGTGAGCAGGCCTGGAAATTGACGTCCTACCGGACGTATTTTAATTTCGAGGACGTATTTTACGGTCAGGAAAAAATTGTGCACGTCAAACCTGACGTGTAAAATATATTGAGTACCGTCATTTTGACGTTCGCTTAAAAATAGAAACCGTAATATTTTATTGTATTCAAAAATATAAATTTTCAAAATTATTTATTATATATTATAATTCACATTCTATGGGAATTTCTAAATTTAGGCGGAATTTCTAAATTTATTTTGGAGATTTTAAATTTCGTGTGATCTGATAACTTAGCAATAATATTAATTATCTTCAATGTACACCTAACACACTGCACACTGTCACAGTACACGCCGAACAACTTTCCAATTTATTCCATGATTTTTGTATTTACTAATTTCCAAAGAAATCTACCAGATTGCTTTACTGTTTTGCCATCTTGTTCCATAAATTTGCTGAAAAATTTGTCATTTAATTCCATACTTTTCTCTACTTACTAACTGTTAAAAGCAGTAACTATTAACATTGATCTATATATCACAGATTCACATACATTTTTTAATTTACCCTACAGACTGCACTGTTAAGAATTTGTTGAAGACTGCACTGTTGAAGAATTTGTGGTTGAAGTGTGCATTCTTTCTCGATCGGAAGTGTTACTGGCAACTGCTATCAGCCTAATCTCCTAAGTGTTACTGCGAATTGCGATCAGCTTAATCTAACCAGCGTGGGAGCATCTAAACTAAGGTAAGGTTCGTAGCTTGATCTTTGATGCATTTTCAAATCCAAAAGTGTTTTTTCCTGGCAAAACGAATCCACCATCCAGGTCCCTGGACGAGAGTGTTTCCAAGCCCCTTGTTAGTATTATGGATTTGATTTTCCTGCATCCTCGCTGCAAGAAAAATAAAATAAAAATATATGTAAAAATCCAGTATATTAGATTTATTTTACTTTTGTTGTTTAAAAAAATATAAATTACATTCATATAAATATTAGATTCGAAAGAAATTAAAGAAAATTTTGATAAACGGATATATTTATTTAATTTGGTGATGCAATCATCCACAATACTTAATTGTTTAGTCTTTCATGCCTTTTCTCTGTTTTATAAAAATATTGATATCATAATATATTCTATCATCTGCAGACATGAACAGCACTTCCTGCATTACACTGTCAATCTCATAATGGAATTCCAAGGTTTAACTGCTCCTTTTTCCGCTTTGACAAATAGTTTGGTCCTTTTCCGTTGCATGTTTTGAAAAAAAAAAAATAAGAATAAATACAGTGGTCAGTTCTAATGTCGAAGGCAAGAATCATTTGTAAATTTCTGTTGGATGGTGAATATTTTTATAAGTACTGCGAGAGGCTGATGTTTTTTTTGGTTTAATTTCGAATTATGACAAGAATCATTTGTCAATATGTTGGAAGGTGAATATTGTTATAGCTTGAGACCACTATCCTAGAGCTTCAAGCCCATTTAAGAGTCACTTGTGCAGCAAACTATAGACAACTACTCAGATAAGAATAATTAGTGGAATTCATCTTGTGAGTGACACAATTTTTTTGGGAGGGTCAAGCTTAGATCTGTAGTAGCCACTTGGATAGTCATCTCTTCAAGTTCATATTGGTAACTTGTGACTAGTGAGGTAGCTCGAACTAGTCTGTGGAATAGTAGTTTCAGTGGCTCATAATTGTAGCACTAACATCTCATATATGTGGCATAAAAATCTCATAATTTTGAAATAAAGAAGGTTTATGTTTGTTTTGTGTGTAAGGTCTATGATAGACCATAATTTTAACATTTGAACAAATATCTTGTAGAATTTGGAGCTCACTAAGAACCTACCAAACCTAGAGTGAAGACAATCCTTGGAGTAGTTTTTTAAGAACCTACCAAACCTAGAGTGAAGACAATCCTTGGAGCAGTCTTTGAAGACGGGTTGAGATATATACATCGTGAAGAGTAGCTTATTGAGGACATTAATTTTGGATAAAGACAGGTTAGGCTGAAGTCTACATTGGATAAATAAGACTTTGTGGAGTGGCCTCATATAATAGTATTTTTTTATTAACTTTATTAAATTGATAATGGCATGTTATTGACATTTCACAAATTTCATGGTGCAAATTTTTTTGGTTGCAGTTATTTTTTTAATTTTATTTTTTTATGTTTTTGGTGTTTTTCACCTCAAGTTTATACTAAATTTTTTTATATTTTGTATTTTTTTAAAGAAAATATAGTGTGGTTTTTGTTTTTTTAAATGCATATACAAATTCTAAATATTATTCCTTTCAATAAAGGAAAATTTCTGGAATGAAATTGGTATTTCTCGAAAGAGAAGTAAAAGGTTTTTTTCTTTACTTTACATTTTTCTCATAGTAATCATCAAGATGGTTTTGTTATTTATTCAAATCAAGTTGAGTGTTGAGTACTTTACTTGTATAAAATGCTAATGTGAATATGCCATTTTAGATTGAAGTTGCACAACAAAAACATGTAGTTATTAACATTTTTTTTCTTTACCTTTTTTTTTTATGAATCTTGAATAAATCTTATAGTTGAAATGTGGAAAAGTGCAAGTTATCCAAAGCCTTGGTGAAAAAAAGCTACCATAAATTTCAATCTGGAAGAATATGCATATTCAGAATTAAGTAAATTGATAAACTAATTACAATATTAAGTTATTTAAATAGATATAGTAAAATATTTTAAATTTATTTTATAATTTTATTTTATTAAAAAGATTTATCTTAATACTTCATAAAATATCATATCTTTAAATCTATTTTATTATTTTATTTTATTAAAAAACTAATGGTTAACTACAATACTTTGTGCTAACTCTCTATTACTTCAAAAATATTAATGAAGTAAATAAAAAAACATTATTATATTATGTTATAGTTCTTCTCTAATTTCAAACTTTACATTATCATTGAGACAATGAAAATATACTCTAAAAATACAAAATTACTAATATATTTAAATAAATTTAATAAAATATTTATATTAATTTTATTTATTAACCCGTAAAATTACATTAATAAAATTTAGAACTATTATCCGTGATCTGTTTGCAACACGAGATTGAGATTCAAGTCTGTATGTTATTCAAGAGTCTCTAGACTGAGCTTGTTTGTGTGTCAGGTAGCCTTCGGATTACTCTTGCTATGCAAGGATAAATCTGATAAATGCCACAGCAGTCTATCTCAGTGGAGATTTAATGAATCCTTTGTATAATTCCGCTGCATAAAAGTTTAATAAAATATCAAGTGTTGTTTTATCCTGTAAATGGTAGATGCAAAAGTGTCATTCCATTTCATTGCCCACTTTTAAACACTTTGAAATGAATGTAATATCATTTTGTCACCCTCAAATCTCATTTTCAGGTGTTGAGTTGAATTATTAAATATGAAGGTATGTTTTTACTTGATTATAGGCTTGCATGTGAAGCTTGTTGAATTTAGCTGTTATGAGTTGTTATATATAATAGTTAAAATTTATTTAACAATTTTTTAAACTCCATTAGTATGATCTATTGTAATTGTTAATACTTTCTCTTTTAACATTTAACATTTTTTAACACAGTTTTTTATAATTGGTTTAACAATACTTATGTTTTTTAGATAATAAATAAATATGTATTATTAAAAAATATTAACTTTACTTTTCACGTATATTTTTTTTATACAGGTTATTATAAACCTACAAATGTCTCAAAAGAGAAAGATACAAGCTACAATTGGGGAAATGTATGGATGGAAAAAAGGACAAACTTTAGAAGCTCAAAATAATATAGAAACACCTCAAGAAACCCATAATGCTCATGTAGAACAACAATTACATGAAATTTTTTGAAGTTCTTCTGATGATGATCTAGATGAAGAAACAAATGAAGTTGATGAAGAAGTTGCTAATAATTCAAAAATGAAAGTGCAAACAAAAAGACACTTTCGTATGGAATGGTTAGATAAATTTATTTGGTTGAATTATGTGAGGTGTGATGATAAAATAGCTATGAAGTGTAATTATTGTGAGAATTATAGAATGAATGGACCATGGGGTTTAGGGAATGGTTGCACCACCTTACAACATGATTCTCTTGTTACTCATGAAAAATCATTGGTGCATAAAGATGCGAAGGAAATATGGATAAATGCACTAGAGGGAAAGATGAAACCAATTCCAGATCATATTAGACAGGTTGAAGATGCCAATAAGGAAAGGGTGATTTCTACAATGAAAGTAGCATATTTCACCTACTAATAAGGTTTATCTCTTTCAAAGTATGAGAAAATTTTCAAATTTCTAGTGGATGCAAAAGCTCCATATATGCCAAAGTCTCAAGAATACTCTTCTTACACAAATCGTAAGTCTGCAAATGATTTTATATATTGCATATCAAAACATCTTGAACATATTCAAATAAAAAATATGTTGGAAAGTCCTTTCTTCTCATTAATGGTTGATGAAAGCACTGATCGAACCTTAGAGCAACACCTTGTTGTTTATGCAACATATTTAGATTCAAAGGGCCTTGGGCCACCTATCTCACAGTTTATGAAGCTCAATGACATAGTGGATGGAAAAGGGAAAACAATATATGATAGTGTCAATCAATTAATAGATGTTAGAGGTCTTGAATATAAAAATTTGATAGATTTTTCTACATACGGGGCTTCAGCAATGATTGGACATGAAAACGGCCTTGTTTCATTTTTGAAAAAGAACAATCAAAACCTTATTAAAGTGCATTGTGTGGCTCATCGTATGTGCCCGGAAATTGGACGGCCCTACCGACGTATTTTAATTTCGAGACGTATTTTATCATTGTGCAAAAATTTTGCACATCAAACCCGTCAAAATATACCGAGTACCGTCATTTTGACGTTCGCTTAAAAATAGAAACCGTAATATTTTATCAGATTCAAAAATATAAATTTTCAAAATTATTTATTATATATTATAATTCACATTCTATGGGAATTTCTAAATTTAGGCGAATTTCTAAATTTATTTTGGAGATTTTAAATTTCGTGTGATCTCGATAACTTAGCAATAATATTAATTATCTTCAATGTACACCTAACACACCGCACACCGTCACAAGACACGCCGAACAACTTTCCAATTTATTCCATGATTTTTGTATTTACTAATTTCCAAAGAAATCTACCGTATTGCTTTATCGTTTTGTCATCTTGTTCCATAAATTTGCCGAAAAATTTGTCATTTAATTCCATACTTTTCTCTACTTACTAACTGTTAAAAGTAGTAACTATTAACATTGATCTATATATCACAGATTCACATACATTTTTTAATTTACCCTACAGACTGCACTATTAAGAATTTGTTGAAGACTACACTGTTGAAGAATTTGTGGTTGAAGTGTGCATTCTTTCTCGATCGGAAGTGTTACTGGCAACTGCTATCAGCCTAATCTCCTAAGTGTTACTGCGAATTGTAATCAGCTTAATCTAACCAGCGTGGGAGCATCTAAACTAAGGTAAGGTTCGTAGCCTGATCTTTGATGCATTTTCAAATCCAAAAGCGTTTTTTCCTGGCAAAATGAATACACCATCGAGGACCCTGGACGAGAGTGTTTCCAAGCCCCTTGTTAGTATTATGGATTTGATTTTCCTGCATCCTCGCTGCAAGAAAAATAAAATAAAAATATATGTAAAAATCCGATATATTAGATTTATTTTACTTTTGCTGTTTAAAAAAATATAAATTACATTCATATAAATATTAGATTCGAAATAAATTAAAGAAAATTCTGATAAACGGATATATTTATTTAATTTGGTGATGCAGTCATCCACAATACTTAATTGTTTAGTCTTTCATGCCTTTTCTCTGTTTTATAAAAATATTGATATCATAATATATTCTATCATCCGCAGACATGAACAGCACTTCCCGCATTACACTGTCAATCTCATAATGGAATTCCAAGGTTTAACTGCTCCTTTTTCTGCTTTGGCAAATAGTTTGGTCCTTTTCCGTTGCATGTTTTGAAAAAAAAAAAGAAATAAGAATAAATACAGTGGTCAGCTCTAATGTCGAAGGCAAGAATCATTTGTCAATTTCTGTTGGATGGTGAATATTTTTATAAGTACTGCGGGAGGCTGATGTTTTTTTTGGTTTAATTTCGAATTATGACAAGAATCATTTGTCAATCTGTTGGAAGGTGAATATTGTTATAGCTTGAGACCACTATCCTAGAGCTTCAAGCCCATTTAAGAGTCACTTGTGCAGCAAACTATAGACAACTACTCAGATAAGAATAATTAGTGGAATTCATCTTTTGAATGACACAGTTTTTTTGGGAGGGTCAAGCTTAGATCTGTAGTAGCCACTTGGATAGTCATCTCTTCAAGTTCATATTGTTAACTTGTGACTAGTGAGGTAGCTCGAACTAGTCTGTGGAATAGTAGTTTCAGTGGCTCATAATTGTAGCACTAACATCTCATATACGTGGCATAAAAATCTCATAATTTTGAAATAAAGAAGGTTTATGTTTGTTTTGTGTGTAAGGTCTATGATAGACCATAATTTTAACATTTGAACAAATATCTTGTAGAATTTGGAGCTACTAAGAACCTACCAAACTCAGAGGAAGACAATCCTTGGAGTAGTTTTTTAAGAACCTACCAAACCTAGAGTGAAGACAATCCTTGCTGGGGCCTTTGAAGACGGTTGAGATATATACATCGTGAAGAGTAGCTTATTGAGGACATTAATTTTGGATAAAGACAAGTAGTCAAGTCTACATTGGATAAATAAGACTTTGTGGAGTGGCCTCATATAATAGTATTTTTATTGACCTTATTAAATTGATAATGGTATTGTTATCGAGCATTTCACAGATTTCATGGTGCAAATTTTTTTGGTTGCAGAATTTTTATTTTTATTTTTTATTTTATGTTTTTGATGTTTTTCACCTAAAGTTTATACTAATTTTTTTTATTTTTTATATATTTAAAAAAAAATTATGGTGTGGTTTTTGTTTTTTAAATGCATATAGAAATTCTAAATATACTTCCTTCCAATAAAGGAAAGTTTCTAGAATGAAATTGGCATTTCGCAAAAAATAAGTAAAAGTAATTTTTTTTTACTTTACATTTTTCTTATAGTAATCATCAAGATGGTTTTGTTATTTATTCAAATCAAGTTTAGTGTTGAGTACTTTAATTGTATAAAATTCTAATGTGAATAAGCCATTTTAGATTGAACTTGCACAACAAAAACATGTAATGGTTATTAACATTTTTTTCTTTACATTTTTTTTTTTTATGAATCTTGAAAAAATATGATAGTTGTAATCTGGAAAAGTGCAAGTTATCCAAAGCCTTGGTGAAAAAAAGCTACCATAAATTTCAATCTGGAAGCATATACATATTCAAAATTAAGTAAATTGATAAACTAATTACAATATTAAGTTATTTAAATAGATATAGTAAAATATTTTAAATTTATTTTATAATTTTATTTTATTAAAAAGATTTATCTTAATACTTCATAAAATATCATATCTTTGAATCTATTTTATTATTTTATTTTATTAAAAAACTAACGGTTAACTACAATACTTTGTGCTAACTCTCTATTACTTCAAAAATATTAATGAAGTAAATAAAAAAACATTATTATATTATGTTATAGTTCTTCTCTAATTTCAAACTTTACATTATCATTGAGACAATGAAAATATACTCTAAAAATACAAAATTACTAATATATTTAAAGAAATTTAATAAAATATCTATATTAATTTTATTTATTAACTCGTAAAATTACATTAATAAAATTTAGAACTATTATCCGTGATCTGTTTGCAACACGAGATTGAGATTCAAGTCTGTATGTTATTCAAGAGTCTCTAGACTGAGCCTGTTTGTGTGCCAGGTAACCTTCGGATTACTCTTGCTATGCAAGGATAAATCTGATAAATGCCACAGCAGTCTATCTCAGTGGAGATTTAATGAATCCTTTGTATAATTCCGCTGCATAAAAGTTTAATAAAATATCAAGTGTTGTTTTATCCTGTAAATGGTAGATGCAAAAGTGTCATTCCATTTCATTGCCCACTTTTAAACACTTTGAAATGAATGTAAGATCATTTTTTCACCCTCAAATCTCATTTTCAGGTGTTGAGTTGAATTATTAAATATGAAGGTATGTTTTTACTTGATTATAGGCTTGCATGTGAAGCTTGTTGAATTTAGCTGTTATGAGTTGTTATATATAATAGTTAAAATTTATTTAACAATTTTTTAAACTCCATTAGTATGATCTATTGTAATTGTTAATACTTTCTCTTTTAACATTTAACATTTTTTAACACAGTTTTTTATAATTGGTTTAACAATACTTATGTTTGTTAGATAATAAATAAATATGTATTATTAAAAAATATTAACTTTACTTTTCACGTGATATTTTTTTTATACAAAAAGTTATTATAAACCTACAAATGTCTCAAAAGAGAAAGATACAAGCTACAATTGGGGAAATGTATGGATGGAAAAAAGGACAAACTTCTAGAAGCTCAAAATAATATAGAAACACCTCAAGAAACCCATAATGCTCATGTAGAACAACAATTACATGAAATTTTTTGAAGTTCTTCTGATGATGATCTAGATGAAGAAACAAATGAAGTTGATGAAGAAGTTGCTAATAATTCAAAAATGAAAGTGCAAACAAAAAGACACTTTCGTATGGAATGGTTAGATAAGTTTCTTTGGTTGAATTATGTGAGGTGTGATGATAAAATAGCTATGAAGTGTAATTATTGTGAGAAGTATAGGATGAATGTACCATGGGGTTTAGGGAATGGTTGCACCACTTTACAACACGATGCTCTTGTTACTCATGAAAAATCATTGGTACATAAAGATGCTAAGGCAAGATGGATAAATGCACTAGAGGGAAAGATGAAACCAATTCCAGATCAATTTAGACAGGTTGAAGATGCCAATAAGGAAAGGGTGATTTCTACAATGAAAGTAGCATATTTCATATGTCAAGAAGATTTATCTCTTTTAAAGTATGAGAAACTTTGCAAATTTCTAATGGATGCAAAAACTCCATATATGCCAAAGTCTCAAGAATACTCTTCCTACACAAATCGTAAGTCTGCAAATGATTTTATATATTGCATATCAAAACATCTTGAACAGATTCAAATAGAAAATATGTTGGAAAGTCCTTTCTTCTCATTAATGGTTGATGAAAGCACTGATCGAACCTTGGAGCAACACCTTGTTGTTTATGCAACATATTTAGATTCAAAGGGCCTTGGGCCACCTATATCACAGTTTATGAAGCTCAATGACATAGTGGATGGAAAAGGGAAAACAATATATGATAGTGTCAATCAATTAATAGATGTCAGAGGTGTTGAATATAAAAATTTGATAGCAGTTTCTACAGATGGGGCTTCAGCAATGATTGGACATGAAAACGGCCTTGTTTCATTTTTGAAAAAGAACAGTCCAAACCTTATTACAGTTCATTGTGTGGCTCATCGTGAGTCTTTAGCAGCAGCAGATGCTTCTAAGAAAATACCTGAGTTATTATATGTTGAAAAAATTGCAAACAAAGTGTATTCATGGGTTCAAAACTCCCCAAAGAGAAATAATGAACTTAATGATTTGCTTAGAGTCATGCAGATTGATGTTCTTGATGTTCTACAGATACATTCAGTGAGATGGTTATCCAGGGGGGAAGTTATTATAAGACTCGTGAAGCTTATGCCTGCAATTCTAACTTTGTGGAAAAATGAAAAAAAAACTTCATCATGGTATGATAAGGCACGGATATATTCTATCCAATATTGTTTACATATGCTTGTTGATGTGCTAGGGGAATTGAATAAGTTGAATATGACTTTTCAAGAAGAAACTGTAGACATTACAACTATTGGTTTGGCTCTTGAAGTAACTATAAGCACATTATCTAGATGGTTTCTGAGAAAAGAAACATTTGCAGAAGGGACAATTTATCTTTCAAAATTTTTAAGTGATTCTCAAAATGGATACATTGATATTAAAGATGAAGAGACAATTGTAGAGAGACATGAATTACGATACATCTCTATCTCAGCCATGGATATTGAATCCAGTGAAGCAAGGAAACAATATATGAAGCCTTGTATTGAAGGTACAGAAGAGAGTTGTCAGCAACTCACACAAGGTTATATAGAGACTCTCATAGACTCTTTAAATGAAATATTTCCAGACCTTCATCTTTTTAATGCAGCAAAATTGTTCAGCCCTTGTTATTATCCATAAGAGCGTCGCAATCGTGAGAAAAATTCAGAGCGTTGGATTTTAAATCTTTTTCAACATTTGCAACATACTATATCAAGAGATGCTGGATTTGTAGCTTTATTTGATGTTGAATCTTGTAAAAGAGAGTTGCACCCTTTTGTTGATTCATTGAATCTAGCTTGTGAGGGTTTTTCTATGAAAGAGGCATGGAAAGTCTTTCGTAACACAAAACAATGGCACAAAACTTATCCTAATATGATGAAATTATGGCAAGTTGTGCTCACCATTCCTGCAAGTACAGTAGATTGTGAAAGAGGATTTTCTAAGCAAAACGTCATCAAGGACATTAGAAAATCAAGGCTAGGGTTGGATACACTAGATGCTTTAATGAGAATATCTTTGAATGGAGCAGAACCATCTAATGTTGATTGGCATGCAGTATATAAGGTATGGAAAGATACAAAGTCAAGAAGGATTCTTGAGCTTTGAAATTTGTTATAGGGTATGTTTAATAGAGAATCTATGTATTAAGATATTCCTATTGATTTTTTTTTTGTAATTTCTCCCGAAAGTTTGACTTTAAATTAACAATAATTACCATCTATTATTGCAATTTTTTTTGTATTTTATCTAAGAATTTTGAGTTTTGGTTATAATTTTTGCAAGGATTTCATTGTTTAAATGTCCTACTATAAACTATAAATTCATACCATTAATCTGATAGACTACTCACACTCCTCACACTCTGAGGCTTGGATGGCCAAGGCTGCTAGATGTTGCACATTGCTTATTAGAATCACTACAAATGTATTGATAAGTCAGTACTATATGTGTAAACTATATGATTTTAAAATAAAATTTTATGAACAATTTATGAAGAAAATAGAGTTATGGTTGGATTATTGCATTAAAAAAAAATGCTGGAAGATATAATGCAACTCATTTAGTTTATTAGCATTTGCACTATATGATTCTATCTTCAATCTTTATGAACAAAATATAGAGCTATGGCTTGTTTATTGCATAAAAGAGCTGAAGGCTGGAAGGATGGAATATCCAATGCTACTAGTTTAGTTTATGAAAGGTGGATAATTGAGATAAAACGTAAAATGAAGGGCACGTAAAATTTAAAAACGTCATAAAATTTTCATTTGACAGGAAAGGGGATTTGAAATTCCAGGCCTGGTAGTCATATTAGAAACCTGGACATAACTTTATATTTGTTTTTGTTGGTGTAAATAATCAAATTCCATTTTGACGGCATAGACAATCACTTATGACATACAACGAGAGGAGACCTATGATAGGGCCTTATGCAAGGCGTGCTAAATTATATGTTTGTCATAATAATTCATCTCAGATTGACCGATTGATTGCAATGGCGTCTGCAGAAGAGTATACGGATCGCGATGTCGTATTTTGAAAGCTAAAGGCAAAGTATGAAAACAATATTTATTTTGATTGCAATACTAAGAGTCCCAGTTGGAATCTATGACATGGAGTATTCATTTGTCTTTATTGTTGAGCAATGCATCAGAGTCTTGGCGTTCATGTCAGTCTAGTAAGATGAAAATACGCAATCTGACATACCTGATGTAGTTGATTCAGAAGTGAAGGACCCGAGCCCTAGTGCGAAAACACAGGTGGCCTCAATGCCTGCAGCGATTTCGATGGCCCACCGATGAAGGGAAGATGATGATTTGCAGTGTTTCGTGGTTGGAGGAGCACACCTAAACTGGGCACACCAAATTTGATTCCACAAATCGACATTCTCGTGATAAAATTATGGAATGGTGCCACCAAATCCGGGTGAGATCTGCTACCGGGATTTTTGATTTGTTCAAACCAAAAATCATGGCCAACATTTTTTACAAGTACTCTAGCTTTATAAATCAAGATGTCAGATACGGGTTTTAAGCTGTTGTGAGTTCCATCAGCACAACCGAAACCAGATGATGCATGGAACCTATGGGTACACTGCACAATTTTTTGGTCACCACCACAACTGTTGGGATCCCTAAGGTTGAATATGACAAGGAATTTATTTCAACTAACACGGACAAGCAGCTGGTCGAGCACGATCCCAGTTGCCACAACTCGCCGGCGAACATAAACAGAAGTAGCAGTGGGAGCAGCAGCAACTGCGACAACTGTGCGGCGGGGTCGGGTGACCGCGGATTGTCGAGCAAGCCACAGAAGGCCAATAATGATACTGGGTGGGAGGCCATGTGGAAGCAGCTGATATTGAAACTGATGCTATTACTACTACTGGCTAGAAGCCGGCCACTGCTACGTGGTATGGAGATGTATATGGTGTGGTCAGATCTTCAAGATAAGTCCTGTGATATTCCAATGCGGAAAAGGCTTAGAGCGGAAGGGCCTCTCGGCCTCTCGAATTTCACGATAATCCACAAGCTGCGCAGCGAGGATAAGGGCAGTGAAAGAAAAGTTTACAGATACTACGAAGACAACAGGATGTTTGAGGAACAAACATTGACAAGGTTGATATGTACGCATCGTTTCGCCGTGGGATATAATCTGAGCAGAATTTCTCTCTCTTGGTGATGCATCGGCATATTACCTCTCCGAGTAGAAGTTGTTTCTGCATAAAGTATTGTTGGTGCAACGATTACTCCAATTAGCTGGACAAAGATGCAGTGCCCTTTGAAAAATCAAATAGAGCCGTGAAAGGTAGCCAAAGTTGTCTGAGATGTAGCAAGAAGATTTTGTATCGTAACACAAAGTTTCACATTTATTTGATTGATCAAATTCATACAATGATGATGTCTGTAAATGTGGTCAATTTTGGTCTGATAGAAATGACTATTGAAGTGTTTTTGCACATTTGTCTAAAAGCTACAGTTGATTTATACGTTTCCTTGTATTGCACAAAATTTGAATACCAGGAAAACAACATCTCACAACTTCACAAACAACGCATAATGCCGAAGCCTCGTAATGATGCTACAGGGCCTTTGAGAATGTGTTGGATATGTTGCCCATTACGAATAAGTCGATGCGCGAAAACTCTCCACCATGTCGAGTACTGTGTTATTGGCCACTTCCAAAGTTGTTATCCTTCAAGCGGCCTTGACATGGCTCTTCTTAGATGTTATAATGTTTGGGCCCCATTCAACGAGAAGTGACAGGTGCTAAACATTCCAAATGATAGCCTTTTTCTTGTTCCAGTTATCAATTTTTGAAGTTTTGAAGTGGGTTTTATTTAAACCCATAGTCTTTTTGATGCACATGTTTTAGTGGGTTTTTCTTAATATTGGGAATTGGTTGTTTTTACCACTACTAGGTGCACTTTTGAAAAGGAGGCATTCTTCTTGAATTTATTTTATGCCCATTTGACCTATGCCTAGAAATTGAAGGGGGACATTTTTGTAATGGGGGATTTGTTTCCTTATCACCATTTATGCTTTTGAATGATGTGGGACATACACATGTTAAAAGGGGTTTTAAACACTATTTATTTTTGTTTCCTTTGTGCACATGTTTGGCACATTAAATTGCTTTGCAATTGCCATGAAAAAGGGCCATAGTTGCCATCATATTTTGGCATCGAGAATTTGGCATGTAAATTATTGAATTCCATGTAATAGGCCATAGTTTCCACCATGAAAGTCATGATGTAAAGCTAATTATCAAGCATTGTAAAACTCTTGTGTTAGCCACACTTATCTGAGGAGAGTGAGAAGCGTATTTTTGCGCGCTAATTCATGTTGGCTTCTTTGTAATCAGGTTGAATGAGGTGATTGCCTAAGACATTTTGGCATGTAAAGTTGAGCAATGGACTCTTGGCAAGTGTTACAAAAGATGTAAATTGGTATGATGAGCTACAGGTTGCAACTTTCGGCAGATGTGGGCTTTTGCATTTTGATTCTAACGGACCACGGTGAAGGAATCTTGAAGGATGTGCCTTTTAAGGAATTTCCACTACAACAGTTTCAGGTGTTGGAATTATGTTCTGATTCCGAAGTACGTCACGTGAAGGAGTCATGATGGAGTGTTCCTTTCAGAGATATTTGCAGATTTGAGTTGATTGAAGCTGATACTTTTGGAGACCAAAAGTTTCTTTGTAGTGAGGTGTGATTTGAAAGGACCTTTGCACATGAAAAGAGCTTTGTGCCATGTTGATCTGAAGTTGGTGACAAGTATTTAAGTGGGTGAAATTATGCTTATGCAATTAATTATGCATTTTTATTAAAACACATGCATTATTGATATAAATTAATAATTTTGAGAGAAATTTGTCTCACAATATTTATTAATTTAATTAGGGAAATTGGTTTTTATGTGAGAAAACCACCTCACACCAATTCTCTATTTTTCTCAATTGTAGGTTGAGAGAATCAAGGGCATGGTTGGAAAGTCTTTAGGTGGTTTTGAGACTTTTCCCAATTATGAGCCTAATATAGTTGAAGGTCCTACTTTTATGGACTTTGTGTTTCCTTCCTTGTAGTTAGGCCCTACAATTTTCGGTCTTGTAATTAATGCTCTTTTTTGGAGAGTGGGTGAGGGAAAACTATATATATTCCTTATATAAGCCATGAGAAAGGGGGAGAGAATAAAGGAGAGACTACTTATACATTGATAGCCATAGTGTTTGGTTGATGCTCGGCCATAGAGCGTGAATGTAAGAAATATTACTTTGATGAAGGAATGTAGAGGATCTCCATTCCAATTGAGGCAAATTCGGAGATGTAGCCCCAGAGAGGAGGGGTCAACACCATTACCAATTGGTTGTCTCTCTATTACTTGTTTTGTGCTTCTTGATATGTTATTTTCATTTATTTATGTTTATGTGTTTATGCACTCTAACTAATGGACTAACATGCTCATTTAAGCCTGTATAATCCATATTCAATTAAAAGATCTTAATACCGTACACGATGGTTAGAGTAGTACTCGACCCGTGATGGGATCATTGGATATTCTTGAAATGAATTAGAACATGAAGTGGGGTGAGAAGGTTGATGAAGGTGCTGTTAAAAATGGTGATTCTATTGAAAGAATCATAACGGGGATCAATACTTAAAGTATGTTTATGGCTAACAATAGAGGAGCATTTGATAATAAGGAAACCCCTTATGATTCAGAGAAATATCAAGTCAAATTTGATGAGAATTGTGTATCTCATGAAGAGTGGTTCAATCCAATGCATGAAAAGCATCTTATTGATGATTTTTTGTTTGGTGAGAAGAAATGTCTACCTCCATACATAAATTAGATGCAGGAAAACATGTTTGCAACAACGGAGTTGATTTAAGAGGTTGAAGACTTGAAACAACCAACTATGACAACAGGTAAAGATGAAGGAAGGAAATCTCTCTTGAAAGAGAGGGATGACAAGAATCAGTATGATTCTTTTTATTATCTTTTATGTAACTCTAACATTTCTTTTAAGTGTGTAGATATTGAAAATCGGGAAGAAGCGATAAAACTTGAAGAAATTTCAAAATAAAAGTATAAGTCCCAAGAACCTACAACAATGTTGAATGCAAAAAATTATAGTACGCAATAAATATCAAGAAAGAGGATATTGAAAGTAAGTGTTCCACTATCTTATGGCAGCAAAGGTGAAGATGAAACTGCACCAGCCAATGAACAGGCATGGACCCTTTATCAAGAAGGAAAGAATGAAATTTATTGTTTTAAGCATAGCTAAGACTTAAACCATTAGGAAACTTAACATTTAGGTGGTGATTAAGGGGAGGTGTTAGAGTATTAATCAATTCCACTGTTCATGCGACGAAGATGCACTGTTAGTCGGCAGGAATAGTTGATAGTCGGAAAAATATGTAACAAAATAAATATCAGTCGATGGAATTCATTATTGAAATCTCGCACATCCATGTATAAGTTTATGTGTTTGTAATGTAATCGATAATCTCTTGTTTGGAGTCTTCAATTTTCTGTCAGTTTTTGCAAGTGCATTCATCGTAGTTAGGGATTGTTGAAGTTGGGAGTGCATAGGAAAAAAAATCATTTGGCAATGAGAAATTAGAGAAACTAAGTATTAGCGCATTTGATGACCAAGAGCGTCCACTAGATGGTTTTTTCATGGTCGGGAAGGTACACTTTTTTTTTATAGTGGAAAAAAAATAGCATCGACCCACAAGTTAGGACCAGATCCAACCGGTCTAGTTGACTTGCGAAGAATTTGAGCGTGCAAAAGAATATCAAGGGAATCAGCCTCAACCTCAAGTCAAGTCGATCTCTCGACCTACTTAATTAGGACCCACAATGTTGGAATTTATGAAGAGCCCAAAATTTGTTAAGTTGTGCAATGATATGTAAAGGAGACAAGGAGGACCGATTCAAGTTGGTAATCACAGCTAAATTTAAATGAGAATAGAAGTTCCACCACTTAGAAATGGGTCAAAGACAAGGAGCAAGTTTTAATTAAGAATCCCTCCAATGATCACATAGGAGTTTCTTAGATTTTGTAGCAAATAGGTGTTTCGTCATGGTGAAGGAGGAGATAGGCATGAATGCATGAACATTGAGGTGTTCTTCAGGGAAAAGTTTAAGGATGGAAGTTTATCTTAAATTTTAGCAACCTTAGCGTATCTTATTAGTCCCTAATATCCAAATTTTAAAATGTTTGCTGATAATTTTGTAAAAATGTTTAGATTTATAATTATTTTATATTATACATTATATAATATTGGTAATTTTTAAGGTGAACTAATTTTATACTATAAAATTTGGGCAAATTTTTTTTAGAAAAAATGGAAATTGGCGAATCTTTTTTTTGGAAAAAACATGGAATATTAGCCCACCTACGAATATTAGACCCTAAAATTTTCCCTCATATTCTTGCGAGGGTTCTTGAAAAATATAGAAGATCAAGGAGAGAAGAGAATCCTAGGTATATTCAGTAGGCTAATGAAGGGACCTACCACCAGAGTCTAGTTGGTTGTATTACCTCAATCGTTGGTGGCTTCCGAGTAATTATTATTTGGAGCCTGTGGGTCCCTTATTGCACTGGTATAGTTACAATTGGGTGGGGTTCTATCAGAGGGGATCTTGTTTGGAGCCAATGTTTACTTTTCCCTCCCAGCATGATCGATGGGGTTTGTGGCTTGGTCGATACAACTTGAGTTTGTTAGGTAGTCACTCTAGGTTCCTTGTCTTTTGTATTGTAGTGACTTGATTTGTGGCACGAACATGATAGGGCAAGATGGGGTAGGGGAACGAGGGAATTCTATCCCAGCTCACATTGAGGCTCTTGGCCATGACGACATAATTTACTCCAATACTGTCTCAGCCTTCATCGTTCTAACCCTAATCAAGGCATCATTTACAATGAAATATATCAACTCAAAATGAGTATGAAGAAGCTTAGAAGAAACTGACATGATTAAAGAAATTTGATCATTTGTTTTATGAATGAACTCCAGAGAAACCAATGGTATATGCATGACATACTTGCAAATCTGTAGAGAGGGTAGTGGTGCCTTTAGTAAAAGATAGACCTCATGGAAGACAAAATGGCTTACATGTAGAAACACATTCATTGTGAGTTCTAGCCTCCATCGTTTCTTGGTTCACGGTCGGACAACTTCACCCGAGTGACACCTTCAAATGTCTAACCGAGCCTGAGTCACACCTTCAAATGTCTAATGAGTCTGAGTTTGATTCTAATTTTGCTAGTCTTCTAGGATTTTGTGCCCCATAGATTTTGGTATTTCCGACATGTGTGGCAGTGTTTTGTACTTTTGGGAAACTACCTATTTGTAGGAGTGAGCAAAGTAGCATCCTATAGCTTTTGGTATTTCCGACATGCGTGGAAACATGTTGTACTTTTGGGAAACTAGCTAATGTTAGGAGTGAGGATAGTAAGATTTTGTTAAAATGCTATCCTCATATGATCTTCTATGTGAATGAAAAAAAATGGTTTACAAATAATAATAATAATAATAATAATAATAATAATAATGGACAATGCCCTTCATAAAGAAAATATTTTAAAGTTCATATTAAGTAAAATATTTCAATTTAATTTATGTAACATTATAAATGATTTTGACAAGACTCACTAATTTAGAGTTGTTTGTTTTTTCAATTTTTTTTAAAAGTCAACATAGTCTAAAAATTTATCGAAGATTGTTGAAATGTGATTTCCAAAGAGGCTTTCAAGAGATTAGATTCATTTATACATTAAAAAATGTGATTAAAACAATAAAAAAATTACACAATGTGTGTGTTTTAACCATGAAAAATAATAAACATTGAAGTACAATTTTTTTTTCAAATTTTACCGTCATAAAAATAGATCTTTATAACGATTACTAAAGATCGATCTTCATAACCATTACATTACATTTATATAAAATATAACTACAAATTTGCGATATATGTGTCTTATACTATTCTAAAATATTTATTGAATTGAGATAAGCTACATGGTATTTTTTTAAATGAGAATATTTGTACCAAATTTTAAAAGTAATATAACTTTCCGTCGTTTTCGTGGTAAATATGATTTTGATCATGAGCTTTGCGTTGATGACTAATGGTCAATTATAAGTACAGCAAAATTTGAAATAATTAGTTGCTTACATGCATACAATCATGTTTCTGAAGGGCATAGGAATCCTTACGTCAAAGCATTGAACAGTTAGATTTGGATGCATTATTGATAAACAGAATAAAAAGGCTTCTTGAAAATGTTTAGAAATGCTAATATAATCTCAGAATTTTGCTGATCTGTAAAGTTTTGGAGAAAATACTTGTACTGATCGAACAAAGTTTCACTCACGAAACCTGACATTTCAATTATTTTTCAATCAGGAAACCTGTCATTTCAATTATTTTTCAAGATGGGTTAAAACTGCTTGTGACATAATTTCAAAATATTCAGAAATTACTTGTACAAAGATTTATTCCGGAAAGATCCTGTCACTTCAATAAGCATGGACGCCATTAATACGATTTCTGGAAGGTTATGGGTCTGATTTGGAGATCCATTTCTGTCTTCTCAACATCAAATTACTGATTATAGAGGATTCGGGAAAAAATTGATATACGATGAACTTTGCACGTTGTTATTTTCGATAAAGTTGGTTGGTATCACGAGCCTTGTTATGTACCTCGTTTTAGATTTTCCTGGATGTCATTTCAATATAAGAATAAAAATAAACTCCTGCTGTGAAATTGCAAAATACGTTGCATTTGAGCGTTCATATTGATTATGATCTCTTTTATAGCATGTAATTATTTTTTGCTATCAACTTCTCCATGTGGGAAATTTACATTATGATATTCGGCAGTAATAATGATTATCTGTCCGTAGGGTTAATAATACCATTTTAAAAGAAATTGGAAATCAAAATGGAATTTTACAGTATCCTCCATGATATGTAGTATTTAATACTATGGTGGGTTTAGCTATTAACTATTCAAATTAACAAACCGAAATATTGTGCAGCGGGATTTTATCTAGTAAATTTAGAATTCTACTTTAATCTCAAATTGTAAATCCAATCGTTTGTATATCACCCGCGTCAACATTGCATAACTCAAAAAAAGTAACTGATGAAACAAACATTTACCATGCCCTTACCAACTCCAAGTAGATAACCACTTTTACACGGCGTTACATGGTCCATGTGATTAAAAGGTATGTTTGCAGTTAATTGTTCTGAAAAAAGATTTTCTTAGTCCACAATCACTCGACTAAATTTTAAAGTTCCATTCCATATATGACATGGATTCACGTGGGAGCTGATAATACATAATCATTTAGTTTAATTATCAAATATGTTTTCCCCTTTCCATTCCATTAAAATTAAGTTAAAAATATTTGGAATCATAAGCTTTAATTTTATATTAAAATTAAGTTCTATATACATCTAAATATAGAGTAAAAAAAACATTTAAAATTTTTCCACAGAATTATATATAATAATATTATTAACAATATCATATTCGGTACTTCCCAGGCAAGTTTAATTAACCAAGTATTATGTAAAAAATATGTCCAAGGTTCAAATCCATTGAACCATGTGTGAGACAGCGGGCCCTAATGTGAAAACAAATATATATCTATATTCTAGTGACAATCATACTAACAATTCTTTATTTATAACTTCAATACATCATTTATAAACATTTAATATAAAATTTTCATCCTACATTTTCCTTTAATTTTTCAACCTTCTTCGTCAGATTCTATCTCTCATCCGTGTAAGAGAAAATGGAGATATTGAGAGAAAACGTGTTCATTGTTCATTACTACGGTGAAGTAAACACCAAACGGAACGGTTGTGACGTTTAACGTGTCAATCTACTTAAACATTAACTGCCTTGATCTAATCACAGCCTCTCCTGCGAAAGTCCGCTCCCTTTATATCGACGTCACAACCTAATTCATGAAAATATTGCTTTATTTCTTCATTTCAACGTCCCGTATGCTCAATTTTAAAATTAACAAAGTAAAACGAAGAACAGATGTTTAGTTAACACTGTGTCTGAATTTCCATTAATAATTCATCAAAATTATAAAAAATCATAGCCGTTGGAAATAAGCGATTAGGGCTAGGATTTATTTAATTTTTAACTCCTTTTTAGCAAAATACCCATGATTAGTGAATCACAATTAAAGCATGTAGAACCATTACAGCAACAATGTAAAAGCACTATGGAGAATCAACAAGAAATCATGTACATAAAAGGACACAAATGTTTAGGGTGGAAAACCCTCTGTGGGGCAGAAACCCACCCATTGTTGCTGCTCTTCAAATCTTCTATTATGTTGAACAAATTTATACATAGAAGAGCTAACATTGGTTCGCTGGAAGACGCAACTACTTAGACAGTTATGCTAAAAACACCATATAGAGAGACTCTTCTCTTACGACTTTACGAACACTTGTTTGTTGGAAGCCTCTATGACCAACTAGCCTCACCCAATATCACTGGACTCTGCAGAAATATGGTTCTCATTTTGATTTGCTAGCTAGAAGACCCCCACCTTCTCTATACATTGTCTACTATGAACCTCAAAGCCCTCAACACCTCCATGTGAACCACGTTTCATGCCTTTTTCAGATAGAGCTCTCAAATCTACTCAACATGAACAACCCAACAACCTCACCAATAAAAAAAATATAAAATATAATAAAAAAGTATAACTCAACACTACTACAGATATACAATATGCTAGGTAGAACATTATAGCACACTCTCACACTCACACACCATTAATCCTCTCACACCATCAAATCCATAACTCAATATTCTCAGAAAAGTATATGTCATTAATTTCTACAAAACTCCATGCTAATACCATGAGAAACTACAATGATTATCCCAATACCACAGGCACATGTACCATGGTAATCTCCAAGTCAATATCACAAGTAAATACCATGCTTATGCCAATACCACGAACCCCTATAGCATAGTAATATCCAAACCAACACCATAGGTAGATACCATGGTAACACCAATGTTTGTAATGTCAATACCAAGTGTCGAAGAGGACCACACAAAACCATATAGAAATCAACCTCGAACCAATACCAAGTGCCAAATACAAGTACTCAAGACTACTCCCATATTCACTCTCTGAAGACAAGAAAAGATTGGTTGCAGCCGCACATGAAATTGCATCTGTGTAGTTAAGAGCCTTCAACCACACACATAAGACTGGGTCTGTGCGGTTGTGACAGTGTACAGAGAAAATAAAAATCTTAGCACAAAATCTCTGCCAACTTGCTCCGCAAGTCCTCCAGTATCTTCCCAACTCACAAAGCACTAACCAATAACAAGCCAAACATGAAAAGCACAAGCAAGTAATAAGCCAAGCATATTTCAAAGCAACATATCATAACAACACAAATATCTTCCATACATGCCCAAGTTGACATCAATGCCAACCATAAATCAATGTAACACAACAATAACATCATCAATACAACTTTTACACAACATCAATGACAACAACCTCCCCCTTTGTCATTGATGGAAACTGCAACTGAACCATCCATCTGACACTGACCTCTAAAATTGATCTCCTTATCTACTCCCCCTTTGACATCAATGGGAAAGGGCTCACCTCAACAACAATGGAACTGGCAAAAACACCTCGTGGACATTAGCTCAGTCTCAACAAGAAGCGACAACCATAAATCACTAGCTCCTAATAGGAACTTAAAACACTCACAATATCTCCTGAAACAACAATAGCAAGGATAATAAACAACATTTATCCAACTAAGATATAAGCAACACATCATAATCAATAACAACAAAAATAACCAACAACAATAGAAACACTCTCCCCATCAACATCACCAACAGCATAGCATAACCATCAACAACATAAGTTTAATATGAGCAACAACACATCAAAAGCACGAACAATAACAACATCACTCTGAGCAATTCATAATAGTTGTAAACATGATCATTCTCAAGCAACAATACAATAACCACCTAGTCAGCAAGCACATGCAAGACATGCTCCTCCTGAGCATCATAACATCAAGAAGAAACAACATATGATAATCATCAATCTCAATATATCGTGACCAAAAGAAACAATATATCATGAGCAACAACAACATAATCCAAGACCATCAACATTATCCTCTTACGAAAATCAACACCATAACAGATCGTCCAACATATAAAATATATACTCCCCCTAAGCATCATCTTCATCATTAAGGTAAAATTATCTCTGAGGGCTCCACTTCATAGACCATAAGTTTGATTCTTGACCAAGGACATGAACAATGGAGTATGAGGATGTGCAGTACACATAATTGATACATGACTCTACATGTCACCAAACATTGGCATTATGGACTCAATGACTTAAATACTTGATTACAAAGCTTCATGACATCAATTGAATTTACATTATGACCTCATATGTAATGACCAAAAAATTTGAACATGTATTACAATGCCTCACAAGTGTGATACATGGTTGTTATGGACACAACACATGCAACATATTACACATACATTAATACATACACTTCTATATAAGCTTTCAACCCTCAAATATTAACTCCTACAACAATATTATTGGAAATTACAAAACGTAAATGTAGTGGCCAAACCACAACATTACCCCTGCATTATATATTTACTTTAGTTCCATACACCAAGGATATCCAGCCATCCACAATACAACACAAGATGACGTGCATGAGAAATACACGATCTAATAAAGTATCCCTACAAACACAACAATTATCACTTGTGATGTTGGTCTTTTGCTCCTGCAAACAAATTGTTATGAGAATATCATGAGAACAATTTATTTTAAAAAACCCCAATATATGCTACTCCCATCGATTTCTGCAACCAAAACTATCAAAATGAACAATAGTGGTACTATATTTGAACCAACGTGTAGATGTATCTTTGGCTCAAGTACAAGCGTGGGTGTTATTTGTCCATGCTTACAACAACACTAATTATGGGATAAAAAATCAATCATATACCAAGTGATAGCCATTCATATGTCATTCTCACTATGCGCAAGTTCTATATATCCAAGAATTTTATGTGTCAATGCAGTTGCTTCAAGTTGCTTCACCCCAATGGTTTTTCCAAATGGACTTTTTGAAGTAGTGTTCTTATTTTTTCTCTTTAGACAACAAATAAAAAATCTCAATTCTCAAAGAAAAAATATTTTCCCTTCACACATTTGAAATATGAAAGATGGAAGCTTATATGTGACTCATTCCATTCCCTTGGCTAACAGTGCACAGGTACCTTAAAGACTCTTCATATTTAAAAAACATGTTGTCAAAAATTTGACAGCATGGTAAACAATGTTTAAGGCGATTGAATATATGCATGATCTTGAAATTTTGGACAAAGTTTTAATGTGTCGCACTCCAAATACAAAATGGAAAAGTACGCCAAAACCCTATGTTTTTATCTGCTATTGATCCCAAAAAGTTATAATGGAACTCTAAATATTCATGAACGTATTAATGGGTTACTTTATCCAAGTTCTTGGAGATTTTTGAGCTACTCCATCCTCGATATCCTCCCCATATTCTCCCTCCTAATATCCAACCTCTCAAGGGAATTCAAAAATTCCAAATATGGAAGCGCTCGTAACATACAATATCCATTAACATCAAGTATGAGGATCTTTATGAGCTGCAAGAAATTTCAAACTACAGGGACCATAAAACTTCTCATGAACTTGTTTGTAACATGGAATTTCAATTACATCACTGAGATCTTGCGAGCGAATTGGAGGAATGAGAGGAATCATTATAATTTTGTGGTACTCGGCTAACACAAATGATGATTGTTGAAGAATATCATCAATCTCATTGGTCTCCTTATGAAAAAGCAAATGTGGCTCTAATCGACGAGTTATATTTCTCACATAATTTCATAGGAACATCATAACTCACTTTCCATGATCTCTTCAAGTCATCCCAACGCTTCCAAATGTTTTTGCATACCCTTTCGAAACCAAAAAAAAAAAATCAAATGACTTTTGGGTCCTCTCTTGACTGAACTTGGTGTGGCGAAAAGGTTTGATAATGTTGCTAATCACAGGTTCTTAATAGGAAAGAAAACCTTTTAAATATTTTCTTACCCTCATGTGCCAAATCCTTATATCTTCGTCAAAGAAATTGGAAATTATATTACTTGATTAAAATTTAAGTAGAAAACATAATTAGTGTGGCCCTTCAAATCCACGACCTTGTGCAAAGTTGTGATAGATAGTAAAAAAAAATGTGTTGAGTTGAGAATTGAAACTAATGGTGTATGATCTAACGAGAACAAATATCAAGCCTTCAAAAGCATTTTAAAAGAATGGCACTTGTTTTTAAATCCCATCACTGAAAAAAAAAATCGTTTTTCTTTGCCATCATGAGAGTAAAAATCAATTCACACTCCTTGAAGATTATGACCGAGTTTTCTAAAAATTCCAATATTGATCTCTAAAGTAAATTTTCCTTCAATTTTTTTTGATATAACCACATTTCCCATTGCTAGTAGTTAATTAATCTCATTATGCCCAAATGGACCACGTTAACAAATATTCGATAATTATCCACAAACACATTCATAAGAATGTTAGGATTAATATGAATGTTGTTGTTTACCAAATCAATGCACATATGGTTGACTAAGTCACTTTTCAATTTTCTTATGTTGAAGAGTGAATTATTTAGCTTCAACGAAAACTCCCCGCTATTATGAAATTAACTTTAGAAATAGAAGAAAAGATATATCAACGACTTATAAATCAACCTTTTCGAGGGGAAACCTCCTTTACATTACATAAATGAAAAATTATTCGATGATTCAAATGAAAAAACCTAATTTCTATATATAGGAGTCCATGGGGTCAAAATATAATCCTAGCCGACCTAACAATAATAATTTATGGGCACAACAATAACAATAGTGGGTTATTATGGGGCACGATAATAACAATATGGGGACTATAGGGGTGCAAAAATAAGGAGGATACACTGACAACAATAAGGGACTACACTAGTAATATAGGGTTGTAACATCTCCCTCTCCTTCAAAAAAGGCTTGTTCTCTACACTTGAGTAGTTATAGATGCTTCTGTATAACATTATCTTCCTCACATGTGGAAGCTTCAGTGGGTAAGTTCTTCCACTTGATGAGATACTCTAAAATTTATCGATTTTTTCACTCTGAAGTTCTTGTTTCCATGATTGCTTCAGGTTCCAATACGATTTTTCCTTCCTCATCAAGTTTTGGAAATAATGTTTGAACTAGAAGTTTGTCACTTACAACCTTCTTTAAGCATGAAACATGGAAAACTCGGTGTAGTCAAGAAGATGCAAGAAGCTCCAATTTGTATGCCATAGTACCAATATTTTGCAAAACCTTGTAAGAACCATAGTACTTTGGCGATAATTTATTATCCTTCTTAGCTTGATTGAGGGACGTCTTTTTGTATGGTTGTAGCCATAAAAATACCCATTAGCCTACATCAAAGCTTCTCTCGTTGCGATGTTGATATTCTTGTTGTTTCATTGGATTTTGTGCCTAATTTAGGTTATCCTTTAAGATTTGGAGAACTTATTGTTGACGCTCGATGTGATCTTCCATTGATAGAACCTTAGAATTTTCTCTTAAATATGATGTGATGGATGATGGATGATATCCATAAAGTGCCATAAATGGGGTCATTTTTTCTACAGTTTCGAAGGAAGTGTTATACCACCATTAATCCAGAGGTAAGCAATTGACCCATTGTGTTTGTTTATCAGATACAAAGCAATGAAGATATCCTTCAAAACATTGGTTCACTATCCCAGTTTTCCCATTGGATTGAGGATGATAAGATGAGCTATGAGCTAGTTGAGTACCCAAAAAAGAAAATAATTCCGTCCAAAAATTTCTAGTGAAAATGGGATCTCTATCGTTTACACTAATCTTTGGGTTTCCATGTAGCTTTTGAATTATTTCCATAAATGCAGTAGCAAATGTAATCACTTTAAATGGATGAGATACTACACAAAAGTGTGCATACTTGGTAAGTCTACCAACTACCACCATGATGAAACTCTTTCCTTCAGATGTATAGGTAAACCTCTGATGAAATCCATTGAAACCTCCTCCTAACGTTGACATGGAATGGATAAACGTCGTAGCAGACAAGGGGTCTTAATTGTCTCAATGTTATTTTTTTGGCAAACCCAACATTCAGCCACAAACTTTTGAATATCATATTTAAGGCCAACCCAAAAAATTCTTTCTTCACCCTGTGGTAAGTTTTAAAGATCCTGAGTGTGCTTCTCAGGGAAAGGTGTGAAATTCCAAAAGAATATTCTGTTTTAGTTGAGAATTATTACAAAGATATACTTGATCTTTGTATCATAAGGAGTCATTTTTCCAACTAAATGTATCAGATGTACTGGGATCTTGCTGTAACTTTTGAATGAGTGTCCATACTTCTTCGTCATTCTTCCATTCCTCCCTTTCTTCAGTTATCCAATTTGGTTGGATAAAAGAAATGGAACAAAGCGATGCTTCCACATCTACATCATTTCTTGAGAGTGCATATGCAACAACATTTAGCTTCCCTTTTTTGTAGATTATTTCAAAGTCATAACCCAACATCTTTGTGACCCATTTTTGTTGTTCTTATGAAGATAGTCTTTGTTCGAAAAAGTAGTTAATACTATCATGATCAGCTTTTACCTTGAAGTGTATTACCGTTAGGTAAGGTCTCCATTTATTGAAACAATGTTACCGATGAAATAGGTAACCGCATTGTTACCTATTTTTTTTGGTAGCATAAAAAGCACCCGATTTTGAAAAGTGGTGATGCAGAATCACCTCTTCTTTTTTTTTAGCACATTTTTGACACTCTAATATTTTTATTTATGAAGTATGAATATTTTTTTTTAAAATGTTAGTGATTTTCATGCTAATTTTGAAACGTATTGATGTAGCATCAACCATTTCTTTTTAGAGCGGTGATTTTCATGCTAATTTTGAAACGTATTGATGCAACATCAACCTTTTTTTTTTAGAGTGGTGATTTTCATATTGGTAATAAAACACAAAACTTAGATAAAAAAATATATATATAAAAACAATATAAAAAACCAATAAAAATGTAAAAAAACAAAATTAACTCGTAAAAATAAAAAATTTAAACAAAAATAAATAAATAAAACAAAAAAAAAAACAAAAATATTCGAAAATCATATCAAAAGAAATGACAAAATTTGAAAAAAAAAAAACATAATTTAAAGAAAAAAACAAAAATTAACCAAAAAAAAAAAAAAAAAACATCAAAAACATTTTTTTCTAAGTTATTAAAAAAATCCATAATTAAAAAAAAAATTAAAATAGAAAATTTAAAAATAATTTAAATTTAGATAAAAAAAAATAAAATACAAAAAAGAAAAAATTAAATTTAAAAATTTAAATTAAATTAATAATAATAAGAAGAAAACAAATATACAAATTTTAAGATTAACAAAAAAAAAACAAATTAAAAAAAAAAAAAATTGAAATTGAAAAAGAAAATTAAAATAAAAGAATTATAATAAAAAAAACTATGATTAAGAAACAAATAAAAAATGAAAAAACCCACGTGCAAATAATTAAAAAACAAATATCCATAAATTTGTTGTTTTTTTTTAAATGAAACAATTTATAAATTTTAAAAATGAAAAACCAAATAAACTAAAAGATTTAAAAAAAAATTAAATTAAATTAAAATTTAATAAATTTAATGAATAAATTTTAAATTTTAAAAAATAATTAATCTAAAATATTAAATTTAAAAACAAATTAAAAAAAAAAACAAAAAAAAATTAAAACAAATTAAATTTAAAATAAAAAATTTGAATTAAAAAAAAATAATTTTAAATTTTTTGAATTAAAAAAATAAAAATAAAAATAAAAATCAAATTAGAAAAACAATATATTAAAAATTAAAAAAAAAAAAATAAAAGAATTTTTTGATCGTGGTGGCGCCCCCAGTCGTTCTCCTGCCCAGGTGGCGGCGGAGGCCGGCCACTGGGCGGGCAGGGGGCTGCAGCAGCCCCCCGCCCGCCCAGCGGTCGGCCTCCGCCGTCACCTGGGCGGGAGGCCGATTCCGGGAATCGCCCTCCCGCCGATTCCAGGAATCGCCCTTCCGCGGCGGGAGGTTGATTCCGGGAATCGCTCTGAGGCCGATTCCGGGAATCGCCCTCTCGCCGTGGGAGGCCGATTCCGGGAATCGCCTTGAGGTCGATTCTGGGAATCGCCCTCCCGCGGCGGGAGGCCGATTTCGAGAATCAGCCTCCCGCCTAGCGGCCAACCTCCACCATCACCTGGGCGGGAGGCCGATTGGTGGTGCCACCACAATCAAAAAATTCTCTTTTATTTTTTATTTTTTATTTTTTTAGTTTTTAATACTTTTATTTTTTTAATTGGATTTTTAAATTTTTTTTTTAATTTAATTTTTTAATTTGAAATTTAATTTGTTTTAATTTTTTTTTGTTTATAATTTTATTTTTTCTAAATTTTGTTAATAATTTTTATTAAATTTTGTATTTTTGTATTTAATTGATTTTTTTTTTAAATTTTTTCATATATATATTTTTTATTATTAAATTTTATGTTTAGTTTTTACATTTAATTTTTTAAAATTTAGTAAATTTTGTATTTTTATTTATTTATTTATTTATTTGAATTTAATATTTTTTTTTTAATTTTTTAATTTTTTATTATTATTTTTTTAATTACATAAAATTTTTATATATTTTTTTTATTTCAATTAAAATTGTGTATTTAAAATTTGATTTTTTTTTTAAAAGTTAAACTTAATATTTTCAAATTAATTTGTTTTTTATTTTATTTTTATTTAATATATTTTTTTAAATCTATTTTTTTCAATTTTTCAATTTTAATTGATTTTTAAAGTTTTTTAGCTTTTTATTTTAACAATGTTTTTTTTTTTTCTTTATATTTAAAATTTAATTTTTATTTCAAAATTTATTTGTTTATTCATTTATTTATTAAAATTTAATATTTTTTTTTAAATTTATTTTGTTATTTTAATATTAACATTTTTTTTAATTTAATAAAATCTAATATATATATTTTTTTTATTTAAGTTCATATATATATATATATATATATATATTTTATAATTTAAATTTAATATATTTTTTAAAATCTATTTGTTTTTTTAATATATATTTCTTTAAATTTAATATTTTTATTGTATTTTTTTTTCATTTTTATTTTTAATTAATTTTTCATTTTTTTACTTTTAATTTCAATAATGTTTTTTTATTTTATTTTATTTAAAAGTTTTAAATTTATAAAAATTTAATATATTTCTTTAAATTTAATTTTTTATTTCAAAATTTATTTATTTATTTTTTTTAAATTTAATAAAAATTTTCTTTTTCTTTTTTAAATTTAATTTCTATATTTTATTTTTTAACTTGTTTTTCTTTTTAATTTAATATTTTTATTTTGTTTTTATTTTTATTTTTTTATTTCTATATATTTTGAAATTTTAATCTTTAATTTTTTTTTAATTTTTTAATTTTTAATTTTTTTCTTAAATTTTAGGTTTTTCTTAATGTTTGAACTAAAATTTTTATTTGTTTTTATTTTTGTTTTTTTATTCCTATATATTTTTAAATTTTTAGCTTTAAAATGTTTTTATTTTTTAGATTTATTTTTTTTCTTAAATTTTAGGATTTTTTTAATGTTTGAATTTTAAAAATTAAAAAATGTTATTTCTATTTTTAAAAATGTCAAAAATATGACATTTTTTTTTTGGTTATTCCAGCGTCCACTGGTTTTGTTTTGAGGGTGTTTTTTCAATCCTTTTTTCAAGAAACAATTTTGTTTTTAGCATAATTTTATAAAATGTTGAAATTTGACCTTAAAAAAAAACCAAGTGCATTCTGGAATACAATTTTTTTTTTTTGGGTGTTTTTTCATGTTTTTTGAGTCTTTTTGGGCTAGAGTTCCCATTTTGAGGTCAGATTACCTATTTCATCGGTAATAGTGTTTTGAGTGCATGTATTATTGCCAACATTTCCTTCTGATAAATATCTTTCTGTAAATACTTTCCTTTGATTGGACGGCTTTCAAAAGCAATGACTCTTCCTTCTTGCATTAAAACAACACCAATTCCATTTCTCGAGGTATCACATTCCACAATAAAGGTTTTTGTGAAGTCTGGTGTAGCTAGGACCAGTGCTTGACACATTTTCTCTTTAAGATGTTCAAAGGCCTTAGTTGCTTCAGGAGTCCATGAAAATGCATCTTTCTTTAATAATGTTGTTATAGGTATTGTTATTCTCTCATAATTCTTAACAAAATTGCGACAATACCCTATAGAAATCCTCGCAATTGCTTTATAGTTGTGGGGACTTCCCCTTCCTTAATGGATTTAATTTTGTTAGGTTTTACCTTAACACCCTCCTCAAATACAATATGATCGATATATTCCACCTCTTGTACTCCAAAGAAACATTTGGAGGTTTTTGCATATAGTTGTTTCTCCTCGAATACTTTAATCACCCTGTCAACATGTTGAACATGATCCTTCCAAGATCTTCTATATATTAGTATATCATCAAAAAATAATAACACAAATTTTGTAAGAAAGGGTTTGAAAATGGAATTCATCAACCCTTGAAATGTAGAAGGTGCATTGGTAATGCCAAAATACATGACCAAAAATTCATAATTACCCTCATGAGTTTGAAATTTTATTTTCAGAATGTCTTCAGTCTTCATTCTAATTTGATGATATCTTGAATGGAGATCCAACTTGGTGAGATAAATTGCTCCATGTAATTCATCCAATAATTCATCAATCATGGGAATGAAAAAAATTATCTTTAATAATCAGCTTGTTGAGCTTCCTATAATTTGGACACATGCGCCATGATCCATCCTTCTTGTACACTAATACTACCAGAGCAGAGAAATAACTTTGACTAGATTGAATTATACCTGCCTCTAGCATTTCTGTAATCATACATTCAATTTCTCTCTTTTGGACATAAGGATATCTGTAATCCCTGATGTTTGGAGGAACACTTTCTAGAATTAAATTAATAGCATGATCATGATCACAAATAGGTGGGATTCCTTTGGGAGTTTCAAATGCCTTCGAATGATTTTCCAAGACTTTTTAGATATTTGGAGAAATAGATGATTTTGATGTTGGAACTTCTAGTGAGATAATTATGGAATTACACCTCATTGTTCTTTCTTGATAATATTTGTCATGACATTAGAGCTTATTATATTTCTCGACTTCCTTGTGATACCCCGTAATTCAACTTTCTTTCCTTTCGAAAAAAAATTGAAGAAAATTTCTTGAAAATTAAAATCTATTGTCCCCAAAGATTATAAGCATCGTACTCGTAGTACAACATCATCACCACCCATTGGAATGGAAAGCATTGGAGTATTCAATACATATTCCCCCATGGTTAGCTTGATATTATGGTACTTTCAAAAGAAAATTATAGTTCCTCCATTTGCCACCATCACTTGACACTCTGGGACTGGGTATAGGAAGCAATTTTATTCCTTGGCTACCTTACAATGAATAAAATTATGGGTACTACCCAAATCAATAAAAAACTATTATAGTTTTCTTCTTGATATGCCCTTCTATCTTTAGAGTTTGAGGAGTGGTAATTCCTACCAGTGCATTACATTTTATGGTTATATTCATTTCTTCTTCCTCTAGGGTTGTTTCCTGGTTTATATCCTCTTCTTTTGAAGTTTCTTGTTCCTTTTCTTCCCGCTCTTCGGAATCTAAGTAAAATAATTTCTTTTCAACACAATTATGAAATTTAATGTATTTGCTATCACAACTATAGCAAAGAAATTTTTCTCTTTTTTCTTCTAATTTTTTTGGTGTCAACCTTGCAGGTTTTGGAAGTCTAGGAGTAGAAATACTTCCATATTTATAGTTGTGAGTGGTAGGCTTCCTTGTCGCCATAATTTTTCTTTCAATTTTTCTTTCCAACCTGACTACCTTCTCCAATGTATCAGGTTCCCAAAGGTGAACCTCATGTTGGATGTTATCCTTTAGAGTCCATATGAAGACATCATTCATATGTTCCTCTGGAATATTATTTATCCCTATATTCATTTTTTCGAAATCCTCAATATGCTCCATCATTAAACCCTTTTGTTTGAGATTTATAAATTGGCTAAAGAAGGTGTTGCTCTTTGTATCCTCATAATGTGCTATATTTTCCTCTGTATAAATTGACCAAGTGACAAACGGTTTATGATAAAAAGGCCATTGATACCATACAAACTAATTTTGTTCTAAAGATAAAGTTGCAATGTGTACCTTTTGTGTGTTTTGCGTATTATTGAGCTCAAATTATTGCTCCATTTGTAGTATCCAAGTCATCAGACCTTTTCCATCAAAATTCCTCATATCTATGTTTGGAATATAGTGGGTCTTAAATCCAACATTAAAATCTATGAAATCATGATTAACATTTCTTTTGTTCTCATCATGAGTTTCCTCCACTAAATTTTTTCCATTAAGAAGCTTTTCCTGTAGCAACTTTGCCAAACCTTCTATGTATTTCTTCAAATATTCCATGTCTCCATTGAAATCTTCCTTGTTGCCTTCTATACCATCCATATTATCATCCACGCCATCCATGTTAGATTCCACACCATCAATCTTAGCTTTCATGTCATTCTTCAAAGCATCCATCTTATCTTCCACTCCTTCCTTCAAACCATCCATCTTAGCTTCCATGCCTTTCTTCAAACCATCCATCTTAGCTTCCATTTCAATTTTTGTTACTCTTTTAAAGAGAGAAATTGGTTGCACTTGGTCTTGTAATTTTGATATATCATTTTGCACTTCTTCCTCTTCATGAGTCATAGTAGAGCCTTCTGAGGGATTAATAGGATTTGAATTCCTTTTAGGGCCATTTTAGAACCCGATACTGATAATTATGCTTCAATATTTCCTTGGAATCACTTCAAACTGATTTTTCAAACAAGACTTATTCAATTTTAAAATAAAATACACACATATTTCATGCTTTTGAGCAGCTCAGTATTGAAATTGATGCATCTCTGTAATTTTTGATCCTTGAGATTTTATCTTCAGTCCTTTAGTATCCCTATGAATCATTTTTCCAATACCATGGGTCTGGCCTGATTTGGATTCTTCAAAACAAAGTTATTCCCAATCTCACACAATGACCTAATTATGGACTAGTTCAATAGAGTGAGATTGTACGGAGTGCCACATGTCAATGTCTCCTCCTTTAGCCCTGAAATTGATACACCAGAAACTATATTTTGTGTCTGTTTGTCCACTTTTTATAGAATTCCATCCTTATGCTCAGAGAGATAGTTATGAAGATTTTCCCAAGGTGACATATCTGAGATAAAATTCAGGAGCTTGCAAAAACCCTAACTTTCACAGATCATATCTCCGTAAATATTGCGAAACGAGATCTGAAATGTTTTCATGATGTTTCTCCAGAGTTTTTCGCAAATGGGTTTTATTTTTAACTTCTAAAGCTTCGTATAAAAAACGTTATAACGAAAATTTCATGATGACCTATTTAAAGCAACAAAACACTAGAATCCAAAGCTCTCATACCAAGTGTTATGAAACCATCTCACAAAATAGAAGAAAAGAGAGATCAACAACTTAGAAATCAGCCACTTCGAGGGGGAAACCTCCTTTACATTACATAAATGAAACATTATTCAATGATTCAGATGAAAAAACCTCCTTTCTATATATAGGAATCCATGTGGTTACAATATAATCCTGACCGACCTAACAATAATAATTTAAGGGCACAACAATAACAATAGTGGGCTATTATGAGGCACAATAATAAGAATATGGGGACTAAATGGGTACAAAAATAAAAATAAGGAGTCTACACTAACAACAATAAGGGACTACACTATTAACATAGGGCCCTAACAACCGCACCCCCCTCCCCCCCCTCTTTTTGTTTACATGCAGACCATCATTTTGCACACATAAAATGCACCAACATGAGTTGCAATATACATATATTCCCATTGTTATTACATAGGAGAACATTGTCTAATAATTATTTTTAAATGGGCAGGATATGCTACTTTATTCAAGAAACTAGATCAATTAATTAGATCCATCCATTGCAATGAGGAGGATCAGATACATGCAACATTGTTCACTATATCTAGGGAGAGATGAATGACCATTAAAAATTTTAATATTTTTTCCTCATATGTGGTCAACCCTGCTATTACACCAAGAGTACTGCAACTCCCAAGGGGCACTCAAATATATTTATCAACCCGGGGTTTGTACAAACTTAGAGGTGATAGTGCTATATGCACATCAGATGAGATTCTAATCATGTAACCCTGAACTAGTACATTTGATAAATTCTTCTCCAAGACCATCCATCCTACTGAATTAGAATGAAGACTAGCTAAGGAAGAGGAATTTTGGAAGCTACCTATAACTAGAAAAGTAAAATTCCATTAACTTAAACTCATAAATCCTATTGAAAAAAATTATGAAAAGGAAACGGCTAAACTAGTACAGAAATGAAACTACATTTTCTTGCAATCATCCATCTAGTTATCATATCTACTTGCAGAAAATAATCTAACTGCTCTTGCATAACCTATCAGAATGTAAGTAAGAAATTAATGTATCACCTATCTAGCTCACACTTACATGTAAATCATTGTTCTACATGTACCAAATTTGTGATGAAAGAACTAACACTATTTGGTTTTTGGAGTGAAGGAAAAAGAGGCTTTGGAGTGACCTAGGAGTTTCCCCCAAGAAGAGAATCATTGTTGGGTGTCAATACTCTGTAAAATATGTCTGAGTTGTAGCAAGGATGAAATATGGTGGAAGAATGAGGTCCTACATGTGTGCTACAGGAGCCCTGTATTGCTATAAGAGGGTTGTCGAGAAGGTTTAAGAGGTGAAAGTGATGGTCTAATGGTGTGGAAAGGTGGATGGAAGTTGAGGAAAATGAGTGAATGGTGAATAAAGCCCCTATCCAATCTTGGAGCCTCTTGAACATCTATTTTTCACTAGGAAGGATGCTCGCGGTGATCCTGGGAAAATTGTCTTAGGAAACATAATTTTTAGGAAAAATTTTAGAGTTCACGAGAGGAAGTGTGGTGTTCCAAGATGGAGGTGGTGAAGGTTCCCTTTTCTACGGATCAAAACAACGTTGCAACCATCACATGCATACATCCATATTTCATTGACAAAATTAAACAACTAGTAGTGGAAAATATTAGTTGAATTTAAATGGTATCTAATTTACGCAAAAAATATTATATAATTAACAAACCAAGTCTGAAGCTACAAAAAGAATATGCAAAGCAAGATAACTAACAAAAATGTGTTTCTAGGATATCATAAACACAAATCCTTCCACCAATGCTCCCACAATAGAGGTGAAGTAGAGGCTGCAACCATAGTTTTGATGGATTACTTCCTATTTAAATGCAAGAAACTAATGACTACTTGAAACTGAAAGAAATAAAAATACGAAAGAGGAACCTAAGCCACTGGGTTGGGCCCAAACCCAAGGGCCTCATCCCTCTAGAAATAAATCAGTGGTAATGCAATAAGAAGAATATTTGCAATCAATTTTCGTGAATTTGGGAATTATTTTGGAAATTATAGGGTTTATTTTAATTTTCCATTATATGAAAATGATATGGATGAAATTTCCTTATCTTATTCATTAACATTACATCATGATTTCATGAGTCTTTCAATCGCCTTTAGTAATTTGGAATGGATTTTGAAAATGAAAGTTTCACTTGTCATTTTTCCTAGAATTTATATCATTGCCATTTGTACTTTATTAATTTGTTTCATCATGATTGAGGGAGTCCAATTCATGGTCATGTTTGTGAAATTTGGAATAAGTTCTCAAAAAAGGTGGGTAATCTTTATAATTCCTCATGTCATTTGTTATTAGTTTTCCTTTACATATCATTAGTTAATTTCAACCATAATACTAATTTAAACATTGCCCATGTGAGGACATTGCAATTTATTGTGGTGAACAAATAACATGATTAGTCATAGAATCAAAACATTTACATACTAACTATATAATTTCAGTTTAAGATAAGTGGGTAAAATATACTTTTTTTATATCCATGTATAACATCAATCAATTATATTCGTGCACGCACACCCCTTTTCTCATCCCTCATGAACCCATATTTATTACAGTTAGATGTTTCCTCATACTCTAAACCTACATTGTCACTCCCTTATGTCCTCTTTGTAGGAGTATCCCCTCTGATTGTGAATTGATGGTGAATTTCAACAAACATTTAATCAACATACTTTGAGAACACTGTTACCGATGAAATAGGTAACCGCATTGTTACCTACTTTTTTTTGGTAGCATAAAAAGCACCTGATTTTGAAAAGTGGTGATGCAGAATCACCTTTTTTTTTTTTAGCACATTTTTGACACTCTAATATTTTTATTTATGAAGTATGAATATTTGTTTTAAAATGTTAGTGATTTTCATGCTAATTTTGAAACGTATTGATGCAGTATCAACCTTTTTTTTTTAGAGTGGTGATTTTCATGTTGGTAATAAAACACAAAACATATATATATATATATATATATATATATATATATATATATATATATATATATATATATATATATATATATAAACAATTAAAAAAACCAATAAAAATGTAAAAATAAAAAAAAATTAACTCGTAAAAATAAAAAATTTAAACAAAAATAAATTAAAAAAACTAAAAACAAAAAAAAATATTCGAAAATTATATCAAAAGAAATGACAAAATTTGAAAGAAAAAAGACATAATTTAAAGAAAAAAAACAAAAATTAACAAAAAAAAATTAAAAATAAAAACATCAAAAACATTTTTTCCTAAGTTATAAAAAAAACCATATAATTAAAAAAAAAAAATTAAAATAGAAAATTTAAAAATAATTTAAATTACAAAATTAAAATTTAGATAAAAAATATAAAATACACAAAAGAAAAAATTAAATTTAAAAAATTAAATTAAAAAAATAATAATAATAAGAAAACAAAAATACAAATTTTAAAATTAACCAAAAAAAACAAATAAAAAAAAAAAGAAAATTGAAAATTGAAAAAGAAAATTAAAATAAAAGAATTAAAATAAAAAACTATCATTAAAAAAAAAATGAAGAAAACCACGGGCAAATAATTAAAAAACTAATATCCATAAATTTACTGTTTTTTTTAAAATGAAACCATTTATAAATTTTAAAATTGAAAAAATAAATAAACTAAAATATTAAAAAAAAAATTAAATTAAATCAGAAATTAATATATTTAATAAATAAATTTTAAATTTTAAAAAATAATTAATCTAAAATATTAAATTTAAAAACAAAAAAAAATAAAAAAAAAACAAAAAAATTAAAACAAATTAAATTTAAAATAAAAAAATTGAATTTAAAAAAAAAAAAATCAAATTAAAAAAAAAAAAAAAATTGATCGTGATGGCGCCGCCAATTGGCCTCCTGCCCAAGTGGCAGCAGAGGCCGACCTCCGTCGCTACCTGGGCAGGAGGTTGATTCCGAGAATCGCCCTCCCACTGCGGGAGGCTGATTCTGGGAATCGCCCTCCCGCGGCGAGAGGTTGATTCCGGGAATCGCCCTCCCGCGGCGAGAGTCTGATTCCGAGAATCGCCCTCCCGCGATGGGTGGTCGATTCCGGGAATTGCCCTCCCGCCGCAGGAGGCTGATTTCGGGAATCGCCCTGAGGCTGATTTCGGGAATCGCCCTGAGGCAGTTTCCGGGAATCTCCCTCCCACTGTGGGAGGTCGATTCTAGGAATCGTCGTCCCACCGCGGGAGGCCGATTCCAGGAATCGCCCTCCCGCGGCGGGAGGCCGATTCCGGGGAATCCCCCTCTCACCGCGGGAGGGCGATTCCCGGAATTGGCCTCCCGCCCAATGGCTGGCCTCCGCCGCCACCTGAGCGGGAGGCCGATTGGCGGCGCCACCACGATCAAAATTTTTTTATTTTTTTTTTATTTTCAAATTTTTTTAATTTTTAATATATTTTTTTTTAACTCAAAAAATTTAAATTTTTTTTTTTTTTTAAATTTAATTTTTATATTTGAAATTTAATTTGTTTTAATTTTTTTTTGTTTTTTTTTTGCTTTTATTTTGTTTTTATTTATATATATATATATATATATATATATATATATATATATATATATATATATATATATATTTAATTTTGCTAATAATTTTTATTAATTTTTGTAATTTTTTTTTAATTTAATTGATTTGTTTTTTAATTCTTTCATATTCTTTGTTTATTATTAAATTTTATGTTTAGTTTTTTCCTTTAATTTTTTAAAATTTAGTAAATTTTGTATTTTTTTTTTAATTTATTTGAATTTACTAATATTTTATTTTTTTATTATTATTTTTTTAATTACATAAATTTTTTATATTTTTCTTTTATTTCAATTAAAATTGTGTATTTAAAATTATATATATATATATATATATATATATATATATATATATATATATAAACTTAGTATTTTCAAATTAATTTGTTTTTTATTTTATTTTTTATTTAATATATATTTTTTTCAATTTTCAATTTTAATTGATTTTTAAAGTTTTTTAACTTTTTATTTTAACAATGTTTTTTTTTTCTCTTTATATTTAAAATTTAATTTTTATTTCAAAATTTATTTGTTTATTCATTTATTTATTAAAATTTAATATATATATTTTTTAATTTAATTTGTTATTTTAATATTAACATTTTTTTTTAAATTTAATAAAATCTAATATATATTTTTAATTTAAGTTCATATATATATTTTATTTTTTATAATTTAAATTTAATATATTTTTTAAAATCTATTTATTTTTTTAATATATATTTCTTTAAATTTAATATTTTTATTGTATTTTTTTTTCATTTTTCATTTTTAATTAATTTTTCATTTTTTTACTTTTAATTTCAATAATCTTTTTTTTTTTTTCATTTTTATTTTAAGGTTTTAAATTTATAAAAAATTTAATACATTTTTTTAAATTTAATTTTTTATTTTAAAATTTAAATATTTTTTTTTTTAATTTAATAAACATTTTCTTTTTCTTTTTTAAATATAATTTCTATATTTTATTTTTTATAATTTCTTTCTTTTTTTAACTTGTTTTTCTTTTTAATTTAATAATTTTATTTTGTTTTTATTTTTATTTTCTTATTTCTATATATTTTAAAATTTTAATCTTTAATTTTTAATTTTTCTTAAATTTTAGTTTTTTTTAATGTTCGAATTAAAATTTTTATTTTTTTATTCCTATATATTTTTAAATTTTAAGTTTTAAAATGTTTTTATTTTTTAAATTTATTTTTTTCTTAAATTTTAGGTTTTTTTTAATGTTTGAATTTTAAAAATTAAAAAATGTTATTTCTATTTTTAAAAATGACAAAAATATGACACAATTTTTTTTTTGTTATTCCAGCATCAAATGGTTTTGTTTTGAGGGTGTTTTTTCAATCCTTTTTTCAAGAAACAATTTTGTTTTTAGCATAATTTTATAAAATGTTGAAATTTGACCTTAAAAAAAAACCAAGTGCATTCTAGAATACACTTTTTTTGTTTTGGGGGTGTTTTTTCATGTTTTTTGAGTCTTTTTGGGCTAGAGTTCCCATTTTGACGTGAGATTACCTATTTCATCGGTAACAGTGTTTGAGAAGGGGAAATTGCAAAAGGGGAAATTCACTGCAGTGTTATCCTACTCTAAAGGGAAACATATTTTTTGTTAATTATAATTGGATTGATTTGGAAACATATCATGTATATTTGTTTAGTCTTATAAGCCAAAATAATTCATTGTATTTAATCTAGAACCGATAATTGTATTTTAATGCCAAAGCATATAATTATTGAAAATATAGTAGTATTTTATAGCGCATTATGAATGAGATGTGTCATGCATGTTAATAAACCAAAACAGAAATTTTATTTAGGACCATAACATAAAAGTAAAAAATATATGACCATAATATTATGTATTATCTATCATAGATCCATGTTAACCTATACTTTCAACAATTAGATAGATAAAAATTAATTGAAGCACAGAACTTTCATTGAACTTAATAATTAGGGTGAATATAGAGTTATACTTGTTTGCACACATACACCGAAATTTTCATTTTAATTTCATTAATCTCATTTTTTCTCCAATTTTGTTGTTTCATTACTTTAAATTATATTATACATCTCCTTCATTGTGTCCTCCTTACTCTCAGTAAATAAAAAATATAAAAACCACCTCCACCGCCATAATAATTAAAATAAAAAAATTAACATAAATCCAATTCATGCCATTGTATTGTGTTTTTCATTAAATCATTTTTTCATGAAAGAGGGAATCCATATGATCACCTTTTGAATTTTAAGAAATGATAAAGAAAACCACTTTAACAAGTGTCACATCAATGGGGAGAAAAGGAATGAATTAATTATGAACATAAAATCAACAAGTTTTGGCCTTCCAACTATTCCAAAAATAAAATATTACGTGCATACTTTCGTGACTAATATTCATAAACAAGTCATTTCATTTTCAGGCATTTTATAGGGTAATTTTCCACCTTAAGGTAAGGGTTCATTATTTGGAGACTTTTGAAGAAATTATACAAGAAAAAAATAGGGACCTTATCAATAGAAGGCATGCCAACCCTAAGTGAAGTCTATACCTCCGAAGCTAGCTCATAATTTGTATCTGTTGATTATTTGGAGGCTTTTGAAGAAATTCTACCAGAAACAAATGAGAACCTTATCAATAGAGTTGAAGGGATGCCAAACCCCAAGTAAAATCTATACCTACAAGTTCACCTCATAATTTGTCTATGTCATAACAAAGAGGAATAAAAGTGACCTTTATGGCGATTGTGTAATTTTGTATTAATGAAAGATACTAATATTTATTTTTTATCATGATAATTAGTTTTTAGACTTCATAACATTTAATATTATATACTTCAATTCACTATTTTAGAACCATTGAAAAAGAACTTCTAGTCCAACATGGGTTTCTTAATCAATATATTCCCCCTTTGAATAAATGTGAAAGTAGCCTCACACATACAAAGTTTACTAGGAAGACCTTTTTCTTTTGTAGCAAGCCCAGCCGATTACATATATATATATATGTTAATCTTTTATCCATAAACTATTAATGGAAGATACTAATATTTATTTTTTATCATGATAATTAGTTTTTAGACTTCATAAAATTTAATATTATATACTTCAATTCACTAATTTAGAGCCATTGAAAAGGAACTTCTAGTCCAACATGGGTTTCTTAATCAATATATTTCCACTTTGAATAAATGTGAAAGTAACCTCACACGAACAAAGTTTACTAGGAAGATCTTTCTTTTGTAGCAAGCCCAACCCATTACCTATATATATGTTGATATTTTATCCATAAACTATCATTCATATTCCATTTAATGATTAGTCACAACAAATATAATAATATACTTAAAAATCAAAGATTTACAATTATAATTCTGTTTCTCTTTATATTTATATATATGTAGATTTTTTTATTTTTTATTGTAAGCTTCGTAGTACCTTTCTATTTTCATATTTATAAAGGGAAAATTTTCATACAAAATATAACAAGTACAGTGACCTCAACCTACCCGGAGGAAACTAGGTCTGTTGGCCACCCTAACGAGTTAAAGACAGACCAAAACCGAAATTGTCTTATCCTTCTACTTACAGCCTTAATGACTTTAGTATGTCCATAATATTTACAAATAAAACAAGTAGTAATACTGATAAACTCCGAAATTATAAAGAGAACTAAGCATCTAACCAGAAATATCCTCAGAGGAATCTACAGGTGCTGGATCTTTAGCAGTAGTACCCAACACCTGTTCACTGCGTTGTGGATTTTGCAACTAGTTTTCTATCTTTCCAATCTTGTCATTCAGCTGAATCTGAGCTTTGAACATCTCATGCATGTCCACCTTCATTTGTTGCAATTCAAACAGAATTGAAGAACTGATACTCTTTTCCTCTTTGCATGTCAATTCCATTTCAAGCTGGCATTTCATCTTCCAATATGTCTTCACTGATTGCTAAAAGAGGGATACCCGACCCCGAGTGCTCCTTGGATCTGTTCTGAAATCCCTTTTTGAAATCTATTCTTCCATATCTTCATCCTCACTATCTGTTTGTTTTTCCCATCCATGAATTTTGTCTTGATTTGAACCAAGTTTCCAGATTCATATACCTTTGCAATGTCCTGCAACACTTGTTCATTTGACCTCCTACCTCCTCGGCTCCGTCCAGCCTCTGGATTGGTTTGTCTACTACGATTAGCCTTCCCTGCTTGCCCTTTAACCATTTTGGTGTGTGTGAAACTTGAAAGAAAGCCTGTGGGTAGAAGTAAATCAGTAGTCTAGTACAATAAAACTAAATAGGGCTCCTTTACAGTGAACCCAGCCCTCTTTGACATGTCGTTTGTGGGCAGGTTGACAGAACAGTGAAAATTGGAATTGAAATGATCCAGAAGACAACCTTTACAAGTAACATAATTGCAGAGAAGACTGTGACAATGCTGCCCCATGATTAAAGAAAATTGGAAACCATAAATAACACGATAGCCATAAACCTTCCGCCTTACAGCTACATACCCAACAAACTCTACACATTTTTTAAATTCTGTGACATAAACCTTGCAAGTAACATAATTGCAAAGAAGATTGTGACAATTGTTGTTAAGTGTGTATGCATCTGAAATAAAATTATGTATAAAATATAGAACAACGAAACAAAATCTCAAGCACACATTTAATATAAGGTATGAGCTCAGAAATCTTTTTGGGAGAAAAACTCAATTGAAAATTAAGACTACTCTTCTCTCTTTCTCTAAATGAAAATATGGTATCTCTTTCTCTGAATTAAAATATGGTTGTGAGTACAAAGAAGTATGACCTATGGCTTGTGGACTGTTACAATACACAAACTCTCTCTCTCTGATTTTATAACTTTATCCTATTTCATATTATATAATTCCTTTCACTATTTTAATTCTCTCTATATGATTTTATGACTTCATCATATTTGATATTATATGTTTTCTTCACTATTTTAGGTCTCTTTGTGATTTTATGACTTCATCATATTCCATATTATATGTTTCCTTCCACTGTTTTAGGTCCATGGAGGAAGAAGTTCTTGCCACACTTGGGTTCATTAATGAATGTATTCCCTTTTCAATAAATGAGAAGGTAACCTCACGTAATTCATCATGAAAAAGAATAAATATCTTGATTTAAATTTTTTTTTTTTAAGTTTTATAAAAAAATTTACATATCAAAGATTATATTAAATTTACATGAAAAAGAATAAATATCTTGAGTTACATTTTTTTTTGCAAGTTTTGTAAAAATTTACATATCAAAGATTATATTATATTTACATAAATTATATTACTCAAAACAATATTAGTAAATCCGTGAGACACATATTTATATAAAATGTAACTACAAATTTGTGATTTATGTGTCTTTTACGATTATCAAAAATATTTATTCAATTGACATAGGCTACATGGTATTTTTAAAATGAGAATATCTTGTACAAAATTTTAAAACTGATGTACCTTACAGTCGTTTGCATGGTAAATATGATTTTGATCATGAGCTTTGCGTTGATGACTAATGGTCAATAAAATTTGAAATAATCTGCTGGTTACATGCATAGAACTATGCAACTATATTTCAGAAGGCCATGGGAATCCTTACGTCAAAACATTGAACAGGTAGATTTGGATGCATTCTTGATAAGCAAAAGGCTTTTTGGAAACGGTTAAAAGTGCTAATAGCATAATCTCAATATTTTGCTTATCTGTAAAGTTTTTGGAGAAAATACTTGTACTGAGTGAACAAAGTTTCACTCAGGAAACCGGTCATTTCAATTATTTTTCATAAAGGTTAAAACTGCTAGTGACATAATTTTAAAATATTCGGAAATTAGTTGCACAAAGATTTGTTCAGGAAAGATAGTGTCACTTCAATAAGAATAGACGCCATTAGTAGGATTTTTGGAAGGTTATGAGAATCTGATTTGGAGATCCGTTATTTTCTTCTCAACGTCAAAATAATGATTGTAGAGGATTCGGAATAAAATCGATTCTACGTGAACCTTGTAAGTTGTCGATAAAGTTTGTTGCTATCACAGGCGTTCTTATGTACCTCATTTTAGATATTCTTCGATGTCATCTCAATATAAGCCAAAAATAAGCTTGTGCGGTGAAATTGCAAATACGTTGCATTTGAGCATTGATATTGATTATGATCCCTTTTATATCATGTATTTATTTTAGCTATCAACTTCTCCATGTGGGAAATTTACATTATGATATTGGACAGTACTAATGATTATATGTCCATAGGGTTGATAATAACATTTTAAAAGAAATTGGAAATCAAAATGGAATTTTACAGAGGCTTTACTATCCTGCAGTATTTAAATATACTATGGTGGGTTGTATACAGTTATTTTAATCTGAAAACTATTAACTATTCAAATTAACAAATCAAAATACTGGGCATCGGGATTTTATTAATTAGATTTAGAATTCCCTTTAATTTCAAATTGTATATACAATCGTTTGTATATCACCCACTACAACATTGCATTGCCCTTACCAACTCCAAGTAGATGTCCAATTTTACTCGGTGGTCCGTGTTCCATGTGATTGAAAAGTATAAGCCTGAACAAAGATTTTCTTGAAGGTCACATAGTACATAACGGAGGAAAAAAAATCGCACATAACCATGGAACGTCAAAGCAACCGCTACGACTGAATACAACTATGGGACTGTGGGTCCCGAGTCTGCATCTTCTTCTATCCCATATCAACTATATTTATACAAAATATTCAAGTCGGTTATTTAAGGTCCGGACTCTGAAAGTGAGGCCAAGGGCCTCATCCCTCTAGAACTAACTCAGTGGTAATGCAATAAGAAGAATATTTGTAATCACTTTTCGTGAATTTGGGAGAGATTTTGGAAATCAATAGGGTTTATTTTAATTTTCCATTATATGAAAATGATATGGATGAAATTTCATTATCTTATTCATTAACATGACATCATGATTTCATGAGTATTTCAATCACTTTTAATAATTTGGAATGGATTTTGAAAATGAAAGTTTCACTTGTCATTTTTCCTATAATTTATATCATTGCCATTTCTACTTTATTAATTTGTTTCATTATGATTGAGGGAGTCCAATTCATGGTCATCTTTGAGAAATTTGGAATAAGTTCTCAAAAAAAGGAATTTTTATAATTCTTCATGTCATTTGTAATTAGTTTTCCTTTACATATCATTAGTTAATTTCAACCATAATATTAATTTAAACATTGCTCATGCGAGGACATTGCAATTTATTGTGGCCCACAAATAACATGATTAGTCATAGAATCAAAACATTTACATACTAACTATATAATTTCAGTTTAAGATAAGTGGATAAAATATATTTTTTTATAACCATGTATAATATCAATCAATTATATTCGTGCATGCACACCCCTTTTTTCATCCCTCATGAACCCATATTTATTACAATTAGACGTTTCCTCATACTCTAAACCTTCATTGTCACTCCTTCCTTATGTCCTCTTTGCAGGAGTATCCCCTCTCATTGTGAATTGATGTTGAATTTCAACAAACATATAATCAACATACTTTGATAAGGGGAAATTGCAAAAGGGGCAATTCACTAAAGTGTTATCCTACTCTAAAGGGAAACATATTTTTTCTTAATTACAATTGAATTGATTTGGAAATATATCATGTATATTTTTTTAGTCTTATAAGCCAAAAGAATTCATGACATTTAATCTAGAAGCATATAATTATTGTACATGAAAATATAGTAGTATTTTATAACACATTATGAATGAGATGTGTCATTCATGTTAATAAAACAAAATGGAAATTTTATTTAGGACCATAACATAAAAGTAAAACATATATGACCATAATATTATGTATTATCTATCATAGATCCATGTTAACCTATACTTTAAACAATTAGAGAGATAAAAATTAATTGAAGCACACAAATTTCATTGAACTTAATAATTAAAGTGAATATAGAGTTATATTGGTTTGCACACATAAACCGAAATTTTCATTTTAATTTCACTAATCTCATTTTTTTCTCCAATTTTATTGTTACATTACTTTAAATTATATTATACATCTCCTTCATTATCTCCTCCTTACTCTCACTAAATAAAAAATATAAAAACCACCTCCACCACCATAATAATAATAATAATAAAAATTAACATAAATCCAATTCATACCATTGTATTGCCTTTTTCATTAAATCATTTTTACATGAAAGAGGGAATCCATATGATCACCTTTTGAACTTTAAGAAATGATAAAGAAAACCACTTTAACAACTGTCACATCAATGGGGTGAAAAGGAATGAATTAATTATTAACATAAAATATAAATGAACAAGTTTTGGCCTTCCAACTATTCCAAAAATAACATATTACATGCATACTTTCGTGACTAATATTCATAAACAAGTTATTTCATTTTTAGGCATTTTATAGGGTAATTTTCCACCTTGGGTTGATTATGGGTTGATTATTTGGAGGCTTTTGAAGAAATTATACAAGAAAAAAATTGGAACCTTATTAATGGAAGGGATGCCAACCCCAAGTGAAGTCTATACCTCCAAATCCAGCTCATAATTTCTCTATGTTGATTATTTGGAGGCCTTTGAAGAGATTCTACTAGAAACAAATGAGAACCTTAACAATAGAGTTGAAGGGACGCCAACCCCAAGTAAATATATACTTCCAATGTCACCTCATAATTTGTCTATGTCATAACAAAGAAGAATAAAAGTGATCTTTATGGTGATTGTGTAATTTTGTAACAATGAAAGATATTTATATTTATTTTTTATGATGATAATTAGTTTTTAAACTTCATAACATTTAATATTATATACTTAAATTCACTATTTTAGAGCCCATGAAAAAGAACTTCTAGTTCAACATGGGTTTCTTAATCAATATATTTCCGCTTTGAATAAATGTGAAAGTAACCTCACAAGAACAAAGTTGTCTAGGAAGACCTTTTTCTTTTGTAGCAAGCCCAACCCATTACATATATATATGTTAATATTTAATCCATAAACTATCATTTATATTTTATGATTAGTCACAACAAATATAATAATATACTTAAAAATCAAAGATTTACAATTATAATTTTGTTTCTCTTTTTATATATATATTTTGTTGTTAATGATGTATCCATCTGAAATAAAATTATGTATAAAATATAGAACAATGAAACAAAATCTCAAACATACATTTAATATAAAGTATGAGCTTAGAAATCTTTTTGGGAGAAAAACTCAATTGGAAATTGGGGCTACTCTTCTCTCTTTCTCTAAATGAAAATATGGTTTTTTTTTTTATTAATGGAAATATGGATGTGAATACAAAGAAATATGACGTATTGCTTGTGGGCTGTTACAATACACAAATTCTCTCTCTAATTTTATAATTTCATCATATTTCATATTATATAATTCCTTTCACTATTTTAATTCTCTCTATGTGATTTTATGACTTCATCATATTTGATATTATATGTTTCCTTCACTATCTTAAGTCTCTGTGTAATTTTATGACTTCATCATATTTCATATTATAGGTTTCCTTTCACTATTTTAGGTCCATGGAGGAAGAAGTTCTTGCCACACTTGGATTCATTAATGAATGTATTCCCTTTTCAATAAATGAGAAGGTAACCTCCCGTAATTCATCATGAAAAAGAATAAATATCTTGATTTACAAATTTTTTTTAGGTTTTTTTTAAAATTTACATATCAAAAATTATATTAAATTTACAGGAAAAAGAATAAATATCATGAGTTACATTTTTTTTTTAAGTTATGTAAAAATTTACATATCAAAGATTATATTAAATTTACATCAATTATATTACTCATAACAATATTAGTAAATCCGTCAGACGGATATTTATATAAAATATAACTACAAATTTGTGATTTATGTGTCTTTTACGATTAATTGAATTGACATAGGCTACATGGTATTTTTAAAATGAGAATATGTTGTACAGTCGTTTGCATGGTAAATATGATTTTGAGCATGAGCTTTGCGTTGATGACTAATGGTCAATAAAATTTCAAATAATCTGCTGGTTACATGCATAGAACTATACAACTATATTTCAGAAGGCCATGGGAATCCTTACGTCAAAACATTGAACAGGTAGATTTGGATGCATTCTTGATAAACAAAAGGTTTTTTGAAAACGGTTAAAAGTGCTAATAGCATAATCTCAATATTTTGCTTATCTGTAAAGTTTTTGGAGAAAATACTTGTACTGAGTGAACAAAGTTACACTCAGGAAATCGGTCATTTCAATTTTTTTTCATAAAGGGTTAAAACTGCTGGTGACATAATTTCAGAATATTCAGAAATTAGTTGCACAAAGATTTGTTCAGGAAAGATAGTGTCACTTCAATAAGAATAGACGCCATTAGTAGGATTTCTGGAAGGTTATGAGAATCTGATTTGGAGATCCGTTATTTTCTTTTGGTATCACGGGCGTTCTTATGTACCTCATTTTAGATATTCTTCGATGTCATCTCAATATAAGCCAAAAATAAGCCAAAAATAAGCTTGTGCGGTGAAATTGTAAATACGTTGCATTTGAGCGTTGATATTGATTGTGATCCCTTTTATATCATGTATTTTTTTAGCTATCAACTTCTCCATGTGGGAAACTTACATTATGATATTGGACAGTAATAATGATTATCTGTCCATAGGGTTGATAATAACATTTTAAAAAGCCATTGTCTGATTGGACTGTCTTTTTGCTCTGAAGATCATTGAAATTCAGGTAAGATTTTAAGAAAATCAAGCAAGGATTTTTGTAAATCCAGATTATAGTTATCAATCTTCAATATCTTGGGTGTCTCGATGGTGCTGAATCTATTTTCACCATCAAAAACATGATTCAAACATTGCAAACATTGCTATTGCAAGATTTCTGAAAAAAAATTGCCTAGATTCAGGCCAATGGCCCGTCCAGACAATTCCTCTGACTAATTAGACAAGTCCTTTAAAAGAAATTGGAAATCAAAATGAAATTTTACAAAGGCTTTTCTATCCTGCAGTATTTAAATATACTATGGTGGGTTGTATACAGTTATTTTAATCTGAAAGCTATTAACTATTCAAATTAACAAATCAAAATATTGGGCATCGGGATTTTATTTATTAGATTTAGAATTCACTTTAATTTCAAATTGTATATACAATCGTTTGTATATCACCCACTACAACATTGCATTCCCCTTACCAACTCCATGTAGATGTCCAATTTTACACGGTGGTCCGTGTTCCATGTGATTAAAAAGTATAAGCCTGAACAAAGATTTTCTTGAAGGTCACATAGTACATAACGGAGGAAAAAAAATCGCACATAACCATGGAACGTCAAAGCAACCGCTACGACTGAATACAACTATGGGACTGTGGGTCCCGAGTCTGCATATTCTTCTATCCCATATCAACTATATTTATACAAAATATTCAAGTCGGTTATTTAAGGTCCGGACTCTGAAAGTGAGGCCATGGCCATGTTCATAAGTGTTAATCATTTTCAACACTCTCTTAATTACTACTGACAACTTAATCATGACTTAACATAACTTAAACATGTCTCTTGGTCTAAGTATTAGTTAAGCTTACAAAAACTTTGACATTAGCTTTTTAACTAGACTTATTTTTCCTCTTCTTCTAGATCCCATACTCTTTGAACTTCTTCATCTTTTCCTTCTTGTTGTAGGCTCCAAATTTCAATTTCTTCATTCGTTGTTGCAGCTCTTCCATTTGTAAATATGTGTTTATCATTAAAACATCGAAAATCATTTCAGAGTGTCCATGTATGTCCTCTTTGTATTCATAAATCTACTCGTATGTGGACTGCTGCCACATATCATCTTCTATAGTTTGTTCTTTATCATCAATCTACTCCAACATAAGCCCATAATAAAATTTTATCTCTTCCTCACTCCAATACATGAAAATTTCATTGACATTTCCATTGTCAACATCATCCATGTTGTCCTCAACACTCATTGTTGTAACTTCTACGTACACTTCATCAATGCATGGTGTTTCAAGCAATGCTTCAAGGAACTTTAATTATTTTTCATATTTTGTTGCTTCTTCTAAGTGGCTTCTAACATCTGCGCACAAAAAATCAATGTTAAGTTTACATGAAAAAACATATTCATAACCACATTGGTTATGTCATTATGCTCTGGAATGAGAGATTTCTTATTTTCTTCCTTCCTTGACTCTATCGATGCCTGGTAATCTTGATTCTCCGCCTTTACTTCTGCAGACAGGTTTTCTTCCACTTGGTTTCAAGACACAAGTGGGTTTCTGTCACCAAATAACAATGTATCAACCGATATGTTTTTGTTGCATTATTTGAAACCACTCATCACTAGTTAATTGTTCTTTGTCAAAGTTAACATCAACAATTTAAATCGTTGGATCCACTGAATAAGTTTCTTCTCCATTGGCAACATTATCTATGCCAAAATTAGCTCTTGCTCGTAACAGATCAACAATGTGATGAAATTCACCAAACTCTTCTTCTCTCTGTAGATTCGTTGCTACAAATCCATCTTCATTTTCATCTTCAAACTTTTCTATAACAGGTTGTACGATACTACTATCTTCGACTTGATTACTCCCCCTTTCACCAAAATTCCTATCAAGGATATCCGAAGCCTCCTTTTCCATCTTTGTAGTTGCAATGATGGGAAGAATGTTATCATCTACGAATTCCTTTATGCATTTTAATGCAAAGGAATTCTTTTTCCTTTTGACTTCCAGCTCTTTCAAATACATGTCAAATAACTCTTGTTGATGCTTTGATTTTCTCAAGCTCTTGGATTTTCCCATGAGAACACTATAGGTCCCATGCTATTTAGTTCAATGATTGCACCTCAAAACTTTTAATCAATAGACAATTTGATGCTCAGAGAAATTTCAAAAGAACATTACAAATATCCCAACATACTTTTAACAATAGATACAATGACATATAATATTTTCAACACTCCTCTTGAGAAATAAAGTGATAATGCTCCATGCCTTAATGTTTGCCACAGTTCCACTGTAAGGGCTCAATTCGTCATAGTTAGCTCAATATTCACCAAGGCTTCATACTCAACTCACAGACACATGCTCTACGAATGTTCATGCTAAAGTTACATTTTGAGTCTCACACAGAGGCACCACACTTGGAAATAAAAAGTTTGAAACCTTCTAAGAGGAAAGATTAGGCTACTCGTGAAGGAAATGTGTCAAAATCCGAAACAAGGAACACCACCAAGCATAGATATGTACGAGGAATGGATAATGCTACTTTACATAGAACAAAGTACTGATTGTAGCTCCAATGCAACTTTACACAGGTAGCAATACCGAATGCCTTCCACAAGAATCTCTTATGCCTTACAACGATAATTGTATAAATGTGATAGATATATAATTTTTTAATACTCATAAAACCAAATATAGATGACAATGTAAAATCAAATATTTTCTTGCTTCTTGCGGAATGACTATGCCTTTTTCTCGGGGACTACTTCCCCATTTTCTATCCAGTCTTTTATCTAAGAATTCAAAACTTTAACATGTATCTCCTCCATTTTCAAAACATACAAAAAGCTGCTCTTATATAGTAGCTTGTGCACTGAAACACCAACTCACACAAGTTAAATGGCAAAGAATATGCCTCAAAAAAACTTCTCCTAGATATGGCCAAAGCTCTACAGACTCAAGGAAATATACATCGATTCTGGCTTACCACAACAACAACTAATATGGTAGTTGACCAATAATTTTAAGCGAAAGTTTAGAATAATGATGCCTTCAACCAAATAATAGAAAACAAACACTTTATCTCTAATTTTCTGTCTTGGTTCACGACGTGATAGGATAGTGGCCAAATAAGGCTCAACTCCCAAATGATAATTTTTGTTGGGATATGACCATTTCCTTTATATGGCCTTCGAGATATGATAAACATTATGAAAATCTGTTGGTGTACATGCACATACTTAACCTTAATTAGATTTAGCTCAATTCTAGTTATTGCATGTGATGTGCTCTTGCCTTTAGCTAGTTAACTTGAGTGCTTACACATGATGTGCACTTGTCTTTAGCTAGATAACTCGATTACTTACATGTGGTGTGCACTTGACTTTGGTTAGGTAACTCTAGTCCTTGCATGGGGTGCATGTGCACATTAACAGAACATAAAGAACACTTAGCTTCATTTAGCTTTAATTATCCATAGTTATTGCATGTAAAACAAAGCTTAACTTAGTTGCTTTATATATTGATTCTCAAACTAATATTGATGAATCAAATTTATTCTCAATTCCAATTTTTCTTTTTCAATTCTCGCAAGTTTGTGAAATCATTCTGCAACTAGATCTGTATTTGTGCTCTAATAATTTTACATGGTATTAGAGCTACAGGGGCTTAGAGAAGGTGCATGAAAAATATTTTGTAGGTTTGAATATCAAAGAATTGGAATTTTTTTGGAGATTTCTTTTCAGATTAGAATATGAAAGAATTGTCGCAATAGTTTGTTATGAAACCAATTCCAAAAATAGAAGAAAAGAGAGATCAACACCTCAGAAATAGCCACTTCGAGGGGGAAACCTCCAATACATTGCATAAATGAACAATTCTCCGATGATACAAATGACCAAAGCCTCCTTCTATGTATAGGAGTCCATGGGCCCACAATACAATCCTAGCCAACCTAAAAATAATAATGTAAGGGCACAATAATAACAATATTGGGGTTACAGGGGTACAACAACAACAATAAGGGGGCTACACTAAGAACAATAAGGGACTAAACTAGTAATATAGGGACCTAACATGCCCCTCTCTTTCAAAAAAGTGTTGTCCTCAATGCTTGAGTAGATCTGGGTGCTTATGTATAAAATTAGGATCCTCCCATGTAGAATCTTCAGTGGGTAAGTTCTTCCACTTGATGAGATACTCTCAATTTGATTGATTTCTTAGCCGTCAAGTTCTTATTTCTGTGATCGCTTTAGGTTCAAATATGATTTTCCCTTTCTCATCAAGTTCTACCAATATTGTTTGAAGTGGAAGATTTTCACCTATAACCCGCTTTAAGCATGAAACATGGAAAACTGGATGCACTCGTGAAGAAGCAGGAAGCTCTAATTTATATGCCATAGTACCAATCTTTTGCAACACCTTGTAAGGACCATAGTACTTTGGTGATAATTTATTATCCTTCTTAGCTTGCATGAGGGGCATTTTTTTGTATGGTTGTAGCCATAAGAAAAACTCAGTCTCCTACATCAAAACTTCTCTCACTGCGATGTTGATCTGCCTGTTTTTTCATTCGATTTTGTGCCAAATTTAGGTTATCCTTTAAGAGTTTGAGAACTTCTTGTTGATGCTCGATGTGATCTTACACTCCTTGAACTTTAGAATTTTCTCTTAAAGATGATGTGATTGATGGTGGATGATATCCATAAAGTGCCATAAATTGGGTCATTTTTTCTGCAGTATGGAAGGAAGTGTTATACCACCATTTAGCGAGAGGTAAACACTTGACCCATTGTGCTTTTTTATCAGATACAAAGCAATGAAGTTATTCTTCCAAACATTTATTCACTATCTCGGTTTGACCATTGGATTGAGGATGATAAGACGAGCTATGAGCTAATTGAGTAACCAAAAAAGAAAATAACACCGTCCAAAAATTTCCAGCAAAAATGGGATCTTTGTCACTCACAATAAATTTTGTGTTTCCATGTAGCTTTTGAATTGTGTCCATAAATGTAGTAGCAACTTTACTTGCTTTAAGTGGATGAGATAATTCACAAAAGTGTGCATACTTGGTAATTATATCAACTACCACCATGGTGACATTGTTTCCTTTGGACTTAGGTAAACCTGTGATAAAATCCATTGAAATCTCCTCCCAATGTTGACTTGGAACGGATAATGGTTGTAGAAGAGTCGGGGTCTTAATTGTCTCAACTTTATTTTTCTCGCAAACCAAACATTCGACAACAAACTTTTGAATATGAGATTTACGGCCATCCCAAAAAAAATATTTCTTCACCATGTGGTCATTTTTAAAAAATCTTGAGTGTCCTCCTAAAGAAGAAGTGTTCAATTCCAAAAGAATATTTTATTTTAGTTGGGAATTCTTACAAAGATATAAGTGATATTTTTACCATAAGGAATCACTTTTCCAACTAAATGTATTAGATGTACTAGGATCTTGCTGCAACCTTTGAATTAGTGTCCACACTTCATTGTCCTTGTTCCATTCATCCCTTGCATTGGTTATACAATTTGGCCGAATAATAGAAATGGCACAAAGCAATGCTTCCACCTCCTCATTCTTTCTTGAGAGTGCATCTGCAACAAAATTTAGAATCCCTTTTCTGTAGATTATTTCAAAGTCATAACCCAACATCTTTGTGACCCATTTTCGATACTCTTCTGAAGATAGTCTTTGTTCCAATTTTTTTTTAAGACTATCATGATCATTTTTTACCTTGAAGTGTCTTCCCATTAGTTAAGGTCTCCATTTCTTTAGTGCATGTAGTATTGCTAACATTTCCTTCTCATAAATAACTTTCTATAAATACTTTCCTTTGATTGGATGACTTTCAAAAGCAATGGGTCTTTCTTCTTTCATTAAAACAACACCAATTCCATTTCCTGAGGCATCACATTCCACAATAAAGGTTTTTGTGAAGTCTGGTGTAGCTAAGACCGGTGTTAAGAACATTGCCTCTTTAAGATGTTGAAAGGCCTTAGCTGCTTCAAGAGTCCATGAAAATGCATCTTTCTTCAATAATGTTGTTAGAGGTGCTGCTATTCTCCCATAATTATTAAAAAACTTGCGATAATACCCCATTAACCCGAGAAATCCTCGCAACTAATTTAGGGTTGTGGGGACTTTCCATTCCTTAATGACTTTAATTTTGTTAAGGTCTACCTTAACACCCTCGTGAGATACAATATGACCCAAATATTCCACCTCTTGTACTCCAAATAAACATTTGGATGTTTTTGCATATAATTTTTTCTCCTACAATAGTTTGAGCACTGTGTCAACATGTTAAACATGATCCTTCCAAGACCTACTATAGATTAGTATATCATCACAAAATACTAGGAAAAAATTTCTAAGGAAGGGTTTGAAATTGGAATTCATCAACCGTTGTAATGCAGAAGGTGCATTGGTAAGGCCAAAAGGCATGACCAAAAATTCATAATGAACCTCATGAGTTCGAAATGTTATTTAGGAATATTTTTAGTCTTCATTCTAATTTCATGATATCCTAAACGAAGATCCAACTTGGTAAAATAAATCGCTCCATGTAATTCATCCAATAACTCATCAATCACAGGAATGGGAAATTTATATATTTAATAGTGAGCTTATTGAGCTCCCTATAATCCGAACACATGCACCATGATCCATCCTTCTTGTGCACCAATACTTCTGGAGAAGAGAAAGAACTCTGACTAGGTTGAATTATACCATCCTCTAACATTTCTGCAATCATACGTTCAATTTCACTCTTTTGGAAATAAGGATATCTATAAGGCCTATTTTTTGGAGGAACATTTCCTGGAATCAAATGAATAACATGATCATGATCACAAATAGGTGGGATTCCTTTCGGAGTCCAATGCAGAAATAGATGATTTTGATGTTGGAACTTCTAGTGAGCATAATTGTGCAATTGTGCCTCACTGTTTTTTCTTCAGAATCTTTGTCATGACATTAGAGCTTATTATCTTTCCCGTCTTCCCTGCGATACCCCATAATTCGACTTCCTTTCCTTCTGAAAATAAATTTCAAGAAAATTTCTTGAAAATTAAAAGCTACCATCCCCAAATATTGTAACCATTGTATTCCTAGTACAACATCAGCACCTCCCATTGGAATGGAAAGCATTGGAATATTCAATACATATTCCCCCATGGTTAGATTGATATTATGGCATTTTCCAGAGAAATTTATATAGCCTCCATTTGCAATCATCACTTCACATTATGGTGTTGGGTATAGGAAACAATTCATATCCTTGGCTACCTTACAATGAATAAAATTATGGGTACTACCCGAATCAATCAACACTATTACCTTTTTCTTCTTGATATGTCCTTCTATCTTGAGAGTTTGAGGAGTTGTAGTTCCTGCCAATGCATTACAAAATATGGTCAAACTCATTTCTTCCTCTTCTAGGGTTGGTTCCTGGTGTATATCCTCTTGTTTTGAATATTCTTATTCATTTTCTTCTTCCTCTTCAAAATCTATGTAAAATAATTTCTTCTCAGCACACTTATGACCTCTAATGTATTTGCTATCACAACTATAGCAAAGCCCTTTTTCTATGTTTTCATCCAATTGTTGTGGTGTCAACCTTGTAGGTTGTGGAAGTCTAGGAGTAGCAACACTTCCACGTTTATATATGTGAGTGGTAGGCTTCCTTGTTGCCATAATTTTACATTCAATTTTTCTTGCCAAACTCAATGCCTTTTCCAATGAATCAGGTTCCCAAACACGAACTTCATGTTGGATGTTATCCTTTAAAGTCCCTATGAAGACATCAATACTGTGTTCCTCTAGAATATCAGCTACCCTTATATTCAATGTTTGGAAGTCCTCAATGTTCTCCACCACTAAACCCTTTTGTTTGAGATTTATCAATTGACTAAAGAAGGTGTTTCTTTTTATATCCTCATATTGTACTATCATTTCCTCCATAAAAATTGACCAAGTGCCAATTTTTTTATGGAAGCAAAGCCATCGATACCATACAAATTAATTTTGTTCTAAATGTAAAGTTGGAATGTGTACCTTTTGTGTGTTTTTCACATTATTGAGATCAAAATATTTCTCCATATGTAGTATCCATGTTACAGGATCCTTGCCATCAAACTTCCTCATATCCATCTTTGGATATGAAATCACAATCAACATTTATTTTTCTCTCATCCTGACTTTCCTCTACTATATTTTTTCCATTAGGAAACATTTCTTATATCAACTTTGCCAAACCTTCGATGTCTACTTTTAGATCATTCTTCATTATTTCCATGTTGTCTTTCATTTTTTCATCAATCTTAGCTTCCATGTCATCTATCTTAGCTTCCATGCCAACTTCCATTTCATCCATATTAGCTTCCAAACCATTCATCTTAGCTTACACACCTTTCTTCAAACCATCCATATTAGTTTCCATGCATTTCTTAAAAACTTTTATTTCATTTTTTGTTGCTCTTTACAATAGCGAAATTTAGTGCACTTGCTCTTGTAATTTTGATATCTCATGTTGCATTTCTTCATCTTCATGAGTCATAGTAGAGCCTTCTGAAGGCTTAATTGGTGTTGAATTCTTTTTAGGGGTAATTTTAGAACCCTTTGAACTTCTTCATCGAAGGCCATGGGAATCCTATACGTCAAAAGGCCAACGGAATCCTTACATCAAAACATTGAACAGGTAGATTTGGATGCATTCTTGATAAACAAAAGGCTTTTTGAAAACGGTTAAACGTGCTAATAGAATAATCTCAATATTTTTCTTATCTGTAAAGTTTTTGGAGAAAATAATTGTGCTGGGTGAACAAAGTTTCACTAAGGAAACCGGTCATTTCAATTATTTTTCATAAAGGGTTAAAACTGCTGGTGACATAATTATAAAATATTCAGAAATTAGTTGCACAAAGATTTTTTCAGGAAAGATAGTGTCACTTCAATAAGAATAGAAGCCACTAGTAGGAATTTTGGAAGGTTATGAGAATCTCATTTGGAGATCCGTTATTTTCTTCTCAACGTCAAAATAATGGTTGTAGAGGATTCAGAATAAAATTGATTCTACGTGAATCTTGTAAGTTGTCGATAAAGTTTGTTGGTATCACGGGCATGCTTATGTACATAATTTTAGATATTCTTTGATGTCATCTCAATATAAGCCAAAAATAAGCTTGTGCAGTGAAATTGCAAATACTTTGCATTTGAGCATTGATATTGATTGTGATCCCTTTTATATCATATATTTTTTTAACTATCAACTTCTCCATGTGGGAAACTTACATTATGATATTGGAAAGTAATAATGATTATCTGTCCATAGCGTTGAAAATAACATTTTAAAAGGCCATAGTCTGATTGGACTTTCTTTTTTCCCTGAAGATCATTGAAATTCAGGTAAGATTTTAAGAAAATCAAGCAAGGATTTTTGTAAATCCAGATTATAGTTATCAATATTCAATATTTTGGGTGTCGAAGTTTTTGATGGTGTTGAATCTATTTTCACCATAAAAAACATGATTCAAACATTTCTATTGCAAGATTTTTGAAAAAAAAAATTTCCCAGATTCCGGCCAATTTTCGGCCGTCCAGACAATTCCTCTGACTAGTTAGACAACTCCTTTAAAAGAAATTGGGAATCAAAATGGAATTTTAAAAAGGATTTTCTATCCTGCAATATTTAAATATACTATGGTGGGTTGTATACAGTTATTTTAATCTGAAAGCTATTAACTATTCAAATTAACAAATCAGAATATTGGGCATCGGGATTTTATTTATTAGATTTAGAATTCACTTTAATTTCAAATTGTAGATACAATAATTTGTATATCACCCACTACAACATTGCATTGCCCTTACCAACTCCATGTAGATGTCCAATTTTACATGGTGGTCCGTGTTCCATGTGATTAAAAAGTATAAGCCTGAACAAAGATTTTCTTGAAGGTCACATAGTACATAGCGGAGGAAAAAAAATCGCACATAACCATGGAACGTCAAAGCAACAGCTACGACTGAATACAACTATGGGACTGTGGGTCCTAAGTCTGCATCTTCTTCTATCCCATATCAACTATATTTATACAAAATATTCAAGTCGGTTATTTAAGGTCCGGACTCTGAAAGTGAGGCCATGTTCATAAGTGTTAATCATTTTCAACACTCTCTTAATTACTACTGACAACTAAACCATGACTTAACATAACATAAACATTTATCTTGGTATAAATATTAGCTAAGCTTATAAAAAATTTGACATTAGCTCTTTAGCTAGATTTATTTTTCCTCTTCTTCTAGATCCTATACCCTTTGAACTTCTTCATCTTTTCCTTTTTGTTGTAGGCTCCAAATTTCAATTTCTTCATTTGTTGTTGCAGATCTTCCATTGGTAAATATGTGTTTATCATAAGAACATCGAAAATAATTTTAGAGTGTCCATGTATGTCCTCTTTGTATTCATAAATCTAATCGTATGTGGACTGCTGCCACATATCATCTTCTATAGTTTGTTCTTTATCATCAATCTACTCCAACATAAGCCCATAATAAAATTGTATCTCTTCCTCACTCCAATACATGAAAATTTCATTGACATTTCCATTTTCAACATCATCCATGTTGTCCTCAACACTCATTGTTGTAACTTCTATGTACACATCATCAATGCATGGTGTTTCAAGCCATGCTTCAAGGAAATTTAATTATTTTTCATATTTTTTTGCTTCTTCTCGGTGGCTTCTAACATCTGCGCACAAAAAATCAATGTTAAGTTTATATGAAAAAACATCTTCATAACCACATTGGTTATTTCATTCTGCTCTGGAATGAGAGATTTCTTATTTTCTTCCTTCTTTGACTCTATCGATGCCTGATAATCTTGATTCTATGCCTCTACTTTTGCAGACAGGTTTTCTTCCACTTGGTTTCAAGACACAAGTGGATTTTTGTCACAAAATAACAATGTATCAACAGATATGTTTTTGTTGCATTATTTAAAACCACTCATCACTAGTTAATTGTTCTTCATCAAAGTTAACATCAACAATTTAAATCGTTGGATCCACGGAATAAGTTTCTTCTCCATTGGCAACATTATCTATGCCAAAATTAGCTCTTGCTCGTAACAGAAAAACAATGTGATGAGATTCACCAAAATCTTCTTCTCTCTGTAGATTCGTTGCTACATATCCATCTTCATTTTCATCTTCAAACTTTGCTATAATAGGGTGTACGATACTACTATCTTCAACTTGATTACTCCCCCTTTCACCAAAATTCCTATCAAGGATATCCCAAGCCTCCTTTTCCATCTTTGCATCTACAATGATGGGAAGAATGTTATCATCTACGCATTCCTTTATGCATTTTAATGCAAAGGAATTCTTTTTCCTTTTGACTTCCAACTCTTTCAAATACATGTCAAATAACTCTTGTTGATGCTTTGATTTTCTCAAGCTCTTGGCTTTTCCCATGAGAACACTATAGGTCCCATGCTATTTAGTTCAATGATTTCGCCTCAAAACTTTTAATCAATAGACAATTTGATGCTCAGAGAAATTTCAAAAGAACATTACAAATATCCCAACATACTTTTAGCAATAGATAAAATGACATATAATATTTTCAACACTTCTCTTGAGAAATAAAGTGATAATTCTCCATGCCTTAATGTTTGCCACGGTTCCACTATAAGGGCTCAATTCATCATAGTTAGCTCAATATTTAGCGAGGCTTCATACTCAACTCGCAGACGCATGCTCTACGAACGTTCAAAGTTACATTTTGAGTCTCACACAGAGGCACCACACTTGGAAATAAAAAGTTTGAAACCTTGCTAGAGGGAAAAATTAGACTACTCACGAAGGAAATGTGTCAAAATCTGAAACAAGGAACACCACCAAGAATAGATATGTACGAGGAATGGATAATGCTACTTTACATAGAACAAAATACCGATTGTAGCTCCAATGCAACTTTACACGAGTACCAATACCGAATGCCTTCCACAAGAATCTCGTATGCCTTACAACGATAATCGTATAAATGTGATAGATATATAATTTTTTAATACTCCTAAAACCAAATATAGATGACAATGTAAAATCAAATATTTTCTTGCTTCTTGCGGAATGACTACGCCTTTGTCTTAGGGACTACTTCCCCATTTTTTATCTAGTCTTTTATCTAAGAATTCAAAACTTTCACATGTATCTCCTCCATTTTCAACACATACAACAAGCTACTCTTATATAGTAGCTTGTGCACTGAAACACCAGCTCACACAAGTTAAATGGAAAAGAATATGCCTCAGAAAAACTTCTCCTAGATATGGCCAAAGCTCTATAGACTCAAGGCAATATACATCAATTCTATCTTACCACAACAACAACTAATATTGTAGTTGACCAATACTTTTAAGCGAAAGTGTAGAATAAGGATGCCTTCAACCAAATAATAGACAACGAACACTTTATCTCCCATTTTCTGTCTTGGTTCACGGCGTGATAGGACAGTGGCCAAATAAGGCTCGGCACCCAAATGATAAATTTTGTTGGGATATGACCATTTCCTTTATATGGCCTTCGAGATATGATAAACGTTATGACAATTTGTTGGTGTACATGCACATACTTAGCCTTAATTAGATTTAGTTCAATTCTATTTATTGCATGCAATGTGCTCTTGTCTTTAGCTAGTTAACTTGAGTGCTTACACGTGATGTGCACTTGTCTTTAGCTAGATAACTCGATTACTTACATGTGGTGTGCACTTGAATTTGGTTAGGTAACTCTAGTCCTTGCATGGGGTGCATGTGCACATTAACAGAACATAAAGAACAATTAGCTTCATTTAGCTTTAATTATCCATAGTTATTGCATGTAAAACAAAGATTAACTTAGTTCCTTTATATATTGATTCTCAACCTAATATTGATGAATCAAATTTATTCTCAATTCCAATTTTTCTTTTTCAATTATCGCAAGTTTGTGAAATCGTTCTTCAACTAGATCTGTATTTGTCCTCTAATAATTTTACATGGTATCGAAGCTACAGGGGCTTGGAGAAGGTGCATGAAAAATATTTTTTAGGTTTGAATATCAAAGAATTGGAAATTTTTTGGAGATTTCTTTGCAGATCAGAATATTAAAGAATTGTCGCAATTGTTTGTTATGAAACCAACTCCAAAAATAGAAGAGAAGAGAGATCAACACCTCAAAAATAGCCACTTCGAGGGGGGAAACCTCCAATACATTGCATAAATGAATGATTCTTCGATGATACAAATGACCAAAACCTCCTTCTATGTATAGCAGTCCATGGGCCCACAATATAGTCCTAGCCGACCTAACAATAATAATGTAAGGGCACAATAATAGCAATATTGGGATTACAGGGGTACAAAAACAACAATAAGGGGGCTACACTAAGAACAATAAGGGAATAAACTAGTAATATAGGGACCTAACATGCCCCTCTCCTTCAAAAAAGTGTTGTCCTCAATGCTTGAGTAGATCTGGGTGCTTATGTATAAAATTATGATCCTCCCATGTAGAATCTTCAGTGGGGAAGTTCTTCCACTTGATGAGATACTCTTAATTTGATCGATTTCATAGCTGTCGAGTTCTTATTTTCGTGACCGCTTCAAGTTCCAATATGATTTTTCCTTCCTCATCAAGTTCTACCAATATTGTTTGAAGTGGAATATTTTCACCTATAACCTGCTTTAAGCATGAAACATGGAAAACTGGATGCACTCGCGAAGAAGCAGGAAGCTCTAATTTATATGCCATAGTACCAATATTTTGCAACACCTTGTAAGGACCATAGTACTTTGATGATAATTTATTATCCTTCTTAGCTTTCATGAGGGACATTTGTTTGTACTAATGTAGCCGTAAAAATACCCAGTCTCCTACATCAAAACTTCTCTCACTGCGATGTTGATCTGCCTGTTGTTTCATTCTATTTTGTGCCAAATTTAGGTTATCCTTTAAGAGTTGGAGAACTTCTTGTTGATGCTCGATGTGATCTTCCACTCCTTGAACTTTAGAATTTTCTCTTAAAGATTATGTGATGGATGGTGGATGATATCCATAAAGTGCCATAAATGGGGTCATTTTTTCTGCACTATGGAAGGAAGTGTTATACCACCATTCAGCGAGAGGTAAACACTTGACCCATTTTGTTTGTTTATCAGATACAAAGAAATGAAGTTATCCTTCCAAACATTTATTCACTATATTGGTTTGACCATTGGATTGAGGATGATAAGATGAGCTATGAGCTAATTGAGTACCCAAAAAAGAAAATAACACTGTCCAAAAATTTCCAGTAAAAATGGGATCTTTGTCACTCACAATAAATTTTGTGTTTCCATGTAGCTTTCTAATTGTGTCCGTAAATGTAGTAGCAACTGTACTTTCTTTAACTGGATGAGATAATTCACAAAAGTGTGCAAACTTGGTAATTCTATCAACTACCACCATGGTGACATTTTTCCTTTGGAATTTGGTAAACCTGTCATAAAATCCATTGAAATCTCCTCCCAACATTGACTTGGAATGGATAAAGGTTGTAGAAGAGTCGGGGTCTTAATTGTCTCAACTTTATTTTGCTGGCAAACCAAACATTCCACCACAAAATTTTGAATATGAGATTTAAGGCCATCCCAAAAAAGTTATTTCTTCACCATGTGGTAAGTTTCTGAAAATCCTAAGTGTCCTCGTAAAGAAGAAGCACGCAATTCCAAAAGAATCTTTTATTTTAGTTGGGAATTCTTACAAATATATAAGCGATATTTGTACCATAAGGAATCATTTTTCCAACTAAATGTATCAGATGTACTAGGATCTTGCTGCAACTTTTGAATGAGTTTCGATACTTCATCGTCCTTCTTCCATTCATCCCTTGTGTCAGTTATCCAATTTGGACGGATAATAGAAATGGCACAAAGCAATTCTTCCACCTCTTCATTCTTTCTTGAGAGTGCATCTGCAACAAAATTTAGCTTCCCTTTTTTGTAGATTATTTCAAAGTCATAACCCAATATCTTTGTGACACATTTTTGCTACCCTTTTGAAGATATTCTTTGTTCCAAAAAAAATTTAGGACTATCATGATCATTTTTTACCTTGAAGTGTCTTCCCATTAGGTAAGGTCTCCATTTCTTCAATGCATGTAGTATTGCTAACATTTCCTTCTCATAAATAGCTTTCTATAAATACTTCCCTTTGATTGGACGACTTTCAAAATAAATGGGTCTTCCTTCTTTCATTAAAACAACACCAATTCCATTTCCTAAAGCATCACATTCCACAATAAATGTTTTTTTGAAGTCTGGTGTAGCTAAGACCGGTGCTAAGCACATTTCCTCTTTAAGATGTTCAAAGGCCTTAGTTGCTTCAAGAGTCCATGAAAATGCATCTTTCTTCAACAATGTTGTTATAGGTGTTGCTATTCTCCCATAACTATTAAAGAACTTGCGATAATACCCCGTTAACCCGAGAAATTATCGCAACTACTTTAGGGTTGTGGGGACTTTCCATTCCTTAATGACTTTAATTTTGTTAGAGTCTACCTTAACACCCTTGTGAGATACAATATGACTCAAATATTCCACCTCTTGTACTCCAAAGAAACATTTGGATGTTTTTGCATATAATTGTTTCTCCTGCAATAGTTTGAGCACCATGTCAACATGTTGAACATGATCCTTCCAAGACCTACTATAGATTAGTATATCATCACAAAATACTAGAAACATTTTTCTAAGGAAGGGTTTGAAAATCGAATTCATCAACCGTTTTAATGTAGAAGGTGCATGGTTGAGGAAGGGTTTGAAAATCGAATTCATCAACCGTTTTAATGTTAAGCTAAAAGGCATGACCAAAAATTCATAATGACCCTCATGAGTTCGAAATGTTATTTAGGAATATTTTTAGTCTTCATTCTAATTTCATGATATCTTGAACGAAGATCCAACTTGGTAAAATAAATCGCTCCATGTAATTCATCCAATAACTCATCAATCACAGGAATGGGAAATTTATATATTTAATGTTGAGCTTACTAAGCTCCCTATATCCGAACATATGCGCCATAATCCATCCTTCTTGTGCATCAATACTTCTGGAGAAGAGAAAGAACTTTGACTAGGTTGAATTATACCATCCTCTAACATTTCTGCAATCATACGTTCAATTTCACTCTTTTGGAAATAAGGATATCTATAAGGCCTATTGTTTGGAGGAACACTTCCTGGAATAAAATGAATAACATGATCATGATCACGAATAGGTGGTAGTACTTTTGGAGTCCAATGCAGAAATAGATGATTTTGATTTTGGAACTTCTAGTGAGCATAATTTTGCAATTGCGCCTCATTGTTCTTTCTTCAGAATCTTTGTCATGAAATTAGAGATTATTATCTTTCTCGTCTTCCCTGCGATACCCCATAATTCGACTTCCTTTCCTTCTGAAAAAAATTTCAAGAAAATTTCTTCAAAATTAAAAGCTACCATCCCCAAAGATTGTAACCATTGTACTCCTAGTACAACATCAGCACCTCCCATTGGAATGGAAAGCATTGGACTATTCAATACATATTCCCCCATGGTTAGATTGATATTATGGCATTTTCCAGAGAAATTTATAGTTCCTCCATTTGCAACCATCACTTGACATTCTGGTGTTGGGTATAGGAAATAATTCATATCCTTGGCTATCTTACAATGAATAAAATTATGGGTACTACCCGAATCAATCAACACTATTACCTTTTTCTTCTTGATATGTCCTTCTATCTTGAGAGTTTGAGGAGTTGTAATTCCTACCAGTGCATTACATGATATGGTCAGACTCATTTCTTCCTCTTCTAGGGTTGGTTCCTGGTGTATATCCTCTTCTTTTGAAGATTCTTATTCATTTTCTTCTTCCTCTTCAAAATCTATGTAAAATAATTTCTTCTCAGCACACTTATGACCTATAATGTATTTTCTATCAAAACTATAGCAAAGCCCTTTTTCTATGTTTTCATCCAATTGTTGTGGTCTCAACCTTGTAGGTTTTGGAATTCTAGGAGTAGCAACACTTCCATGTTTATATATGTGAGTGGTAAGCTTCCTTGTCGCCATAATTTTACATTCAATTTTTCTTGCCAAACTGAATGCCTTTTCCAATGAATCAGGTTCCCAAACACAAACTTCATGTTGGATGTTATCCTTTAAATTCCCTATGAAGACATAAATCATGTGTTCCTCTAGAATATCACCTACCCTTATATTCAATTTTTGGAAGTCGTCAATGTGATCCACCACTGAACCCTTTTGTTTGAGATTTATCAATTGGATAAAGAAGGTGTTTCTTTTTATATCCTCATAATGTACTATCATTTCCTCCATAAAAATTGACTAGGTGACAATTTTTTTACGGAAGCAAAGCCATCGATACCATACAAATTAATTTTTTTTTAAATGTAAAGTTGCAATGCATACCTTTTGTGTGTTTTTCACATTATTGAGATCAAAATATTTCTCCATATGTAGTATCCATGTTACAAGATCCTTGCCATCAAAATTCCTCATATCCATCTTTGGATTTGAAATCATGATCAACATTTAATTTTCTCTCATCATGAGTTTCCTCTACTATATTTTTTCCATTAGGAAACATTTCTTATATCAACATTGCCAAACCTTCGATGTCTACTTTTAGATCATTCTTCATTTTTTCCATGTTGTCTTTCATTTTTTCATCAATCTTAGCTTCCATGTCATCTATATTAGCTTCTATGCCAACTTCCATTTCATCCATCATAGCTTGCAAACCCTTCTTCTTAGCTTACACCCCTTTCTTCAAACCATCCATATTAGTTTCCATGCCTTTCTTAAAAACTTCCATTTCATTTTTTGTTGATCTTTACGATAGCAAAATTTGGTGCACTTGCTCTTGTAATTTTGATATCTCATGTTGCATTTATTCGTCTTCATGAGTCATAGTAGAGCCTTATGAAGGCTTAATCGGAGTTAAATTATTTTTATGGGGCATTTTAGAACCCTTTAATGATATCTATTCTTCAGTATTCCCTTGGAATAAATTCAAACTAATTTTTTTAAATGAGACTAGGTAATTCAAAAAAAATACACACATTTTTCTTGCTTTTCAGTTGCTCGACATTGAAACTGAATTATCTCTGTTATTTCGAATCTTCAATATCTGAAATATGGCCCTATAGTAGCGCTCTGAATATTATTTCAAATTCTAGAGGTCTAACCTATTTTGGATTCATCAAGGCAAGGTTATGCCAAATCTCCCACAATGACCTAATTATGGAATGGTTCAGTAGAGTGACCTTGTACGGTGTGCCCCGTGTCACTATTTCCTCCTTCGGCTCCGAAATTCATACATAGGAAACTAGATTTTGCGTACTTATGGTCACTTTTTACAGAATTTCAATCCAATGCACAGAGAGAGAGTTATGACGATTTTCCCACGGTGACCTCTTTGAGATGAAATTCTTGTGCCTGAAAAAGCCCTAACTTCCAAAAACCCTATCTCCAAAAATATTGCGAATCAAGCTCTGAAATATTTCCATGACATTCCTCAGGATTGTGGCTTTTCTTTGTAAAAATTTCGGCTTCTGAACCTTCGTACCAAAAAATTTATAGCGAAAATTCCATGATGCCCTATTTAGTTTAAATTCAGGAGTTTGCCAAAATCCATAAATTGAACAGATCGTATCTCTGAAAATATTGCGATCCAAGATATGAAAGTTTTCCATGATGTTCCTCAGGCATTTGGCTTTTCTCTGTAGATATTTTAGCTTCTGAACATTAGTAGAAAAAATGTTATAGCGAAAACTCCACGATGACCTGTTTCGAGCAGAGAAACCTTAGAATCCAAAACTCTGATACCAAATGTTATGAAACCAGCTTCGAAAATTGAAGTAAAAAGAGATCAACGCCTTAGAAATATCCACTTCAAGGGGGAAACCTCCAGTAAAATACATAAATGAACAATTTTTTGATGATACAAATGACCAAAACCTCCTTCTATATATAGGAGTCCATGGGCCCACAATATCATCGTAGCCGACCTAACAATAATAATATAAGGGCACAATAATAACAATATTGGGGTTATAGGGCTACAAAAATAACAATAAGGGGGTTACACTTATAAAAATAAGGGACTAAACTAGTAATATAGGGGCTTAACATTGTTGATACAGCCACAAAGTGAAAGAATGGAATTTCCAACTTCCAATATTCTGACTCCATACAATTACTATGAATGAAAGCCAATGATTTTTCTTCATCTTAAGAGCAAAGGCTTGTACCAAATATTCATGGGAATTGAGACGGAACCAATGTCGGAGCATGAGAAATCAGATTGGCTTAATAGATATGACATGGCTTATGTAATATTGTGTTTATCTGTGTCTCGTGATATTCTTTATGAGATCAAAAATATTGAATTGAGACATGAAATCTGGACTACATTGAAAGGATTATATGGTGATGAAAATGATCTATAAGAATAGCATTCGTGGCAAAGATATTGAGTTATTATAGCATTCATGAAAGTGGTGAACACTCCAATAATGCGGATAAATTTTCTCAAGAGAGTGTTGAACAAGAAGGCTATGATTCTTCTATTTTTAATGAACCTGTTGCAGATGAGTATTTTATCTTGTCCAATAACGAAGACATCGCACATGAAGAAATATATTCCTCTACTAGTGATGAAGACACTACTTTCAAAAACATAGAAGAGTACTGTGATTCCTCTACTATTGATAATATTGATGATGCAGATCTGAAGAGGTCTCAATTTAATGATGCGCCACATACACTCTCAGTCGCAGACACATGCATGCCCATGCATGGATCTAAGGATGAATTTATAATACCATGTATTCTCATGCATGCATCCAAAAAGGCATCTCTAAAGCCACACATTCACATGCATGCATCCCTAGAGAGAACCATGACCATGCATCATATAAGGTACATGAATTTGATCTTCAATTGCATGACGAAGTTGCAAGGAATACATATTGGCATGCAATCATCTATAAGGAAATTCAATCCTTGATCCAAACATGGGAGTTTATACCTCTACTTCCAAAAATGAAGCTTATTCCTCCAGATCCATGATGGGATCATTAATATTCAGTACTATCCATGTTCCAAGCAGGCTATCGATATCCGTACCAAGTCTTTGACTGAGAAGACGTTTGGATTGCTGTGAGATTTTCTCAAGGTGAAGGACACAACTACCTAGCAGTTGTCTTTTCTCTACTTTTTGCATTATATTTAGAGGGGGGGTTTTCTTCCCATTGGGTTTCCCATTTTTCCTCTTTTCATGAATTGTATATGGGTACCTAAAATGGCCTTGTTGTCGGGACTCATTCATTTTGCATCACACTCACCTAAGTTATGCTTAAGGGGGGGTGTTGGTGTACATGCACATAATTAGCCTTAATTAGCTTTAGTTCAATTATAGTTATTGCATGTGATGTGCACTTGTCTTTATCTAGTTAACTTGAGTGCTTATATGTGATGTGCACTTATCTTTAGCTAGTTAACTTGAGTGCTTACATGTGGTGTGGAATTGAATTTAGTTAGTTAACTCTAGTTCCTGCATGTGGTGCATGTGCACATTAACATAACATAAAGCACACTTTGATCTAGGAGGATCGTACAGGTCCAAAGTACAAGTGGCTTAAGGAGAAGGCTAAAAAATAAAAGTGTCATAAATGTGGCAAACTCAATTTCAAGATGAAGATCTCGTTGTTCTGATTGCAATAGGGCAAACAGTTCATTAAAACGAGTTCGTATGGAGAGGTTAGAAGCGGTCAAATTTCTGGGTTGAATTGATGAGGTGGCAGCATTTTTGCCAAATTCTGGTGTTTGGATTTCGGCCATCTCTAACTCGAATTCAGGCGAAATTTTGGGATACTTAAATCATCTCCTACGGTCAAAATAGACAACGTTTAAAAATTGCGGGTTTGTTTTGAATAAAACAAAAAAAAAGGTTTAAAAAAATACAAGGGAAAGTCGTGATCCCTGCCCTTGCTCCAAGCACATAAAAAATAAAACTAATGTTATGGGTTGGTGGCCATGACCCCGCCGGACCCACCGAATATGGAAACGAATAATATAAATAAGGGTGGGGTAGGGGCTGTCAACCCTGCCGCCCCAACCCACACCATAACACATATAACGTATACATAATATGTTGCAAAAGAGCACGCAAGAAGCACGGTGGGTGGGCTCCCTGAAGCAGGCTCGACCCGGTATATTTAAAACTTTTTTTAAATTTATTAAAACCATTTCCTAATGCAGGAGAGGGTAGGGTTTGACCACCCGACCTCCTTCCCTCAAATGCAGATCATAACCAATTTTCCCAGCGGGTTTCTTTGGAAAGTCCACCACAATTTATTTATTTAAACTTTCATTTCAGAAGTGCACCCAGGAAAACCTACAGTGTCACGCTTACCAAGACAGAGTGGAACCTTGAGCGCCTTGTAGGAGGGGGGTGGAACCATGAACTGAGATCATTTCCAGAGGGCCTAGATTTGTCCAAAGTCAGAATCAGGGAAATTTTATATGGATTTTGCACCTCTTGATGACACGAGTTCAACAATGTTGTCTATTTCTTCATTAGAGGTCTCCAATTTTTGGGCACTATCAGCTATGGAAATATAAGGGTGTAATTTTGCATTGATGCTAGCACTTTCATTTTATTTTCCACTTAATGAAAGCGGGCCTTCCCACTGATTGAGCAGGACCCGAAGATTTAGTCCCTCCTCGATGAACTCTGTTATGGAATTCTTTTTTTCTTCACGTGATTTTATGTGCTTCTCTCTTCTTATGTTCATGTGTTTTAAGTTTCATGGTTAAGATGAAATTTTACATCTAATCCTTTAATCCATCTCAAATTTAATTATTTTTTATCAAGTGGTATCATACCAAGTCTTTGTAGATGTGATTTGCATGTGTGTATGATAACCAGAAAAAGGCTACGAAGAGGCGATGGGAAAGTAAATTCTTTTGATCTCGAAGAAGGACATGCTCATAGAAGAAGAAACATGGATGACGATGCTAGCAATGATGAGGAGCTAAATTTCCGCAAAACATTCTACATAGTGGCAGATCGAGTCAATAAGATGTTCTCAAGGCTCGAGAACCTAGAAAGTGAAGGGGAAAATGATCTAGATGGAAAAGATTCAGCGCATGGAGATTATGGAGGGGATCAACCTCCTTCTCCTTTCGCGAGTGGAAGTTCATCCTCTTCTTCTCACCGTTATCATAGGAATTCACGAAATGCATCTAAGAAACCTTTCCTTAAATTAGATGTCAAATTTTATCTTCCCATGTATCATGACGAAAGTAATGCAAAAAATATTAACAACTGGATTAGGCAGATTGAAGTCTACTGCAAGGTTCAATAGATCGAGGAGGATGGGGCAAAGATCCAGTTGGCCTCTCTTCGGCTGAACGGAACTGCTCTTGTTTGGAGAGAGAGAAAATCACAAGGCAGCCAAAATGTGGGTAAAATTCTCTCCTCATGGTGAAATTTTGTTTCTATATTGAGAAACCAATTTTACCTTTTGGGATAAAAGAAAAATCCATTAATGGCATGGCAAAACCTTAGGCAAGGCAGAGGTCAAAATGTACAAGACTTCACTGGAGAATTTAGAAAACAAGCATTGAATTTGGGCATTCTATTAGATTCACCAAAGATTGTAACTAGGTATATTGGATCTCTATATAATTATATAAGACATTAATTGTTGTTGTTTGACCCTCCTACCATCGATGAGGTGAGTGTGAAGGCCATGCATCTAGAAAGTAGGGGAACGGATGAACAAAATGACCACCTAAGAAGAACTGTAAGAACCAAGAGAAGGGGAGAAAAGCCCTCTTGTACACATTATGAGAAAGAGGGACATGATGAAGAAAGTTGTTGGAAGTTGCACCTTGAGTTGAGACTTGAGAGGAATGAAAAAAAGGGGAAGCATAAGACTACTACCACGGTGCAGGAAAACCAAGATTCTGAATCTGAGGAAGATGAGAATGTCAGAGCTGCGTGATTTGCACGAGGTAGACCAATTTACATGGGGTTTGATTTCGACAATGAAATGAGGCTTGTAGCCTTTGGTATTGCAAGAGGAGGACCCATAGACTTGGGTTCTGATTCAGGCGATGAAACCAAAAATTTCAACAGACATGGAACCAAAGATGAAATGGACACTCACTGCGGGAAGGCTCCAAGCACTTGAGGTAAACCAAAGCATCCTAGCAGAGAATACTGAGCTAAGGAGGCTCCTGCAGGAAATAAGGGAAGAAAAACAAAGGTTAATACACCAGTTGCAATCTAAGGATAAGGCCTTGGAGAAGTTGCAACATAACCAACCCGAGGTAAAAAGAAACCCTTTAGTTTCATGTGCTTTTCGTGATCGTTATTTCGCTTCTTTTGAAAAACATATTACAGGGATTAGATCTAAACTGCTAAAGAAGATGGGGTATCAGAGAGAAGGCCTCAACATCAATGGCGAAGGCATTGTAAACCCCATCGAATTCAATGAATTTCTGCCTCATGAAGGACTTTGATACACCAGGAAGGAAGTGGGAGAAAGCTCCAACACGGCTAGTGACCAGTCAATGACAGATAATGAAATCACTTCCTCACAGTCCAGGGATAGTGAGGGTTCCATGAACACTTATCAGAGGAACACGAGGGGAAAGTGTTCCAAGATGATATGGAAAGTATGGAGGAAGAATAATCGTCACAACACCTACATGTCAAACACGCCAGGACCAAAGAGCACCCATGCAGAGTCTAGTAATCGAAGCTATCCCATGGGAAAATGATCCATTTAATTTATTAAGTAAAATATGGTTATTTTATAGGTCTTAGTGTTATGCCCATAGATGTAAATCATGTGTTTCGAATAAATGTAAAAGTGATGATATGTTTCCATCACTTTGAAATGCAACAATGATGTTTTTTGGCCTTTCTTTATGAATAGTTGAGGTGTTGGTTTCTATTATGTAATCCATGTCCAATGAGTGTGTGTTATAAAATAATGGAAATTGGAGGGTTGTTGAGTCATGTGTGATTTCTACATGGTTGCAAACGATGTAGCAGATTTGCGTGCAGGATATTGAAAGTGTGGTTTTGAATGAACAAGCAGTGTGTTGGGCATGTTAATGCTTTTGGTGGTCCAAAAGCTCCTTAGTGGAGAGTAATGATCGAGGAGGATCATACAGGTCTAAAGTAAAAGTGGCTTAAGGAGAAGGCTCAAAAATCAAATTGTCAGAAATGTGGCAAATTCAGTTTCAAGTTGAGGATCTCGTCGTTTTGATCGCAACGGTGCGAAGAATTCGTCAAACCGAGTTTGTACGGAGATGTTAGAAGCAGTCAAAGTTTGGGGTTGACTTGATGTGGTGGGAGCCTTAAGGAGGCATCATTTTTTCCAAATTATAGTGGGCGAATTCTAGTTAGCTCCAGGTGGAATCCAGGTGAAATTATGGGGTACTTAAATCGTCTCCTATGTTCAAAATCGAGAAGATTTAAAATTGTGGGTTTGTTTTAAATAAAATAAAATAAATAAATAAATAAAAAGGAAAGGGTGGGCCATGACCCCCACCCTTTCTCCAACCACATAAAAAAATAAAATTAATGTTATGGGTCAGTAGCCATGACCCCGTCAGACTCACCAGATATGGCAACAAATATTATAAATAAGGGAGGGGTAGGGGTTGTCAACCCCACCACCCCAACCCACATCATAATACATATTAAACATATACATAATTCGTTCTGAAAGAGCCGGCAGGAAGCACAGTGGGCGGACCACCCGATGCAAGGTCGAACCCCCATATTTAAACTTTTTTTAAATGTATTAAAATCATTGCATAATACGGGAAGGGGAGGGGCGGGGTTTGATCGCCCGACCTCCTTCCCTCAAATGCAGATCATAACTAATTCGCCCAGCGGGTTTCTTTGGAAAGTCCGCCACAATTTATTTATTTAAACTTTCATTTCAGAAGTGTGCCCAGGAAGCCCTGGAGAGGCACGCTTACCAAGACAGAGTGGAACCTTGAGCGCCTTGCAGGAGGGGGGCAGAACCATGAGCTAAACTCATCTCCAAAGGGCCTAGATTCGCCTGACGTCAAAATTAAGCAAATTTTTCATGGATTCTGCACCTCTCGGCAACACGAGTTCAACAATGTTGTCTATTTCTTCATCAGAGGTCTCTGATTTCGGTCACTTTCAGCTATGGAGGTATAAGGGTGTAATTTTTCATTGATGCTTGCACTTTCATTCTATTTTCCACTTAATGAAATAGGGCCTCCCCACTGACTGAGCAGGGCCCGGAGACGTAGTCCCTCCTGAATGAACTCTGTTATCAAGTTCTTGTCTTCTTTGCATGATTTTATGTGCTTCTCTCTTCTTATGTTCATTCATTTTAAGTTTCATGGTTAAGATGCAATTTTACATGTAATTCTTTAATCCATCTCAAAGCTAAATATTTTGGATCACAGCTTTAGTTATCTTTAATTATCCATAGTTAATAGCATAGACCCATGATAAATATTAAGGATGGAAAACTATATTGAAGTTTAAAAACATGGCGAATCTCACTAGTCCCTAATATGAAAACTATGAAATGTTTATTGATGTATTTGTAAAATTATTCGAGTTTATAATGATTTTATATATACTATCTATATAATATTGGCGATGTTTAAGGTAAAATAATTTTATATTGTAAAATTTTGGCGAATAAGTTTTTATAAAAAATGGAAATTGGTGAATCTTTTTATTGGAAAATCATGAAAAAATAGCCCCCACCTGTGAATGTTAGCCCCTAAAATTTTCCATAGTTATTGCATTTACAACTAAAATTAACTTATTTTCTTTATATATTGATTTCTCAATTCCAACTTTTCTTTTTCAATTCTCGCAAGTTTATGTAATCATCCAATTTATTCTCAATTCCAATTTTTATTTTTCAATTATCGCAAGTTTGTGCAATCATTCTTCAACTAGATCCATATTTATGCTCAAATAATATTACACAATCACACCATTGAAAGACACAAAAAACAACATGAATTTGACTAGCTACTATACTGCACTCAACTCCTTACATACAAAAGTTTCACGTAGTCACTTTATAGTGTTTCTATTCTGTCAGCTCAGCACTTCCTTTATATTTGAATCAGTTACAACAACAAGAGAAGGAAGCGATTGATTGACTGAATTTGATTGATGGTCTCTAACACAGATTTCTCTCATACAAGATGACCCCTGTGACATACAATAGGGGTCCCTGGAATCGTTAAAGGCAATTTGCAAAGAATGAGCTACGACTATGAACGAGGATGACCATGGAAGCTCAAGGTTCCAATGGGCACAACTACTGCACACTTCTCTTAAGAATAAGGACAAGACTGCAAACTTCTTGTTCCACTGAATGGGTACATGTAGCAAAGTCCACTTGTGCTACTCTAGCATAGCCAATTGCTGGAATTTCTAAATATTATGAACACATTGGGAGAATAAAATTCTCCTCCTTTAACACAGAGAAATGAAAAATATTCTTTCTTACTGGACAGAGATGACACAAAAATCTCTAGCCTCCACCAAGGGCTTTACAACATTCAACACAGTCTGTCTATGCAACAAAAATTACGTAAATTATACTATTCGGCAACTTTATATATGGCGTGGCACATTTAAAATTAAAACAAAATTATTACAAAAATTATATTTACGACACCCCTTTGTGGGTCCCTGCGGAGGCACTACTCTACGGGTACAACAAAAATATTTTGTGCTACCGCAGTGAACGATATCCATTTATCTCTGGTCAATGTGTGATTTCCTGGTCAACTGTGGAGGCACCTACTCTGGCGAACCTCTGCACTACTCGTGCTCTCGCAAACCGTTGATTTGGTTCAGCTGCACTCTCACCCGTTGATCTGGGCAGCGTTTAACTTTGGTGGGGTCTAGCTCTTTTAAACCTTTCTACTCCACGTGACAATAAAACATATCAAAGGTTTAATTAACCAATGAACCCGGATTTCAAACTTTAAACAAACTGGATTGCAAGCATTTTTGCATAACAAAATTGATTGATGGCATCATGGAAAAAACCTGCGCGATAAATGCTGATTGGTCCATGCATTGGTTGAGTTGGCAGTGGGACCACATCACATCGGCATATCAGCGAATGAATGGTTTTGTGGACGGCTTTGGACTTTGGTGATTGGCGATTGTGATGTTGTGATGTTGTGATGTGGGGACCACATCGCATCGGCACATCGCATCGCAAGACAAACTTCGGCGAAAACCTTTGCGGATGGGCGGAATGGCGATGAGTGATGTTGTGATGGTGGTAGGGACCACATCGCATCGAAAACGTGCTTCGGAATAATCACGACGGAATGGACCTTTGGTGGATGTGATTGCGATATGTGATATCACACCGCAACTTATACATCGGCAGTAAACATTTCGAAAGGCGGCTATATGTTGTTCCTTTGCGATGTGCAATGTGCGATATCGCACCATCACATCGCATTGGAACTCCATATCAACAAGATGCAAAAACAAAAATATTTTCGATGGGCGATGAATGTGGGGACCACTATGACATGGTCCATTCAAAAATTAAAATACTTGGCAAATTTGAACAAAAACTCTTTTGTTTGGTCAGTGAGGGCTTAAAAGCCTGATAAGAATGCTTTTCAATAAAATTCTATTGTTGCGTGGTTTGAACCACGATTTCTTCAATTCTTCTACAAATTCAGCTACGGCCCATAACAAAATTTAATTTCATCTCTACAATGGTGGTTGCGGCCCTTAAACAGAAATACATCCTTACAAATTCATTAAACTCTGTTGAATACACAGTGGTGTGCACTCAACCTTCTCTACCCCTGTTGTACTTTGTTTCTACATGCATGGTGTTTGAAGGTGACTTTAATATTTTCAACACTGCCCCTTAAAGTCACCTGCTGGGTTATGAGTCATACCCAAGAATTTTCTCAAATATTCAAAACTCTTTTGCCCCAATGGCTTTGTCATAATGTTTGCAAATTGCTCCTCTATTCTATAGTGCTGCAAAAAAAATTCTCCATTGTTCACCAATTCCATGATGTAGTGAAACTTGACATTTATGTGTTTTGTTCTTTTGTGAAACACAGAATTATTTGCAAATGCTATGGCTGAGCTATTGTCACAAAAAATCACTGTCCCTTTTACTTTTTCTTGACATAAACTCCTCAACATTCTTCTCATCCACACTGCTTGACACGCTGCTGTTGTAGCTGCCACATACTCTCCTTCTGTTGTAGACAATGGCACAACTGTTTGTTTCTTAGAAGCCCATGAAATGGCTCCTGAACCCATATGAAAAACATAACCAGAGGTAATTTTCCGGTCATCAATACTTCCAACCCAATCACTGTCAGTATATCCAATTAATTCATAATTTTCTGAAGTAGTATATAAAATTCCATACCTTTTAGTTCCTTTTACATATCTCATAATTCTTTTTGCTGCTTGCCAATGTGCCTCCTTTGGCCTTTCCATAAATCTTGAAATCAAACTAACAACATGCATAATATCAGGCCTGGTTGCAGTCAAATACATGAGGCTGCCAACTATGCTCTTTTACAAACTACGATCAAAATCCTTGTTGTTCGTTTTGCTGAGTTTGAATCCCATTACCATGGGAGTAATTGCTGCCTTGCAATCCTACATATTAAATATTTCCAAAACTTCAGTCACATATTTAGCTTGAGAAATAAAAATTTAATTTTCATTTTGCTCTACTTCTATTCCTAAGAAGTATTTCAGCAATCCCATACCAGTCATCTCAAATTCATCCTTCATCATTGTTTTAAAATTCTCAATGAGGTAATCATCATTACCTGCGAATATCACATCATCAACATATAAAACAACAATGAGCATCTTACCATATATCTCCTTGATGTATAATGTGGGTTCTCCTTCACATTTTTCAAACCCATTTTCCAGTATATAGGAATCTATCCTATTGTACCATGCTCTTGGTGCTTGTTTCAGCCCATAAAGAGCTTTCTTCAATCTGCAAAATTTTTTCTCTTGGCCCTTTTTCTCATAGCTAAGAGGTTGTTCAACATAAACCTCTTCCATCAAAAATCCATTTAGGAATGCTGATTTGACATCCATTTGGTAAACCTTCCATTTGTTTTGTGCTACTATGGACAACACTACTCTCACTTTTTCCATTCTTGCAACTGGTGCAAAATTTTCTTCATAATCTCTTCCATGTTGCTGCTTATAGCCTTTGACAACAAGTCTGGCCTTGTGCCTTTCAATCTTACCTTCAACATTACTTTTGGTCTTGTAAACCCACTTTACTCCAATGACTTCCTTGCCATTTGGGAGATCTACTAATTCCCATGTTTTATTTTTCTCTATTGCATTCATTTCTTCATCCATTGCATCTATCCATTTCTTATCTTTTATAGCTTCCTAAAAATGAATAGGATCATCTACATGACAATATAAAGCAGATAAAGAGTTCATACCTTTATTTTCTACCTCTTGCTCATAGATTTCATTTAAATTTTTGAATCTGGTTCCTCTTTCATTTGGTGTAGTTGTGCTTCAAGATGCACTCAAATTTTCTACATGTGGTGTGCTTGGAGAAGGACTCTCATTTCTTCTCAAGGGTATTCTTACTCCTGCTTGTGGTGTCCCTTGTTGTCCTTGTGTTGGTGGAGGTGGTGCTATCGATGAGTTGTTCTTTTCAGCCACGCCTTCCTCATCTTCATCATGAGACAAACAACTTCCGACATTGATTGTTTTCTCAGTGCTTCCATCCCATGCTTATTCTTCTATGAATTTCACATCTCTTCTTATAAATTTTTTTTTTGTGGATGGGTTATAAAATCTATATCCCTTGGATTCTTCACATTATCCAAGGAAGATGCACTTCTCCCCCTTACTTTCCAAATTATTTCTCAGTTTATCTAGAATGTGTGCATAAGCCACACACCCAAAAACTCTCATGTGGGTGACTCCTTGTTTTCTACCACTCCATGCTTCTTCTAGAAATCTGTTCATTACAACTTTTGTTGAGCATCTATTCAAAATATATAAAGCACAATTTGTAGCTTCTGCCCAATACTCATTTGGAAAATGTTTTTCCTTTAGCATAATTCTCACCATATCCATGATGGTTCGATTTTTTCTTTCAGCAACACCATTTTGCTGTGGTGTGTACCTTGTTTCGAATTGCTTGTGTATGCCATTTTCTCTGCAAAAACGCAAAAATTATTTTGAGATGTACTCACCTCCTTTTTCAGTCCTAAGGACTTTGATATGTGCCCACTATGTTTCTCTACAAGAGCTTTAAAGTGGCAAAATTTCTCAAACACTTGACTTTTATAATTCAAGAAATAAACCCATACTTTTCTTGTGAAATCATCAATTAAGGTCAACATATAATTGCTTCCTGATATTGATCATGTTTGCATTGGCCCACACAAATCTGAATGGATAATTTCTAAGGGTGCTTTTGCCCTTATGCTTTTTCCTGATGGAAATTTTTCTCCGTGTTGTTTTCCCAAGATGCAGCCTTCACATAGGTTGTCTGGTTTCTCAATCAATGGTAGTCCTCTTACCATTCCTTTTTTGTGCAACAACTTTAGTCCTCCGAAATCAAGATGTTCTAATCTCAAGTGCCATAACCAATTCTCATCTTTCACTTCCTTTTGAAAGACCTATTGTGTTACAGCTGCTACATTCCTTCTCTTTCCCTTCAAGTCTGTATTGAGCTTGAGTGGAAACATTCTATTGCTGGTCATTTTCACTTATGCAATAACCTTCTTGCTTGGAGGTATGTCCATTATTGTGCACACATCATTTTTAGAGAATACATTGTAACCTTTGTTAATGAGCTACCCAATGCTCAAAATATTACATTTCAAGCCAGGAACATAGTATACATCTGGCACAAATTTCTACTCACCATTTCTTGCACGGTTACTTACTCTGCCTTTTCCCTTGAAAGAGATCTTAGTATAAGTTCCAGTTGTTACTCCAGATTTAACATCTTCATCAAGATTGGAAAACATTGCTATGTTTCTAGTCATGTGATTACTGCAGCCTGAATCTAAGAACCATACATCATCCTTCCTATATTGTGCTACATTACATGTTAACAACACATTCTTTGGGTTCTTTTATTCTTTTTCTACATTAGCATTATACCTCTTATTCATGTCATTTGGATTTTTCCTGCACTCATTAGCATAATGCCCATATTTTTTGCAATAAAGACACTAGACATTGGATTTTTCATACCTTTGTCCATGAGCATGTTGATTTCCACCTTGCTGGCTGCCGCTTTGGCCATAGCTATGATTCTGATTGTTGCTCCTTCCATGAGTATCTGAAGGGTTGTTTCTTCATCCTCTATTTTGGCTTCTGCCTCTTCCTCTTCCTCTTCCTTGACCTCTTCCTCTTCCAAAGGAAATTGGGTTTTGAAGGCATGCTCCAAAGATGGGTTTACTGATCTTCCCAATATTTGTTCATGAGTCATCAGTGATGCATGAAGTTCATCAACTGTAAACTTTGAGAGATCCTTTGTCTCTTCAATGGTGGTTACAATAACATCAAACCTTGAGGGTAGACTCCTCAATATTTTCTCCACAATCCTTCTTTCTTCAAGTGTCTCTCCATGATACCTTATCTGTGTGACCATCCCAATCACATGTGTGAAGAATGAGTCTATGTTATCAGACTCTTTCATGGAGAGAGTTTCAAAATCTCTCCTCAGAAATTGTAGCTTTTCTATCTTCACCTTCTCCATACCTTGATAGGCTGTTTGGACGGTATCCCGTGCATCCTTAAATCTTTTAGCTATTTTTATCCTTGGAAACACACTTTCATGTACAGCTTGAAAGAGATATAAGAGGGCTTTAGAGTCCTTCTTCCTATTTCTCTTCAATAAATCCTTCTCTGCCTGTGTTAAGGCATTAAAGGCTTTCTCATCAACTGGCTCATCAAAACCAGCTTCAACAAACTCCCATAGATCCTGAGAGGCAAACAGGGCTCTCATGACAATGGCCCAATAATCATAGTTCTTCCCATTAAATTGTGGGAGCTGAGTATTTCCAATACTCATACTGGTGCTTGGTCCAGCCATGGCTTACAGACTGAACTTTAAAATAAAACTTGACTGTGTTTTTCAAAAAAACTGTCTTTCCTTGTTTAAAACAAAAACTCTGTCTCTTAGGACTGCACTCTTTTAAACAAAACAAAACTCTCTTTTTTTGAGAAATACCTGAACTTTTGTTGAGCCTTCACCCTGTTGGAGAACTGCTACAAAAAATCCTTCCTTCAACTTCTTTGACACCTTCAAAGAGCCTGGACTATCCCTGATACCATGTTGGAATTTCTGAATATTCCGAACACACTGGGAGAATAAAATTCTCCTCCTTTAACAAAGAGAAGTGCAAAAGATTCTTTCTTACTGGACAAAGATGACACAAAATTTTTCTATTTCTTTAACAAAATAAAAAACTATTACAAAATGATAGATTCCTCAAAAGTGAGTTCTAGATTCACAACTCAAAAATTGCTTGGCTGTTATAGACACAATGCAAAAAATTACTCTATGTCTTACTATTTATTCGCCTGTGGGCTTTACAACATTCAACACAGTCTGTCTGTGCAACAAAAATTACGTCAATTATACTATTTTGAAGTTTTATATATGGTGCGGCAGATTTAAAATTAAAACAAAACTTATTACAAAAATTATATTTACGACACCCCTCTGTGGGTCCCTCTAGAGGAATTACTCTGCGGGTACAACAAAACTATGTTGTGCTACCGCAGTGAATGATAGTCTTTGATCTCTGCTCAATGTGTGACTTCCTAGTCAACTGCGGAGGCACCTCCTCTGGCTAACCTCTGTGCTACTCGTGCTCCCGCAAACTGCTAATCTGATTCAGCTGCACTCTTTCCTGGTGATCTGGGCGGCGTTTAACTTTGGTGGGGTACGACTCTTTTAACACTTTATACTTCGTGCAATAATACAACATATCAAAGGTTTAATTAACCAATGAACCCGGACTTAAAACTTCAAACAAACTGGATTGCAAACATTTTCGCATCACAAAATTTATTGATGGCATCATGGAAAAAACCTGCGTAATAAATGCTGATTGGTCCATGCACTGGCTGAGTTAGCAGTGGGACCACATCGCATCAGCGCATCAGCAGATGAATGGTTTGGTGAACGGCTTTGGACTTTGGAGATTGGAGATTGCGATGTTGTGATGCTACAACGTGGGGACCACATCGCATCGGCACATCGCATCGGCACATCGCATCGCAAGACAAACTTTGGCGGAAACCTTTGTGGATGGGAAAAATGGTGATGAGCGATGTTGCGATGGTGGTAGGGACCACATCGCATCGCAAACATGCTTCAGAACAATCACAACGGAATGGACCTTTAGTGAATGCGATTGCGATATGCGATATCGCATCACAACTTATACATCGGCGGTAAACATTTCGGAAGGGGGCTATACATTTTTCCTTTGCGATGTGCAATGTGCGATATCGCACCATCGCATCGCATCGAAACTCCATATCAACAAGACACAAAAACAAAAATATTTGTGATGGGCGATGAATGTGGGGACCACTATGACATGGTCCATTAAAAAATTAAAATACTTGGCGCGTTTGAACAAACACTCTTTTGTTTGGTTGGTGAGGGCTTAAAAGCCCGATAAGACTGTTTTTCAATAAAACTATGTTGTTGCATGGTTTGAACCACGATTTCTTAAATTATTCTACAAATTCAACTACAGCCCATAAAAAAATTTAATTTCATCTCTGCAATGGTGGCTGCGGCTCATAAACAGAAATCCATCCTTACAGCTTCATTAAACTTTGTTGAATACACAGTGGTGTTCACTCAACCTTCTCTACCCCTGTTGTACTCTATTTATACATGCATGGGGTTTGCAGGTGACTTTAATATTTTCAATAGTCCCCCTTAAATTCAACTGCTGGGTTATCATTCATACCCAAGCATTTTCTGAAATATTCAAAACTCTTTTTCTCGAATGGATTTGTAAAAATGTTTGCAAACTGCTACTCTGTTCTATAGTGTTGTAAAAAAAATTCTCCATTGTCCACCAATTCCCTGTTGAGATTTTGCTGGCTCAAATCTCTTGGATATGCCAACGATATTTTTTTGTTGCAAAAGTGATGGCATCAAATCAGCATGAGGAGATATTCTATCCTAGTTTGGTGTGATAAAATTAATTATTCAGTTTCTTCTCTCTTCTATAAATTGTAAGCCTATAGAGGCAAACATGTGAGATGTGAGGTGCGTGAAGAGGAAGTGCAAATGAGTAATGTTTCTTGTGTAATCTCCTGTTGATGAACAAGATTGTCGATACCTCTGTTTGGTGGATGTAGCCCAGATTGGTTGGGTGCACCACGTTAAATAGTTTGTCTTTGTTTATGTTGTGTGTATGATTTTATTTGTTTTCGCTGCATATCTTCTACAATTGGTATCAGAGCCTCGGCATTGAGATTTGAAGGCTCTTGTTGAGATAGCGTAATAAACAACACATGAGTGTGGAACAGATCAGGCAGCTTGGAACCATAACTGCATTTTGAAATGTGTATTTACTGTGAAATGGAGTTGTAGAGTTTTGCATGGCCGTGTATTGTCTAACGTAGATCCACATGGCCATGATCTATGTGGTTGTGGTTATAGTTATCTGGTGAGGGATCGATAGAACTATACTGTGAAACGTGAGGGCACGGTATCGTGGTATTAGAACCTCCGTGTATTTCCACAAAACACAGTCATCGTGGAAGGCGTGAAGTGAGACTAGCGTGACTGTGGGAGGAGCTCGTGAATCGATGAATGAAGAGGCGTGAGCTTGAGACAGTGCATGAGTTGAAGGAATAGCAGTGTCATGAGTAGACAGATATCAGATTGTTGAAATCAAAAGGAAGAGTAGCTCTCTGTTGCTATAGAGCTGTTGTTTGTGTCGTCATTTAAGTTGTCGTTGACCTACGTGGACTAGCCGAGTGAGCGCAGATCTGAGTGCGTGACTGTGGTGGATAGATTTGCGGTGTGACTGTGAAAGTAGTGAAATCATAGGTGAGTTCTCCATTTGTAACATTTAAGTGTCGCTCTGTTATTCAGCACAACCACTATCCCATAGGCGCTAACGAAAATCACGAGTTGCAGAACTTTAGCTGCCATGACGAATAAAAACATGTTTCTGTCCTTCATTTGTTATTCCTTTTATGGGTTTAGATTCAAACAGGTGAATTCGAAGTTATCAAGTTTGATCTAATTTTTTTTTTTAATGTGCGGTTGAAGGTTTAGTGGAGGCTGCGTAAGTGATTTCTGCCACAGTGGAATTGAGTGAATTCCGATATTCAATTTTTTTTTTTTTTTTAATCCACTGCAAATCTATGAGTGTAATGTTTCATGATAGTGCTGTGTAAATTTTTTTCGTGTGCTAAGTTATAAGAAGTTTAATTAACTATGTCAAAAACACAAAGTGCTCTATTTGAGATCGAGAAGTTTAATGGGAAAAATAACTTCGAGATATGGAAATTTAAGTTGCACGATCTACTTGTACAACAAGGTGTGGTGAAGGCACTTTTGGGAAAATCCAAACAACCTTACACCATGACAGATGACGAATGGAGTGGCATCGATAACAGAGCACTGAGTGGCATATAATTGTGTTTGGCGGATGATGTGTTATTTAACATCGTGTCAGAGAAAACAACAGTTGGTTAATGGACAAAGCTAGAGAAAATGTACATGACGAAATAGTTAACCAATAGGATTCTTCTGAAGAGATAGTTGTAAATCTTGCGCATGAAGGAAGGTAAGACGATAAATGATCATCTGAATACCTTTAATACTCTCTTGGTGCAGTTAGAAAGCATAGAAGTAAAATTTGATTTAGAATATAAAGCTGTAACTTTATTATCCTCGTTGCCTGAGTAATGGGATCATTTTCTTACTTCTATAAGTCTTAGTTCATCAGAAACCCTTGAATTTGATGATGTTTTTGAGCTATGCTGTCTGAAGAAACCAGGAAAAGGTCAAATCTAGAAACCTCTACATCAGAAGCAATAATGGTTAGAGGTCGATCTAAAGAAAAACGCTTCAGTAAGAAGAACAACTCTCGGTAAAAATCGAAAGGGAAGAATAGTAAGCTAAAATTTTGATTTTGCGGCAAATCGGAACATTTGAAAAAGGACTGTTGGAAGAGACAACAAGCATCCAAAGGAGACTCTTCAACATAAAATAAAGAGGCAAACACGACAGATACAAGTTTAGGTTCAACATTTATTTTAGGTATAAGTGATGAAGTTCTATCAGTTAATTTGTTATATCATGATCAACATTGGCTATTAGATTCTGGTGCTTCCAATCACATGTGCATTCATAAAGAGTGGTTTAAATCTTATAAATCAATTGATGATGGAGTTGTTTACATGGGTAATGATTTCTCATGTAATGTTGTGGGAATTGGAAGCATCTAGATTAAAATGTCTGATGGGACAAATAAAATCTTAATTGATGTAAGACATGTGTCGGAACTGAGAAAAAATCTTATTTCTTTAGGAGTTTTAGACACAAATGGATATAAAACTTTTATTCAAGGTGGAGTAATGAAAATTTACAAAGGAATCCTATTAGTAATAAAATAAAAGAAGGTTGGAAATATTTTTCAGTTAGAAGGAAGGACATAGTCAAAACATGCTTCTACTGTATCTGAAAACGACAGTGATTCTATTCGACTATGGCATCAACAGTTGGGCCATATGAGTGAAAGAGGATTAGAAATTTTATCTGATCGTATGTTACTTCCTAGTTTAAAATCTTCTAAGTTATATTTCTGCAAACATTGAATATATAGGAAACAAAGCAAGCAGAAATTTAAAACTGGAAAACATACTAGTAAGGGAATCCTTGATTATATCCATTCTGATTTTTGGGGTCCATCTCCTACCACCTCATATGGAGGATCATCATATTTTGTATCTTTTATAGATGATTTCTCTAGGAAACTATGGGTCAACATGTTAAAAATAAAGTCTGATGTTTTCACAGTTTTTAAGCAGTTTAGAGCATTAGTTGAAAACATCACTAGAAGAACCATTAAATGTTTAAGAACTGACAATGGTGGTGAGTTTACTTCAAAGGAATTTTATAATTATTGCAAGGAAGCTTGGATCGAAAGACATAGAACCATTGCTTATACTCCTGAGCAAAATGGAGTTGATGAACGCATGAACATGATTATTTTAGAAAGAGCAAGAAGTATGCTTAGTAACGCCAATTTGCAGAAGGAATTATGGACAGAAGCAATATCTACGGCTTGCTATTTGATAAATCGATCACCATCAACTGCAATAGGATGCAAAATTCCTCAAGAGGTGTGGAAAGGTCATCCTTGTGATTATTCTAAACTGAAAGTTTTTGGTTGTGATGCATATGCTCTAATTCTGAAACATCAGCGTTCTAAATTAGATCCTAAATAAAAAATATATATCTTTTTTGGATATGGTGATGGGATTAAGGGATATAGGTTGTGCGATCCTACTACTCACAAGATCATCATTAACGGAGATGTTAAACTCAACGAATCTTCACTTGATAATCCAGATGTAGATGATAAATTGAAACAGGAAAATGTACCTAAGTTTCAACATATTCAGTTTCAAACCAGTTCAAATACTGATGATAGTCAAAATGAAAATTTTTTAGATGCAGATCATGAACAAGTTTCAGATGCAGATCATGAAGAAGTTCCTACAGATAATAATCAGCAAATTGTGGAAGAACCAGAAACATATGTAAGGAGGTCCACGAGAATCAGACGTCCTCCTAAAAGGTATGATGCTTATGTTACTTCAATTTCTTTAACCGCTAATGATGATGAACCTTTGTGCTATCAGGAAGCTGTATAAGGTTTTAACAGTAATAAGTGGAAATAAGCTATGAAGGATGAGATGAAGGCATTAGACAAGAATGCCACATGGGATCTGGTGCAACTTCCTAAAGACAGAAAAATTGTGGGATGTAAATGGGTTTAAAAATTGAAAAGGGGTGTTGATGATAAAAAAGACAGGTACAAAGAGAGGCTGGGCACGAAAGGTTTTTCTCAGAAAGCAGGAATTGACTTTCATGAGATATTTTCACCAGTTGTTAAAATTGTTTCAATTCGGATTGTCTTAGCATTAGTTGCTTTACTTGATTTAGAATTACAACAACTATATGTTAAGACTATATTTTTACATGGAGATCTACATGAGGAGATTTATATGGAACAACCTGAAGGGTTTGTTCAAAATTGCAACAACAAATTTGTCTGCAGGCTCAAGAAATCATTGTATGGTCTGAAGCAGTTGCCTCGACAATGGTACAAGAAATTTGATTCTTTCATCATGAGTCAAAATTATATAAGAATTGAATATGATCATTGTGTTTACTTTAAGAAATTAAGTAATGGAATATTCATTATCTTAGTGTTGTATGTTGATGATATGCTTTTAGCAAGCAAAAGCATAATTGAGATCATCAGGTTAAAGGCTCAGATGGCTAGGATGTTTGATATGAAAGATCTAGGAGCAGCAAGACAGATTTTAGGCATGGAGATTTTCAGAGACAGGAACAATGGTAAGCTATGGTTATCACAAGAGAACTATATTGAGAAAAAACTTATAAGGTTTGGAATGAACAATGTGAAACCAATTTTAGTCCCTTTAGCTTCCCATTTTAAGCTTTCTTCAAGTTTATGTCCTAACACAAATGAAGAAAATGAATATATGTCTCGAATACCTTATGCTAATGCAGTACAAACTTTGATGTAAGAGATGGTTTGTACACGTCTAGATATTTCACATGTAGTTGGGGTTGCTAGTAGGTATATGGAAAATCTAGGGAAATAACACTGGGAACAAGTGAAATGGGTGCTTCGGTATCTGAAAGGCACAAGTGATTATTGTATCACTTATGACAGAAGTAGTGATTTTTTTTGCAGATATGTTGATTTCGATTTTGCAGGTGATTTGGATAAGAGAAGGTCAAATTCAGGATATGTATTTACTCTTGCAGGTGGAGCTATTATCTGGATGTCAAAGCTACAAAACATTGTTGCTTTATCCACTACAGAAGTAGAATACATCGCTGCTTCACATGCTTGCAAAGAAGCAGTTTGGTTGAAAGGTTTGTTTGGTGAGTTTGGTAGGTTGCAGGACAACATTAAGTTATTTTGTGATAATCAAAGAGCAATTCACTTGGCTAAAAATCCAGTCTATCATATTAAATCAAAGCATATACCTATAAAGTACCATTTTGTAAGACAGGTTATCACTAAATGGGTAGTCTCTCTTGAAAAAGTGCATACAAAGGAAAACTGTGTAGAGATGTTCACGAAACCAGTTTTACTAGAGAAGCTATGATGGTGTCTGGCTTCTCTTGGCTTGCAAAGAAAATAAAATAATAAAGGAACGAGGTATCAGGCTAATTGTTGTGAAGGTGGAGATTGTTGAGATTTTGCTAGCTAAAATCTCTTGGATATGCCAACAACAGTTTTTTGTTGCAAAACTGATGGCATCAAATCAGCATGAGGAGATATTATATCCTAGTTTGGTGTGATAGAAATAATTATTCAGTTTCTTCTCTCTTCTATAAATTGTAAGCCTGTAGAGGCAAACATATGAGATGTGAGGTGTGTGAAGAGGAAGTGCAGATGAGTAATTTTGCTGGTGTAATCTCTTGTTGATGAATAAGATTGTCGGTACCTCTGTTTGGAGGATGTAGCCCAGATTGGTTGGGTGAACCACGTTAAATAGTTTGTATTTTTTTATGCTGTGTGTATGATTTTATTTGTTTTCACAGCATAACTTCTACATTCCCTGATGTAGTGAAACTTGGCATATATGTGTTTCGTTCTTTAGCGAAACACATAATTCTTTGACAATGCTATGGCTGAGCTATTGTCACAAAAAATCATTGTCCCTTTTACTTTTTCTTGACATAAACTCCTCAACATTCTTCTCATCCACACTGCTTGACACGCTACTGCTGTAGCTGCCACATACTCTGCTTCTGTTGTAGACAATGCCACAATTGGCTGTTTCTTAGAAGCCCATGAAATGGCTCTTCAACCCATATGAAAAACATAACCAGAGGTACATTTCCAGTCATCAATACTTCCAGCCCAATCAATATTAGTATATCCAATTAATTCAGAATTTTCCGAAGTAGTATATAAAATTCCATACCTTTTAGTTCCTTTTACATATCTCAGAATTCTTTTTGCTGCTTTCCAATGTGCTTCTTTTTTCCTTTCCATAAATCTGGAAATCAAACTAACAGCATGCATAATATCAGGCCTAGTTGCAATCAAATACATGAGGTTGCCAACTATGCTCTTGTACAAACTAAGATCAAAATCCTTGTTGCTGTCCTCTTTGTTGAGTTTCAATCCCATTACTGTGGGAGTAATTGCTGCCTTGCAATCCTACATATTAAATATTTCCAAAACTTCATTCACATATTTAGCTTGAGAAATAAAAATTTTATTTTCATTTTTCTCTACTTCTATTCCTAAGAAGTATTTCAACAAACCCATATCAGTCATCTCAAATTCATCCTTCATGACTATTTTAAAATTCTCAATGAGGTAATCATCATTACCTATGAAGATCACATCATCAACATATAAAAAAACAATGAGCATCTTACCATCTTTCTCCTTGATGTATAATGTAGGTTCTCCTTCAAATTTTTCAAACCCATTTTCCAGTAGATAGGAATCTATCCTATTGTACCATGCTCTTGGTGCTTGTTTCAACCCATAAAGAGCTTTTTTCAATCTACAAACTTTGTGCTCTTGGCCCTTTTTCTCATAGCTGAGAGGTTGTTCAACATAAACCTCTTCCATCAAAACTACATTTAGGAATGCTGATTTTACATCCATTTGTTAAACCTTCCATTTGTTTTTTGCTGCTATGGACAACATTGCTCTCACTGTTTCCATTCTTGCAACTGGTGCAAAAGTTTCTTCATAATCTCTTCCATGTTGCTGCTTATAGCCTTTGACAACAAGTCTGACGTTGTGCCCTTCAATCTTACCTTCAGCATTGCTTTTAGTCTTGTAGACCCACTTTACTCCAATGAATTTCTTGCCATTTGGGAGATCAACTAATTCCCATGTTTTATTTTTCTCTATTGCACTCATTTCCTCATCCATTTCATCTATCCATTTCTTATCTTTTATAACTTCCTCAAAATGAATAGGATCATCTACATGACAATATAAAGAAAATAAAGAGTTCATACCTTCATTTGCTGCCTCTTGATCATAGATTTCATTTAAATTTCTAATTCTTGTTCCTCTTTCATTTAGTGTAGTTGTGATTGAAGAAGCACTCAAATCTGCTCCATGTGGTTTTCTTGGAGAAGCACGCTCCTTTCTTCTCAAGGGTTTTCTTACTCCTTCTTGTGGTGCCCCTTACTGTCCTTGTGTTGGTGGAGGTGGTGCTACCGATGAGGTGTTCTTTTCAGCCACATCTTCCTCATCTTCATCAAGAGACAAACAACTTTTGACATTGACTGTTTTCTCAATGCTTCCATCCCATCCTTCTTCTTCTAGGAATTGCACATCTCTGCTTATAACAAATTTATTTTTGGATGGGTTATACAATCTATATCCCTTGGATTCTTCACAGTATCCAAGGAAGATGCACTTCTCCCCCTTACTGTCCAGCTTCTTTCTTAGTTGATCTGGAATGTGTGCATAAGCCACACACCCAAAAACTCTCATGTGGGTGACTCCTTGTTTTCTGCCACTACATGCTTCTTCTAGAAATCTGTTCATCACAGCTTTTGTTGGGCATCTATTCAAAATATATACAACACAATTTGTAGCTTCTGCCCAATACTAAGTTGGAAAAAAAAATTCCTTTACCATCTAACCATATCCATCATGGTTCAATTTTTTCTTTCAGCAACACCATTTTGCTGCAGTGTGTACTGGCTTGTGAATTGCTTGTGTATGCCATTTTATCTGCAAAAACACAGAAATTATTTTGAGATGTACTCACCTCCTCTGTCAGTCCTAAGGACTTTGATATGCTGCCCACTCTGTTTCTCTACAAGAGCTTTAAAGTGGCAAAATTTTTCAAACACTTCACTTTTATACTTCAATAAATAAACCCATACTTTTCTTGTGAAATCACCAATGAAGGTCAACATATAATTTCCGCCTGATATTGATGATGTTTGCATTGGCCCACACAAATCTAAATGGATAATTTCTAAGGGTGCTTTTTCCCTTATGCTCTTTCCTGATGGAAATTTTTCTCTGTGTTGTTTTCCCAAGATCTAGCCTTCAGATAGGTTGTCTGGTTTCTCAATCAATGGAAGTCCTCTTACCATTCCTTTTCTATGCAACAAGTTTAGTCCTCTGAAATTGAGATGTCCTAATCTCAAGTGCCATAACCAATTATCATCTTTCACTTCCTCTTGAAATACCTCTTGAGTTACAGCTGCTACATTCTTTCTCTTTCCCTTCAAGTCTATATTGAGCTTGAGTGGAAAAATTCTATTGCTGGTCATTTCCACTTCTGCAATAACCTTCTTGCTTGGAGGTATGTTCATTATTGTGCACACATCATTTTTAAAGAATACATTGTAACCTTTGTTAATGATATACCCAATGCTCAAAAGATTACATTTCAATCCAGGAACATAGTATACATCTGGCACAAATTTCTGCTCAACATTTCTTGCACAGATACTTACTCTGCCTTTTACCTTGAAAGAGATCTTAGTATCAGTTCCAGTTGTTACTTCAGATTTAACATATTCATCAAGATAGGCAAACATTTCTATGTTTCTAGTCATGTGATTACTGCAGCCTGAATCTAAGAACCATACATCATCGTGCCTATCTTGTGCTACATTACATGTTAACAGCACATTCTTTCGGTTCTTTTATTCTTTTGCTACATTAGCATTCTGCCTATTATTCATGTCATTTTTCTTTTTCCTACACTCATTGGCATAATTCCCATATTTTTTGCAATAATGACATTGGACATTGGATTTTTCATACCTTTGCCCATGAGCTTGTTAATGTCCACCTTGGTAGTTGTTGCTTTGGCCTTGGCTGTGATTTCGATTGCTTCTCCTTCCATGAGTATGTGAAGGGCTATTTCTTCCTCCTCTCTTTTGGCTTCTGCCTCTTCCTCTTCCTCTTCCAAAAGGCATATGGGTCTTGAAGGCATGCTCCTAAGCTGGGTTTACTAATCTTCCCAATCTTTGTTCTTGAGTCATCAATGATGCATGAAGTTCATCAACTCTAAACTTTGAGATATCCTTTGTATTTTCAATGGTGGTTACAATAACATCAAACCTTGAGGGTAGAATCCTCAATAGCTTCTCCACAATCCTTCTTTCTTCAAGTGTCTCTCCATGAGACCTTATCTATGTGACCATCCCAATCACATGTGTGAAGAGTGAGTCTATGTTATCAGACTCTTTCATGCAGAGAGTTTCAAAATCTCTCCTCAGCAATTGTAGCTTTGTTGTCTTCACCTTCTCCATACCTTCATATGTTGTTTGGAGGTCATCCCAGGAATCCTTAGATATTTTAGCTACTGATATCCTTGGAAACACACTCTTATGTACTTCTCGATAGAGATAGAAGAGGGCTTTATAATCCTTCTTCCTATTACTCTTCAATAAATCCTTCTCTTCCTTTGTTAAGGCATTAAAGGCTTGCTCATCAACTAATTCTTCAAAAGCATCTTCAACAAACTCCCATAGAACCTGAGAGGCAAACAGGACTCTCATGGTAATGGCCCAATAATCATAATTCTTCCCATTAAATTGTGTGAGTTGAGTATTTCCAATGCTCATACTGGTATTTGGTCCAGCCATGGCTTACAGACTGGAATTTAAAATAAAACATGATTGTGTTTTTCAAACAAAATTTCTTTCCTTCTTTAAAATACAAGCTCTGTCTCTGAGGACTGCATTCTTTTAAACAAAAAAAACTTTGTTTTTTTGAGAAATACCTGAAATTTTTCTAAGCCTTCACCCTACAAGAGAACTGCTGCAACAAATCCTTCCTTCAGCTTCTTTGACACCTTCAAAGAGCCTGGACTATCTCCAATACCATGTTGGAATTTCGGAATATTCCAAACACACAGGGAGAATAAAATTCTCCTCCTTTAGCACAGAGAAATGCTAAAGATTCTTTCTTATTGGATAGAGATGACACAAACTTTTTCTATTTCATTAACAAAACAAAAAACTATTACAAAATGATAGATTCCTCAGAACTGATTTCTGGATTCACAACTCAGAAATCTTGCTTGGTTGTTACAGACACGGCGCAGCAAATTACTCTTTGTCTCACTATTTTTTCACCTGCAGGCTTTAAAAAATTCAACACAGTCTGTCTGTGAAATAACAATTACATCAATTATACTATTCGACAACTTTATATATGGCGCGACACATTTAAAATTGAAAAAAAACTTATTACAAAATTTTTATTTATGACACCCCTCTGTGGGTCCCTGTGGAGGCACTACTCTACGGGTACAAAAAAACTATGTTGTGTTACCACAGTGAATGATAGTCGTTGATCTCTAGTCAATGTGCGATTGCTTGGTCAACTGTGGAGGCACCTCCTCTGGATAACCTCTGCACTACTCGTGCTCCCGCAAACCGTTGATCTGGGTGGCGTTTAACTTTGGTGGGGTCTGGCTCTTTTAAAACTTTATACTCCATGCGAAAATAAAACATATCAAAGGTTTAATTAACTAATGAACCCAGAATTCAAACTTCAAACAAATTGGATTTCAAACATTTTCGCGTAACAAAATTGACTGATGGCGTCATTGCAAAAACCTACACGATAAATGTTGATTGGTCCAAGCACTAGCTGAGTTGGCAGTGGGACCACATCGCATCGGCGCATTGCTCTCTGGGTTTGCTGCATGCCTTTGAGGGATTTGGCGATTGGCAATTGTGATGTTGCGATGCTGCGACATGTGGACTACATCGCATCGGCGCATTGCATCGCAAGACAAAATTCGGCGGAAACCTTTGCAGATGGGCGGAATGGCGATGAGCGATATTGCGATGGTGGTAGGGACCACATCGCATCGCAAACATGCTTCGGAACAATCACGACGGAACGAACCTTTGGTGAATGTGATTGCGATATGCGATATCACATTGCAACTTATACATTAGCAGTAAACATTTCGGAAGGGGGTTACACATTGTTCCTTTGCGATGTGCGATGTGCGATATCGCACCATCGCATCACATTGGAAATCCATATCAACAAAACAAAAAAACAAAAATATTTGCGATGGGTGATGAATGTGGGGACCACTATGATGTGGTACATTCAAAAATTAAGAGACTTGGCGTGTTTGAAAAAAAACTCTTTTTTTTTGGTTGGTGAGTGCTTAAAAGTCCGATAAGACTGTTTTTCAATAAAACTCTGTTGTTGCATGGTTTGAAGCATGATTTCTTCAATTCTTTTGCAAAGTCGGCTACGGCCCATAAAAAAATTTAATTTCATCTCCTGAATGGTGGCTACGGCCCAGAAATAGAAATCCATCCTTGTAGCTTCATTAAACTCTGTTGAATACACAATGGTGTGCACTCAAAACAACGTTCCAACCATCACATGCATACATCCATATTTCATTGACAAAATTAAACATCTAGTAGTGGAAAAGATTAGTTGAATTTAAATGGTATGTAATTTATGCAAAAAATATTATATAATTAACAAACCAAATCCTAAGCTACAACAAGAATATGCAAAACAAGATAACTAACACAAATATGTTTCTAGGATATCATAAACAAAATGATTTTGGGTTGGGGTTATGAATCCCTCCACCCATGCTCCGACAAGAGAGGTGAAGTAGAGGCTGCAAACCATAGTTTTGGTGGATTATTTCCTATTGAAATGAAGAAACTAATGACTACCTGAAACTGAAATAAATAAAAATATGAAAGAGGAACCTAAGCCACTGCGTTGAACCCAAACCCAAGGGCCTCATCCCTCTAGACCTAACTCAGTGGTAATGCAATAAGAAGAATATTTGTAATCACTTTTCGTGAATTTGGGAGAGATTTTGGAAATTAATAGGGTTTATTTTAATTTTCCATTATATAAAAATGATATGGATGAAATTTCCTTATCTTATTCATTAACATTACATCATGATTTCATGAGTCTTTCAATCACCTTTAGTAATTTGGAATAGATTTTGAAAATGAAAGTCTCACTTGTCATTTTACCTAGAATTTATATCATTGCCATTTCTACTTTATTAGTTTGTTTCATCATGATTGAGGGAGTCCAATTCATGGTCATCTTTACGAAATTTGGAATAAGTTCTTAAAAAAGGGGGGGAACTTTTATAATTCCTCATGTCATTTGTAATTATTTTTCATTTACATATCATTAGTTAATTTCAACCATAATATTAATTTAAACATTGCTCATGCGAGGACATTGCAATTTATTGTGGCGCACAAATAACATGATAAGTCATAGAATCAAAATATTTACATACTAACTATATAATTTCAGTTTAAGATAAGTGGGTAAAATATACTTTTTGTATAACCATGTGTAATATCAATCAATTATATTCGTGCATGCACACCCCTTTTCTCATCCCTCATGAACCCATATTTATTACAATTAGACGTTTCCTCATACTCTAAACTTACATTGTCACTCCTTCCTTATGTGCTCTTTGCAGGAGTATCCCCTCTCATTGTGAATTGATGTTGAATTTCAACAAACATTTAATCAACATACTTTAATAAGGGAAAATTGCAAAAGGGGAAATTCACTGAAGTGTTATCCTACTCTAAAGGGAAACATATTTTTTGTAAATTATAATTGGATTGATTTGGAAACATATCATGTATATTTGTTTAGTCTTATAAGCCAAAAGAAGTCATGACATTTAATCTAGAACTGATAATCGTATTAACGCCAAAGCATATAATTATTGTACATGAAAATATAGTAGTATTTTATAGCACATTATGAATGAGATGTGTCATGCATGTTAATAAAACAAAACGGAAATTTTATTTAGGACCATAACATAAAAGTAAAAAATATATCACCATAATATTATGTATTATCTATCATAGATCCATGTTAACCTATACTTTAAACAATTAGAGAGATAAAAATTAATTGAAGCACACAACTTTAATTGAACTTAATAATTAAGGTGAATATAGAGCTATATTGGTTTGCACACATACACCGAAATTTTCATTTTAATTTCACTAATCTCATTTTTTACCCAGTTTTGTTGTTACATTACTTTAAATTATATTATACATCTCCTTCATTGTCTCCTCCTTACTCTCACTAAATAAAAAATATAAAAACTACATCCACCGCCATAATAATAATAATAAAAAAATTAACATAAATCCAATTCATGCCATTGTATTGTGCTTTTCATAAAATCATTTTTACATGAAAGAGGGAATCCATATGATCAGCTTTTGAACTTTAAGAAATGATAAAGAACACCACTTTAACAAGTGTCACATCAATGGGGAGAAAAGGAATGAATTAATTATGAACATAAAATATAAATCAACAAGTTTTGGCCTTCCAACTATTCCAAAAATAACATATTACATGCGTACGTTTGTGACTAATATTCATAAAAAAATTCATTTCATTTCAGGCATTTTATAGGGTAATTTTCCACCTTAAGGTAAGAGTTGATTATTTGGAGGCTTTTGAAGAAATTATACAAGAAAAAAATGGGAACCTTATCAATAGAAGTGATGCCAACCCCAAGTGAATTCTATACCTCCAAAGCTAGCTCATAATTTGTCTATGTTGATTATTTGGAGGCTACCAGAAAAAATGAGAACCTTATCAATAAAGTTGAATGGATGCCAACCCCAAGTAAAATATATACCTCGAAAGTCACCTCATAATTTGTCTATGTCATAACAAATAAGAATAAAAGTGATCTTTATGGTGATTGTGTAATTTTGTATTAATGAAAGATACTAATATTTAATTTTTATCATGATAATTAGTTTTTAAACTTCAAATGTTATGTACTTCAATTCACTATTTTAGATCCATTGAAAAATAACTTCTAGTCCAACATGGGTTTCTTAACCAATATATTTCCGCTTTGAATAAATGTGAAAGTAACCTAACACGAACAAAGTTTACTAGGAAGACCTTTTTCTTTTGTAGCAAGCGCAGCCCATGTTGATATTTTATCCATAAAATATTAATGGAAGATACTAATATTTATTTTTTATCACGATAATTAGTTTTTAGACTTCATAAAATTTAATGTTATATACTTCAATTCACTAATTTAGAGCCATTGAAAAGGAACTTCTAGTCCAACATGGGTTTCTTAATCAATATATTTCCCCTTTGAATAAATGTGAAAGTAACCTCACACGAACAAAGTTTACTAGGGAGACATTTTTTTTTAGCAAGCCCAAACCATTACATATATATATATGTTGATATTTTATCCATAAACTATCATTTATATTCCATTGAATGATTAGTCACAACAAACATAATAATATACTTAAAAATCAAAGATTTACAAATATAATTTTTTTTCTTTTTATATTTATATATATAGTCTATTGTTGTTAATTATGTATACATCTGAAATAAAATTATGTATAAAATATAGAACAACGAAACAAAATCTAAAACACACATTTAATATAAGGTATGAGCTCATAAATCATTTTGGGAGAAAAACTCAATTGGAAATTGTGGCTACTCTTCTCTTTTTCTCTAAATAAAAATATGGTCTCTCTTTCTGTTAATGGAAATATGGTTGTGAGTACAAACAAGTATGACCTATGGCTTGTGGGCTATTACAATACACAAATTCTCTCTCTGATTTTATAATCTCATCATATTTCATATTATATAATTCCTTTCACTATTTTAATTCTCTATTTTAATTCTCTCTATGTGATTTTATGACTTCATCATATTTGATGTTATATGTTTCCTTCATTATTTTAGGTCTCTCTCTGATTATATGACTTCATCATATTTCATATTATATGTTTCCTTTCACTATTTTTAGGTCCATGGAGGAAGAAGTTCTTGCCACGTTTTTTTTCATTAATGAATGTATTCCCTTTTCAATAAATGAGAAGGTAACCTCACGTAATTCATCATGAAAAATAATAACTAGCAATTGCAACATATGTTGCAAAAGAAATGCCGTAAGGAAATAACATAGGAAAGAGTAGCCTAGAAAAAATAAGTTGCTGCAGAGAAGGAGCCATCCTGAAGATTGATCTTTTGATTATGAATAACTTCAGTTAGGGCTTCAGATAGGGTCTTGCCAAACCCTGCCGTTGTCAAGCATGTTAATACTGGTAGCACAACTTCAGAAAGGACTCCTCGTGGGGATGTTGACGCAGCCTACCAACCAGATCTAACGGTATCAGAAGCAAGCAGGGCGCGAGACGTGATTCTGTTGATGTATTATGGACTGGAGCTCCGGTTTCTAGCCCCATGGGCGGATAATGCCAAATCGAGAGTCGTGTTCCCAGATCTAGGGCCATTAGTCTGTGATGGGCCTTGATCAAGGGCGATCTACTATAGAACCTACTCAGATTAGCTCACAACGAATAAATAAAATGCCGCCATTGTGGTAGCTCATGGACATTTCATGGCGGGCAGGGAGATTTGGCCATTTTGGTCAAGAAAATCCATTGAAGTTCGTCAAGGAAATCAATGGATCTCGTCTCCTTGTGCGGTTGAAGGCAGGATAAGCCCCAGCTTAAGATCCATGCTCTTGGTAAGTTTTCTGGCTGTATATGGTAGGAAACCTGTGCTACGTTGTGCGCTATGTTCAATGTCTAGGATGAGAATAGAGGCACCCAAGTCCGATCAACAGATCCTTTTGCCGGATCAGACAAAAGGGGAGGCAGAGACGGGGTGAGAACGGCAACAGAAGGGAGCGCCTTTAATTCTCTCTTCAGCAAATCAAACGATCCTTGATCCCCGATTAATAGGTAACCCTTTATTTCAGCAGAGATCTAATCCTTTTCAAATCTTTATCAGACCCTCGTGGGTAAATCTCAGTTAGTCTAGGTACATGAAGAAAAATCCATTCTGCAACTAAAACAGAAAATATGGGGATTGATGGGGTACCCAGTACTGATTCAGCATCTCGTCAATGGACACAACTCTTTTCAGGATTGCAGACTCTTGAAGGACTATGCCATCAAGACAAAAATGATTATCTCCCTAAATTTGAGTTTAAGAGGGGGCGCTATGAATCAGGGCAAATCAAGATTTGCAGGGGGTGACAAAGCAAAAAAACCCAACATCCAGGAACAAAAAAATAGAGGCCCATCCTACAAAAACATTCTACAAGGGAAAAAAGTTGTAGGCACACCTCCTAAACAAGCTGGCAACGCTCCGAGGCCATACATAGTAGAACAGCTTGAACAAACTCCAGCAATAAAAATCAACAGTTTAGCAACAGAAGAGCATGTCAAGACATTCGAAGCCCAAGCATTAATATGTCGATTCAATTGTTTCTGGCCCAAACTCTTGTACCTTTTCCATTGGATCTTCACTCGATGGACCCCTCAATGCAAAATTCACCTCTGTTCCAAGGGGTTCTTTATTTTGAAATTTAATTCCTCGGAGGAAAGAGATATCATCATTAGAGAGGGGCCATGGTTTTGGGGATCCACGGGGATTTTTATCACCCCATGGTTTCCAGATTTTGACCCTAATACTATGAAAGTATCGAGAATGCCAGTATGGGTGAGACTTTTCAATCTCCCTCTTCACTTCTGGAATGATGAGGTTCTTGAGAGCATTGGGAATAGTCTTGGGTGGTATATCAAGATAGACATGGAAAGAATAGAAGAAAGAATTTACACCTTTGCCCGGATCTGTGTCAAGGTAGATCTAAGCAAAGGATTACCGGAGAACATAATGTTGATCTATCAACAACAAAACTGGTTGCAACCATTAGATTAGGAGAACACTGCGTTTAGATGCAGGAATTGTAGGATGACAGGACATATACAAAATACATGCCTAGAAGAAAAGAAAACAAATAGCAGAAAGAATAAAAAAGGGAAGCAAAGGAAAGGCTAGAAGTTCTCCTTGCCAGACTCAGACGAGGATGAGTCAGAAGAAGAAGAGGAACCAGCTCCTATGGAAAGTAAAAAACCTACTCAGGAACCAGAAGTACAACAAAAGGACACAACAACACTCATGGATCCACAATTTCAGCTGATTCAAACATCAAGGAATACCGATGATATGGGTAGTGGAGGGATCAAACGACATCATCCATCATAACCATAGATTCGGACAAGGATACAGGGACTAAAACAACAGAAAATCAGATTCTCATTGCTACTTGTGTGCCATCTCAGGGTGAGTGGCGCAAGGTTGAGAAGAAGAAAGGGAGAAAAACCTGACTTGTGGGACATTTACCCACAATCTAGAGGCTAATATTTTTCCTTGTTTTCTTTCTCTCTACTTCTTTCAATTTTTTCCTTTTATTTTGAATGAAATGTAGCCTCGCTACGATGCATTGTGTGCCAGAGCACATGAGCCCAATGGGAAATACACGAAATGCTTAAATGCATATGCTACATGTAACTTTTCATTTTCTTAATAAAGAGTTGCTGATTTTTTTTGTGGAAAAAGAAGAAGAAGGAGCCATCGTGAAGGAATGAAAGGAAAATTTTGCTTACATGAAATCAGGTCGTGGAGGTTTCAAAGAGATTGATTATAAGTGTTATCTACCAGAAAATTTTGTTATAGATATTGAAATAAGTAATTATGGGTGAAAACATATGTGTAATTTAAAAGAGTATGTGTGTAGTTACAAACTGTTATATAGTTACAAACTATTACAGTTAAGTAATTAAAGGTAAATTTAGTGTTAATTAAGAAATGAGAATTATGAACATTCATCATTATTGCTTAAGATAAATCATGTCCTGTGAAGTAATTTGGAAATTTAAAAAGATATTACATATTTTAAAAAAAATCATTATTAATTTTATTTTTTATATATTAAGAAATACTACTCATGAATAATAAAATAGTTGTAACATAAATAATATATAACAAAAAAAACCATGTATTTTTTGAATAATAAAATAATTGTAATAAAAAAAATGTAGAACAAGAAAAACTATGTATAATTCCCCCCTTTAAATAAACTATATTCCACATGAATACCATGGGTCAATACCGTGGGTTGTTTTTATAGTTTATTATTATTTTATTTTATTACCTAAATTCAATTTAACTTATTAAAACATATATAAAACTATTATATAAAACTATTTACATTTACATATAAAAAATATAACAAAATTTTAATAACAACATTTTAACTTAAAAGCCACCAAAACCTAAATTCAATCTAACTTATTAAAAAGAAAAAAATAATTTTTTTTATAATATATATATATATATATATATATTTATTTGTGGATCTAATGGCCTAAACCATTTCAATCGTCTAATATTTGATCTAATGGTTCAGACATAGACACAGTGGCAGCTAGGAGAGTTGTTTTCAAAGAAAAATGCCTTACGACATAAATATCTCGATTTACAATTTTTTCTTTAAATTTTTTTTTAAAATTTACATATCAAAGATTATATTAAATTTACATGAAAAAGAATAAATGTCTCGAGTTACATTTTTTGTTCTAAGTTTTGTAAAAATTTACATATCAAAGATTATATTAAATTTACATAAATTATATTACTCAAAACAATATTAGTAAATCCGTCAGACAGATATTTATATAAAATATAACTACGAATTTGTGATTTATGTGTCTTTTACGATTATCAAAAATTTATTGAATTGACATAGGCTACACGGTATTTTTAAAATGAGAATATCTTGTACAAAATTTTAAAACTTATGTAACTTACAGTCGTTTGCATGGTAAATATGATTTTGATCATGAGCTTTGCGTTGATGAATAATGTAAGTTGTCGATAAAGTCTGTTGGTATCACGCGCGTGTTACGTACCTCATCTTAGATATTCTTCGATGTCATCTCATTATAAGCCAAAAATAAGCTCCTGCGGTGAAATTGCAAAATACACTTCATTTGAGCGTTGATATTGATTTTGATCCCTTTTATAGCATGTAATTTTTTAGCTATCAACTTCTCCATGGGAAATTTACATTATGGGAAAATAAGCTTGTGCGGTGAAACTGCAAATACGTTGCATTTGAGCGTTGATATTGATTGTGATCCCTTTTATATCATGTATTTTTTTAGCTATCAACTTCTCCATGTGGGAAACTTACATTATGATATTGGACAGTAATAATGATTATCTGTCCATAGGGTTGATAATAACATTTTAAAAGGCCATAGTCTAATTGGACTGTCTTTTTTCCTGAAGATCATTGAAATTCAGGTAAGATTTTAAGAAAATCGGGCAAGGATTTTTGTAAATCCAGATTATAGTTATCAATCTTCAATATTTTGGGTGTCGAAGTTTTTGATGGTTCTGAATCTATTTTCACCATCAAAAACATGATTGAAACACTGCTATTTCAAGAGTTCTGAAAAAAAATTGCCCAGATTCCAGCCAATCGTTGAAATCAAAATGGAATTTTACAAAGGCTTTTCTATCCTGCAGTATTTAAATATACCATGGTGGGTTGTATACAGTTATTTTAAGCTGAAAGCTATTAACTATTCAAATTAACAAATCAAAATATTGGGCATCGGGATTTTATTTATTAGATTTAGAATTCACTTCAATTACAAATTGTATATACAATCGTTTCTATATCACCCACTACAACATTCCATTGCCCTTACCAACTCCATGTAGATGTCCAATTTTACACGGTGGTCCGTGTTCCATGTGATTAAAAAGTATAAGCCTGAACAAAAATTTTCTTGAAGGTCACATAGTACATAGCGGAGGAAAAAAATTGCACATAACCATGGAACGTCAAAGCAACAGCTACGACTGAATACAACTATGGGACTGTGGGTTCCGAGTCTGCATCTTCTTCTATCCCATATCAACTATGTTTATACAAAATAGTCAAGTCGATTATTTAAGGTTCATTTTCAACACTCTTTCTTAATTACAGCTGACAACTTAACCATGACTTAACATAACTTAAACATGTCTCTTGGTCTAAATATTAGCTAAGCTTACAAAAACTTTGACATTAGCTCTTTAGCTAGATTTATTTTTCCTCTTCTTCTAGATCCTATACCCTTTGAACTTCTTCATCTTTTCATTTTTTTTGTACACTCCAAATTTCAATTTCTTCATTCGTTGTTGCAGCTCTTCCATTGGTAGATCATTGTTTATCATAAAAACATCGAAAATCATTTCAGAGTGTCCATGTATGTCCTCTTTGTATTCATAAATCTACTCGTATGTGGACTGCTGCCACATATCATCTTCTATAGTTTGTTCTTTATCATCAATCTACTCCAACATAAGCCCATAATAAAATTTTATCTCTTCCTCACTCCAATACATGAAAATTTCATTGACATTTCCATTTTCAACATCATCCATGTTGTCCCCGACACTCATTGTTGTAACTTCTATGTACACGTCATCAATGCATGGTGTTTCAAACCATGCTTCAAGTAACTTTAATTATTTTTCATATTTTCTTGCTTCTTCTCGGTGGCTTCTAACATCTGCACACAAAAAATCAATGTTAAGTTTATATGAAAAAACATCTTCATAACCACATTGGTTATTTCATTATGCTTTCGAATGAGAGATTTCTTATTTTCTTCCTTCTTTGACTCTATCGATGCCTGATAATCTTGATTCTTTGCCTCTACTTCCGCAGACAGGTTTTTTTCCACTTGGTTTCTAGACACAAGTGGGTTTCTGTCACCAAATAACAATGTATCAACTGATATGTTTTTGTTGCATTATTTGAAACCACTCATCACTAGTTAATTGTTCTTCATCAAAGTTAAGATCAACAATTTCAATTGTTGGATCTACTGAATAAGTTTCTTCTCCATTGGCAACATTATCTATGCCAAAATTAGCTCTTGCTCGTAACACATCAACAATGTGATGAGATTCACCAAACTCTTCTTCTCTCTGTAGATTCGTTGCTACAGATTCATCTTCATTTTCATCTTCAAACTTTGCTATAACAGGTTGTACGATACTACTATCTTCGACTTGATTACTCCCCCTTTCACCAAAATTCCTATCAAAGATATCCCAAGCCTCCTTTTCCATCTTTGCATCTACAATGATGGGAAGAATGTTATCATCTACGCATTCCTTTATGCATTTTAATGCAAAGGAATTATTTTTCCTTTTGACTTCCAACTCTTTCACATACATGTCAAATAACTCTTGTTGATGCTTTGATTTTCTCAAGCTCTTGGCTTTTCCCATGAGAACGCTATAGGTCCCATGCTATTTAGTTCAATGATTTCGCCTCAAAACTTTTAATCAATAGACAATTTGATGCTAAGAGAAATTTCCAAAGAACATTACAAACATCCCAACATACTTTTAGCAATAGATACAATGACATATAATCTTTTCAACACTCCTCTTGAGAAATAAAGTGATAATGCTCCATGCCTTAATGTTGCCATGGTTCCACTGTAAGGGCTCAATTCGTCATAGTTAGCTCAATATTCAGCGAGGCTTCATACTCAACTCGCAGACGCATGCTCTACGAATGTTCATGCTAAAGTTACATTTTGAGTCTCACACAGAGGCACCACACTTCGAAATAAAAAGTTTGAAACCTTGCTAGAGGGAAAGATTAGGCTACTCACGAAGGAAATGTGTTAAAATCCGAAACAAGGAACACCATCAAGCATAGATATGTACGAGGAATGGATAATGCTACTTTACATAGAAAAAAATACTGATTGTAGCTCCAATGCAAATTTACACAGGTAGCAATACCGAATGCCTTCCACAAGAATCTCTTATGCCTTACAACGATAATCGTATAAATGTGATAGACATATAATTTTTTAATACTCCTAAAACCAAATATAGATGACAATGTAAAATAAAATATTTTCTTGCTTCTTGCGGAATGACTACGCCTTTTTCTCGGGAACTACTTCCCCATTTTCTATCCAATCTTTTATCTAAGAATTCAAAACTTTGACATGTATCTCCTCCATTTTCAACACATACAACAAGCTTCTCTTATATAGTAGCTTGTGCACTGAAACACCAGCTCACACAAGTTAAATGGAAAAGAATATGCCTAAAAAAAATTTATCCTTGATATGGCCAAAGCTCTACAGACTCAAGGCAATATACATCAATTATGGCTTACCACAACAAAAATTAATATGGTAGTTGACCAATACTTTTAAGAAAAAGTGTAGAATAAGGATGCCTTCAACCAAAAAATAGACAACGAACATTTTATCTCCAATTTTCTGTCTTGGTTCATGACATCATAGGACAGTGGAAAAATAAGGCTCGACTCCCAAATGATAATTTTTGTTGGGATATGACCATTTCCTTTATATGGCCTTCGAGATATGATAAACTTTATGATAGTCTGTTGGTGTATATCCACATACTTAGCCTTAATTAGATTTAGTTCAATTCTAGTTATTGCATGCGATGTGCTCTTGTCTTTAGCTAGTTAACTTGAGTGCTTACACGTGATGTGCACTTATCTTTAGCTAGATAACTCGATTACTTACATGTGGTGTGCACTTGACTTTGGTTAGGTGACTCTAGTCCTTGCATGAGGTGCATGTGCACATTAACAGAACATAAAGAACACTTACCTTCATTTAGCTTTAATTATCCATAGTTATTGCATTTAAAACAAAGCTTAACTTAGTTTCTTTATATATTGATTCTCAACCTAATATTGATTAATCAAATTTACTCTCAATTCCAATTTTTCTTTTTCGATTCTCGCAAGTTTGTGAAATCATTCTTCAACTAGATCTGTATTTGTGCTCTAATAATTTTACATGGTATCAGAGCTACAGGGGCTTGGAGAAGGTGCATGAAAAATATTTTGCAGGTTTAAATATCAAAGAATTGGAAATTTTTCGGAGATTTCTTTACAGATCAGAATATTAAATAATTGTCGCAATTTTTTGTTATGAAACCAACTCCAAAAATAGAAGAAAAGAGAGATCAACACCTCATAAATAGCCACTTCGAGGGGGAAACCTCCAATACATTGCATAAATGAACGATTCTTCGATGATACAAATGACCAAAACCTCCTTCTATGTATAGGAGTCCATGGGCCCAAAATATAATCTTAGCTGACCTAACAATAATAATGTAAGGGCACAATAATAACAATATTGGGGTTACAGGGGTACAACAACAACAATAAGGGGGCTACACTAAGAACAATAAGGGACTAAACTATTAATATAGGGACCTAACATGCCCCTCTCCTTCAAAAAAGTGTTGTCCTCAACACTGGAGTAGCTCTGGGTGCTTATGTATAAATTTATGATCCTCCCATGTAGAATCTTCAGTGGGTAAGTTCTTCCACTTGATGAGATACTCTCAATTTGATCGATTTCATAGCTGTCGAGTTCTTGTTTCCATGATCGCTTCAGGTTCCAATATGATTTTTCCTTCCTCATCAAGTTCTACCAATATTGTTTGAAGTGGAAGATTTTCACCTATAACCTGCTTTAAGCATGAAACATGGAAAACTGGATGCACTCGCGAAGAAGCAGGAAGCTCTAATTTATATGCAATAGTACCAATATTTTGCAACACCTTGTAAGGACCATAGTACTTTGGTGATAATTTATTATCCTTCTTAGCTTGCATGAGGAACATTTGTTTGTATGGTTGTAGCCGTAAAAATACCCAGTCTCCTACATCAAAACCTCTCTCATTGCGATGTTGATCTGCCTGTTTTTTCATTCGATTTTGTGAAAAATTTAGGTTACCCTTAAGAGTTGGAGAACTTCTTGTTGATGCTCGATGTGATCTTCCACTCCTTTAACTTTAGAGTTTTCTCTTAAGTATGATGTGATGGATGGTGGATGATATCCATAAAGTGCCATAAATGGGGTCATTTTTTCTGCAGTATGGAAGGAATTGTTATACCACCATTCAGTGAGAGGTAAACACATGACCCAATGTGTTTGTTTATCAGATACAAAACAATGAAGTTATCCTTCCAAACATTTATTCACTATCTCGGTTTGACCATGGGATTGAGGATGATAAGATGAGCTATGAGCTAATTGAGTACCCAAAAAATAAAATAACACCATCCAAAAATTTCCAATAAAAATGGGATCTTTGTCACTCACAATAATTTTTGTGTTTCCATGTAGCTTTTGAATTGTGTCCATAAATGTAGTAGAAAATGTACTTGCCTTAAATGGATGAGATAATTCACAAGAGTGTGCATACTTGGTAATTCTATCAACTACCACCATGGTGACATTCTTTTCTTTGGACTCAGGTAAACCTATGATAAAATCCATTGAAATCTCCTCCCAACATTGACTTGGAACAGATAAAGGTTGTAGAAGACTCGGGGTCTTAATTGTCTCAACTTTATTTTGTTGGCAAACCAAACATTCCACCACAAACTTTTGAATATGAGATTTAAGGCCATCCCAAAAAAATTATTTCTTCACCATGTGGTAAGTTTTTAAAAATCCTGAGTGTCCTCCTAAAGAAGAAGTGTGCAATTCCAAAAGAATCTTTTATTTTAGTTGGGAATTCTTACAAAGATATAAGCGATATTTGTACCATAAGAAATCATTTTTCCAACTAAATGTATCAGATGTACTAGGATCTTGCTACAACTTTTGAATGAGTGTCCACACTTAATCTTCCTTCTTCCATTCATCCTTTGCGTTGGTTATCCAATTTGGCCAGATAATAGAAATAGCACAAAGCAATGCTTCCACCTCTTGATTCTTTCTTGAGAGTGCATCTACAAAAAAATTTAGCTTCCCTTTTTTGTAGATTATTTCAAAGTCATAACCCAACATCTTTGTGACCCATTTTTGCTACTCTTCAGAAGATAGTCTTTGTTCCAAAATTATTTTAAGAATATCATGATCATTTTTTACCTTGAAGTGTCTTCCCATTAGGTAAGGTCTCCATTTCTTTAGTGCATGTAGTATTGCTAACATTTCCTTCTCATAAATAGCTTTCTATAAATACTTTCCTTTGATTGGATGAATTTAAAAAGCAATGGGTCTTCCTTCTTTCATCAAAACAACACCAATTCCATTTCCTGAGGCATCACATTCCAAAATAAAGGTTTTTGTGAAATATGGTGTAGCTAAGACTGGTGCTAAGCACATTGCCTCTTTAAGATTTTCAAAGGCCTTAGTTGCTTCAAGAGTCCATGAAAATGCATCTTTGTTCAATAATGTTGTTATAGGTGCTGCTATTCTCCCATAATTATTAACGAACTTGAGATAATACCCCGTTAACCCGAGAAATCCTCGCAAATACTTTAAGGTTGTGGGGACTTCCCATTCCTTAATGACTTTAATTTTGTTAGGGTCTACCTTAACACCCTCGTGAGATACAATATGACCCAAATATTCCACCTCTTGTACTGCAAAGAAACATTTGGATGTTTTTGCATATAATTGTTTCTCCTGCAATAGTTTGAGCACCGTGTCAACATGTTGAACATCATCCTTCCAAGACCTGCTATAGATTAGTATATCATCACAAAATACTACAAAAAAATTTCTAAGGAAGGGTTTGAAAATGGAATTCATCAACCATTGTAATGTAGAAGGTGCATTGGTAAGGCCAAAAGGCATGACCAAAAATTCATAATGACCCTCATGAGTTTGAAAGGCTATTTAGGAATATTTTTAGTCTTCATTCTAATTTCATGATATCCTGAATGAAGATCCAACTTGGTAAAATAAATTGCTCCATGTAATTCATCCAATAACTCATCAATCACAGGAATGGGAAATTTATATATTTAATGGTGAGCTTATTGAGCTCCCTATAATCCGAACACATGCACCATGATCTATCCTTCTTGTGCACCAATACCTCTGGAGAAGAGAAAGAACTTTGAATAGGTTGAATTATACCATCCTCTATCATTTCTGCAATCATACGTTCAATTTCACTCTTTTGAAAATAAGGATATCTATAAGGGCTATTGTTTGCAGGAACACTTCCTAGAATAAAATGAATAACATGATCATGATCACGAATAGGTGGGAGTCCTTTTGGAGTCCAATGCAGAAATAGATGATTTTGATGTTGGAACTTCTAGTGAGCATAATTGTGCAATTGCGCCTCATTGTTATTTTTTCAAAATCTTTGTCATGACATTAGAGCTTAATATCTTTCCCTTCTTCCCTACGATACCCCATAATTCGACTTCCTTTCCTTCTGAAAAAAATTTCAAGAAAATTTCTTGAAAATTAAAAGCTACCATCCCCAAATATTGTAACCATTGTACTCCTAGTACAACATCAACACCTCCCATTGGAATGGAAAGCATTGGACTATTCAATACATATTCCCCCATGGTTAGATAGATATTATGGCATTTTATAGAGAAATTTATAGTTCCTCCATTTGCAACCATCACTTGACATTCTAGTGTTGGGTATAGGAAACAATTTATATCCTTGGCTACCTTACAATGAATAAAATTATGGGTACTACCCGAAACAATCAACAATAATACCTTTTTATTCTTGATATGTCCTTCTATCTTGAGAGTTTGAATATTTTTAATTCCTGCCAATGCATTACATGATATGGTCATACTCATTTCTTCCTCTTCTAGGGTTGGTTCCTGGTGTAGATCCTCTTCTTTTGAAGATTCTTATTAATTTTCTTCTTCCTCTTCAAAATCTATGTAAAATAATTTCTTCTCGGCACACTTATGACCTTTAATGTATTTTCTATCACAACTATAGCAAAGCCCTTTTTCTATGTTTTCATCCAATTTTTGTGGTGTCAACCTTGTAGGTTGTGGAAATCTAGGAGTAGCAACACTTCCATGTTTATATATGTGAGTGGTAGGCTTCCTTGTCACCATAATTTTACATTCAAATTTTCTTGCCAAACTGAATGCCTTTTCCAATGAGTCAGGTTCCCAAATGCGAACTTCATGTTGGATGTTATCCTTTAAAGTCCCTATGAAGACAACAATCCTGTGTTCCTCTACAATATCAGCTACCCTTATATTCAATTTTTGGAAGTCCTCAATGTGCTCCACCACTGAACCCTTTTGTTTGAGATTTATCAATTGGATAAATAAGGTGTTTCTTTTTATATCCTCATAATGTACTATCATTTCCTCCATAAAAATTGATCAGGTGACAATTTTTTTACCGAAGCAAAGCCATCGATACCATACAAATTAATTTTTTTCTAAATGTAAAGTTCCAATGCGTACCTTTTGTGTGTTCTTCACATTATTGAGATCAAAATATTTCTCCATCTGTAGTATCCATGTTACAAGATCCTTGCCATCAAACTTCCTCATATCCATCTTTGGATATGAAATCACGATCAACATTTATTTTTCTATCATCATGAGTTTCCTCTACTATATTTTTTCCATTAGGAAACATTTCTTATATCAACTTTGCCAAACCTTCGATGTCTACTTTTAGATCATTCTTCATTTTTTCTATGTTGTCTTTCATTTTTTCATCAATCTTAGCTTCCATGCCAACTTCCATTTCATCCATATTAGCTTCCAAACCATTCATCTTAGCTTACACGCCTTTCTTCAAACCATCCATATTATTTTCCACGCCTTTCTTAAAAACTTCCATTTCATTTTCTGTTGCTCTTACGATAGCGAAATTTGGTGCACTTGCTCTTGTAATTTTGATATATCATGTTGCATTTCTTCATCTTCATGAGTCATAGTAGAGCCTTTTGAAGGCTTAATGGGTGTTGAATTCTTTTTAGGGGGCATTTTAGAACCCAATAATGATATATATTCTTCAATATTCTCTTGGAATAAATTCAAACTAATTTTTTCAAACAAGACTAGCTAATTCAAAAAAAATACACACATTTTTCTTGATTTTGAGGAGCTCGATATTGAAAGTGAATTATCTCTCTGATTTAGGATCTTCAATATTTGAAATATGGCCTTATAGTATCCCTCTGAATATTCTTTCAAATTCCAAAGGTCTAACCTATTTTGGAATCTTCAAGGAAAAGTTATGCCAAATCTCCCACAATGACCTAATTATGGAATGGTTCAGTAGAGCGACATTGTATGGCGTGCCACATGTCACTGTTTCCTCCTTCGACTCTAAAATTCATACATAAGAAACTAGATTTTGTGTACTTATGGCCAATTTTTACAAAATTTCAATCCAATGCTCAGAGAGAGAGTTATGATGATTTTCCCATGGTCACCTATTTGAGATGAAATTCTTGAGCCTGAAAACCCCTAACTTCCAAAAACCCTATCTCCGAAAATGTTGTGAATCAAGTTCTGAAATATTTCCACGACATTCCTCAGGATTGTGGCTTTCCTCTATAAACATTTTATCTTCTGAACCTTCGTACAAAAAAATTTATAGCGAACATTCCACGATGCCCTATTTAGGTTAAATTCAGGAGTCTGTAAAAATCCATAAACTGAACATATCATATGTCCGAAAATATTGCGATCCAAGATATGAAATTTTTCCACGACGTTCCTAAGGCATTCATCTTTTCTCTATAGATATTTCAGCTTCTGAACCTTCGTATAAAAAATGTTATTTCGAAAACTCCACGATGACTTGTTTGGAGCAGAGAAACCCTTGAATCCAAAACTCTGATACCAAATGTTATGAAACCAGCTCCAAAAATAGAAGAAAAAAGAGATCAACGCCTTAGAAATATCCACTTCGAGGGGGAAACCTCCAATACACTACATAAATGAACAATTTTTCGATGATACAAATGACCAAAACCTCCTTCTATATATAGGAGTCCATGGGCCCACAATATCATCCTAGCCGACCTAACAATAATAATGTAAGGGCACAATAATAACAATATTGGGGTTATAGGGGTACAATAATAACAATAAGGGGGGTACACTAATAAAAATAAGGGACTAAACTAGTAATATAGGGGCTTAACATTGTTGATGCAACCACAAAGTGAAATAATGGAATTTCCATACAATTACTATGAATGAAAGCCAATGATTTTTCTTCATCTTAAGAGCAAAGGCTTGTACCAAATAGTCATGGGAATTGAGACAGAACCAATGTTGGAGGATGAGAAATCTGATTGGCTTAACAAATCTGATATGGCTTATGGAATATTGTGTTTATCTGTGTCTCGTGATATTCTTTATGAGATCAAAAATATTAAATCGACACATGAAATCTGGACTACATTGAAAGGATTATATGGTGATGAAAATGATCTATAAGAACAAAATTCGTGGCAAAGATATTGAGTTATTATAGCAGTCATGAAAGTGGTGAACACTCCAATAATGCGGATAAATTTTCTCAAGAGAGTGTTAAACAAGAAGACTATGATTCTTCTATTTTTAATGAACCTATTGTAGATGAGAATTTTATCTTGTCCAATAACAAAGACATCGCACATGAAGAAATATATTCCTCTACTAGTGATGAAGACACTACTTTCAAAAACATAGAAGAGGACTTTGATTCCTCTACTATTGATGATGTTGATGATGCAGATCTGAAGAGGTCTCAATTTAATGATGCGCCACATGCACTCTCAGTCGCAGACACATGCATGGCCATGCATGGATCTAAGGACGAATTTATAATACCATATATTCTCATGCACGCATCCAAAAATGCATCTCTAAAGCCACACATTCACATGCATGCATCCCCAAAGACAACCATTCCCATGCATCATATAGGGTACATGAATTTGATCTTCAAATGCATGACGAAGTTGCAAGGAATACATATTGGCATGCAATCATCTATAAGGAAATTCAGTCCTTGATCCAAACATGGGAGTTTATACCTCTACTTCCAAAAATGAAGCTTATTCCTCCAGATCCATGATGGGATCATCAATATTCAGTACTATCCGTGTTCCAAGTAGGCTACCGATATCCTTACCAAGTCTTTGACTGAGCAGACGTTTGGATTTCTGTGAGATTGTCTCAGGGTGAAGGACATGATTGCCTAGCAGTTGTCTTTTCTCTACTTTTTGCATTATATTTAGAGGGGGAGGTTTCTTCCCAGTGGGTTTCCCCTCTTTCCTCCTTTCATGAATTGTATATGGGTACCTAAAATGGCCTTGTTGTCGGGACTCATTCATTTTGCATCACACTCACCTAAGTTATGCTTAAGGGGGGGTGTTGGTGTACATGCACATAATTAGCCTTAATTAGCTTTAGTTCAATTATAGTTATTGCATGTGATGTGCACTTGTCTTTAGCTAGTTAACTTGAGTGCTTATATGTGATGTGCACTTATCTTTAGCTAGTTAACTCGAGTGCTTACATTTGGTGTGCACTTGAATTTAGTTAGTTAACTCTAGTGCTTGCATGTGGTGCATGCATACATTAACTTAACATAAGTCACACTTTGATCTAGGAGGATCGTACAGGTCTAAAGTACAAGTGGCTTAAGGAGAAGACTCAAAAATAAAAGTGTCATAAATGTGGCAAACTCAGTTTCAAGTTGAAGATCTCATTGTTCTGATCGCAGTAGGGAAAACGGTTCGTCAAACCGAGTTCGTATGGAGAGGTTAGAAGCGGTCAAATTTTTGGGTTGAATTGATGAGGTGACAACATTTTTTCCAAATTCCGGTGGTCAGATTTCGTCCATCTCTAGCTCGAATTTGGGAAAAATTGTGGGATACTTAAATCATCTCCTATGGTCAAAATAGACAAGATTTAAAAATTGCGGGTTTTTTTTGAATAAAACAAAAAAATAGTTTAAAAAAAAGGCAAGGGCAAGCCGTGATCGCCACCCTTTCTCCAACCACATAAAAAATAAAACTGATGTTATAGGTTCGTGGCCATGACCCCGCCGTACCCACCAAATATGGCAATGAATAATGTAAATAAGGGTGGGGTAGGGGCTTTAAACCCTGTTGCCCCAACCCACACCATAACACATATAACGTATATATAATATGTTGCAAAAGAGAACGTGGGAAGCACGGTGGGTGGGCCTCCCGAAGCAGGCTCAACCCTCCATATTTGAATTCTTTTTTAAATTTATTAAAACCATTTCCTAATGCAGGAGAGGGTAGGGTTTGACCGCCCGACCTCCTTCCCTCAAATGAAGATCATAACCAGTTTTCCTAGCGGGTTTCTTTGGAAATTCGACCATAATTTATTTATTAAACTTTCATTTCAGAAGTGCGCCCAGGAAAACCTAGAGTGTCACGCTTACCAAGCTAGAGTGGAACCTTGAGCGCCTTGTAGGAAGGGGGTGGAACCATGCACTAAGCTCATTTCCAGAGGGCCCAGATTTGTCCAGCGTCAGAATCAGGGAAATTTTATATGGATTTTGCACCTCTTGATGACATGAGTTCAACAATGTTGTCTATTTCTTCATTAGAGGTCTCCAATTTTTGGGCACTATCAGCTATGGAGATATAAGGGTGTAATGTTGCATTGATGCTAGCACTTTCATTTTATTTTCCACTTAATGAAAGCGGGCCTCCCCACTGATTGATCAGGACCTGGAGATTTAGTCCCTCCTCGATGAACTCTGTTATAAAGTTCTTTTTTTCTTCGCATGATTTTATGTGCTTCTCTATTCTTATTTTCATGTGCTTTAATTTTCATGGTTAAGATGCAATTTTACATCTAATCCTTTAATCCATCTCAAAGTTAATTATTTTTGATCAAGTGGTATCATAGCAAGTCTTTGTAGATGTGAATTACATGTGTATATGACAACCAGAAACAGGCTACGAAGAGGCGATGGGAAAATAAATTGTTTTGATCTCGAAGTAGAACGTGCTCATAGAAGAAGAAACATGGATGACGATGCTAGAAATGAGGAGGAGCTAAATTTCTGCAAAACATTCTACACAATGGCAGATCGAGTCAATAAGTTGATCTCAAGGCTCGAGAAGCTAGAAAGTGAAGGGGAAAATGATCTAGAAGGAAAAGATTCAACGCATGGAGATGATGGAGGGAATCCACCTCCTTCTCCTTTCGCGAGTGGAAGTTCATATTTTTCTTCTCACCGTTATCATAGGAATTCACGAAATGCATCTAAGAAACCTTTCTTTAAATTAGATGTCGAATTTGATCTTCCCATGTATCATGACAAAAGTAATGCAAAAAATATTAACAACTGGATTAGGTAGATTGAATTCTACTACAAGGTTTAGCAGATCGAGGAGGATGAGGCAAAAATCTAGTTGGCCTCTCTTCGGCTAAACGAAACCGCTGTTGTTTGGTGAGAGAGAAAATTACAAGGTAGAAAAAATGTGGGTAAACTTATCTATATTGAGAAACCGATTTTACCCTTTGGGATACAAGAAAAAGCCATTAATGGCATGGCAACACCTTAGGCAAGGCAGAGGTAAAAATGTACAAGACTTCACTGGAGAATTTAGAAAACAAGCATTGAATTTGGGCATTCTATTAGATTCACCAAATATTGTAACTAAGTATATTGGATCTCTACATAATTATATAAGACATTCATTGTTGTTGTTTCACCCTTGTACCATCGATGAGGTGAGTGTGAAGGCCATGCATCTAGAAAGTAGGGGAACGGATGAACAAAATGACCACCCAAGAAGAACTGCAACAACCAAGAGAAGGGGAGAAAAGTCCTCTTGTACACATTGTGAGAAAGAGGGACATGATCAAGAAAGTTGTTGGAAGCTGCACCTTGAGTTGAGACTTGAGAGGACTGAAAAAATGGGGAAGCAGAAGACCGCTACCACGGTGCAGAAAAACCAATATTCTGAATCTGAGGAAGATGAGAATGTGAGAGCTATGGGATTTTCACGAGGTAGATCAATTTACGTGGGGTCTGATTCCGTCGATGAAATGAGGCTTGTAGCCTTTGGGATTGCAAAAGGAGGACCCATATACTTGGGTTCCGATTCAGGCGATGAAACCAAAAATTTCAATAGACATGGAACCAAAGATGAAATGGACACTCACTGTGTGAAGGCTCCAAGAACTTCAGGAGGTCAACCAAAGCATCCGAGCAGAGAATACTGAGCTAAGGAGGCTCCTGCAGGAAATAAGGAAAGAAAAACAAAGGTTACTACACCAGTTGCAATCTAAGGATAAGGCCCTGGAGAAGTTGCGACATAACCAACCCGAGGTAAAAAACAACCCTTTAGTTCCTTGTGCTTTTCATGATGGTTATTTCACTTCTTTTGAAAAACATATTACAGGGATTAGATCCAAACTGCTGAAGAAGATGGGGTATCAAGGAAAGGGCCTCAACATCAATGGCCAAGGCATTGTAAACCCCATCGAGTTCAAGGAATTTCTGCCTCATGAAGGACTCGGATACACCAGGAAGGAAGTGGGAGAAAGCTCCAACACGGCTAGTGACCAGTCAATGATAGATAATGAAATCACTTCCTCACAGTCCAGGGATAGTGAGAGTTCCATGAACACTTATCAGAGGAACACGAGGAGAAAGTGTTCCAAGATGATATGGGAAGTATGGAGGAAGAAGAATCGTCACAACACCTACATGTCAAACACGTCAGGACCAAAGAGCACCCATGCAGAGTCCAGTAATCGAAGCTATCCCATGGGAAAATGATCCATTTAATTTATTAAGTAAAAGATGGTTATTTTAGAGGTCTTAGTGTTATGCCCATAGATGCAAATCATGTGTTTCGAGTAAATGTAAAAGTGATGATATGTTTCCATCAGTTTGAAATGCAACAATGATGTTTTTTGGCCTTTCTTTATGAATAGTTGAGGTATTGGTTTCTATTATGTAATCCTTGCCCAATGAGTGTGTGTTATAAAATAATGGAAATTGGAGGGTTGTTGAGTCATGTGTGGTTTCTACATGGTTGCAAACGGTGTAGCAGATTTGCGTGCAGGATATTGAAAGTGTGGTTTTGAATGAGAAAGCAGTGTGTTGGGCATGTTAATGCTTTTGGAGGTCCAAAAGCTCCTTAGTGGAGAGGAATGATCGAGGAGGATCATATAGGTCCAAAGTACAAGTGGATTAAAGAGAAGGCTAAAAAATCAAAGTGTCGGAAATGTGGCAAATACAGTTTCAAGTTGAGGATCTTGTCATTCTGATCGCAACAGTGTAAACAATTTGTCAAACCGAGTTCGTATGGAGATGTTACAAGCAGTCAAAGTTTGGGGTTGACTTGATGTGGTGGGAGCCTTAAGGAGGCAGCATTTTTTCCAAATTCAAGTGGCCGGATTCTAGCTAGCTCCGGCTGGAATCCAGGTGAAATTATGGGGTACTTAAATTGCTTCCTATGGTCAAAATCAAGAAGATTTAAAATTGCAGGGTTTGTTTTAAATAAAACTAAATAAAAAATAAAATAAAAAGGCAAGGGCGGGCCATGACCCCCACCCTTTCTCCAACCACATAACAAAATCAAATTAATTTTATGGGCCGACGACCATGACCCCGTTAGACCCACCAGATATGGCAATGAATATTATAAATAAAGGAGGGGAAGGGGTTGTCAACCCCGCCACCCCAACCCACATCATAACACATATTAAAAATATATATAATTTGTTTTGAAAGAACCGACGGGAAGCACAGTGGGCGGGCCGCCTGAAGCAAGCTCGACCCGCCATATTGTTACACCATTTTTTGGTCATCTAACCTATTATTATTAGATGAACCCAAGTACACCATGTAAGACCAATTTTACCCTAAGTAAAATTTCTTTCACCATATAAAATAACTTATTTGGTCATATTTAACCCAAAACAAGGAAATCAATTAAATAAATCCTTATTTATTAAATTATTTCCTAAGAACAAGTTATTTAAATCATTATTTAAATAATATTCTTAGTTAAATTTGACTAAATCATACATAAATAATTAAATAAACCATTATTTATTTAATTATATTCCCATCATTCCCTTAAAATGATAAATAAATCATTTATTTATTTATTATTTATAAATAAAGGAATTGACCCAAGTCAAGAATCCTTTTCCCTCCAACAAATATAATAAAATATTCCTAAAGGGTGCTTCTAGAATTCGATTAATAATATTTTATTCATGCACTGAGTTCTAGACCACCCCAATATTTTGTTATAAATAGGGGATTTTACCCGTTCATTAGTCACATTCATTGCATTAGATCACTCTGGATCTTCTCTTGGTCACCATTTTCCATTTTGCTTTGTGAACTTCTATTGAGTTCTATGTTTTCTTTTCCACATCCATAAGAGAGAGAAATGCTAGATCTGAAACACTGAGGACTTCCAAGAACCCATCCCACTGAGGAGAACCGAAAAACGCCTTTCTTTTTTTCCTCTCAGGTGCCCCATTCTTTAATATAATACAAAATTCTTTCATATACATTCTTCTTGTCTTTTTCATTGGATCTATGGAGCTATGTTATTTTTTATCTGCTTAATATATTTTGTGCTTAGATCTGAATTTGTGCAGCAATCTTAAAGATATTTTGCAGCCATAATCGATGTTAGGGCTATTTGTTATGTGTAGCTAAAGTGATCTTTTACGACGAAAGATTCATACTAACAATTGGCGACTCCACACGGGTTTTCTTTTGCGACTGTTGTCGTTTAATCTATTCCTGCATATCTAGTTGTTTCAAACCTAGGGTTTCTCTTCCATTTATTTTTTTTCCTATTTTTGTGGTGATTATCACCCTTAAAACCCTTAAAAAGTCAAATTTTTAACTTACGTGTGTTTCTGACCTTATTGCGCAGGTAACAGACATCAGCCGCAACTGAGACGACACAATTTTTTTGAAATCTGCCGCCGAGAGAGCCGGATCTGCAGGTCACACTTATCGGCCCAAAAAGTGCGACCTGAGCCTCATGACACACTTTTCTGCCCCAACCCTGCAACCTGGACTGAACACAGGTCATAACCTGCGACCTACACTTTTCCTACAAATTTTTTAGCACTTTTTCTGGGTTTCTCTGAAGCTTCTGTCAGGGTTTTCCAACCTCTGTCTCTGCCCATTTGGACCTATTTCTGATCTGCTCCACTCAACTAAGAGGGAATATTTCCCCTTAGGGCTCTATTACCCTCCACGTTTTATGGGCGAGCCTTTGCTGTTTCAGACATCTAAATCTACAGAGTTTCAGCCCTATTTTTCTCAGATCTGATACCTCCTTTTCAGATCCCTTTAGATCAGCTCTTCTCCCTCTCAAAACACCTCATATCATTTTGTTTAGGTTCATTCCTAAGGCCACTACCTTGTCTCTTCTATATTTAGCTGATCTCCTCCTTTTTAGCAGCAACCTTGCCTCTGCCTCTTTGCTGTTCTCTGCACCACTTTTCAGCAGACTTACCCTTTAGATCCCAGTCCCTCCGGACCTTAGATCTTTTGGCCTCTTTTTATCATGCTTTGCCTAGTTTTTCCCTCTTATTGACTAGTTTTGAGAGACCCGCCTTCTGGGGTTCGATTGATGCCTTTTTAGTTGTTAATTTTCTGTTTTTTCAATTTACTGTAGATTTCTTTTCCATTACGCAACACACTTTTTCTTTTACTCTCAAAACGTCTGGGTTTAAAAAATTAAAATTAAACGCACGCCACACACTGACCCTAAGTGAAGAAGCGCCTGGTTAACAACACCTGGAAAACACTTTAAAATCAATTGTCACTGCACCTCTCTGCCCTTGACCTCACTTGATTTTGTCCCCCCTTGCCCTTGTCAGTTCCTCTTCTTCCTGTCATCATTGCGCCCCCAAGGCGCCTTTCTCGGAGACTTCTTGGCCTTCACCCTCTGTTTCCGCTTGGTCGACTTCCTCCTTCCCGTCGTCATCGAGTAAGTCCTCCTCCGAGTCCGCACTCCGACTCTTCCTCTGATTGTTCGGGTTCTCCCCCTACTCCTGGTTCTCCCCCTGTCACTTTTACCATGTCTTCTTCAGGGTCTACTACTAGCAGAAACCCCAGTACTACTGTTGGGTCTGTTTCTAGTGGAACCACCTCGGGACCTACCTCGACTGCCCCATTGCTCCCTTATATGGCCGGCCTTAGTCTTCCTGACTTCGATCAGCTGATTAATGATCCTATCCGCCACGGTGTCAGTTGGCCTGCTATGCCAACCAAGCTCCCCTCCGAAATTCCCAAGTTCAAAGGCCTTGCTAGTGAGGATCCCTCCAACCATATCTGATCCTTCCATATGTGGTGTTCCTCCAATTCCATTACCGACGACTCCATTCTTCTTAGATTGTTCCAATGCACGCTTACAGGTGACGCTTCTAAATGGTATGTTGAACAGGCCACCTCCTCCCATACCACTTTTGCGACCATTGCCCAAACCTTTTTATCTTATTTTCACCTCCCCCTCTGATACGACACTGGTACCAAACTTTTAAACTCTTTTCATCAATCCTCTTCGACCCGCCTTTCCACTCATGTCTAGGAATGGCGGCGAAGACGAAGCTTGTGCTACGCTCCCCCCTTTGAAGATCGGGTTTACATGGACTAGTTCCTTCGCTCTCTCTTACCTCCCATTGGAAAAGATGTCTCATCCCATTTTCCCCAAACCGAAGAATCCTCCCTCCAAATAGCCTTAAAGTATGACCTTATCTACGCCCAATTTGGTTATGTTTATACCGTCCTCCCTGACCTCCCCAAGCCCGGTGGCACTAACGCACCGGGGGCATCCCACTCTGCCGACGGTATCGTTGGATCTCTTTCCCATACCTCTGCCCCCCCTCCTATGGGCTATTGTTTCTCTCCAGAAGGGGCCAGCACCTCTAGCACCTTTCCCCCTCCCGGTAGCATGTACCCCGGATGCGGCATACCTCCCCCTCTTGCCCCTCCTCCTGCTTACCTCGCTGCTACCCATCCTAACCCTTATCCTTACTCACACCCTGGTGTCCCAGCTCCTCCAGCATTTGGACCTCTCACTCCATTTCCTTCTCCGCCCCCACAACTGCACTTACTACCCCCTCCAGGGAAAGTATTTGCACAAAAATGGGCACCTAATTTTCCTCCTTCTCAAAGAAGGAGACGAGGCAATCGATCCGCTTCTGGTAATCGTGGACCAAATCCTTCGAATCTTGACCCTACCACTGCCAACCAGCCACAGGGCTCTCAGCCCAAGCCGAACATGCCACTTCACACCAATAAGCCTTGTTCGTGTCCTGGTGTTTATGGTCACTACACTCATGATTGTCCCTTATTATCCCAAATGCGGCAACTTTGGGATTCTCAAGCCACCGTATGGGGAGAGAACTCCTCCCCTACTACCCCTCCCACGCCCGTTACTTCTCAACCTGTTGTGTTTACAGATCCTTTCCCGCAACAAGGATTCGTGGCCACTCAACCACCTCATGCCCTGGTAACCACTCAACCTTCCCCTTCTGGTTCCTCTGATTACCAGATTCTCATGATGGCTTCTGACCCACCTCTCACTGTCGACCTCAACCTTCAAACTCGGTCCCATGAGTATTCCACACCTCCTGTCCTGTCTGTCTCTGAGTCTCCATCGTCAGGTCCTACAAAACCTCTATCGACACCCAATGGTCCCTTGCAACTCCCTCTGCCCAAAGCCGAGGTTCCTTCCAAGCCTCCTAAGGGACCATTACACCGAAATGCTGCCTCTGGTCGGGCTTCCCATTCATACAACATAGTAGATGATCTGGCCCAATCTCCTGCTGCCATTTCAACACTGGAACTCCTCCAGTCGTGTCCTTTTCAAAAGAGGGCTCTCCTATCTGCCGTGGGCACTGTAGATCCTGTTGATGACCAATTGATTGTTTTCGACGTCCGTCAGTCAAACCATCCCCCTCTTCCTCCTTCTGTTGCTTTCCAAATCCCAGTCAAAATCCGCAACGCCAATGTTTCTCAGTGTATTATTGATGAGGGGGCATCTACCTGCATAATGTCCGCTTCGGTTTGGAAACAACTCGGATCCCCTGAACTGGCCCCTTCCACCATCACCCTTCGTGCATGGGATGGCCATGCCTCCCAGCCCATTGGCATATTTCGTAACTGTCCTATCACCCTTTCCGGAAAGACTGTTTGTGTCGACGTTGAAGTTATCGATGCCCCTCTTGACTACAACATCATTTTTGGGCGTAATTACACTTATGCCATGTCAGTCGTCCCGTCCGCAATCCACCGCAAGATGTTTTTCCCTCATAATGGCAAGACTGTCACCATTGACTAATTGACCTACCATGAACCAAAATCTCAGACCTCCCCTGAGTCCACCATATCTACTATCACCAATAAACAAACTATTGATTCATTGTCCAGTGTTTCCCTCGGCGTCTACAAAGACTCCTCTTTGCTTGGAACTTTTCCTGGCCCTCCCCCTCCTCCCGTCTCTGACCCCAGCTTAGCGAATGTTTGCATGATGCAATCGTCCCAGGCTAACCTTCCACAACCTTCTCCAGCTATTCAGCAACCTCTATCTCGCCCGCTGCCTCCTGCTCCTAACCCTTCACTTCAGCCAACCGAACCTTTTTCCCCCGACCCTTCCCATCACACTCAGGAACCTTCCTACCCTCCTGAGTCAGTTCCCTCAAGGCTCCACCATATGGGAGTCGTCCCCCCTGGTCACTACCTCGCCAGTCAGATACCTTTGCTTGTTCCCCCCCCGGTGTCTATTCGGTTCCCGTCATGGCCACCCTTTACCTCCCTAATTTAACCTTGGGAATTCCAGTATGGTATCTTACTCCTCCAACCGAGATTCCACCAGGCCGCCCCAAACCATACATAGCCATGACACCCGTGAAACCGATTCCCTTCACTCCTTCCACCACCACAGTGCCCCTAGCCCCTTCGCAGAACCCTCCTAATACTGCGACAGCTATAGGCAAGAAACGAAAAACTCGCAAGGGGGCATCCACTAACAAGGCCACCGCACCTGACCCTACCCCGCCCCCACCTGCCAAGCCTTGTGCCTTGTGTGATGGCATCAGTCATCCCACCCATACTTGTCCTGAGTTGCCCCATGTCCAACCCATGGTTAAAGTCGTGTTCCCTCAATCTATGGTCCCTGAACCCTCTGTTTTTGCCTCCTCCATAGCAAAAAACCCCAAGATTCTTCGCACCAACAAACCCTGCGCTCTGTGTGGGGTCCATGGCCATTATTCCCACCATTTTCCTCACCTCACCCATTACCGCGCCTCTTTAGAGGTCATCCATGAGTACGAGGTTGAACAAAATCAATCTGCCTCTCCCATCCTTGCTCAATATGTGTCCAGTCTCCTTGAAGACCCCCCTGCTACCATTGACATTCCTCCCCCTGATGTTGAAATGTCGGACCCTGCCACTTCTCTTCTATACCTATCATCATCCGCGCACTCCCCGGAGTACATTCCTTCTGAACCCACTCCACCTATGCTTCTTGATTCTCCTCCAGACATGGGTGCTTCATCTTTTGACCATCTTTTTACTTGTTCTTCTGTCATTTCCCACGATGACCCGTATCTACGCATCTCTTCTCATACTGATGATTTTGATACCTTTTCAGCGTCATCTAGTCTATTTGACCCTTCCATTACCTCTCCTAATCACGATCATACCATCTGTATCTTCGATGTTAATCGCAGCCCGAGTGCCCTCCCTCCATCCCATCGTTCTCCTTCCTCTCCCTCTCATCGATCCATGAGTCCTAGACTTCCTACCCAAACTGCTACCTCCCGTAGCCGTCATTGGAGGTCTATCCTCTACTCACAATGCCCTCCTTTGTTTCATCCTTCCCATTTCTTGACTTATGAGACTATTACATCGGCCCTTTCGTCCGGACCTTATATGGGCTATGCTGATGGAGCAAGTCGCTATTCCCGTCATCTCGCTTCAGCAGCCTGGGCCATCTTTACCCCCTTACATACCCTAGTCCTTGAAAATGGAGTCTGCATTGGTACGACCACCAATAACCAGGCTGAATATGATGCAGTTCGTGGTCTCTTAGCCGATGCCCTTTCTCACCGCATCCTCCATCTGCATGTTCATTTGGATTCCCTGCTTGTTGTCTTACAACTTAATGGTGTCTATCGTGTGCATAACCCCCTCCTGTTTAGACAATATTTATGAGTGAAACTTTTGATACGTGAATTTAGATTCATTACATTTCACCATATACCTAGAGATCAAAATCACTACGTAGATCAAATTGCAAATCATGTTCTATAGTGGCATTTATCACACACAACACAATAACATTTAACACCATCAAGTAAATGCATATCCATCATATATATTATATAAAATGTGTTTTTAGAGTCCATCTACTCTGAAACATACCACATGCCCATAGCATGTCACAACAACAAAACCACAAAAATGGGGGGCACCACTCGCCCCTACATAGACACTGGGGGGCACCACCTGCCCTACATCTAATCACTCTCTGGAGGATCCCGAACCAATGGATCTTCTCCCACGGCTCGTAGATCACGTACATCCTGACCAGCCATCGCCATGCATCCCTCGCCACTCTGCGGGTAGCCCAATACATAACTCTATGTATCGGTCGTCTAAATCCTGCCAACCACGCTCTGATACACCGGTCAGCAGCCCTTCACATCTACGACGAATTTCCTCCACCAGAGCAGCCATATCCTCGCTCTGCACCGTCCTTGAACTACTTGCTCCTACAGCTCCTGTTGCTGCAGGTCGTCCCATATATCCGGCCGGTTTTACCGGAGCTATATCTGCATTCCAAAAAACATCACGATTAGCACCATATAGACTAGTCACCAACTCTAAAATGCACATAACAGATTAGTTTCTTGTCACTTACCATCGGCCCCCCACACTCAACCAGGTAGCAGCTGCAAGTCCGGATCTCCCCAATAACTCATCCCACTATAGGGATAGTCATCTATGTATAGTGGCATCTGGTCCCAATGGGCGAAGAACTCTAGTCATAACACCCATCCAACTGCCCCTCCTCCTCCTCTACACAGTAATCGTCCCCACCGATGCATCCAAGGCTCTCTCAGACCTCCATCAAGTAACTGTATACGTGGTCGCAAGGTCGGGATCTTCTCGAAGAAGAAAGAGCACAAAATAGTCCCATAGGCACAATCATGATTCACTTGTCGCTTGCATAGTGACAGCTGTCGTTTCACCGACACCAACATCATCTGGGCCCACCCATAGTAGGTACCGCTCAGCACACTCTCCATAATCATCATCTGCCCTCCAGTGATGTGATGTAACGCCTGTATACCCAAGACTCGTAACATTGCTGCGGCCACTGCCCGGGTCTCCAACCTCTCTAGATCACCAATGGATATTCGAGTCCCTTTGACTCAGACCCCTGGTCGACAATGTTGCTCAACAAACTCCATAATGTTACGCCCACGTGGTAACACTGGCTGTGTATTCCCCACCATCCCTAATGGTGGGAAACCTGTCAAGAAATACAAATTCTGGATCGTTAGCTCGATCTTGTGCCCCTGCACTACAAACGCCTCCTGATCGGGATCCCAGTAACTGATAATACGGGCCAACAAGGGCTCTCCATCCCTCATCAAAGGGTTCTCCAAAAATTTCAGCACCCCATACCTAGCCAGTACACGACGGACACCCTGATCTGCCTGGATCTCTGTCCGTAATGTACCTAAGTCTCTCTCTCTCCATTTGATCAATATATCTGCCATATCTACACAAAAACATCATTTCGTCAGTGTATAGTTCCATAAAACTACATCTATTCACACCAAAACTGAATCTCAGCCCAAAACAGCACTGAAATCACCTCCCTCTCACAGGTCACACTTTTCAGCAAAAACCTGGGCTAGGTCGCACTTTTCAGGCCCAAACCTGCATCCCAGGTCGCAGCTTTTGCCCCAAAAAGTGCGACCCAGCCGTGAGGAAGAAATAGGGGCGGTTACTGAGATTTAAAGTCCTAATCTGCAATTTCAATCCATCAAAAACAAAGCTTAAGATTAGGCCTCTCACCTGCAACTGACGGATCACAATTCCAACAGTCGGTTTGTCTGCTACGATCACCGCAAGATTTAGGGCCTTCTCTCCTTTCCACATTCACCACAGCTACACAAGCAACTGAATGATTTTGGAGGGAAAACGCCCTATTAGAAGAAAACCCTATTTTTTCTTTCGCCCACTGCGACCAAACCATATCCCCGTTTGACACACCGTCCACACCGTTCGAAAGCTCTCACCGAGCACTCCAATGGGTATTTGTCAGTTTTTTATGTTTGATACTTCACCAGGACACATTTTGTCCATGAAGGATCTTTTCATCTCTTCTCAAAATCAAATTTCTTCACTTACAACACTTGTACCAGGGGCACCACTTTACCTCCTTACTTGTCTTTGTTCGTGTTGATTTTCATCATGAGCTACCCTATTGTACTCATGCTTTTATGGTCCCCCATTGGGCCTTCACTGCATGGCAGCACCATCGAGTCACCCTTGTTTAGAGCAGTCGAGTCAAGTCACCAGCACATTCATGGAGTCTATCCTGAGTCCCTTTGTACCCCACCATAGTCCTCCATCTTTCCCTGCTCGGTCCCTCTCTCATGTCACACATTATGGCCTTCAGTACCTCTGTCCACTATCCCTCCTGATGTTGTGTCAGTTGCTGCCAAGCAATCCCTACACTTTATGCTCTAACACGGGAAGTCGTCCAACCACTCCTCCATTTCTCTCACTCCATCATCATCATTAATTTCTACTTGGTCGTCGCTCTACTATTTTCCCCCGTGCCTTAGGTGGGGTTCCCTTATTTGCCTCACCTATAGCTAACCTCCTTCTATCAACCTCAGCTCATTTCCTCTAGAATCTAGGTCTAAGGAGCAATGTACCTTGGTTCGAGCTCTTCCTAGCATGATCGTGATATATACACTTGATGGTCCAGTGATGCAGTAGCAGCTATTGGTGATTCCCGGTCATGTGTGAAATGTCTCAACCCTCATGAGGGGGTGGCGCTGCTGGTAGCCCCCCACATGCCTGGATGACTTCATTTCTGCCCCTGATGCAGCTCCTCCCATTTGATGATATCAGCCTCCACCACTTGTGGCGCCTCTTCGATTTGCACGTATAAGTCAGATGTTGCGAGCCCTTCCCCATGTGTAGGGGGCATTTGGGTGTATTTGTATCTCATGTACTACCATATTATTGTATAAGTCTTGACGATTATTCCAGGCATCGCATGTATGTGGGATCCAACATGTTCTTTATCTAGCTCATGTTTCGGCCAGCACATGCTTCATTCTTGCGTTTCGTGGTTTTCCGAGCACCTTATTCTTTGTACTTATTGCGTTCTGTGGTTTTTCGGGCACCCTATTCTTTGTACTTTGTCTCGACGGGCATAGGTATGCCTCCCCCGCCGACTTTAGCACATGTACCACTTCATAGAGACTTGTTGCACCTGTAAGTCTCGTCTCTTTAGGGTCTAGTAATTTAACACATCAGACAACATTACACTTCTCTCTCTCAGTTCCCTTTTGATACCCAGTGATTGAGTTCTTACAACGTACTTCGGTCATACGATTTGCTCCTAACTCTCGTACGTTGGGGGGAAATATGTTACACCATTTTTTTGGTCATCTAACCTATTATTATTATATGAACCCAAGTACACCATGTAAGACCAATTTTACCCTAAGTAAAATTTCTTTCACCATACAAAATAACTTATTTGGTCATATTTAACCCAAAACAAGGAAATTAATTAAATAAATCCTTATTTATTTAATTATTTCCTAAGAACAAGTTATTTAAATAATTATTTAAATAATATTCTTAGTTAAATTTGACTAAATCATACATAAATAATTAAATAAACCATTATTTGTTTAATTATATTCCCATCATTCCCCTAAAATGATAAATAAATAATTTATTTATTTATTATTTATAAATAAAGGAATTGACCCAAGTCAAGAACCCTTTTCCCTCCAACAAATATAATAAAATATTCCTAAAGGATGCTTCTAGAATTCGATTAATAATATTTTATTCATGCACCGAGTTCTAGACCGCCCCAATATTTTGTTATAAATAGGGGGGTTTTCCCCATTCATTAGTCACATTCATTGCATTAGATCACTCTAGATCTTCTCTTGGTCACCATTTTCCATTTTGCTTTGTGAACTCCCATTGAGTTCTATGTTTTCTTTTCCACATCCATAAGAGAGAGAAATGCTAGATCTGAAACACTGAGAACTTCCAAGAACCCATCCCACTGAGGAGAACTAGAAAACACCTTTCTTGTTTTCCTCTCAGGTGCCCCATTCTTTAATATAATACAAAATTCTTTAATATACATTCTTCTTGTCTTGTTCATTGGATCTATGGAGCTATGTTATTTTTTATCTGCTTAATATCTTTTGTGCTTAGCTCTGAATTTGTGCAGCAATCTTAAAGATATTTTGCAGCCATAATCGATGTTAGGGCTATTTTTTATGCGTAGCTAAAGTGATCTTTTACAACGAAAGATTCATACTAACACATATTTAAACTTTTTTTAAATATATTAAAATCGTTGCATAATATGGGAGGGGGACAGGGTTTGACTGCCCGACCTCCTTCCCTCAAATGTAGATCATAACTAATTCGCCCAGCGGGTTTCTTTGGAAAGTCCGCCACAATTTATTTATTTAAACTTTCATTTCAGAAGTGCGCCCAAGAAGCCCTGGAGAGGCACGCTTACCAAGACAGAGTGGAATCTTGAGCGCCTTGCAGAAGGGGGGTAGAACCATGATCTGAACTCATTTCCAGAGGGCCCAGATTTGTCCAACATCAAAATTAAGCAAATTTTACATGGATTCTGCACCTCTCGGTGACACGAGTTCAAGAGTGTTGTCTGTTTCTTCATCAGAGGTCTCCGATTTTGGTCACTTTCACCTATGGAGGTATAAGGGTGTAATTTTGCATTGATGCTTGCACTTTCATTCTATTTGCCACTTAATGAAATAGGGCCTCCCCACTGACTGAGCAGGGCCCGGAGACATAGTCCCTCCTGGACGAACTCTGTTATCAAGTTCTTGTCTTCTTTGCATGATTTTATGTGCTTCTCTCTTCTTATGTTAATTCATTTTAAGTTTCATGGTTAAGATGAAATTTTACAAGTAATTCTTTAATCCATCTCAAAGATAAATATTTTGGATCACACTTAGCTTCAGTTATATTTAATTATCCATAGTTATTAGCATAGACCCACGATAAATATTAAGGATGGAAAACTATATTGAAGTTTAAAAACGTGGCGAATCTCACTAGTCCCTAATATTAAAACTATGAAATGTTTATTGATGTATTTGTAAAATTATTCGAGTTTATAATGATTTTATATATACTATCTATATAATATTGGCGATGTTTAAGGTAAAATAATTTTATATTGTAAAATTTGGGCAAATAAGTTTTTATAAAAAATGGAAATTGGTGAATATTTTTATTGGAAAATCATGAAAAATTAGCCCACCTGCAAATGTTAGCCCCTAAAATTTTCCATAGTTATTGCATGTACAACTAAAATTAACTTAGTTTCTTTATATATTGATTTCTCAATTCCAACTTTTCTTTTTCAATTCTCGCAAGTTTATGTAATCATCCAATTTATTCTCAATTCCAATTTTTCTTTTTCAATTATCGCAAGTTTGTGCAATCATTCTTCAACTAGATCCATATTTATGCTCGAATAATATTACACAATCACACCATTGAAAGAAAAAAAAAAACACGACTTTGACTAGCTACTATACTGCACTCAAATCCTTACATACAAAAGTTTCACGTAGTCACTTTATAGTGTTTCTATTCTTTCGGCTCAACACTTCCTTTATATTTGAATCAATTACAACAACAAGAGAAGGAAGCGATTGATTGACTGAAGTTGATTGATGGTCTCTAACACAGACTTCTCTCATACAAGATGACCCCTGTGACATACAATAAGGGTCCCTGGAATCGTTAAAGGTGATTTTCAAAGAATGAGCTACGACTATGAACGAGGATGACCATGGAACCTAAAGGTTCCAATGGGCACAACTACTGCACACTTCTCTTAAGAATAAGGACAGGACTGCAAACTTCTTGCTCCACTGAATGGGGCTGCTACATGTAGCAAAGTCCACTTGTGCTACTCTAGCGTAGCCAATTGTTGGAATTTATAAATATTATAAACACACTAGGAATATAAAATTCTCCTCATTTAACAAAGAGAAATGAAAAAGATTCTTTCTTACTAGACAGAGATGACACGAACCTTTTCTATTTAATTAAAAAAACATAAAACTATTACAAAATGATAGATTCCTCAGAACTAAGTTCTGGATTCACAACTCAAAAATCTTGCTTGGATGTTACAGACATAGCACAACAAATTACTCTCTGTCTCAATATTTCTTCTGCTGCAGGCTTTACAACATTCAACACAGTCTGTCTATGCAACAACAATTACGTAAATTATACTATCCAACAACTTTATATATGGTGCGACACATTTAAAATTAAAACAAAAATTATTACAAAAATTATATTTATGACACCCCTTTGTGGGTCCTTGTGGAGGCACTACTATGCGGGTACAACAAAACTATGTTGTGCTACCGCAGTGAATGATAGTCATTTATCTCTGGTCAATGCGCGATTCCTTGGTCAACTGCAGAGGCACCTCCTCTGGCGAACCTCTGCACTACTCGTGCTCCTACAAACCATTGATTTGGTTCAACTCCACTCTCGCCCGTTGATCTAGGCAGCGTTTAACTTTGGTGGGGTCTAGCTCTTTTAAACCTTTATACTCCGCGTGACAATAAAATATATCAAAGGTTTAATTAACCAATGAACTCAGACTTCAAACTTCAAACAAACTGGATTGCAAACATTTTCGTGTAACAAAATTGATTGATGGCATCATGGCAAAAACCTACGCGATAAATGTTGATTGGTCCACGCACTGGCTGAGTTGGCAGTGGGACCACATTGCATCGGCACATCGGCAGATGAATGGTTTGGCGGACAGTTTTGGAAATTTGCGATTGGTGATTGCGATGTTGCGATGCTGTGATGTGGGGACCACATCGCATCGGCGCATCGCATCGCAAGACAAACTTCAGCGAAAACCTTTACGGATGGGCGGAATGGCGATGAGCGATGTTGCGATGGTGGTAGGGACCACATCGCATCGCAAACGTGCTTCGGAACAATCACGGCGGAACGGACCTTTGGTGAATGTGATTGCAATATGCGATATCACATCGCAACTTATACGTCGGCGGTAAACATTTTGGAAGGGAGCTATATGTTGTTCCTTTGCGATGTGCAATGTGCGATATTGCACCATCGCATCGCATCAAAACTCCATATCAACAAGAAACAAAAAAAAAAATATTTGCGATGGGCGATGAATGTGGGGACCACTATGACATGGTCCATTCAGAAATTAAAAGACTTGGCACGTTTGAAAAAAAACTCTTTTGTTTGGTTAGTGAGCGCTTAAAAGCCTGATAAGACTGTTTTTCAATAAAAATCTGCTGTTGCGTGGTTTTAACCACAATTTCTTCAATTCTTCTACAAAGTCAGCTGCGGCCCATAACAAAATTTAATTTCATCTCTACAATGGTGGCTGCGGCCCATAAACAGAAATCCATCCTTACAGCTTCATTAAACTCTGTTGAATACACAGTGGTGTGCACTCAACCTTCTCTGCCCCTATTGTACTCTGTTTCTACATGCACAGGGTTTGCAGGTGACTTTAATATTTTCAACACTCCCCCTTAAATTCAGCTGCTAGGTTATGAGTCATACCCAAGCATTTTCTCAAATATTTAAAACTCCTTTTCCCCAAAGCTTTGTCAGAATGTTTGCGAACTGCTCCTCTGTTCTACAGTGCTGTAAAACAATTTCTCCATTGTTCACCAATTCCCTGATGTAGTGAAACTTGGCATCTATGTGTTTCGTTTTTTTGCGAAACACACAATTATTTGCAAATGCTATGGCTGAGCTATTGTCACAAAAAATCATTGTCCCTATTACTTGTTCTTGACATAAAATCCTCAACATTCTTCTCATCCACACTGCTTGACACACTGCTGTTGTAGTTACCACATACTCTGCTTCTGTTGTAGACAATGCCACAATTGGTTGTTTCTTAGAAGCCTGTGAAATGGCTCCTAAACCCATATGAAAAACATAACCAAAGGTAATTTTCCGGTCATCAATACTTCCATCCCAATCACTGTCAGTATATCCAATTAATTCATAATTTTCTGAAGTAGTATATAAAATTCCATACCTTTTAGTTCCTTTTACATATCTCAGAATTATTTTTGTTGCTTGCCAATGTGCCTCCTTTGGCCTTTCCATAAATCTGGAAATCAAACTAACAACATGCATAATATCAGGCCTAGTTGCAGTCAAATACATGAGGCTGCCAACTATGCTCTTGTGGGTGACTCCTTGTTTTCTGCCACTCCACGCTTCTTCTGGAAATCTGTTCATTACAGCTTTTGTTGGGCATCTATTAAAAATATATATAGCACAATTTGTAGCTTCTGCCCAATACTCATTTGGCAAATGTTTTGCCTTTAGCATACTTCTCACCATATCCATGATGGTTTGATTTTTTCTTTCAACAACACCATTTTGCTGCTATGTGTACCTTGTTTTGAATTGCTTTTGTATGCCATTTTATCTGCAAAAAAGCAGAAATTATTTTGAGATGTACTCACCTCCTTTGTAAGTCATAAGGACTTTGATATGTTGCCCACTCTGTTTCTCTACAAGAGCTTTAAAGTAGAAAAATTTCTCAAACACTTCACTTTTATAATTCAAGAAATAAACCCATACTTTTCTTGTGAAATCGTCAATGAAGGTCAAAATATAATTGCTAACCTGATATTGATCATGTTTGCATTGGCCCACACAAATCTGAATGGATAATTTCTAAGGGTGCTTTTGCCCTTACGCTCTTTCCTGATGGAAAGTTTTCTCTGTGTTGTTTTCCCAAGATTCAGCCTTCACATAGCCTGTTTGGTTTCTCAATCAATGGTAGTCTGCTTACCATTCCTTTTCTGTGCAACAATTTTAGTCCTTCGAAATTGAGATGTTCTAATCTCAAGTGCCATATCCAATTCTCATCTTTCACTTCCTTTTGAAATACCTCTTGAGTTACATCTGCTACATTCTTTCTCTTTCCCTTCAAGTCTGTATTGAGCTTGAGTGGAAACATTCTATTGCTGGTCATTTACACTTCTGCAATAACCTTCTTTCTTGGAGGTATGTCCATTATTGTACACACATCATTTCTACAGAATACATTGTAACCTTTGTTAGTGAGCTACCCAATGCTTAAAATATTACATTTCAAGCCAGGAACATAGTATACATCTGCCACAAATTTCTGCTCACCATTTCTTGCACGGATACTTACTCTGCATTTTCCCTTGACAGAGATCTTAGTATCAGTTCTAGTTGTTACTTCATATTTAGCATCTTCATCAAGATTGGAAAACATTTCTATGTTTCCAGTCATGTGATTACTACAGACTGAATCTAAGAACCATACATCATCCTTCTTATCTTGTGCTACATTACATGTTAACAACACTTTCTTTGGGTTCTTTTATTGTTTTGCTACATTAGCATTCTGCCTATTATTCATGTCATTTGGATTTTTCCTACACTCATTGGCATAATGCCCATATTTTTTGCAATAAAGACACTAGACATTGGATTTTTCATACCTTTGTCCAAGAGCATGTTGATGTCCACCTTGCTTGCTGTTGCTTTGGCCTTAGCTGTGATTTTGATTGTTTCTCCTTCCATGAGTATTTGAAGGGTTGTTTGTTCCTCCTCTGTTTTTTCTTCTACCTCTTCCTCTTCCTCTACCTTGACCTCTTCCTCTTCCAAAGGCATATGGCTTTTTAAGGCATGCTCCAAAGATGGGTTTACTGATATTCCGAATCTTTGTTCATGAGTCATCAGTGATGCATGAAGTTCATCAATTGTGAACTTTGAGAGATCCTTTGTCTCTTCAATGGTGGTTACAATAACATCAAACCTTAAGGGTAGACTCCTCCATAGTTTCTCCATAATCCTTGTTTCTTCAAGTGTCTCTCCATGAGACCTTATCTGTGTGACCATCCCAATCACATGTGTGAAGAATGAGTCTATGTTATCAGACTCTTTCATGCAGAGAGTTTCAAAATATCTCCTCAGCAATTGTAGCTTTGTTGTCTTCACCTTCTACATACCTTGATAGGTTGTTTGGAGGGTATCCCATGCATCCTTAGATCTTTTAGTTGTTTCTATCCTTGGAAACACACTCTCATGTACTACTTGATAGAGATAGAAGAGGGCTTTAGAGTCCTTCTTCATATTTTTCTTCAATAAATCCTTATCTGCCTGTGTTAAATCATTAAAGGCTTGCTCATCAACTGGTTCATCAAAACCATATTCAACAAACTCCCATAGATCCTCATAGGCAAACAGGGCTCTCATGGTAATGGCCCAATAATCATAGTTCTTCCCATTAAATTTTGGGAGCTGAGTATTTCCAATACTCATACTGGTGCTTGGTCCAGCCATGGCTTACAGACTGAACTTAAAATAAAACTTGACTGTGTTTTTCAAACAAACTGTCTTTCCTTCTTTAAAAGAAAAACTTTGTCTCTGAGGACTGCACTCTTTTAAACAAAACAAAACTCTTTTTTTTGAGAAACACCTGAACTTTTGCTAAGCCTTCACCCTGCTGGATAACTGCTGCAAAATATCCTTCCTTCAACTTCTTTGACACCTTCAAAGAGCCTGGACTAGCTCCGATACCATGTTGGAATTTTTGAATATTCCGAACACACTGGGAGAATAAAATTCTCTTCCTTTAACACAGAGAAATGCAAAAGATTCTTTCTTACTAGACAGAGATGACACAAACTTTTTCTATTTCTTTAACAAAACAAAAAAATATTACAAAATGATAGATTCCTCAAAACTGAGTTCTGGATTCATAACTCAAAAATTTCTTCGTTGTTACAGACACAGCGCAGCAAATTACTCTCTGTCTCACTATTTCTTCACCTGCGGGCTTTACAACATTCAACACAGTCTGTCTGTGCAACAACAATTACGTCAATTATACTATTCGGCAACTTTATATATGGTGCGAGAGTTTTAAAATTAAAATAAAACTTATTGCAAAAATTATATTTACGACACCCCTCTGTGGGTCTCTGCAGAGGCATTACTCTATGGGTACAACAAAACTATGTTGTGCTACCGCAGTGAATGATAGTCATTGATCTCTGGTCAATGTGAGACTACCTAATCAACTGTGGAGGCACCTCCTCTGGCTAACCTCTATGCTACTCGAGCTCCCTCAAACCGTTGATCTGGTTCAGCGGCACTCTCGCCCGATGATCTGGGTAGTATTTAACTTTGGTGGGGTACGACTCTTTTACACCTTTATACTCTACGCGACAATAAAACATATCAAAGGTTTAATTAAATAATGAACCCAGACATCAAACTTCAAACAAACTGGATTGCAAACATTTTTGCGTAAAAAAATTGATTGATGGTGTCATGGCAAAAACCTGCGCAATAAATGTTGATTGGTCCATGCACTGGCTAAGTTGGTAGTGGGACCACATTGCATCGGTGCATTGGCGGGTGAATGGTTTGGCGAACGGCTTTGGACTTTGGCGATTGGAGATTTCGATGTTGTGATGCTGTGACGTGGGGACCACATCGCATCGGCGCATCGTATCGCAAGACAAACTTCGCCGGAAACCTTTGCGGATGGGCAGAATGGCAATGAGCGATGTTGCGATGATGTTAGGGACCACATTGCATCGCAAACATGCTTCGGAACAATCATGGCGGAATGGACCTTTGGTGAATGCAATTGCAATATGCGATATCACATCGCAACCTATACATCGGCGGTAAACATTTCCAAAGGGGGCTATACGTTGTTCCTTTGCGATGTGCAATGTGCGATATCGCACCATTGCATCACATCAGAACTCCATATCAACAAGACAGAAAAAAAAAATATTTGTGATGGGAGATGAATGTGGGGACCGCTATGATGTGGTCCATTAAAAAATTAAAATACTTGGCGCGTTTGAAGAAAAACTCTTTTGTTTGGTTGGTGAGGGCTTAAAAGCCCGATAACACTGTTTTTCAGTAAAAATCTGTTGTTGCGTGGTTTGAACCATGATTTCTTCAATTCTTCTGCAAAGTCGGCTGCAGCCCATAACAAAATTTAATTTCATCTCTGCAATGGTGGTTGCGGCCCATAAACAGAAATCCATCCATACATCTTCATTAAACTTTGTTGAATACACAGTGGTGTGCACTCAACCTTCTCTGCCCCTGTTGTACTCTATTTCTACATGCACAGGGTTTGCAGGTGACTTTAATATTTTCAACACTCCCCCTTAAAGTCAGCTGCTGGGTTTTCAGTCATACCCAAGAATTTTCTCAAATATTTAAAACTCTTTTACCCAAATAGCTTTGTAAAAATGTCTGTAAACTGCTACTCTGTTCTATAGTGTTGTAAAACAATTTCTCCATTGTTCACCAATTCCCTGTTGAGATTTTGTTACCTAAAATCTCTTGGATATGCCAACAATAGTTTTTTGTTGCAAAAGTGATGGCATCAAATCAGAATGAGGAGATATTTTATCCTAGTTTGGTGCGATAAAATTAATTATTTCGTTTCTTCTCTCTTCTATAAATTGTAAGCCTATAGATGCAAACATATGAGATGTGAGGGGAATGAAGAGGAAGTGTAGATGAGTAATGCTGCTGGTGTAATCTCTTGTTGATGAACAAGATCGTCGATACCTCTGTTTGGTGGATGTAACCCAGATTGGTTGGGTGACCCACGTTAAATAGTTTGTCTTTGTTTATGTTATGTGTATGATTTTATTTGCTTTCGCTGCATAACTTCTACAATTGGAATCAGAGCCTCGGCATTGAGATTTGAAGGTTGTTGTTGAGATAGAGTAATAAACAGCACGTGAGCGTGGAACAGATCAGGAAGCTTGGAACCAGAACTGCATTTTGTAATGTGTATTTACTTCGAAATGGAGTTGTAGAGTTTTGCATGGCCGTGTATTTTCTGGCGCAGATCCGCATGGCCATGATCTGTGTGGCTGTGGTTATATTTATCTGGTGAGGGATCGATAGCACTTTGCTGTGAAATTTGACGGCACGGTCCTGTGGTATTAGAACCTCTGTGTATTTGCACAAAACACATTCATCGTGGAAGGCATGAAGTGAGACTAGCGTGACTGTGGGAGGAGTGCGTGAATCGATGAATGTAGATCCGTGAGCTTGAGACAGTGAATGAGTTGAAGGAACAAAAGTTTCGTGAGCAGATAGATATCAGACCGTTGCAATCGGAAGGAAGAGCAGATGTTTTTGCCGTCGTTTAAGCTGTCGTTGACCTACGTGGACTAGCTGAGTGAGCGCAGATCTGAGTGCGTGACTGTGGTGGACAGATCTACGGTGTGGCTGTGAAAACAGTGAAACTGTTGGTGAGTTCTCCATTTGCAATGTTTCAGTGTTGCTCTATTATGCAGCCCAACCCCTATCCCATAGGCGCTAACAAAAATAACGTGCTGCAGAACTTGATCTGCCATGAAGAATAAAAACATGTTTCTGTCCTTAATTTTTTATTCCTTTTATGGGTTTAGATTCAAACATGTGAATTTGAAGTTATCAAGTTTCATCTAATATTTTTTTTTTATGTGCAGTTGAATGTTTAGTGGAGGTTGCGTAAGTGATTTCTGCCATAGTGGAATTGAGTGAATTCCGATATTTAGATTTTGTTTTTTTAATCCACTAAAAATCTATGCATGTAATGTTTCATGATAGTGCTGTGTAAATTTTTTTCGTGTGCTAAGTTATAAGAAGTTTAATTAACTATGTCAAAAACACAAAGTGCTCGATTTGAGATCGAGAAGTTTAATGGGAAAAATAACTTCGAGATCTAGAAAGTTAAGATGCACGATCTACTCATACAACAAGGTGTGGTGAAAACGCTTTTGGGAAAATCCAAACAACCTTACACCATGACAGATGAAGAATGGAGTGACATCGATAACAGAGCACTAAGCAAGATACGGTTGTGTTTGGAAGATGATGTGTTATTTAACATCGTGTCAGAGAAAACAACTGCTGGTTTATGGACAAAGTTAGAGAAAATGTACATGAAAAAATCCTTAACCAATAGGATTCTTTTGAAGAGACAGTTTTAAAGCTTGCGCATGAAGGAAGGTATGACGATAACTGATCATCTGAATACCTTTAATACTCTCTTGGTGCAATTAGAAAGCATAGAAGTAAAATTTGATTTAGAAGATAAAGCTATAAATTTATTATGCTCGTTGCCTGAGTCATGGGATCATTTTGTTACTTCTATAAGTCTTAGTTCATCAGAAACCCTTGAATTTGATGATGTTTTTGGAGCTATGTTGTTTGAAGAAAATAGGAAAAGGTCAAATCTAGAAACCTCTACATCAGAAGCAATGATGGTTAGAGGATGATCCAAATAAAAATGCTTCAGTAAGAAGAACAACTCTCGGTCAAAATTGAAAGGGAAGAAGAGTAAGCTAAAATGCTGGTTTTGCAGCAAATCGGGACATTTGAAAAAGGATTGTTGGAAGAGATAGCAAACATCCAAAGGAGACTCTTCAACACAAAATAAAGAGGCAAACACGATAGACACAAGTTCAGGTTCAGCATCCAGTTTAGGTATAAGTGATGAAGTTCTATCAGTTAATTTGTTAGATCATGATCAACATTGGCTATTAGATTCTGGTGCCTCCAATCACATGTGCATTCATAAAGAGTGGTTTAAATCTTATAAATCAATCAATGATGGAGTTGTTTACATGGGTAATTATTTCTCATGTAATGTTGTGGGAATTGGAAGCATCCAAATTAAAATGTTTAATGGGAAAAATAAAATCTTAACTGATGTAAGACATGTGTCTGAACTGAGAAAAAATATTATTTCTTTAGGAGTGTTAGACACAAATGGATATAAAACTTTTATTCAAGGTGGAGTAATGAAAATTTACAAAGGAATCCTATTAGTAATGAAAGCAAAGAAGGTTGGAAATATTTTTCAGTTAGAAGGAAGAACAGAGTCAAATCATGCTTCTACTATATCTGACAATGACAACGATTCTATTCGACTATGGCATAAATAGTTGGGCCATATGAGTGAAAGAGGATTAAAATTTTTATCTGATTGTATGTTACTTCCTAGTTTAAAATCTTCTAAGTTATATTTCTGCAAACATTGAATATATGGGAAACAAAGCAAGTAGAAATTTAAAATTGGAAAACATACTAGTAAGGGAATCCTTTATTATATCCATTCTGATGTTTGGGTCCATCTCCTACCACCTCATATAGAGGATCATCATATTTTGCATCTTTTATAGATGATTTCTCTAGGAAAGTATGGGTCAACATGTTAAAAAGAAATTCTGATGTATTCACAATTTTTAAGCATTTTAGAGCATTAGTTGAAAACATCACTGGAAGAACCATTAAATGTTTAAGAACTGACAATGGTGGTGAGTTTAATTCAAAGGAATTTGATAATTATTGCAATGAAGCTTGGATCGAAAGACATAGAACTACTACTTATACTCCTGAGCAAAATGGAGTTGTTGAACGCATGAACATGACTCTTTTAGAAAGAGCAAGAAGTATGCTTAGTAATGCCAATTTGCAGAAGGAATTATGGACAGAAGTAGTATCTACAGCTTGCTATTTGATAAATCGATCACCATCAACTGTAATAGGATGCAAAAATCCTCAAGAGGTATGGAAAGGTCATCCTTGTGATTATTCTAAACTGAAAGTTTTTAGTTGTGATGCATATGCTCTAATTCTGAAACATCAGCGTTCTAAATTAGATTCTAAATCAAAAATATATATCTTTGTTGGATATGGTGATGGGATTAAGGGATACAGGTTGTGGGATCCTATTACTCACAAGATCATCATTAACAGAGATGTTAAATTCAATGAATCTTCACTTGATAATCCAGATGTAGATGATAAATTGAAACAGGAAAATGTACCTAAGTTTCAACATATTCAGTTTGAAACCAATTCAAATACTAATGATAGTCCAAATGAACAAGTTTCAGATGCAGATCATGAACAACTTTCAGATGCAGATCATGAAGAAGCTCCTACAGATAATAATCAAGAAATTGTGGAAGAACCAGAAACATATTTAAGGAGGTCCACGAGAATCATACGTCCTCCTAAAAGGTATGATGATTATGTTACTTCAGTTTCTTTAACCGCTAATGATGATGAACCTTTGTGCTATCAGGAAGCTGTAGAGGGTTCTAACAGTAATAAGTGGAAAGAAGCTATGAAGGATGAGATGAAGGCATTAGACAAGAATGCCACATGGGATCTGGTGGAACTTCCTAAAGACAGAAAAACTGTGGGATGTAAATGGGTTTACAAATTGAAAAGGGGTGTTGGTGATAAATAAATTAGGTACAAAGCGAGGCTGTTCACAAAATGTTTTTCTCAGAAAGCAGGAATTGACTTTCATGAGATATTTTCACCAGTTGTTAAAATTGTTTCAATTCGGATTGTCTTAGCATTAGTTTATTTACTTGATTTAGAATTAGAACAACTATATGTTAAGACTGTATTTTTACTTGGAGATGTAGATGAAGAGATTTCTATGGAACAAACTGAAGGGTTTGTTCAAAATCGCAACAACAAATTTTTTTGTGGGCTCAAGAAATCATTGTATGGTCTGAAGCAGTCGCCTCGACAATGGTACAAGAAATTTGATTCTTTCATGATGAGTCAAAATAATATAAGAATTGAATATGATCATTGTGTTTACTTTAATAAATTAAGTAATGGAATATTCATTATCTTAGTGTTGTATGTTGATGATATGCTTTTAGCAAGAAAAATCATAATTGAGATCAACAGGTTAAAGGCTCAGATTGCTAGGATGTTTGATATAAAAGATCTAGGAGCAGCAAGACAGATTTTGGGCATGGAGATTTTCAGAGACAGGAACAATGGTAAGCTATGGTTATCACAAGAGAAGTATATTGAGAAAATACTCTTAAGGTTGCGAATGAACAATGTGGAACCAGTTTCAGTCCCTTTAACTTCCCATTTTAAGCTTTCTTCATGTTTATGTCCTAACACAAATGAAGAAAAGGAATATATGTCTTGAACACCTTATGCTAATGTAGTACGAACTTTGATGTATGCGATGGTCTGTACATGTCTAGAAATTTCACATCTAGTTGGGGTTTTCAGTAGGTATATGGAAAATCTAGGGAAAAAACACTAGCAGCAGTGAAATGGGTGCTTCGGTATCTGAGAGGCACAAGTGATTATTGTATCACTTATGACAGAAGTAGTGAATTTGTTTGTGGATATGTTGATTTCGATTTTACAGGTGATTTGGATAAGAGAAGGTCAACTTCAGGATATTTCTTTACTCTTTCAGGTGGAGCTATTAGCTGGATGTCAAAGCTACAAAAAATTGTTGCTTTATCCACTACAGAAGCAGAATACATAGCTGCTTCACATGCTTGCAAAGAAGCGGTTTGGTTGAAAGGTTTGTTTGGTGAGTTTGGTAGGTTGCAGGACAACATTAAGTTATTTTGTGATAGTCAAAGTGCAATTCACTTGGCTAAAAATCCAGTCTATCATAGTAAATCAAAGCATATACCTATAAAGTACCATTTTGTAAGACAGGTTATCACTAAACGGGGAGTCTCTCTTGAAAAAGCGCATACAAAGGAAAACTGTGCAGACATGTTCATGAAACCAGTTTTATTAGAGAAGCTACGACGATGTCTGGCTTCTCTTAGCTTGCAAAGAAAATAAAAATAATAAAGGAACGAGGTATCTGGCTAATTTTTGTGAAGGTGGAGATTGTTTAGATTTTCCTGGCTAAAATCTCTTGGATATGCCAACAATAGTTTTTTGTTGCAAAACTGATGGCATCAAATCAGCATGAGGAGATATTATATCCTAGTTTGGTGTGATAGAATTAATTATTCAGTTTCTTCTCTCTTCTATAAATTGTAAGCCTATAGAGGCAAACATATGAGATGTGAGGTGTGTGAAGAGGAAGTGCAGATGAGTAATTTTGCTGGTGTAATCTCCTATTGATGAATAAGATCTTCGATACCTCTGTTTGGTGCATGTAGCCCAGATTGGTTGGGTGAACCACGTTAAATAGTTTTTGTTTTTTAATGATGTATGTATGATTTTATTTGTTTTCACTATGTAACTTCTACATTCCCTGATGTAGTGAAACCTCGCATATATGTGTTTCATTTTTTTGTGAAACACATAATTCTTTGACAATGCTATGGCTGAGATATTGTCACAAAAATTCATTGTCCCTTTTACTTGTTCTTGACATAAACTCCTCAACATTCTTCTCATCCACACTGCTTGACACGCTGCTGTTGTAGCTGCCACATACTCTGCTTCTGCTGTAGACAATGCCGCAATTGGCTGTTTCTTAGAAGCCCATGAAATGGCTCTTCAACCCATATGAAAAACATAACCAGAGGTACTTTTTTAGTCATCAATACTTCTAGCCCAATCACTGTCAGTATATCCAATTAATTCAGAATTTTCCAAAGTAGTATATAAAATTCCATACCTTTTAGTTCCTTTTACATATCTTAGAATTATTTTTTCTGCTTTCCAATGTGCTTCTTTTTTCCTTTCCATAAATCTGGAAATCAAAATAACAACATGCATAATATCACGCCTAGTTGCAATAAAATACATGAGGCTGCCAACTATGCTCTTGTACAAACTAGGATCAAAATCCTTGTTGTTGTCCTCTTTGCTGAGTTTCAATCCCATTACTATGGCAGTAATTTCTGCCTTGCAATCCTGCATATTAAATCTTTCCAAAACTTCATTCACATATTTAGCTTGAGAAATAAAAATTTTATTTTCATTTTGCTCTACTTCTATTCCTAAGAAGTATTTCAGCAATCCCATATCATTCATCTCAAATTCATCCTTCATGACTATTTTAAAATTCTCAATGAGGTAATCATCATTACCTATGAAGATCACATCATCAACATATAAAACAACAATGAGCATCTTACCATATTTCTCCTTGATGTATAATGTAGGTTCTCCTTCACATTTTTCAAACCCATTTTCCAGTAGATAGGAATCTATCCTACTGTACCATGCTCTTGGTGCTTGTTTCAGCCCATAAAGAGCTTTCTTCAATCTACAAACTTTGTGCTCTTGGCCCTTTTTCTCATAGCTAAGAGGTTGTTCAACATAAACCTCTTCCATCAAAACTCCATTTACAAATGCTGATTTTACCTCCATTTGGTAAGCCTTCCATTTGTTTTGTGTTGCTATGGACAACACTCGTCTCACTATTTCCATTCTTGCAACTGGTGCAAAAGTTTCTTCATAATCTCTTCCCTGTTGCTGCTTATAGCCTTTGACAACAAGTCTGACCTTGTACCCTTCAATCTTACCTTTAGCATTGATTTTGGTATTGTAGACCCAATTTACTCCAATGACTTCCTTGCCATTTGGGAGATAAACTAATTCCCATGTCTTATTTTTCTCTATTGCACTCATTTCTTCATCGATTGCATCTATCCATTTATTATCTCTTATAACTTCCTCAAAATGAATAGGATCATCTACATGACAAGATAAAGCAAATAAAGAGTTCGTACCTTCATTTGCTGCCTCTTGCTCATAGATTTCATTTAAATTTCTGAATCTGGTCCCTGTTTCATTTAGTGTAGTTGTGCTTGAATAAGCACTCAAATCTGCTCCATGTGGTGTGCTTGGAGAAGCACTCTCATTTCTTCTCAAGGGTGTTCTTACTCCTACTTGTGGTGTCCCTTACTGTCCTTGTGTTGGTGGAGGTGGTGCTACCGATGAGGCGTTCTTTTCAGCCACATCTTCCTCATATTCATCATGAGACAAACAACTTTTGACATTGACTGTTTTCTCAATGCTTCCATCCCATGCTTCTTCTTCTATGAATTGCACATCTCTGCTTATAACAAATTTCTTTGTGGATGGGTTATACAATATATATCCCTTCGATTCTTCACAATATCCAAGGAAGTTGAAATTCTCCCCCTTACTTTCCAATTTCTTTCTCAGTTGATCTAAAATGTGTGCATAAGCCACACACCCAAAAACTCTCATGTGGCTGACTCCTTGTTTTCTGCCACTCCATGCTTCTTCTGGAAATCTGTTCATTACAGTTTTTGTTGGGCATCTATTCAAAATATATACAACACAATTTGTAGCTTCTTCCCAATACTCATTTGGAAATTTTTTTTCCTTTACCATACTTCTAACCATATCCATGATGGTTCTATTTTTTCTTTCAGCAACACCATTTTGCTGCGGTGTGTACCTTGTTGTGAATTGCTTGTGTATGCCATTTTCTCTGCAAAAACACAGAAATTATTTTGAGATGTACTCACCTCCTCTGTTAGTCCTAAGGAATTTGATATGCTGCTCACTCTGTTTATTTACAAGAGCTTTAAAGTGGAAAAATTTCTCAAACACTTCACTTTTATACTTCAAGAAATAAACCCATACTTTTCTTGTGAAATCATCAATGAAGGTCAACATATAATTTCTGCCTGATATTGATGATGTTTGCATTGGCCCACACAAATTTGAATGGATAATTTCTATGGGTGCTTTTTCATTTATGCTCTTTCCTGATGGAAAGTTTTCTATGTGTTGTTTTCCCAAGATCCAGCCTTCACATAGGCTGTCCGGTTTCTCAATCAATGGTAGTCCTCTTACCATTCCTTTTCTGTGCAGCAAGTTTAGTCCTCCAAAATTGAGATGTCCTAATCTCAAGTGCCATAACCAATTCTCATATTTCACTTCCTCTTGAAATACCTCTTGAGTTACAGCTGCTACATTCTTTCTCTTTCCCTTCAAGTCTATATTGAGCTTGAGTGGAAACATTCTATTGCTGGTCATTTACACTTATGCAATAACCTTCTTTCTTGGAGGTATGTCCATTATTGTGCACACATCATTTTTGAATAATACATTGTAACCTTTGTTAATGAGCTTCCCAATGCTCAAAATATTACATTTCAAGCCAAGAACATAGTATACATCTTGCACAAATTTCTGCTCACCATTTCTTGCACGGATACTTACTCTGCCTTTTCCCTTGACAAAGATATTAGTATCAGTTCCAGTTTTTACTTCAGATTTAACATATTCATCAGGATTGGAAAACATTTCTATGTTTCCAATCATGTGATTACTGCAGCCTAAATCTAAGAGCCATACATCATCCTGCCTATCTTATGCGACATTACATGTTAGCATCACATTGTTTGGGTTCTTTTCTTCTTTTACTACATTAGCATTCTGCCTATTATTCATGTCATTTTTCTTTTTCCTACACTCATTGGCATAATGCCCATATTTTTTTCAATAATGACATTGGACATTGGATTTGTCATACCTTTGTCAATGAGCATGTTAATGTCCACCTTGCTGGCTACTACTTTGGCCTTGGCTGTGATTTTGATTGCTGCTCCTTCCATGAGTATGTGAAGGGATATTTCTTCCTCCTCTTTTTTGGCTGCTGCCTCTTCCTATTCCTCTGCCTTGACCTCTTCCTCTTCCAAAAGGCATGTGGGTCTTGAAGGCATGCTCCAAAGATGGGTTTACTGATCTTCCCAATATTTTTTCATGATTCATCAGTGATGCATGAAGTTCATCAACTGTGAACTTTGAGAGATCCTTTGTCTCTTCAATGGTGGTTACAATAACACCAAACCTTGAGGGTAGAATCCTCAATAATTTCTCCACAATCCTTCTTTCTTCAAGTGTCTCTCCATGATACTTTATCTCTGTGATCATCCCAATCACATGTGTGAAGAATGATTCTATGTTATCATACTCTTTCATGAAGAGAGTTTCAAAATATCTCCTTAGAAATTGTAGCTTTGTTTTCTTCACCTTCTCCATACCTTGATAGGTTTTTTGGAGGGTATCCCATGAATCCTTAGATATTTTAGCTGTTGCTATCCTTGGAAACACACTTTCATGTACTGATTAATAGAGATAGAAGAGTGCTTTAGATTCCTTCTTCCTATTGCTATTCAATAAATCCTTCTCTTTCTGTGTTAAGGCAATAAAGGCTTGCTCATCAACTGGTTCTTCAAAACCATCTTCAACAAACTCCCATAGATCCTGAGAGGTAAATAGGGCTCCCATGGTAATGGCCCAATAATCATAACTCTTCCCATTAAATTGTGGGAGCTGAGTATTTCCAATACTCATACTCGCGCTTGGTCCAGCCATGGCTTACAGACTAAAATTTAAAATAAAACTTGACTGTGTTTTTCAAACAAAATGTCTTTCCTTCTTTAAAATACAAACTCTGTCTCTGAGGACTGCACTCTTTTAAAAAAAACAAACTTTCTTTTTTTTAGAAATACCTAAACTTTTTCTGAGCCTTCACCCTACAGGAGAACTGCTGCAACAAATCCTTCCTTCAGCTTCTTTGACACCTTCAAAGAGACTAGAATAGCTCCAATACCATGTTGGAATTTCTGAATATTTTGAACACACATGGAGAATAAAATTCTCCTCCTTTAACACAGAGAAATGCAAAATATTCTTGCTTATTGGACAGAGATGACAAAAAAAATTTCTATTTCATTAACAAAACCAAAAGTATTACAAAATGATAGATTCCACAGCACTGAGTTCTGGATTCACAACTCAAAAATCTTGCTTGGCTGTTACAGACACAGCGCAACAAATTACTCTCTGTCCCACTATTTCTTCGCCTGCAGGCTTTACAACATTCAACACACTCTATCTGTGCAACAAAAATTACGCCAATTATACTATTCAAAAACTTTATATATGGTGTGACACATTTAAAATTTAAAAAAAACTTATTACAAAAATTATATTTATGACACCCCTCTGTGGGTCCTGTGGAGGCACTACTCTGCGAGTACAACAAAACTATGTTGTGCTACCGCAGTGAACGATAGTCATTGATCTCTATTCAGTGCATGATTGCCTGTTCAACTGTGCAGGCATCTCCTCTGGCTAACCTCTGCAGTACTTGTGCTCCCGCAAACCGTTGATCTGGTTTAGCTGCACTCTCGCCCGTTGATCTCGGTGGCGTTTAACTTTGGTGGGTTCTAGCTCTTTTAAACCTTTATACTTTGCATGAAAATAAAACAAATCAATGGTTTAATTAACCAATGAACCCGAACTTCAAACTTCAAAAAAATTGGATTGCAGGAATTTTCGCGTAACAAAATTGATTGATGGCGTCATGGCAAAAACTTGCGCGATAAATGTTGATTGGTCCATGCACTGGCTGAGTTGGCAGTGGGACCACATCGCATCGGCGCATTGGCGGATGAATGGTTTGGCAGACGGCTTTGGACTTTGGCGATTGGCGATTGCAATGTTGTGATATTGCAACATGTAGACTACATCGCATCGGCGCATTGCATCACAAGAAAAAATTCAACAGAAAGCTTTGCAGATGGGCAGAATGGTGATGAGCGATGTTGCGATGGTGGTAGGGACCACATCACATCGCAAACATGCTTCGGAACAATCATGGTGGAACGGACATTTGGTGAATGCGATTGCGATATGCGATATCGCATCGCAACTTATACATCAACGGTAAACATTTCGGAAGGGGGTTACATGTTGTTCCTTTGCGATGTGCGATGTGCGATATCGCACCATCGCATCGCATCGCAAATCCATATCAACAAAACACAAAAACGAAAATATTTGCGATGGGCGATGACTCTGTGGACCACTATGATGTGGTCCATTCAAAAATTAAAAGACTTGGCGCGTTTGAAAAAAAACTCTTTTGTTTGGTTGGTGAGGGCTTAAAAGCCCGATAAGACTGTTTTTCAATAAAACTCTGCTGTTGCATGGTTTGAAGCATGATTTATTCAATTATTCTGCAAAGTCGGCTGCGGCCCATAACAAAATTTAATTTCATCTCTTGAATGGTGGCTACGGCCCATAAACATAAATCCATCCTTGCAGCTTCATTAAAATCTGTTGAATACACAGTGGGGTGCACTCAAAACAGCGTTGCAACCATCACATGCATACATCCATATTTCATTGACAGAATTAAACAACTAGTAGTGGAAAAGATTGGTTGAATTTAAATGGTATCTAATTTATGCAAAAAATATTATATAATTAACAAACCAAATCCTAAGCTACAATAAGAATATGCAAAACAAGATAACTAACACAAATGTGTTTCTAGGATATCATAAACAAAATGATTTTGGGTTGGGGTTGTGAATCCTTACACCCATGCTCCCATAAGAGAGGTGAAATAGAGGTTGCAAACCATAGTTTTAATGGATTATTTCCTATTGAAATGAAGAAACTAATGACTACTTGAAACTGAAATAAATAAAAATATGAAAGAGGAACCTAAGCCACTGGGTTGGGCCCAAACCCAAGGGCCTCATCCCTTTAGAACTAACTCAGTGGTAATGCAATAAGAAGAATATTTGTAATCACTTTTCGTGAATTTGGGAGAGATTTTGGAAATTAATAGGGTTTTTTTTAATTTTCTATTATATGAAAATGATATGGATGAAATTTCATTATATTATTCATTAACATTACATCATGATTTCATGAGTCTTTCAATCACCTTTAGTAATTTTGAATGGATTTTGAAAATGAAATTCTCACTTGTCATTTTTCCTAGAATTTATATCATTGCCATTTCTACTTTATTAATTTGTTTCATCATGATTGAGGGATTCCAATTCATGGTCATCTTTGTGAAATTTGGAATAAGTTCTTAAAAAAGGGGGGGAATTTTTATAATTCCTCATGTCATTTGTAATTAGTTTTCATTTACATATCATTAGTTAATTTCAACCATAATATTAATTTAAACATTTCTCATGCGAGGACATTGCAATTTATTGTGGCACACAAATAACATGATTAGTCATAGAATCAAAACATTTACATACTAACTATATAATTTCATTTTAATATAAGTGGGTAAAATATACTTTTTTTATAACCATGTATAATATCAATCAATTATATTCATGCATGCACACCCCTTTTCTCATCCCTCATGAACCCATATTTATTACAATTAGACGTTTCCTCATACTCTAAACTTACATTGTCACTCCTTCCTTATGTCCTCTTTGCAGGAGTATCCCCTCTCATTGTGAATTGATGTTCAATTTCAACAAACATTTAATCAACATACTTTAATAAGGGGAAATTGCAAAAGGGGCAATTCACTGAAGTGTTATCCTACTCTAAAGGGAAACATATTTTTTGTTAATTATAATTGGATTGATTTGGAAATATATCATGTATATTTGTTTAGTCTTATAAGCCAAAACAAGTTATGACATTTAATCTATAACTGATAATCGTATTAACGCCAAAGCATATAATTATTGTACATGAATATATAGTAGTATTTTATAGCGCATTATGAATGAGATGTGTCATGAATGTTAATAAACCAAAACGGAAATTTTATTTAGGACCATAACATAAAAGTAAAAAAATATATGACCATAATATTATGTATTATCTATCATAGATCAATGTTAACCTATACTTTAAACAATTAGAGAGATAGAAATTAATTGAAGCACACAACTTTCATTGAAATTAATAATTAAGGTGAATATAGAGTTATACTGTTTTACACACATACACCGAAATTTTCATTTTAATTTCACTAATCTCATTTTTTCTCCACTTTTGTTGTTACATTACTTTAAATTATATTATGCATCTCCTTCATTGTCTCCTCCTTACTCTCACTAAATAAAAAATATAAAAACTACCTCCACCACCATAATAATAATATAAAAAAAAATTAACATAAATCCAATTCATGCCATTGTATTGTGTTTTTCATTAAATCATATTTACATGAAAGAGGGAATCCATATGATCACCTTTTGAACTTTAAGAAATGATAAAGAAAACCACTTTAACAAGTGTCACATCAATGGGGAGAAAAGGAATGAATTAATTATGAACATAAAATATAAATCAACAAGTTTTGGCCTTCCAACTATTCCAAAAATAACATATTACATGCATACTTTCGTGACTAATATTCATAAACAAGTCATTTCATTTTCAGGCATTTTATAGGGTAATTTTCCACCTTAAGGTAAGAGTTGATTATTTGGAGGCTTTTGAAGAAGTTATACAAGAAAAAAATGGGAACCTTATCAATAGAAGGGATGTCAACCCCAAGTGAAGTCTATACCTCCAAAGCTAGCTCATAATTTGTCTATGTTGATTATTTGGAGGCTTTTGAAGAAATTCTACTAGAAAAAATAAGAACCTTATCAATAAAGTTGAAGGGATGCCAACCCCAAGTAAAATCTATACCTCCAAAGTCACCTCATAGTTTGTCTATGTCATAACAAAGAAGAATAAAAGTGATATTTTTGGTGATTGTGTAATTTTGTATTAATGAAGGATACTAATATTTAATTTTTTATCATGATAATTAGTTTTTAAACTTCATAACATTTAATATTATGTACTTCAATTCACTATTTTAGAGCCATTGAAAAAAACTTCTAGTCCAACATGGGTTTCTTAATCAATATATTTCTGCTTTGAATAAATGTGAAAGTAACCTGACACAAACAAAGTTTACTAGGAAGACCTTTTTCTTTTGTAGCAAGCCCAACCCATGTTGATATTTTATCCATAAACTATTAATGGAAGATACTAATATTTATTTTTTGTCATGATAATTAGTTTTTAGACTTCATAAAATTTAATATTCTATAATTCAATTCACTAATTTAGAGCCATTGAAAAGGAACTTCTAGTCCAACATGGGTTTCTTAATCAACATATTTCCCCTTTGAATAAATGTGAAAGTAACCTCACACGAACAAAGTTTACTAGGAAGAAATTTTTATTTTGTAGCAAGCCCAACCCATTACATATATATATATATATATATATGTTGATATTTTATCCATAAACTATCATTTATATTCCATTGAATGATTAGCCACAACAAATATAATAATATACTTAAAAATCAAAGATTTACAAATATAATTTTGTTTCTTTTTATATTTATATATATAGTCTATTGTGGTTAATTATGTATACATCTGAAATAAAATTATGTATAAAATATAGAACAATGAAACAAAATCTCAAACACACATTTAATATAAGGTATGAGTTGAAAATAATTAATATTATTTTATATTAATGGAGAAATGGTTACACAAGTTGTAACGTATCTCAGTTTAGGATTAGTTCCTACAATTTATGAGTTTGTTTGCAACTTCCTGATTCTTAGTGATGTACTTAATGATCTAATTTATCATTCATGAATATAGAGTAAACTCAGAGTGTTCTCTCTGTTTGAGTGCAGTTTCCAGGTGCAGTACTCACCTCTGAGCTGCAACTCCTTTTTCAATTTTGTCTGATTTTTATCTTGGTATCAGAGCACAGAGTAGGGAGAGCCTTAATTTTTTCTTTTTTAGGATGCATCATTGATTACAGAATTGTAGTGGCGGAGGAGTATACAGAAGATTTCGTAGAATTAGGTGGACTGCAGTAACACCTGAAGCATAGGTCTCAGATGAATGATCATCTCTGAGCGGAAGAAAAGGTTGGCGCGGTTTTTTCGCAAACAGTCGCGCCATTGGCGCGAGTTTGAGGGGGATACCCACGCCAATGCGCCAAAACACCCTATTGGCGCAGAAATACACGCCATAATCGCGCCAATTTTGGGACTTGTGTGCATTTTGATTTGTGCGCAGATTTTTCGCCTTAGAGAAGCGCCAGCCTCTTTCTCTTTGGGAAGGTCTGCAATTTTTTTCAGATCGCCACTGCTCGGTGGTGGCGCATGGAAGTTCCTGATTTTCTCGATGGCAGCAGATCGGACTTGCCCAATGGTGGCGCATTGAAGTTCCGAATTTTCTTGGTGGCAGCAGATCGGACTTGCCCGATGGTGGCGCATTGAAGTTCTTGATTCGCCTGGAGGAGGTAGATTGGACTTGCCCGGTGGTGACGTATTGGATTTGCTTGGTGATAGCAGATCGGATTGCCCGTTGGTGGCACATTGAAGGTACAATTTTTTTTTTTCAGCAAAACAATGGTCAGGATTTAGTATGTGGTGATTTTTTTTTTTTTTTAGTGTGTCCTGCAATTTTTCAGTTGGGTAGAGGTTCAAAAATTTTATCAGTCCAATATGAATAACAATTTAGAATTGTATCTCCACGAGTCTGGAAAACTCGATGGATCTAATTTCACCAACTGGAAATTCAAGATACAGACATTTCTTGAAAGCACAAATGCGTGGTCGATTGTTATAGGAAATGAGCTGAGACCAGGAACAGCTACACAAGAACAAGACTGGGATAAAAGGGAGACCAAATCAAAGGTCATATTGAAGATGTCCATCAAGGACAATATTATCCCACATATTAGAGACTGCAAATCGTCCACTGACATTTGGACGACGATCAAGAACCTATTCTAGACGCAGAATACAAACCGTGTCTTGTTACTCAAAGGCAAGCTGTTTGCGATGAATATGGAGGAGAATCAGTCCGCTGCTAGATTCATTGCTAAAGTCAAAGACTTGAAGGAAAAATTGGGAGATATCAGAGAGAAAGTTTCTGATTCTGATCTGGTCACGATCACATTGAATGGAATGACAGATGAATATCAGATGTTCATCACAGGATTGGCAGCCAGAGAGAAAGCCCCTGCATTTGAAGAGCTGACAGGGATTCTGCTACAATAAGAAGAGTGACAACAAAATCTGAAATCACAAAGCAATGATCTTGCTCTGATAGTGAAAAGGCGACAGTATAGAGGGAAGCAGCCACAACAGCAACAACAACCGCAATAGCAGCAGCAGAAAGGAGCCAACACAATTCAAAAGAGACCGTTTAAAGGTATGTCTACTAATAATCTTCCCAGCAAGAAATTTTTTTACTGTGGAAAACCTGGTCATCAGATTAAAGAATGTTATAAGAGGCAGGCAGACGAAGCAAGAAATAAACAGAGAAAGCACAAAGGTTTCTTTGTTGAGGAAGATGAGGACCATAGCCACGAACTGCGACTATTTACAGTCGATTGTGCTCTTTCAGCTTCAAAGGGAGATGAGGACGACATATGGTATGTCGATTCTGGTGCATCCTCACATATGACAGGTAAGAAGGAATGGTTTGAATTTCTTGAAGAGACTTCATGTGGGTCAAAAATTTATTTAGGAGATGATAGCGGCTATGATATCAAAGGATATGGTGACATTCTGGTAAATTTACCTAGCGGTGACATTAGACGCCTTAAAAATGTATTGAATGTGCCCGAAATTAAGAAAAATTTGATCTCTGTGTCAATGATAACTAATCAGAACATCCAAGTTCAATTCTTTAAAACTAACTATGTCATAAAGGATAGCCAGATGGAAAAAGTTGCAACAGGAGTGCGTGTGGGGAGCCTGTACAGACTATATGTGAAAAGTATGCCACAGAAAGCCATGGTCGCAACTGGATCGATAGCTGAAAATCTCTGGCAGCAGAGATTCGACCATCTTAATCTGCAAGACCTCATTCTACTTCAGAGAAAAGGTATGGTCGATGGACTCCTTGTTTTCCATAATGTTCAGTTGGATTTTGATGGATGTGCATTAGATAAAATGCATAGAGAAGAGTTCCCTTTGCATGTTAATAGAAAGGAAAGAGATATTTTAGAACTAGTGCATACAGACATATGCGGACCTATGCAGACTAGGTCACTAGGTGGTGCATATTACTTTCTTTTATTTATAGATGATTGCACTATATTCTCTTGGATATACTTTCTGAGTAAAAAGAGTCAGACCTTTCAGTATTTTAAACAATTTAAATCCATGGTAGAAAACCAGACGGGAAAAAGCATAAAAATTCTCCGCTCAGATCAAGGGGGAGAATACAGGTTGGGAGAGTTCATGAATTTCTGTAACCATCATGGGATTGTGCAATAGTTTACAGTGCCCCACACTCCACAGCAGAATGGAGTGGCAGAACGAAAGAACAGAACTCTTGTGGAGTGCGCAAGGAGCATGCTTCAAGGTAAGGGTCTAACAAATGGTTTTTGGGCAGAAGCTATTAACATTGTTGTCTACTTAAAGAATAGGAGTCCTAATAAATGTCTAGGCTTCAAAACCCCTTTTGAAGCATTATTTGGATTCAAACCAGTAGTGAGTCATTTAAGAATATTTGGGTCAAAATCTTATGCTCATATACCTAAGGCAGATAGGAAGAAGTTAGATCCTAAAGCCTTGAAATGTATATTTGTTGGATATGGTACTGAGTTCAAAGCATATAAATTATTTAATCCTGTGACTCATAAATTTTTTGCAAGAAGAGATGTCATATTTCATGAACAGGTTGAAGAAGGAAAGGATGATTGTAACAATGATTGGCACAATGAAGAACAGGAGCAGAAACAAGAAGAAGTAACAGGTAATGATGCAAGCCCAAAGAAGGCTGAAACAAACAGATTTGAGGTAAGTCCCCTACCAAGGAGATCAAGTAGGAAGACTCGATTACCATCCAGATTGAAAGACTATGCATTAATGCCAAACATTTTAAAAATTGTAGAACCTGCAAATTTTGAAGAAGCAAGTAAATCTGATGTATGGAGGGCTGCAATGCATGAGGAAATGGAATCAATTAATAGAAACCATACTTGGGATTTGGTTGAACTGCCTGAAGGTAAAACCCCCATAGGATGCAAATGGCTGTATAAACCTAAAATAAATGCAGATGGGAGTGTAGAAAAACTTAAAGCTAGACTGGTAGCAAAGGGTTACTCACAGCAAGAGGGAATAGATTTCGATGACACCTTTGCTCTTGTAGCAAAATTAAACACTATTAGAATGCTAATTTCCTTAGCAACAAAAAATAAATGGGAGCTACACCAGCTAGATGTTAAGTCTGCATTTCTGAATGGTGACTTGAAAGAAGAAATTTATTTAGTTCAGCCTGAAGGTTTTGTGAAAAAGGGGAAGGAACATCTTGTTTGTAAATTGAAAAAGGCACTTTATGGTTTAAAACAGGCACCCAGGTCGTGGTATGAGAAGATTGATTCATTTTTTGTACAACATGGCTTTCATAGGAGCTTGAATGATCCAAATCTGTATACCAAGTTTAATAAATAGAGTCAAATTATTTTTATTTCTTTGTATGTAGATGATATGATCATAACAGGGAATGGTAACAATTTGATCAAAGAAATCAAATGACAGATGTCACAAGTGTTTGAGATGAAAGATCTCGGAAATCTCCATTATTGCTTGGGATTGGATGTATGGAGAGATTCTGGACAGAATTTTCTTACTCAAGGGAAGTATGTCAAAACCTTGCTGGAAAGGTTCAGAATGGAACAGTGTAGATCAGTAGCAACACCATTGCAGCAGAACTTAAAGTTGAGCAGTGATGATGGTACTAAAGAGGTGGATGCCACTATGTACAGACAGCTAGTTGGGAGTTTGATATATCTTACTACAACTAGACCAGATTTGGCATACTCTGTTAGTATGTTGAGCCAGTTTATGTCAAAACCACTCGAAAGTCACTAGGTCACAGAAAAAAGTGTGTTGAGGTATCTTAGTGGTACTAGTAATTATGGTATTTTGTACAGTGACACTTCTTATGTTACTCTAGCAGGTTTTTCAGATTCAGATTGGGCAGGTAACTTGGATGATCGAAGATCTATCACTGATTACGCATTCAGCATTGGATCCGGGGTCATAGCATGGAGCAGAAAAAAGAAAAGCACTGTAGCTTTATCTTCATGTCAAGCTGAGTACCAAGCATTGTGTGCAGCCACATGTGAAGCTATCTGGTTGAGAAGACTTCTCAACGATGCAGGAGAAGAACAAAAAGAATCAACAATCATCAAAACTAACAACCAGAGTACCATCAAGCTTGCATACAATCCAGTCTTTCATAAAAATACCAAGCAGATTGATACTGAGTTCCATTTTGTTCAAGAAAGACTACAGTCAAAGGAGATATGTGTTGAATATTGTAAAACTTGTGACAATATGGCTGATATTTTTACTGAGCCTCTTGGGCGTGTAAAGTTTGAATTATTTAGGGGGATGCTAGGAGTTCAGGGTAATCCTTTCTCCATTAACGGGGGGAGTTGAAAATAATTAATATTATTTTATATTAATGGAGAAATGGTTACACAAATTGTAACGTATCTCCTTAGTTTAGGATTAGTTCCTACAATTTAGGAGTTTGTTTGCAACTTCCTGATTCTTAGTGATGTAATTAATGATGTAATTTCTCATTCATGAATGTAGAGTAAACTCAGAGTGTTATAACTGTTTGAGTGCAGTCTCCAGGTGCAGTACACACCTGTGCGCTGCAAGTCCTTTTTCAATTCAGTCTGATTTTTATCTGTATGAGCTCAGAAATCTTTTTGGGAGAAAAACTCAATTGGAAATTGAGGCTACTCTTCTCTTTTTCTCTAAATGAAAATATGGTCTCTCTTTCTATTAATGGAAATATGGTTGTGAGTACAAAGAAGTATGACCTATGACTTGTGGACTGTTACAATACACAAATTCTCTCTCTAATTTTATAATGTCATCATATTTCATATTATATAATACCTTTCACTATGTTAATTCTCTCTATGTGATTTTATGACTTCATCATATTTCATATTATAGGTTTCCTTTCACTATTTTGGGTCCGTGGAGGAAGAAGTTCTTGCCACACTTGGGTTCATTAATGAATGTATTCCCTTTTCAATAAATGAGAAGGTAACCTCACGTAATTCATCATGAAAAAGAATAAATATCTTGATTTACAATTATTTTTTTTCAAGTTTTTTTTTGAAATTTACATATCAAGGATTATATTTGACATGAAAAAGAATAAATGTCTTGAGTTACATTTTTTGTTTTAAGTTTTGTAAAAATTTACATATCAAAGATTATATTAAATTTACATAAATTATATTACTCAAAACAATATTAGTAAATCCGTCAGACAGATATTTATATAAAATATAACTACAAATTTGTGATTTATGTGTCTTTTACTATTATCAAATATTTATTGAATTGACATAGGCTACATGGTATTTTTAAAATGAGAATATCTTGTACACAATTTTAAAATTGATGTAACTTACAGTCGTTTGCATGGTAAATATGATTTTGATCATGAGCTTTGCGTTGATGACTAATGATCAATAAAATTTGAAATAATCTGCTGTTTACATGCATAGAACTATACAACTATATTTCAGAAGGCCATGGGAATCCTTACGTCAAAACATTGAACAGGTAGATTTGGATGCATTCTTGATAAACAAAAGGCTTTTTGAAAACGGTTAAAAGTGCTAATAGCATAATCTCAATATTTTGCTTATCTGTAAAGTTTTTGGAGAAAATACTTGTACCGAGTGAACAAAGTTTCACTCAGGAAACCGGTCATTTCAATTATTTTTCATAAAGGGTTAAAACTGCTGGTGACATAATTTCAAAATATTCAGAAATTAGTTGCACAAAGATTTGTTCAGGAAAGATAGTGTCACTTCAATAAGAATAGACGCCATTAGTAGGATTTCTGGAAGGTTATGAGAATCTGATTTGGAGATCCGTTATTTTCTTCTCAACGTCAAAATACTGATTGTAGAGGATTCGGAATAAAATTCATTCTACGTGAACCTTGTAAGTTGTCGATAAAGTTTGTTGCTATCACGGGCGTTCTTATGTACCTCATTTTAGATATTCTTCGATGTCATCTCAATATAAGCCAAAAATAAGCTTGTGCGGTGAAATTGCAAATACGTTGCATTTGAGCGTTGATATTGATTATGATCCCTTTTATATCATGTAGTGTTTTTAGCTATCAACTTCTCCATGTGGGAAATTTACATTATGATATTGGACAGTAATAATGATTATCTGTCCATAGGGTTGATAATAACATTTTAAAAGAAATTGGAAATCAAAATGGAATTTTACAGAGGCTTTACTATCCTGCAGTATTTAAATATACTATGGTGGGTTGTATACAGTTATTTTAATCTGAAAGCTATTAACAATTCAAATTAACAAATCAAAATATTGGGCATCGGGATTTTATTTATTAGATTTAGAATTCCCTTTAATTTCAAATTGTATATACAATCGTTTGTATATCACCCACTACAACATTGCATTGCCCTTACCAACTCCAAGTAGATGTCCAATTTTACACGGTGGTCCGTGTTCCATGTGATTAAAAAGCATAAGCCTGAACAAAGATTTTCTTGAAGGTCACATGGTACATACCGGAGGAAAAAAAATCGCACATAACCATGGAACGCCAAAGCAACAGCTACGACTGAACACAACTGTGGGACTGTGGATCCCGAGTGTGCATCTTCTTCTATCCCATATCAACTATATTTATACAAAATATTCAAGTCGGTTATTTAAGGTCATGACTCTGAAAGTGAGACCATGTTTATAAGTGTTAATCATTTTCAACACTCTCTCTTAATACCACTGACAACTTAACCATGACTTAACATAACTTAATCATGTCTCTTAGTCTAAATCTTAGCTAAGGTTACAATAACTTTGACATTAGCTCTTTGCCTAGATTTTTTTTTCCTCTTCTTTTAGATCCTATACCCTTTGAACTTCTTCATCTTTTCCTTTTTGTTGTAGGCTCCAAATTTCAATTTCTTCATTCGTTGTTGCAGCTCTTCCATTGGTAAATCAGTTTTTATCATAAAAACATCGAAAATCATTTCAGAGTATCCATGTATGTCCTCTTTGTATTCATAAATCTACTCGTATGTGGACTGCTGCAACATATCATCTTCTATAGTTTGTTCTTTATCAACAATCCACTGCAACATAAGCCCATAATAAAATTGTATCTCTTCCTCACTCCAATACATGAAAATTTTATTGACATTTCCATTTTCAACATCATCCATGCTATCGTCAACACTCATTGCTGAAACTTCTATGTAGATATCATCAATGCATGGTGTTTCAAGCCATGCTTCAAGGAACTTTAATTATTTTTCATTTTTTTTTTCTTCTTCTCGGTGGCTTCTAATATCTACACACACAAAATCAATGTTAAGTTTATATGAAAAAACATCTTCATAACCACATTGGTTATTTCATTCTGCTCTGGAATGAGAGATTTCTTCTTTTCTTCCTTCTTTGTCTCTGTCGATGCCTAATAATCTTGATTCTCCACCTCTACTTCTGCAAACAGGTTTTCTTCCACTTGGTTTCTAGACACAAGTGGGTTTCTGTCACGAAATAACAATGTATCAACTGATATGTTTTTGTTGCATTATTTGAAACCACTCATCACTAGTCATTTTTTCTTCATAAAAGATAACATGAAAAATTTCAATTGTTGGATCCACTGAATCATTTTCTTCTCCATTGGCAACATTATCTATGCCAAAATCAGCTCGTGCTCGTAACACATCAACAATGTGATGAGATTCACCAAACTCTTCCTCTCTCTGTAGATTCTCTGCTAGAGTTCCATCTTCATTTTCATCTTCAAACACTGCTATAATAGGTTGTATGACACTACTATCTTCGACTTGATTACTCCCCCTTATAACAAAATTGCTATCAAGGATATCCAAGCCTCATTTTCCATATTTGCATCTACAATGATGAGAAGAATGTTATCATCTACGCATTCCTTTATACATTTTAATGCAAATGAATTCGTTTGCCTTTTGACTTCCAACTCTTTCAAACACACGTCAAATAACTCTTGTTGATGCTTTTAATTTCTTAGCCTCTTGGCTTTTTCCATGAGAAAACTATAGGTCCCATGCTATTTAGTTCAATGATTTCACCTCAAAACTTTTAATCAATACACAATTTGATGCTCAGAGAAATTTCAAAATAACATTACAAATGTCCCAACATACTTTTAGCAATAGATACTATGACATATAATTTTTTTAACACTCCTCTTGAGAAATAAAGTGATAACTCTCCACACCTTAATGTGTGCCACAGTTCCACAGTAAGGGCTCAATTCGCCATAGTTATCTCAATATTCACCAAGGCTTCATACTCAACTTGCAGACACGTGCTCTACAAAATTCCATGCTAAAGTTACATTTTGAGTCTCACACAGAGGCACCACACTTGGAAATAAAAAGTTTGAAACCTTGCTAGAGGGAAATGCTAGGCTACTCACGAAGGAAATGTGTCAAAAACCAAAACAAGGAACACCACCAAGCATAGATACGTACGAGGAATGGATAATGCTACTTTACGTAGAACACAATACCGATTGTAGCTCCAATGCAACTTTACACAGGTAGCAATACCAAATGCCTTCCACAAGAAGCTCTTATGCCTTACAACAATAATCATATAAATGTGATAAATATATAATTTTTTAATACTCTTGAAACCAAATATAGATGACAATGTCAAATCAAAGATTTTCTTTCTTCTTGTGAAATGAATACGCCTTTTTCTAGGGGACTGCTTCCCCATTTTCTATCTAGTCTTTTATCTAAGAATTCAAAACTTTAACATGTATCTCCTCAATTTTCACCACATACAACAATCTTCTCTTATATAGTAGCTTATGCACTTATACACCAGCTCACACAAGTTAAATGACAAATAATATGCCTCAAAAAAATTCTCCTTGATATGGCCAAAGCCCTACAAACTCAAGAAAATATACATCTATTGTGGCTTACCAGAACAACAGCTAATATGGTAGCTGACCAATACTTTTGAGCGGAAGTGTAGACTAAGGATGCCTTCAACCAAATAATAGACAATGCACATTTTATCTCCGATTTTATGGCTTGGTTCACGATGTCATAGGACAGTGGCCAAATAAGGCTCGGCTCCCAAATGATAATTGTTGTTGGGATACAACCATTTCCTTTATATGGCCTTCGAGATATGATAAAATTTATGACAATTTGTTGGTGTAGATGCACATACTTAGCCTTAATTAGCTTTAGTTGAATTCTCATTATTGCATGTGATGTTCACTTGTCTTTAGATAGTTAACTTGAGTGGTTCCATGTGATGTGCACTTGTCTTTTTAACTAGTTAACTCGAGTGCTTACATGTGGTGTGCAGTTGACTTTAGTTAGGTAACTCTAGTCCTTGCATGTGGTGCATGTGCACATTAACATAACATAAAGAACACTTAGCTTCACTTAGCTTTAATTATCCATAGTTATTGAATATACAACTAAGATTAACTGAGTTGCTTTATATATTGATTCTCAACCTAATATTGATGAATCAAATTCATTCTCAATTCCAATTTTTCTTTTTTAGTTCCCACAAGTTTGTGCAATCATTCTTCAACTAGATCCTTAGTTTTTGTCTAATAATTTTACATTGTATCGGAGCTACAGGGGCTTGGAGAAGCTGCATGAACAATATTTTGTAGGTTTGAAGATCAAAAAATTGGAAATTGTTTGGAGATTTGTTCGCGGATCAGAATATTAAAGAATTGTTGCAATTGTTGCTACAACCACAAAGTGAAATAATGGAATTCCCAACCTCCACTATTCTTACTCCATACAATTACTATGAATGGAAGCCAATGATTTTTCTTCATCTTAGGAGCAAAGGGTTGTATCAAATGTTCATGGCAATTGAGACAAAACCAATGTCAGAGGATGAGAAGTTAGATTGGCTTAACAGATTTGACATGGCTTATGGAAGATTGTGTTTATCTGTGTCTCATGATATTATTTATGAGATCACAAATATATAATCACCACATGAAATGTGGACTACATTGAAAGAATTATATGGTGACGAAAATGATCTAAAAGAACCCCATTTGGACGCAAATAGATTGAGTTATTATAGAAGTCATGAAAGTGGTGAAGACTACAATAATGCAAAGAAATATTCTCAAGACAGTGTTGAACAAGAAGACTATGATTCTTCTATTTTTAATGAACATGTTACAGATGAGAATTTTATCTTGTGCAATAACAAAGACATCACACATGAAGAAATATCTTCCTCTACTAGTGATGAAGACACTACTTTCGAAAACATAGAAGATGACATTGATTCCTCTACTATTGATGATGTTGATGATGAAGATCTGACAAGGTCTCAATTTAATGATGCCCCACATGCACTCTCAGTCATAGACACATGCATGCCCATGCATGGATCTAAGGAGGAATTTATAACACCATGTATGCTCATGCATGAATCCAAAAAGGCATCTCTAAAGCCACACATGCACATGCATGCATCCCTAGAGACAACCATTCTCGTGCATCATATAGGGTACATGAATTTGATTTTCAAATGCATGAGTAAGTTGCAAGGAATAAATATTGGCATTCAACCGTCTATAAGGAAATTCAGTCCTTGATCCAAACATGTGAATTGATACCTCTACTTCTAAAAATGAAGCTTATTCCTCCATATCCATGATTGGATCATCGATCTTCAGTACTATCCAAGTTCTGAGCAGACTGTCGATATCTTCACCAAGAATTTCATTGAGCAGAAGTTTGGATTTCTACGAGATTGTCTCGGAGTAAAGGACACGACTACCTAGAAGTTTCCTTTTCCTTAATTTTTGCATTATATTTAGATGGGGGGTTTTCTTCCCACTAGGTTTCCCCTCTTTCCTCTTTTCATGCATTGTATATGGGTACCTAAAATGGTCTTGCTCCGAGACTCATTCATTTTGCATCACACTCACCTAAGTTATGCTTAAGGGGGGTGTTGGTGTACATGCACATAGTTAGCCTTAATTAGCTTTAGTTCAATTCTAGTTAATGCATGTGATGTGCACTTGTCTTTAGCTAGTTAACTTGAGTGCTTACATGTGATGTGCACTTATCTTTAAACAATGTTACCGATGAAATAGGTAACCTGACCTTAAAATGGGAACTCTAACCCAAAAAGACTCAAAAAACATAAAAAAACACCCCAAAAACAAAAAAAGTGTATTCCAGAATGCACTTGGTTTTTTTTGAAGGTCAAATTTCAACATTTTATAAAATTATGCTAAAAACTAAATTGTTTCTTGAAACAATTATTGAAAAAACACCCTCAAAACAAAACCAGTTGATGCTGGAATAACAAAAAAAAAATTCTGTCATATTTTTGACATTTTTAAAAATAGAAATAACATTTTTTAATTTTTAAAATTCAAACATTAAAAAAAACCTAAAATTTAAGAAAAAAAATAAATTAAAAAAATAAAAACATTTTAAAGCTTAAAATTTAAAAATATATAGAAATAAAAAAAGAAAAATAAAAACAAAATAACATTTTTTAATTTTTAAAATTCAAACATTAAAAAAAACCTAAAATTTAAGAAAAAAAAATAAAAAATAAAAAAAATTTAAAGATTAAAATTTCAAAATATATAGAAATAAAAAAATTTAAATACTAAATTAAAAAAAATAAACAAGTTAAAAAAGGAAAGAAATTATAAAAAAATAAAATAGAGAAATTAAATTTAAAAAAGAAAAAGAAAATGTTTATTAAATTAGAAAAAAAAAAAAAATTAAAAATAAAAAAAAATATTTTAAAAAATATATTAAATTTTAATAAATTTAAAACTTAAAAAAAAAAACATTATTGAAATTAAAAGTAAAAAAATGAAAAATTAATTAAAAATAAAAAAACGAAAAATAAAATACAATAAAAATATTAAATTTAAAAAAAAATATATTAAAAAAACAAATAGATTTTAAAAAACAAATTAAATTTAAATTATATATATATATATATATATATATATATATATATATATATATATATATATATATATAGAAACTTAAATTAAAAATATATATATTAGATTTTATTAAATTTAAAAAAAATGTTAATTTTAAAATAACAAATTAAATTTAAAAAAAAAAAAATATTAAATTTTAATAAATAAATGAATAAACAAATAAATTTTGAAATAAAAATTGAATTTTAAATTAAAAAAAAAACATTGTTAAAATAAAAAGTTAAAAAACTTTAAAAATCAATGAAAATTGAAAAATTGAAAAAAATATATTAGATAAAAAATAAAATAAAAAACAAAATAATTTCAAAATATTAAGTTTAATTAAAAAAATTATATATATAATTTTAAATACACAATTTTAATTGAAATTAAAAAAAAAAAAACATCAAAATTTTATGTAATAAAAAAAATAATAATAAAAAAATAAAAAATTTATAAAAAATATTAAATTCAAATAAATAAATAAATAAAATACAAAATTTACTAAATTTTAAAAAATTAAATGAAAAAACTAAACATAAATCTTAATAATTAAAAAAAAATGAAATTTAAAAAAAGAAAATCAATTAAATAAAAAAAAATACAAAATTTAATAAAATATTTTAACAAAATTTAGAAAAAAAAAATAAAAAATAAAAAACAAAAAAAGGAATAAAATTAAAAATTAAAAAAAAAACAAAAAAATTAAAACAAATTAAATTTCAAATATAAAAATTAAATTAAAAATAATAATAATAAACTTTTTGAATTTAAAAAAAAAAAATCAAATTTAAAAATTAAAAAAATTAAAAAAAAAAGATTTTTTTGATCGTGGTGGCGTCGCCAATCGGCCTCACGTCCAGGTGGCGGCAGAGGCCAGCCACTGGAAGGGAGGCCGATTTTGAGAATCGCCCTTCCACGGCGGGAGGCCGATTATGGGAATCGCCCTCCTGCAGCGGGAGGTCGATTCTAGGAATCACCCTGAGGTCGATTCCGGGAATCGGCCTCCCGCCGTGGGAGGGCAATTCCCGGAATCGGCCTCTCGCCGTAGGTGGGTGATTCTTGGAATCGGCCTCCCGTGTCGCGGCAAGGCGATTTCCGGAATTCGCCTCCTGTGCTGCGGCAGGGCGATTCCCGGAATCTGCCTCAGGGCGATTCCCGGAATCGGCCTCAGGGCGATTCCCGGAATCGGCCTCCCGCCCAGCGGTTGGCCTCCGCCGCCACCTAAGCGGGAGGCCGATTGGCGGCACCACCACGATCAAAAAATTTCTTTTTCTTTTTTTTTTTTAATTTTTAATATTTTTTTTTAATTTGATTTTTTTTTTAATTCAAAAAATTTAAAATTATTTGTTTTTTAATTCAAATTTTTTATTTTAAATTTAAATTGTTTTAATTTTTTTTTTAATTTAATATTTTAGATTAATTATTTTTTAAAATTTAAAATTTATTTATTAAATTTATTAAATTTTAATTTAATTAATTTTTTTTTTAATCTTTTAGTTTATTTAGTTTTTCATTTTTAAAATTTATAAATTGTTTCATTTAAAAAAAAACTGTAAATTTATGGATATTTGTTTTTTAATTATTTGCACGTGGTTTTTTTCACTTTTTTTTTTGTTTTTTAATGATAGTTTTTTTTATTTTAATTCTTTTATTTTAATTTTCTTTTTCAATTTTAAATTTTTTTCTTTTAATTTGTTTTTTTTATTTTATTTTAAAATTTGAATTTTTTTCCTTCTTCTTATTATTATTATTTTAATTTAATTTTTTAAATTTAATTTTTTTCTTTTTGTATTTTATTTTTTTAATCTAAATTTTAATCTTGTAATTTAAATTAGTTTTAAATTTTCTATTTTTTTTTTTTTTAATTATATGGTTTTTTTTAATAACTTAGAAAAACATGTTTTTGATGTTTTTTATTTAAATTTTTTTGGTTAATTTTTGTCTTTTTCTTTAAATTATGTGTTTTTTTTTCAAATTTTGTCATTTCTTTTGATATAATTTTCGAATATTTTTGTTTTTTTTTTGTTTTATTTATTTATTTTTGTTTAAATTTTTTATTTTTATGAGTTAATTTTTTATTTTTTTACATTTTTATTGGTTATATATATATATATATATTATCTAAGTTTTGTGTTTTACTACCAACATGAAAATCACCACTCTAAAAAAAAAGGTTGATGCTGTATCAATACGATTCAAATTAGCATGAAAATCACCGCTCTAAAAAAAAAAAATTGATGCTGCATCAATACGTTTCAAAATTAGCATGAAAATCACTAACATTTTAAAATAAATATTCATACTTCATAAATAAAAATATTAGAGTGTTGAAAATGTGCTAAAAAAAAAAAAGTGATTCTGCATCACCACTTTTCAAAATCAGGTGTTTTTTATGGTACCGAAAAAAAGTAGGTAACAGTGCGGTTACCTATTTCATCGGTAACATTGTTTTTAGCTAGTTAACTCGAGTGCTTACATGTGGTGTGCGCTTGACTTTAGTTAGTTAACTCTAATGCTTGCATGTGGTGCATGTGCACATTAACATAACATAAAGCACACTTTGATCTAGGATCATCGTACAGGTCCAAAGTACAAGTGGCTTAAGGAGAAGGCTAAAAAATCAAAGTGTCAAAAATGTGGAAAACTTAGTTTCAAGTTGAATATCTCGTCGTTCTGATCGCAGCAGTGCGAACATTTCATCAAACCGAGTTTGTATGGAGAGGTTAGAAGCGGTCAAAGTTTTGGATTGACTTGAAGAGGTGGCAGCATTTTTTCCAAATTCCAGTGGCCGGATTCTGGGTGAAATTATGGGATACTTAAATCGTCTCCTATGGTCAAAATAGAGAAGATTTAAAAATTGCGGGTTTATTTTAAATAAATAAAAAAAAGAAAAAAAGAAAAAAGGCAAGGGCAGGCCATGACCCCCGCCCTTTCTCCAACCACATAAAAAATAAAATTAATGTTATGGGTCGGCAGCTATGACCCTGCCGAACTCATCGAATATGGAAACAAATAGTATAAATAAGAGTGGGTCGGGAGTTGTCAACCCTACCGCCCCAACCCACACCGTAACACATATAACGTATATATAATATGTTTCAAAAGGGTAGGCAGGAAGCACGGTAGGCAGGCTTACCGATGCAGGCCCGACCCTCGATATTCAAAACTTTTTTAAATGTATTAAAACCATTTACTAATGTGGGAGGGGGCGACATTTGACCAGTCGACCTCCTTCCCTCAAATGCAGATCATAACTAATTTTCCCAGCGAGTTTCTTTAGAAAGTCCACCACAATTTATTTAATTAAAATTTCATTTCAAAAGTGCACCCAAGCAAACCTAGAGCATCACGCTTACCAAGACAGAGTGGAACCTTGAGTGCCTTGTAGGAGGGGGGCAGAATAATGAACTAAGCTCATTTCCAGAGGGTCTGGATTTGTCCAGCGTCAGAATTAGGAAAATTTTATAAGGATTTTTCACCTCTCGATGACACGAGTTCAACGATGTTTTCTATTTCTTCATCAGAGGTGTCAAAATTCTGGGCACTATCAGCTATGAAGGTATAAAGGTGTAATTTTTCATTGATTCTTTCACTTTCATTTTATTTTCCAGTTAATGAAAGAGGGTCTCCCCACTGATTGAGCAGGACCCAGAGATGTAGTCCCTCCTTGACAAACTCCATTATCAATTTCTCGTCTTCTTTGCATGATTTTATGTGCTTCTCTCTTCTTATGTTCATGTATTTTAAGTTTCATGGTTAAGATGCAATTTTACATGTAATCCTTTAATCTGTTTCAAAGTTAAATATTTTGGATCAAGTCGTATCATAGCAATTCTTTGTAGATGTGAATTGCATGTGTGTATGTTAACCAGAAATAGGCTACGAGGAGGCGAATGGAAACTAAAGTCTTTTGATCCCGAAGCGAGATGTGCACATCGAAGAAGAAACATGGACAACGATGATAGAAATTAGGAGGAGATAAATTTCCACAAAACATTCTACACAATGGCAGATCGATTCGATAAGTTGTTCTCAAGGCTCGAGAAGCTAGAAAGTGCAGGGGGAAATGCTCTAGAAGGACAAGATTCAACACATGGAGATGATGGATGGGATCCATCTACTTCTCCTTTCACGAGTCGAAGTTCCTCTTCTTCTTCTCACAATCATCATAGGAATTCGAGAAATGCATCTAAGAAATATTTCTTTAAATTAGATTTCAAATTTGATCTTTCCATGTATCATGACGAAAGTAATGCAAAAAAGCTTGATAACTGGATTAGGCAGATTGAAGTCTGCTGCAGGATTCAACAGATCGAGGAGGATGAAGGAAAGATCCAGTTGGCCTCTCTTCGACTGAACGGAACCACTCTTATCTGGTGGGAGAGAAAATTGCAAGGCAGCCAAAATGTGGGTAACCATCTCTCCTCATTGTCAAATTTTGTTTCTCCATTGAAAAACCAATTTTACCCTTTGGGATATAAGTAAAAGGCATTAATGGAATGGAAACACCTAACGCAAGGCAGAGGTCAAAATGTACAAGACTTCACTAGAGAATTTAGAAAGCAAGCATTGAATTTGGGCATTCCATTATATTCACCAGAGATTGTAACTATGTATATTGGATCTCTGCATAATTACATAAGACATTCATTTTTGTTGTTTGAGTCTCCTACCATTGATGGAAGTTAGTGTGAAGGCCATGCATCTAGAAAGTAGGGGAACGGATGCACAAAATGAGCACCCAAGAAGAACTGCAACAACCTAGAGAAGGGGAGAAAAGCCCTCTTATACACATTGTGAGAAATAGGGACATGACGAAGAAAGTTGCTAGAAGTTGCACCTTGATTTGAGACTTGAGAGGAATAATAAAAATGGGAAGCAGAATGCTGCTACAACTGTGCAGGAAAACCAAGATTCTGAATCAGAGGAAGATGAGAATGTCACATCTATGGGATTTGCACGAGGTAGACCAATTTACCTGGGGTCTAATTCCAGCGATGAAATGATGCTTGCAGACTTTGAGATCGCAAGAGGAGGACCCATAGACTTGGGTTCTGATTCAGGCGATGAAACCAAAAATTTCAACAGACATGGGACCAAAGATGAAAAGGACTCTCACTGTGGGAGGGCTCCAAGAACTTCACGAGGTAAACCAAAGCATCCAAGCAGAGAATACTAAGCTAAGGAGGCTCCTTTAGGATGCAAGGGAAGAAAAAAAAGGTTACTACACCAATTGCAAGCTAAGGATAAGGCCTTAGAAAGTTTGCAACATAACCAACCCGAGGTAAAAAGCAACCCTTTAATTTCATGTGCTTTTCATGATGGTTATTTCTCTTCTTTTGAAAAACATACTATAGGGATCGGATGCAAACTTCTGAAGAAGATGGGGTATCAAGGAAAAGGCCTCGGCATCAATGGCCAAGGCATTGTAAACCCCATTGAAGTCGAGGAATTTACGTGTCATGCAGGACTCAGATACACTAGGAAGGAAGTGGGAGAAAGCTCCGACATAGCTAGTTACCAGCCAATGACTGATGATGACATCACCTCCTCATAGTCCAACGATAGTGAGGGTTCCATGAACACTTATCGGAGCAACACCAGGGGAAAGTGTTCCAAGATGATACAGAAAGTATGGAAGAAGAAGAATCATCACAACACCTACATGTCAAACACACCAGGACCAAAGAGCACCCATGTAGAGTCTAGTCATCCAAGTTATCCCGCGGGGAAATGACCCATTTAATTTATTAAGTAAAGATGGTTTTTTTAGAGGTCTTAGTGTTATGGCCATAGTTGTAAATCATGTGTTTCGAATAAATGTAAAAGTGATGATGTGTTTCCATCACCTTGAAATTCAATGATGATGTTTTTGGCCTTTCTTTATGAATAGTTGAGGTATTGGTTTCTATTATGTAATCCTTGACCAATGAGTGTGTGTTATAAACTCATGGAAAGTGGAGGGTTGTTGAGCCATGTGTGGTTTGTACATGGTTACAAATGATGTACCAGATTTGCGTGCAGGAGATTGAAGGTGTGGTTTTGAAAAAAAAGTAGTGTGTTGGGTGTCTTAATGCTTTTGGTGGTCCAAAATCTCCTTAGTGGAGAGGAATGATCCAGGAGGATCGTACAGGTCCGAATTAAAAGTGGCTTAAGGAGAAGGCTCAAAAATCAAAGTGTCAGAAATGTGGCCAATTGAGTTTCAAGTTGAAGATCTCGTCATTCAAATCACAGTGGTGGAAACAGTTCGTCAAACTGAGTTCGTATGGAGATGTTAGAAGCATTCAAAGTTCTAAGTTGACTTGATGTGGTGGTAGCCTTAAGGAGACAGAGTTTTTGCTAAATTTCGGTGGCTGGATTCTGGCCAGCTCTGGCCGAAATCGAGATGAAATTATGGGATACTTAAATTGTCTCCTATGGTCAAAATCGAGAAGATTTAAGGGTGGGCCATGACCCCCAATCTTGCTCCAACCACAACAAAATCAAATTAATGTTATGGTTCGGCGGCCATGACCCCGCCGGACCCATCGGATATGGCAACGAATATTACAAATAAGAGAAGAGCAGAGGTTTTCAACATCGCCGCCCCAACCCACATCGTAACACATATAACGTATATATAATACGTTCTAAAAGAGCCGGTGGAAGCACAGTGGGCAGGTCGCCCGATGCAGGCTCGGCCCGCCATATTTAAACTTTTTTTAAATGTATTAAAATCGTTGCATAATGCGAGAGGGGCGGTGTTTGACCGCCGGATATCCTTCCCTGAAATGCAGATCATAACAAAAGTTTCACGTACTCACTTTATAGTGTTTCTATACTTTAAACTCAGCACAAGAGAACGAAGCGATTGATCGACTGAAGTTGATTAATGGTCTCTAATACAGACTTATCTCATACAAGGAAACCCCTGTGATGTTGGAATATTGAAGATTCCAGAATTAACAATGGAGAATAAACTCCCTCTCTAACACAGAGAAAAGATTTAAAAATTTGCACTCATAGTGACAGATTTTTTTAAAAAAAAATTCTATTCAGTAAAAAAAAACTTGTTACAATTCTTCGTCACTGCAGAGGAATTACAAACTGTTACTGGACTGCTTCTAAGCACAGTTCCAAAAACAAAAACTCTTCTCTGTCTCTGTCTATAAAAAAATAAATAGCTCTTTGTCTATTAAAAACAACTCACTGTGTTTTTATAAAATATACACTGCTGTGTATTATTTTAAAATTCTGCTCTCTCTGTTTTCATAAATGCACTGCTGTGCTTACATTAAAAAAATAGAACTGCCTTTTCTATATCTCAGCAACTAAAAAAAAACAATTCTATTCTATATGTTTATAGAAAAAATATCTAAATTCAATTAATGTCATTTGTTGACAAAACTGCCAAAATATCACCGCTTAAAAAATTTCATTTATGGCATTTAAATTCTGTCAGCACCGCATTAAAAAAAAAAATTTATGACAAATTTGAATTTCGGCGATGTTTTGCAGATTTCCGTGGTGGTGGCGGATTGGTGGCACACAGTGGTGGAGCATGGGCGGAGCCACCACAAGCTAGTGGTTGCGGGGGGTATGGTTCTGCCCGTACCCATCAAATGGGTGAGCCCCCGTAATAAATCACAGCCGCACATTTTGGGTCAATGCCCAATGGACAGGTCAAATGCGGGGGGTACACATCTGTTAACTGTCGCGTTGTTTCTTCCCCCGCACTCCGTTGATCTCCAACCGTGCACTGATCCTCTGCCAACCTGCTCGCTGTTCCGGCAGTTGGAAATTACTCCAACACTCCCCCTTAATTTCCACTACTGGGTTTTCCTGCATACCCAAGCATTTTCTCAAGTGTTCAAAGCTTTTCTGCGCAAGTGGTTTTGTGAGGATATCTGAAAATTGATCCTCCATTCTGCAATGATGCAAAACTATCTCACCATTGTTAACCAATTCACGTATGAAGTGAAACTTGGTGTCAATGTGTTTAGTCCTCTTATGAAAAACAGAATTTTTAGACAATGCAATAGCTGAGCTATTGTCACAAAAGATCACTGTCCCTTTTACCTGTTCTTGACATAAGCTTCTCAACATTTTCCGCATCCAAACTGCTTGACACGCTGCTGCTGTAGCTGCCACATACTCTGCTTCTGCTATAGACAATGCTACAATGGGTTGTTTCTTAGAAGCCCATGAAATGGCTCCTGAAACCATATGGAAAACATAACCGGAAGTGCTCTTCCGATCATCAACACTTAACATTCTGAAGTAGTATAAAAAATACCAAACCTTTTAGTACCTTTAACATACCTCAAAATTCTTTTTGTTGCTTGCCAATGTGCATCCTTTGGCTTTTCCATGAACCTGGAGATCAAACTAACAGCATGCATTATGTCCGGCCTAGTTGCAGTCAAATACATAAGGCTGCCAACTATGCTCTTGTATAAACTAGGATCAAAATCCTTGCTGCTGTCCTCTCTGCTGAGTTTTAATCCCATCACTGTGGGAGTGATTGCTGCTTTGCATTCCTGCATGTTAAATCTTTCAAGTACCTCATTAACATACTTTGCCTGTGAGATGAAAATCCCACTTTCATCTTGTTCTACTTCTATTCCCAAGAAGTATCTCAACAAACCCATGTCAGTCATTTCAAATTCTTCCTTCATGGCTGTTTTAAAATGTTCAATAAGGTAATCATCATTACCTGTAAAAATAACATCATCAACATATAAGACTACAATCAAGATTTTACCGTATTTTTCTTTGATGTAGAGGGTGGGTTCTCCCTCACACTTCTCAAATCCATTTTCCAGTAGATAAGAGTCTATTCTACTGTACCATGCTCTTGGCGCTTGCTTCAGCCTATAAAGAGCTTTATTCAACTTGCATACTTTGTGCTCTTGGCCTTTCTTTTCATAGCCGAGAGGTTGATCAATGTAAACCTCTTCCATTAACACTCCATTCAGAAATGCTGACTTCACGTCCATTTGGTAAAATTTCCACTTGTTTTGTGCTGCTATGGACAACACTGCTCTCACGGTTTCCATTCTAGCAACCGGTGCAAAAGTTTCCTCATAATCTATGCCATGCTTCTGTTTATAGCCTTTGACAACAAGTCTTGCCTTGTGTCTCTCTATTTTTCCTTCAGCATTACTCTTGGTCTTGTAGACCCATTTAACACCAACGACATCTTTACCTTTTGGGAGTTCTATCAAATCCCAAGTCTTGTTCCTTTCTATGGCATTAATTTCCTCATCCATAGCTTCTATCCATTTCCTATCCTTGATGGCTTCTTCGAAATGAACAGGATCATCAACTTGACAATATAAAGCAAACAAAGAATTGATACCTTCATTAGCTATATCTTGTTCATAAATATCTTTCAAACTTCTAAATTTCTTACCTCTTTCAGTAGGTGTAAAAGTGCTTGAAGAAGCACTTAAATTTCCTCCTTGCGGTGTGCTTGGAGAAGCACTTTCATTTCTCCTCAAGGGTGTGCTTTGCTGCTCTCTTGTTGGTGTTGTTGTTTGGGGATGTATTTCAGCCAACTCATCATCATTCTCATCATGAGATAAACATTGTTTAACATTTACTATCTTCTCTATGCTTGCATCCCAAGTTTCCTCTTCAATGAACTGAACGTCCCTGCTCACAATAAACTTCTTGCTGGATGGGTTATATAACCTGTATGCTTTGGATTCCTCACTGTATCCAATGAAAATACATTTCTCCCCCTTGCTATCCAACTTCTTTCTGAGCTGATCCGGAACGTGTGCATAAGCCACACATCGAAAAACCTTCATGTGTGTGACACTTTGCTTTGTGCCACTCCATGCCTCTTCCGGCACTTTGTTCATAACTGCTTTTGCAGGGCACCTGTTCAAAATATACGCTGCACAATGTACAGCTTCTGCCCAATAATCATTAGGCAAATGCTTTGCCTTTAACATACTCCTCGCCATGTCCATTATGGTTCGGTTCTTCCTTTCGGCTACTCCATTTTGCTGTGGAGTATATCTAGTTGTAAACTACTTTTGAATACCATTTTCTCTACAAAAACGTAGAAAATCTTTAGAGATATACTCACCTCCTCTATCAGTCCTTAGAACTTTGATGTGCAGCCCACTCTGGTTTTCCACAAGTGCTTTGAAATTGCAAAATTTTTCAAACACTTCACTTTTGTTTTTCAAAAAATAAACCCAAGTTTTTCTTGTAAAATCATCTATGAATGTTAACACATAGTGGCTGCTTGCAAGTGATGGAGTTTGCATTGGTCCACATACATCTGAGTGGACAATCTCTAAGGGTGCTTTTGCCCTTATGCTTTTCCCGGAAGGAAAACTTTCTCTGTGTTGTTTCCCAAGAATACAACCTTCACAAAGGTTGTCCAGTTTCTCTATCAATGGTAAACCACTTACCATTCCTTTCTGTTCAACAAATTAAGACCTCCAAAGTTGAGATGTCCAAATCTCAAGTGCCATAACCAATTATCATCTTTTGGTTCGCTTTGGAAGTTTCTTGTGCAACTGCTGCTTTCTCTTTACCATTCTTCAAATCTGCTCTCATTCTAAGAGGGAACATCCTGTTCCTTGTCATCTTCACTTCAACAATACACTGTTTGCTGGGTGGTTTATCCATGATGGTACAAACATTATTATCAAAGAAAACATTATACCCCTTATGGACAAGCTGTCCAACACTTAAGAGGTTACAATTCATTCCTGGAACATAATACACATCTGCTATGGTTTTCTTTGCACCTAATCTTGTTAAAACATTTACATCTCCTTTTCCCATAACATAAACTTTGCTATCAGTTCCTAGTGTGACTTGTGACTGCACACTTTCATCTAACATAGAAAACATTGCTAAGTTTCCTGTCATATGGTTACTACAACCGGAGTCTAGAAACCATAAATCCTCATTCTTTTCTTCAACCATATTACAAGCTAAAAACAAATTGTTTTGGCTGCTATTTTCTTTTGTGAAATTTGCACTAGTTCCACTTCTCATATCTTGTTTCTTCTTTCTACATTCATTAGCATAATGACCATATTTCTTACAATTGTAACATTGGACGTTGGATTTATCATACCTTTGTCCTTGATCATTCTGCTGTCCACTTTGCTGGCTACCTTGGCCGTGGCTGTGATTTTGACTGTTGCACGTACGTTGAGCATTTGCTGGACTGTTCCTTCCACCTCTATTTTGGCTTTTGCCTCTTCCTCTTCCTTTGCCTTGCCCTCTTCCTTTTCCGAAAGACATCTAGGACTTAAAAGCATGTTCAAGAGATGAGTTTTCACTCCTACCCAATCTCTGTTCATGAGTCATCAGTGATGCATGAAGTTCATCCACTGAAAACTTTGTGAGATCTTTAGTCTCTTCTATGGTGGTGACAATCACATCGAATCTTGAGGGTAAAATTCTCAAGAGTTTCTCAACAATCCTCTTGTCCTCAAGAGTCTCTCCATGAGATCTTATTTGTGTGACCATTCCAATCGCATAAGTGAAGAATGAGTCAATAGTGTCTGACTCTTTCATACAGAGAGTCTCAAAGTCTCTCCTCAGCAACTGAAGTTTTGCTGTCTTCACTTTCTCCATTCCCTGATAAGCTGTCATAAGAGTCTGCCATGCTTCTTTGGATCTCTTAGCTACTGCTATCCTCGGAAACACACTCTAATGAACTGCTTGATACAAAAAGAAAAGAGCCTTGGCATCTTTCTTCTTATTGCGCTTCAGAATCTCTCTTTCTGCCTGAGTTAAAAGAAGAAAATCTACTTCATTTGTTGGCTCTTCAAAGCCATCCTCAACAAATTCCCATAAGTCTTGGGAGACAAATAAGGCCCTCATAGTTATTGACCAGTAGTCATAATTCTTCCCATTAAATTTTGGAAGATGGATATTACCCATACCCATACCAGTGCTGGAGCCAGCCATTCTGCACTCTTAACTATGAATCAAAACACTTGACTGTGTTTAAATTTACTAACTGTACTGCAACAGTAACACAAAACTGTATAGAGAATTACCTTTGAATTCTTCTTGTCTGAATCTTCACTCTGCTGGAGAGGCTTCTGCAATAACGAATTCCTTTTCTTCAGCTTATTTGACCTTCAAATACCCTAAATTGGCTCTGATACCATGTTGGAATATTGAAGATTCCAGAATTAACAATAGAGAATAAACTCCCTCTCTAACACAGAGAAAAGATTTAAAAATTTGCACTCACAGTGAGAATTTTTTTAAAAAAAAAATTCTATTCAGTAAAAAAAAACTTGTTACAATTCTTCCTCACTGTAGAGGAATTACAAACTGTTACTGGACTGCTTCTAAGCACAGTTCCAAAAACAAAAACTCTTATTTGTCTCCGTCTATAAAAAAAATAAACAGCGCTCTGTCTATTAAAAACAACTCACTGTGTTTTTATAAAATATACACTGTTGTGTATTATTTTAAAATTCTGCTCTCTCTGTTTTCATAAACGCACTGTTGTGCTTACATTAAAAAAATAGAACTACCTGTTCTATATCTCAGCAACTAAAAAAAAAACAATTCTGTTCTATATGTTTATAGACAAAATATCTAAATTCAATTAATGTCATTTGTTGACAAAACTGCCAAAATATCACCGCTTAAAAAATTTTCATTTATGGCATTTAAATTCTGTCACCACCGCATTAAAAAAAAATTATGACAAATTTGAATTTCGGTGATGTTTGGCAGATTTCCGTGGTGGTCGCAGATTGGTGGCGCACGGTGGTGGAGCGTTGGCGGAGCCACCACAAGCTGGTGGTTGCAGGGGGTATGGTTCTGCCCGTACCCATCAAATGGGTGAGCCCCCGTAATAAATCACAGCCGCACATTTTGGGTCAACGCCCAATGAACAGGTCAAATGCGGAGGGTACACATCCGTTAACCGTCGCGCTGTTTCTGCCCCCGCACTCCGTTGATCTCCAACCGTGCGCTGATCCTCCGCCAACCTGCTAGCTGTTCCGGCAGTTGGAAATTACTCCAACATGTGACATACAATAGCGGTCCCTTGGAATGGTTAAAGGCGATCTACAAAGAATAAGCTACTGCTCTGAACGAGGATGACCATGGAAGCTAAAAGTTCCAATGGGCACAACTACTGCACACTTCTCTTAAAAATAAGGACGGGGCTGCAAACTTCTTGTTCCGCTGAATGGGGCTGCTACATGTATTAAAGTCCACTTGTGCTACTCCGGTGTAGCCAATCCTTGGCTATTGTTGGCACCACATCGTAGATCAGTCTTGATCCTTCTAGCCCCTTTGTAAGTACTCACAAAGCCTAACTTAAAGGAGCGACTATTAAAAGTTGTGTACAACACAGATAAAACACAGCTACACTGCTAACAGAAAAAAAGCAAACATACATAAGTTACTGAAGATCGACACTTCTCAGCAATATTCCACATGACTCTGTGCGCGTAGCTCTATTCGACCACACAAACCAAGGATCCTCACACAGTAATGGTTTTTCAAACTGTCTCTACCCCAACTCTCATACCTCGGCTCTTATACCAGTTGAAGGTTACAAAATCTACATCGGAGAAAAAAAGTCACACATTTAAAAACGCAGAGAACACAATTCACAGAAGAAACGAGATATGAATTTGTATGTAACCATGAAACGTCAAAGCAGCTGCTACAACTGCATACAACCACACGGATTGTGCATTCGGAGTGTGCATCTTCTTCTATACCCCATCCGCTACATTTATACAAATTATTTCCCTTTCGATGTTGAAGAGATTAAGACGGTGGCGCCCCTTCAAATCTAAGCGGGTCATGGTGGTGACAGTGAAGCGATATATTATATATGCCTTTTCTTTTCAATTTTTATTAGGATGAATTCATAATTTCTTCCAACAATTCGTTTTGACTATATTAATGTAAAATTGGACTAGTTTTCGAAAACTAGTAGTCTTTAGTGCGATTTTTTTGAAGGCTTTTACGGTGACTTTTTAAGGTGTAATTTTTCTAAATTCCGGCAGGAATTTATTGAAAAGAGAAGTTTGATTGCTAACTTTGCACAATCAAAGTGCTTTAGAGATTTTTGAGGGTGCTGAATCCATATATAGAGTCAAAAAACCAGTTTGAATAACAAAAACCAAAATTTTACCTCAAAACTTTTCACCAGATTCCAGCACTTGAAACTTCAAAAAGTCGCACTAAACGACAACTCCTTTTAAAAACCCTAAAATCTATTTATATATTAAAATAAGCATCTTATAATTCTCCACAAAATTACATATAATAATATTATTAACAATGTCATATTGTATGCTTGCAAGGCAAGGTCAATTAACCAAGTATTATGCAAAAATGACAACAACAAAAAGAATTCAAATCCATTGAACCATGTGTAGGGCGGCCGTAATGAACGCGAAAAAAAACAACGATATCATATTCTAATACAATCATACTAACAATTCTTTATTTATAACTTAAGTAGTTCATTATTTGATGTTAGACAAAATTTTCAACTTAAAATTTTTGTTTCTCAACATTCTTAAAATTTAACTTTATTAGTCAACGTGCATTCAAAACACGCTATTTAAAATGCATTTTGTGGACTTTGTGTATATGGACAAGTGGAAATGAATTTCCTCTTAACGTGAAACGGAAAATCAAGTTACTACAATAGGAGAAAATCAGTATACGACAAACGTGAAAGAAAACATCACGAGACTTAGAGAAAACGTCTTCATTGTTGACACATAACGTGGAGTGGAGACGGCTATGACGTTTAACGTGTCAATCTACTTAAACATCAACCGCCCCGACCTAATCACGGCCTTTCCTGCAAAAGTATGCCCCTTTCATATCGACGTCACAATCTACTTCATGAAAAATATTGCTTTATTTCTTCGAAAACATTTTTTTATCCCATTTCAACCTTCGATATGTTTATGTCTCAAATTTTAATATTAGCACAGTAAAAAGTAAAACGAAAAAACATACCTTTAATTAAGATTCTATCTAAGTTTAAAATTATTTTTAACAATCCCCATTACTTATTTATGGACAAGTCTACTTAGGCTGAAGAATTGCTCAGACAATCAAAAGTGGTTGGAATCCGGTCAAAGGAATTTTAGAAAATCTAGCAGTAGCAGTGTTTGAATCATGTTTTTAATGGTAGAAATGGATTCGATACCATCAAAAACCTCTGGAGCACCCAAAATCTTAAAGTTTGATAGCTCTAACTTGGATTTACAAAAATTCCTCCCGGATTTTATTAAAATCTTGCCAAAAATTCCACAATTTTCACGGTAAAAAGTAAGGTGATTAATTATTCATCAAAATTATAAAAACCCATAGAGGTATTTGTGGTCTTCAAGTTGGGAAAATCCTAAGGATGTCATCTAGGGTATCAGGTTGGCATGGTACATATTTTTTAGATCATGCACATGCATTTTTACAAACACAAAAACATTCATACAACAAGCAAACATTCTTGGTGTGAAAATTATTCATGCTCCTTTTTTATTATTTTTTAACCGTACAACCAATTTTGGGTGATATTGAGAAAAATTGTTCATTCTTGATCTACATTGGGTGCCTAGTCAATGACACATATCTTCTTTTGATTATAGATAAGCATAATAATACTTAAATGATACCCTAAACAATATCATGATATTGAATTATAGGAACGTGATTACCATATAATCTAGTGAAAAACCAAAACCACCATCATGAAATAGCAACCTAGAACAACCAAAGCCTAACCATGAACAAATAAATCCCAATGATAAAATTGATGCATCATTGGCTACTATAAGGGCACCCATATTTCATCTGCAAAACACCAGGGAGCCCTTATGATTATCTATTGCAAGTTTATTAAATTCAATCACTAGTACAATTGGTCAATTTTCCGACACTTTAGTTTCGACAGTTTTGACGTATTCTCAGAAAGCTCCCCAATTTTTTTCATTTTCTTTAATCCCGCCACGCGGTGTCACTCTTGCAACCTCGATGGCGACGTTGTCGCTCTTGTGACACTACAAAAAAGCGTCGCTATTGTGACCCACCCAGATAGGGTGTCTCAATAGCAACAGTAATAGAAGACAACGTCACCATAGTGACGTCCATGTTATGTTCGTTGGTATAACGACGAATATGAAAATACCGTCGTGGAATGGCCACTTTCTCTTTCACAAAGTCAAAGTTGACTTGGTGAACTAGAATCGCAATAGCGACGACTTATTTTAAATATATATGGCGTTTTCTAAAGATGATTTTTGGCCCCTTAACCCCTAACCCATTTAACCCCCTATTCCCCTAAGCCCCTAACCCATTTAACACCCTAAATCCTAAACCTCTAAACCCCTAACCCATTTAACCCATAAATCCTAAAACTCTAAACCCTTAACCCCTAACTCATTTAACGCCTAAACCCCTAACCCATTTACCCCCCTAAACCCTAAACCTCTAAACCCTTAATGCCTAACCCATTACACCATAATTCCCGACCCGTGACCCATTTAACCCCCTAAACCCCTAAAAACCTAACCCATTTAACCCCCTAAACCCTAACCCCATTAACCCCTAACCCTTAACCCCTGAAGTCCTTAACTACTAGATCACCTAACCCTTAAACCTCTAAACCCCTAACCCATTTAACCCCCTAAACCCTAAACCTCTAACCCGTTAACCCCTTAATAGCTAACCTCTAACCCCTAAAATAATTAACTCCTAAATCCCCTAACCCACTAAACTTCTAAACCCCTAACCTATTTAACCCCCTAAACCCAAAGCCTCTAACCCTTAACCCCTAACCCCTTAAACCGTAATTCTCAACCCCTAACCTATTTAACCCCATAAACCCCCTAAAACCCTAACCCATTTAATCCCCTAAACCCTAACCGCATTAACCCCTAACGGAACTAACCCCTAAAATCCTTAACTGCTAAATCCCCTAGATCCCTAAACCTCTAAACCCTTAACTCATTTAACCCCCTAATTCCTAAACCCCTAACTCCTTAAACCCTAATTCCCAACCCCTAACCCATTTAATCCCCTATACCCCTAAACCCTAACCCATTTAACCCCCTATACCCCTAAACCCCTAACCCATTTAACCCCTAAAATTCTAACCCATTTAACCCCCTAAACCCTTAAACCCTTAAACCACTAACACCTAAACCGCTAACCCCTAAACTATTAATGCTTAACCCATAACCCATTAACCCCTCACCCCTAACCCCTAAAATCCTTAACTGGTAAATACCTTAACCCCTAAGCACCTAAATCCTAATCCCTTAACCACTAAGTCATTATTCACTTAACCCCTATCTACGCCTAAATCCCATAACCCCTAATCCCTTACCAACCAACTCATTATTCCCCTAACCCCTAAATGCGCCTAAATCCCTTAACCCCTAACCCCCATCTCCATAACCCCTTAACCACTAACTCATTATTCCCCTAACCTCAGTCCCTAATCCGTTGACCACATGGCACTAACTCATTATTTCCCTAATCCATAAATGTGCCTAAATCCCCTAACCCCTAAGCCCCCGATCCCTAACCCCATAACAACTAACTCATTATTCCCCTAACCCCTAAACCCTAAACCTCTAACCCCTAATCCCCTATTCCCCTAACCCCTAATCCCCTAATCCCTAATCCCTTAACCACTAACTCATTATTCCCCTAACCCTTATAACGATCCTTGAAACCCATTAGGATTAGCCATTCCAAATGAGAAAATGTCTAGTTGGGACTTACGATCGAGTTAATTCCCCCTTGTTGGCAATGTGGAATTTTTTCCCTGTCAACAACCCTATAGTCCTTAATCCCTCTAACATATAACCTAAATTATTTTTAATGCATATGAAATTTAATCCTAAGCCATGATTTCTCTAAAAATTGTAAGAACCAATCCTTATAACCCCTACTACACTTAATACCTAAATATTACAATCCTTATCCTCTAAAAGAATTTACCTCTCTAACATCTAATACATATAATTATTGACACCCGATCGCTATACTCCTTAACACATATAAACCATAACCATAATACTATAACCATTATATCTCTTACCATTTTACCATCATAAACTTTAAACTTTATAACCTTTAATCCCTATCTCTTTTTAAACCATAAAACCGCTAATATAACCTTATAACCCATATTTCAAATAATCCCTAATATTTACAACCTTTGTCATTATAATCCTTTCATTAAACTCCTAACCTTATAATCCATATTTCAAGCGATGCTTAGACTTCAAAACGCTTAGTCCTTATAATCCTTTCATTATAACACCAAAGCCTTATCCTTGTAACTACAACTATCACTTAATGAATATAACCCTACTTCGTTTTCTAACTTCCTTTATTTTTTTTATTTGCAATATCTGCATAAGTTTTTCTAATACCAAAAATAACGTGTCAACATTTCCCCCCTTTAATATGAAGGGATATTCTTGATTCCAAGAATCATTCTCAATCTTTCAGACTTTTCCCTTCCAAGTGCTTTGGTGAAGATGTATGTACTCTTCTCATTTGTGGAACAATGTCTTAGCTTGACTGTTTTGGCCTGAACATGATGTTGAATTATATGATATGTTGTATTGATGTGTTTCCTTTGATCATGGAAATCTGGGTTATTGGACAAGTTTATTGCATAAGTGTTGTTAATGAAAATAGGAGTTGAATGTATTAGTTTCTCTTTCAAATCTTTCAAAATTTCCCTAAGAAACACAATTTTATTTGTTACTTCAGCTGCTGCCATATATTATTCCTCAGTTGTGGAATATACTGATACTAACTGTTTGTGGGACCTCTAGGAGACAACTCTTGATCCAAGACTCATAACATAACCTGAAGTATATACTCTGGTTTCTTGATCTCCATCAAAGGTTGAAATAGAGCATGCAATCAAGTTGAAGTCACCCACCTGTGTATTCTTGAGCCCAAAGTCTTGAGTTTCATTCAATTAATTTGGAACTCTTTTTGTAGCAGAATAATGACCCTCACAATATTTTGCATAAACCTGGAGAGGATTCCAACAACAAGCCTAGATTTATTCTTGTCAAGTGAACCATATTATTTATACTTGTTCATTAAGACCCACTTGCAACTTATTGATTTGGTTCCAAATGGAGGATAAACCATCTTCTATGTGCCATTATTTATCAAAGGATCATATTATTTCTCCATCGCTTATTTCCATTCATCATGAGAAGCGAATTCTTTGAAGGAAGTTGGTTCAAAACATGTAGAAAAAATTATTTCACAATCATAAGATACATCCTTATCAACAGGTGAATCAGGATCGTCTACATCACCTCTATTATATCTAGTTCAACTTCTTATTCTTGTCTTTCCATACTCATTAGGAAAAGCACTTTCAAGTGTCTTTGTCAGCCATTTTGGAGGACCTTTTTGAGATGGCCCAAGCTGCTCAGTTGATTGAGGTGGGGCCGCATCTTGATTCAACCTCCTAATTTTGTCAATCACATCACTGAAACTGTCATCTTTATCAGTCGTTGTAGCTTCTTGTGGGGGAGAGAGTGCTTTAGAAGGAAATTCCACATATTGATCCAATATAGAGACTATGGAACAAGATTAAGGGTTCTCACTTGAAAAGAGAGCTTGAAAATCACTCCCAATGCTTTATATATGTACAAATAATACTATGTTGGAGTTTTGTGAGTTATTATTATAAAATGTGGTATCTTTAATATACAACTATAGAAGTGGTAAAACCTATTCAGAAATATTGAAGATAGTATATGGCAAGCACTTCTTTGCTATGAAACCAAAAAACTAGATTAAGGGATATGAGTTACCTCTCACATAGCAAGAAGGCTTAGCCAGAATAAGACAATTTATTATAAGGATGATAGATGGATAGAACAATGTCAAACCATATTGAAGTCAGATCATCTTTCAAGTCCCATGTTTTAGGTTGGTTTGTAATCAATCAATCCCTTCTTGTCAATGTAATTCATAAAATATTAAAATAAGGTTAACAAGGAGTTTTCTTACATTTCAAACAAAGTAAATAGTGAAACATGTATTTTATAGTTGTAGAGTTGGTTGAGTGTTGTAGGCATAGACCACTTTAGAATAAGAAAACTTCATGCTTTGTCAGCTCAACTAGAGCACAACGATTTCAAGGGTTTTATTACATTTCAAACAAATGAAACAATCAAAAATATATTTTGCAACTCTAAAGTTGTTGAGTGCTATAGGTATGGACCACCTTAGAATAAGAAAACTTCATGGTTGGTCAAATCAGCTACAACGCGAAAATTTCAGGAGATTGATGGATTTTCAAATAACATGGAAAGGAAATATAAAGCACTATTTTTCTCACAGGTATCGCTTTTCTATAGAGAAGGTAATATATGGAAGACTTTATTAACCAACATTTTCCCTGTATAGTTGTTACACCCATTTTTTGTCATCTAACATGTTACTATTAGATGGACCAAAGTACACCATGTAAGACCAATTCTACCCTAGTAGAATTGATTTCACTATGGAAAATAACTTAGTAATCCTTAATTTATTAATTTGTTTATGGTCTAAACAGGAAACGCCATGAGGAATAATTGAATAAATCCTTCTTCTTTTTTTCCCTCAAGGGATAATTAGTTAAGCAACAGTTTAATTAATATTCCTGGTCATATTTAACCCAAAACAGGAAAATTAATTAGATAAATCATTATTTATCTTATTATTTTCTAGCAATAATTATTTAAAATATTATTTAAACAATATTCCTTGTTAAATTTGACTAAATAATTTATAAATAATTGAATAAATTACTATTTATTTGATTATTACTCAACCACATTATTAAAGTAATAAATAAATCATTTATTTATTTACTATTTACAAATAAAGGAATTTGACCAAATTCAAATTATTTTTCCCTCCAACAAATATAATAAAATATTCCATAAAAGTTGGATCTAGATTTGGTTATAATATTTTAATTATGCACCAATATCTAGACTAACTCAATATTTTGTTATAAATAGAATGTTTTTTCCATTCATTCACTACATTTTGTTTCCTAAAGGTCACTCTGGGTCTATACTTTTAGTCTGACTTTGATCCTCCGTCATTGTCATATTTTGCTACCATTTTGCTTGTGAGCCCCCTTTCAGTTCCATTTTTATCTAGGTTTTCTACACCATCAAGAGAAAGAGATATTAGATCTGAAGCACTGAGGACATACAATAACCCATCCCATTGCGGGGCACTGGTAACATCTTTCTATGTTCCCTTCTGAGGTGTCATAATACAAAAATTCTTAAGAAATATTCTTGTCTTGTCTATTGGATGCATGGAGGAACTCTTACTTTTATTTGTTGTTTAATGTCTTTAACTGCATAGATCTAGATTTTGTAACATTTATCTTGGTCAAATAACTGTAGATCTAGTGAAACTGACAGCCATCTTTGATGTTAGGGCTATTTGTTATGCACAGCTAAACTGAGCTTTTTTCGTATGCTTGCAATTAGAATTCACACTAACAACTGGCGACCCCACAAGGGTTTATAATTATGACCGTTGTCGTTTTTCAGATCCCTACATGACCAGCTGCTTCAAACCCTAGGGTTTTTCTTTAGCTTCTTGTTTTTCTTTTCTTGATGTTGTTTTTAACATTTAAAACCCTAAAATAGTAAAACTGTTTATGGGCCTATTGTGCAGGTGACAGGTATCAGTTGCAGTTGAGACAACACTTTTTTCTAAAACCTTCTCCTGAGAGTTCTGGAAGTGCAGGTTGCACTTTTTGGGCCAAAACCTGTGGCCTCAACCTTCAGGATGCACAAAACAGCCTCAAACCTATGACCTCTACTGAAAACAGGTTAGAAACTGCAACCTGTATTTTTTGCGAGAATTTTTCTGTGATTTTTTTGGGTTTATCTGGGCTATTGTTCAAGGTTTTCTGACCTACGTGTCCACCCTTCTTGGACCTGTACTTTCTCTGTTACTTGTCGAAGTAGGAACCTACCCCCCTAGGGCTTCAATACGCTTCCACATTTTTAGCAGGAGTTTAGCTGAAGCAGGTTGTCTGAGATTTTAGTGTTTTTAGCCATTTTTCAGATCTGATCGTATACCTTCAGATCCATTTTAGATTGGTTATTTATCCATCCAAAACACCTCTTTTCAGTTTTTTTTGGTCCTACTCTAGGGCCCCCTCTATTTCCCTTCAGGTTGTAGCGTTTCGCCACCTCATTTGCAACACTTTTCCCTCTGTGTTTTTTCTGTTTTCTGCACCCATTTCCAGCAGATCTGACCTCTAGATCATTGTCCCAAATTTAGATTCATTTGCCATATTCGGTGTTTTGACTAGATTTTTCCCACCCATAGACTATTTTTTGGGAAGCGCACCTCCTTGGGTTTAGATTGATGCATCTTTAGCTATTTATCTTCTGTTATATTCAGTTTAATTTACTATTATTTTCAGATTTATTTACATCTACAAAAAAAAAAAAAAAAAATTCTCTACACAAGTCTGGGTTTAAAAATTAAAATTAACACACATAACACGCACACCCTAAGTGAAGAGTGCCTGGTTTACATCGCCAGGCCAAGACTATAACACTGTAATCATTTGATCCTGCACCTCTCTGCCCTTGTTTCGACATTGTAATGATTTGATCCTGCACCCTCTAACCCTTATTCCTCTCTCTTCCTTCTGTGATCCATGTCTGTTTTTTCATCATTGCACCCCCAAGGCGTTTATCCCGGAGAATTCTTGGCCTTCATACTCAGTTTCCGTTAGGAAGACTTACTCCTCTATGTAGGATTCGAGTTATTGCTTCATCGTGTCCCCATTCTGACTCCGCTTTTGGTTCATCGGGTTCCCCTTATGGTTCTATCCCAAGCTCTCCTCCTGTCACCTTCACCATGTTTGGTTCAGGACCTAGTGCTGGTGGTAGCCCCGGCCCTAATACTGGGAATACTACTAGTGGGACTGCAACAGGAACTATCCCAGCTACGTCCTTACTCCATCTTATGGAAGGTCTCAGACTTCCCAATTTTAACCAGTTGATCAATGACCCTATACACCATGATCCTAGTTGGCCTGCTATGCCAGCCAAGCTCCCTTTCGACATCCCCAAGTTTGAAGGTCTTGTTGGAGAATATCCTACAAACCATGTTCGATCTTTCTACATGTGGTGTTCATCTAACTCCATCACCGATGACTTTGTCCATCTTCAGTTGTTCCAATGTATGCTCACGGGAGAAGCTTCTAAGTGGTATGTTGACGAGACCTCCTCCTCTCATACTACTTCTTCAACTCTTGCCATGGATTTTCTGTATTACTTCTAGCTTCCCCTTCGTTATGACATCGATATCGAACTTTTGACCTCTTTCCACCAATCATCTACGACCAACCTATTTGATCATGTCCAGGAATGGTGGAGAAGAAAGAGCCTATTTCGAGCCCCTACCTTCGAAGACCGTGTCTACATGGACTAGTTTCTCAGATCCCTATTGCCTGCTATTGACAAATATGTCACATCTCATTTCCCTGAGACAGAAGAAGCTGCCCTGCAGATTGCGTTGAAATAGGACCCAATCTATGCATAGTATGGTTATGTTTATACCGTCTTACGTGATCTCCCTAAACCCGGTGGTGCCAATGAACTAGGGGAATCCCATGCCGCCAGTGGTATTGTTGGAGCCCTTTCTCATCTGTACACTCATCCTCCCTTGGGTTCATCCTCTCTTGGGTAATGGTTTCCCTTAGGGAGGGGCCAACTCCTCTAGCACTTTTCCCCCTCCTGGTAGCATATATCTAGGATACGACATGCCTCCTCCTCTTTCCCAGCCTTTTTACCACAATGTTACCCAACCTCCTTATTTTTCGTATCCGCAGCCCGATGCTCCGGCTCCTCCAGCATTAGCACCTCAGCCTCCCTTTCCTTCTCAACCCCCTGCAACAGCAGCCACCACCCCCTCAGGGGCAGGTGTATGCATAGCAGGGTGCAACTAATCCTCCTACTTCCAAAAAGAAGAGGAAAGGAAACCAAAATCAATTTTCCCCAGGTAATCTAGGACGCAATCCCCAAGGGAATAGACCTAACACTGCTAACCAGCAACAGGGCACTCAACCCAAGCAGGACATGATTGTTCTCACGAACAAACATTTTTCTTGTTGTGGTGTCTATGGTCACTATACCCATGATTGTCCTCTTTTAACTCAGATGCGGCAGATGTGGGAAGCTCAAGAAACATCCCAAGGACAACAACCCTCCCCTTTGGTTCCTCCCCATGTTGCACCTATCCAACTGGTTGTGTTTACCAATCCTTTCCCCCAGAAATGATTTGTGGCTACCCAAACCCCTGAAGGTGAGGAATCCACTAAACCTCCTCCATCTCGCACCTTTGACTACCAGATTCTCATGATGAACTCTGACAAACCCATTACCGTTGACCTCAACCTTCAGACTCGGTCTCGTTAGTACAACAATCCTCCCGCTACATCTGCCCCTGAGCCCCCTACTTTAGGTTCCACAGATCCTCTTTCGAAAACCAATGGTCCTTTGTTGATCCCTTAGCCTAAGGCAGAGGTTCATACCAAGATCCCCAAGTGGCCATTATCCTGAAATGCTTCTTTTGGAAACTTTTCCCATTTGCATAGTATAGTAGATGATTTTGGCGCAATCCCCTGCTGCCATATCAACGCTGGAACTCCTCCAGGCATGCCCTTCACAGCGAAAGTGTCTACTAACTCCCATGGGCACCATGTATCCTTCAGATGATTGTTTGATCATCTTATATGTTGACCGGTCAGAGAATCCCCCCCTTCCTACTTCCGTCACCTTCTAAATCCCTGCCAATATCCAGAGTGCCAACATCTCCCGTTGTATCATTGACAAGGGGCCATCCACCTATGTGATGTCTGCTTCGGTTTGGAAGCAACTAGGATCTCTAGATTTGGACCCTTCCACTATCACACTCTGAGCGTGGGATGGCCACTCTTCTGAGCCCATAGGTTTGTTCCAAAATTTTCCTATTACTCTTATGAGCAAGATTATTTTTGTTGACGTAGAATTCATTGATCCCCCTTTAGATTACAACATTCTATTGGGTCGTAGTAACACATATGGAATGTTTGTTGTCCCATATACAGTTCATCGTAAGATGTTTTTTTATCACAATGGAAATATTGTCATCATCGACCAGTTGACATATTACAAACCGAAGTCTCAGACCGCCCCTGAGTCCATCATCTCTTTAGTGGCCAATAAACAAATAGTCGAACCTTTGACCAGTGTTTCACTCGGAGTCTAAAAAGACTCATATTTTCTTGGTTCATTCCCTGGTCTTTCTCCTCCTGTCTTTGATCCCAACTCATGAAACGTTTGCATGATGCAATCGTCTCGGTCCGACCTCAAGCGGACTAGTTCGACTAGTCAGCAGCCTCACCCTTTGCAACCTACTCCTAACACCTCGACTCAGCCTTCAATACCACCTCCTCAAGGCCCCTCTTCTCCAGATAGTATCCATGAGCCTATCTACCCTCCTGGAATGGTTCTTCCTCACCTTAAAGATCTCAGAGCTGTCATGCCTGGCCATTACCCCTCCGGTCAGATATCGTTTCTAGCTCCCCCTCTTGGAGTATTTTTGGTACCTGTTATGGCTAGCTTATCCCTTCCTAACTTGACCCTGGGGATCCCAGTGTAGTAGATTGACCCCCCATCCACTATCCCGCTTGGTCAACCCAAACCTTATCTTTCTTTGACCTCGGTTCAACCAGTACCCATGACCTGCCCCTTTTCTTTCGTGCCTCAGCCACCTCAACAGGCACCTACTCCTATTGTAATGTTCCAAATTTTGCAATAAAGTATTTGGAACATTAATCTTGCTTTTATTTTTAATAAAAGGATAAAAATGGGTTAGGGGGCCCATGTAGAAATCTAATAAACACTCCTAAGGTGCAAAAATCCACTTAAGTGGATTAAGATAGCAGCCCCAAGAGTGAAAAGGGCCAAAGGCAAGTAAGCTAGACCATGGTTGACCAAAGTCAACAACGTACCCTAAGAGGGGAAGCTTGCACAAGAAGATTGCATAGTTGGAGTGGAGGGAAATTTGAAATGAGAGAGAAACCCTAAAGTGAGTGGGGTCCATGCATGCTTTGCATAAAATATGAAGGAGAGCTATTGTGGAGATAGAATTTGAAGTTTAAGCTCTCTTCAACTTGTTGTTGTTTAGCACAAGAGGGATTCTTGTTTAGGAATTCCCTTCTCTTCCATGGGAGGCCATGGAGAAATTGTACTTCATCTTCCTCACATCATGGCATGAGGCCAAGGCATTCATTTGCAGCTACTACGTTATTCTTGTAGCAAGAGAACACTGGACTTGCTGGTGTTGCAGTGAGGGACTTCCATCATCTCACTTTCGGAGTTGTTCTGTAGAGGAGAGGCCATCTCTCTCTCTAGGAGATCAGAAAAGGAGATTCCAGAGCTTCTATTACAGATTTGGCATCAGGCCATATATGTTTCTCTGATGCCCAGTGCAGTCCCTTCTTCTTATAGCGTTATATTCAGAGAGGTTTTGCAGGTGGAGCTCATTTTGTTCACTAGTGAGTGTAATCTTCAGGAAGGGGATCAGCTCCTTCACTTTGGAGATCATTGGAGGAGGTATCATGGTTTATTGCAACATCTCTTTCCTTCTCTTATGTTGTATTATATTTGAGTTGCATCAGCTACACTCTAACTCCGGCATTTTACTATTTCTTGTATTTTAGCCAATCCCTTAGAGGATTGTTATAATAATGTTTTCTGGGGTTGATATCTTGCTCCCCCATCTTTTTTTGAGCTCTTATTTCTATATCATCATATATAAATCACTTTTCAGTCATTTTCCCCTATGGACCGTGCATTTGTAGAGTAGCTGGGTTTATGCAGCAATGTATTCTCTTGTCTATGTACATTTTCCTTAGAGGCTGATTTGCACTCACCTTGAGAGGCCTTTTCCTCAAGGATGTTGTATAATATTTGCTGCTACAAATTATGTATCAGATTTTTACTCTCCTCATATTGTATGAGTCATTATTTCACTGCTGCTACATGTTGGAGTTTTAATATTGCTGAGGATTCTCTCATTGATCATTATTTCAATGTACTTGTTGGTGGGAAATATGAATAACCCCCTTAGGGTTATTTCTTTGGGCTTATATTTAGTAGGGAGTTTGTATCAGATGTATTCCAAGGCATCCCAGCATTGGATGGCCTTATTTTCACATTGGCTTCTTTATACAGCGTCCTCATGGACAGCTGTTGCAGAAATTCCTTGAAGTGAATTATTAGCTCTTGACAAGTTCTATTGTCAGAGTCTGCTAGTGGGCCAGATAGCCTTTGGATCTCATTCTTCCTTGTGAAGATGAAATATCCAATAAATTCCCCAGCATTCAATCTCTGAAATAGTTTAATGTTGATTGTTAATACTCTCGGAGGTGGAAAAATAGGAATATCGCAAGATATTCCTGGCATTGCATAAATTTCCCCATTTGGGATATTACAATGGTATCAGAGCTTCGAACTTGGCTCAGCCTGTAAAGTTTGAATTTTAGAGAAGAAGAGGCCATAATGATGCAGAGGATGAGATTGATCTCATCAATTTTCAGATCCAGCAACAACCTCTCCAAGGAGGTTGAGGAAAGAGAAGAAGGAGAAGAGGAAGGACCATGCACTTCCTATTCTCATAGAGGAGCAGAGCAGAAGCATGGAGACACTTGGAATTCGAATTCTAAGTGATTATCTGCTAAATATGGAACAAAACCTAGATTCTTCCAAGAGGATCTATCTTTTTCACACTTGTTCAGTAGAAAGAGGAAAGAACTTGGTGGTTCAGCCATGGGAGGAATGCAAGGGTTTCTACTCTTGTTGATATTTCTCAGATCTTGATCAGAAGATTTTTCCAAAGGAGGGAGGAGCCCTCACCACCAGAGGCACATGCCAACTCTGACACATTCATGGAGGAGCAGCCTCCACCTTCAGTTATTGAGGCAGCCAACACACTTGAGGGAGAGACTCTTGCAGCAAGATTCTTCCAAATTTCTCCAAGGTATGCATGAGTTTATCATGGAGGATTGTACATTATTGCATGCTGATTGTCTTGAGGAGGGAACTTTTACTACGCTGTGCCATTTTTCAGGGAAGAAAACCTCATCATCCTTATGCACTATTGATGAGCCATGCATCACATGTGAGGGTGGGGTTTTGAAATTTTGTCATGAAGGGAATTGCATTTCAATGTCCCATGAAGTGAAAAAGGAGAATTTTTTTTTGGGACAATGGTAGCTCTCATGGAAGAGATACCAAGTGGTTGGATACTTACACCAAAGATCAGAGCTTTTTGGATCATATGTGCCCAGCGAAAATGTGGAGGAGCCATAACCCATAGGTCCTAGGATCATTTCACACTCATTGCACTTGATTGACAAAGGGGAGAGTATGGGTGCATCATGATGGGGTGGAATTTCTCTTACCATTCATTATGTTCCCATTTCAGATTGGGTATGGTGGAAGTATAGGGGAGAAGAAAACATTCTTGTTGCTCAGATTTGTTTTGGATGTTGCGGGAGCAAGAGGAGGCACTAGCATAGTGCAAGAGGATTTCTCTTTGATCGTGGAAGCCAAGTAGCACCTTCTTCATGGGAGTAGCTCTACATTTGTAGCATCATGATGGGAGAAGTCTTTGGCAAGATTCATGTCAAAGAGGGAAGCTTTGAGTTGACAGTGGCCCTACTCCAAAGGCCAGCAACACTGTCACTTGAGAGCTTGGACTACTTGTTGGAGTGTTCTCAAAGCCACTTCACAAGTGATATAATTTGGAGGCATGTAGATGATGAGCATGAAGGAGTAATGGAGGGAAGCATTCCTCACCACATTTTTATTTTCTTGGCTTGGTTGCACAAGCACAAGAAGAGGGATCTACATGCAATGTTTATGGGTTCTTCTTTCATGCATTTCCATGCATATTCTTCATGGATGGAGGAGTCCACTTGGGAGGGAAATTTAATGGTTGCATATCATCATATGGCTAGATGCATAGCCTGGGGATGATGAGATGGTTGGCACAACCACTCCCCTACTATGTTGCAGTAAGGGGAGCACTTCACTTGAGGCATTTAAGCTCAAAGGCCAAAGTACATGATAAGGGAAGTAACCATTTTCTTTATGTCTTATGCTCTCTTATGATCAACATGTTATAGCCTAGAGGATCCTTCCTTCTTGCACATTATGTTCAGCTATACTTATGGTCTATTGCAGTGAGAAAGATGGCCATCTTATGGGTGGTTTGTGGGGGAAAGCCACATAGTTTTGGTGTGCACCTTTGGCACCAAATTTTTTTTTCATGATCACATCTTGCAGGATGAATGTGGTAGCAAACAAGTGGCTGTAAGGCACTTGTTATTTTTCATTTTGATTCAGGCCTTGAGTGCACTACGTAGGTTCCTTTGGTGGAACAACGATCCACTTTCCGGTTGTCATGAGATAACTTGCTTCAATTGATTCTTGCTTCCATGCATTGAATATTTTTATTGGTTTATGAGGAGCTTGTTTGGAGAGTAGGATATGAGGTGATGACTCCCATTGGGAGTATGATTCTCCCTACTTTTCATGTTGTATATTTTAGGAGAAGCAATGGGCAACCCATGATTGCCAAGCTTCATCTCTTTCCTTCATGTGGGAGGAGCTATTTGGAGAGTTAAATTTTTGGAGGAGGCACTTCATGTTTTTTATGTTGATTGGGTAGCTTGGGTCTCTCATGAAGACCATTTCATTTCATCCATATATCAGCAGTAGCCCCATATGTATCATGTGGAGGGAGAGAATCGTTGGGTGGATGTGCCCTTTGGGGAAGAAGACCTCCATTATTTTTGCAACACATGCTTCAAGGGGAGTATGGAAGATGATATGGTCACCATGTTCAGCCATGTGTTTTTTCATGAGGTGAACCATATGATTTCTTGGATGCCATATGTTGATGGATTCCAACTCATCACATATGTGAGGATTTGGGCCAGCTTGATTTGCAGCGTTGGAGGAGAGGTCTTTGGAGGATCTAGACTTCATCCTGCCTTTTGAAGGCAACACTATTGCAGCCCAAGTTCAGCTTTCACTCCACATTCATCATGGGTGGAGAAAAGGACAACGTGGGGTAGGCTATGAAGCTTACCAAGTTCAGAAATTCAGGCCACCTATTTCTCATGAGCACAAGGTGGTGTAGTACTTTCAGGAGTTTCCTAGTTGGAGGGTGACTCATTTTGCTTGATTTCTTGAGGATGGAGGATCTACAGGAGGATATTTCAGACTCCATGCCTTGAGTGGAGGACCTTTTTTCAGTTCGTCCTTGCGCTTGCTTGAGGACAAGCAAGTTTTAGGAGGGGAGGACTGTAATGTTCCAAATTTTGCAATAAAGTATTTGGAACAATAATATTTATTTTATTATAATAAAAGGAATAAAATGGGTGAGGGTACCCATGTAGCAATCTAATAAACACCCCTAAGGTGAAAAAAGTCACTCAAGTGGCTTAAGATAGCAGCTCCAAGTGTGAAAAAGGCCAAAGGAAAGTAAGCTAGACCATGGTTGACCAAAGTCAACAATGTACCCTAAGAGGGGAAGCTTGCACAAGAAGATTGCATAATTGGAGTGGAGGGAAATTTAAAATGAGAGAGAAACCCTAATGTGAGAGGGGTCCAAGCATGCTTTGCATAAGAGATGAAGGAGAGCTATTGTGGAGTTAGTTTTTGGAGATAGAATTTGAAGTTGAAGCTCTCTTCAACTTGTTGCTGTTTAGCACAAGAGGGATTCCTGTTTAGGAATGCCCTTCTCTTCCATGGGAGGCCATGGAGAGATTGTACTTCATATTCCTCACATCATGGCATGAGTCCAAGGCAGTCAATTCCAGCTACTACGTTATTCTTGTAGCAAGAGAACGGTGGAGTTGCTAGTGTTATAGTGAGGGACTTCCATCATCTCACTTCCAGAGTTGTTCTGTAGAGGAGAGGCCATCTCTCTCTCTAGGAGATCAGCAAAGGAGATTCAGGAGCTTCTATTGCAGATTTGGCATCAGGCCATATATGGTTCTCTCATTCCCAGTGCAATCCCTTCTTACAGCGTTATATTCAGAGAGGGTTTGCAGGTGGAGCTCATTTTGTGCACTAGTAAGTGCAATATTCAGGAAGGGGATTAGCTCCTTCACTTTTGAGATCATTGGAGGAGGTATCACGGTTTATTGCAACATCTCTTTCCTTCTCCTATTTTTTGTTATATTTGAGTTGTAGTAGCTACACTGCAACTCTGGCATTTTACTATTTCATGTATTTTAGCCAATCCCTTAGAGGATTGTTATAATAATTTTTTTTGTGGTTGAGATATTGCTCCCCCATATTTATTTGAGCTCTTATTGCTATATCATCATATTTAAATCAGTTTGTAGTCATTTTACCCTATGGAATGTGTAGTTATAGAGTAGTTGGGTTTATGCAGCAATGTATTCTCTTGTTTGTGTACATTTTCCTTAGAGGCTGATTTGCACTCACCTTGAGAGGTCTTTTCCTCAAGGATCTTGTATAATATTTGTTGTTACACATTATCTATAATATTTGTACTCTTCTCATATTGTATGAGTCATTATTTCACTGTTGTTACATGTTGGAGTTTTAATACTGCTGAGGATTCTCTCATTGATCATTATTTCAATGTACTTGTTGGTGGGAGATCTGAATAACCCCCTTAGGGTTATTTCTTTGGGCTTATATTCTGTAGGGAGTTTTTATGAAATGTCTTCCAAGGCATCCCAGCATTGGATGGCCTTATTTTCACATGGGCTTCCTTATACAGTGTCCTCATGGAAAACTGTTGCAGAAATTCCTTAAAGGGAATTATTAGCTCTTGACAAGTTCTATTGGTAGAGTTTTCTAGTGGGCCAGGTAGCCTCTAGATCTCATTCTTCCTTGTGAATATGACATATCCAATAAATGCCCCAGCATTCAATCTTTGAAATAGTTCAGTGTTGATTTTTAATACTCTTGGAGGCAGAAAAATATGAATTTCTCAAGATATTCCCGACATTGCAGAAATTTCCTCATTTGGGATATTACACCTATTGTGACAGCTTCGGTTGAGGGGGGAAAGCTTGCAGGAAGGCACCTAAAGACAAGGGTGCCCCGATGAACCCTGCTCATCCTCAGCCTCCAAAGCGTACCACTCAGTATGCTTTGTGTGATGTTGTCAGGCATGCCACCCACACCTGTCCTGAATTTCCTTGCCTCAAGCCCACGGTCAACGAAACATTTCCAAAATCTCATATCCCTAAGATCTATGTCACTATACCTGATTCATTCCCAAAACTAAAGTCTTTACGCACATATCATCCTTGTGCTTTGTGTGATTTCCATGGCCACTATACTCACCTCTGTCCCTACCTTGAATAATACCACTTCTCTTTGAAAGCGGTTCACCAATTCGAAGCCAAGCGCAATGAGTCCACCGCTCCCTTATTTGCACATTTTTCTCCAGTAGAACTAGAGGACACATCCACTCCCATTGAAATTCATCCTCCAAATGTTGAGATGACAGAGCCGTCGGCCACTGACCACTACCTATCATCATCTATGAGATCCTCGGTGGAAGATCCCTGTGGGACTTCCCTTTCTGTTTCACCTGACCTCCCTTCAGCGATTAACTTGGGCTCAACATCAGAGGATCCTTCATCTACTTGTTCTTCCGTCACCCTCCATGATGATGCGCATGTGAACCTTTCTTCTCATGATGATGATTCAAGTAGCTTCTCCACACCACGTGGTCCTTCTTCCCCCAGTCACCCCATCTTCTATTTTGATGATGAAATTATGGAAGTACTCACCACCCCTGATTTTATATATTCCCCCTTACGTTAAACCCATGCATTCAAACCATATACACCTTTTGGCCATTACATTGACACCCAATGTTTGGGTAAGGGGGCACCCATATTTGAGAATCCAGGAGAAGCAGTTCTCCACAACTATCCTAGTGTATCTGGTCGTGTCGACTCTAGTACCATTATTCTTCCCCATCAAGAGGAACCTCTAGAGTCCAGTATTACTTCAGATCACTCTAGGGATGATATCCCTCATCATTCCTTCATCTTACATCAGCAACCTAGTCCCCTAGACATTGTTGTTGACCAACCTGTGTGTTTTCTAGGTGAGCACTAGTTCATTATTTCCAAATCCACTCTTTAGGATAGTGACACCATGTATGTCAACCCTAAAATATAGTCCATTTGCTTCATATATGCAGTACCAAAAGAGATTGGTAATCCTCCATTCCCTTTCTCGAACTACCTAATGATAATGAAAACAAATGGCACACCACATCATAAAAATGTGTTTAAATTCCCCTTTTCTAAATACATTTTTGCATGACCATAACATGCTTGGGGGAACCTATGCCCCTCAACCATAAAAATCCCACCTCTCAGCCAAAAACAGCATCAAAACCTCCTTTCTCTGACAGGTCACACTTTTAAGGTCATTTTGTGGGACAGGTCACACGTTTTTGCCCAGTACCTACTACCCAGGTCACAGAACAGACCCCAAAAAGTGCGAACTGGCCTATTGATGAGCTATGGGTGCCTAAATTGAAATTTTGATCCTCTTAGTTGAAAGAGTATGGTTAGGCCTCTTACATGCAACTGACAGATCTCGGTTCCGGTTGGTCGATTTGTCTGCTACAATCACCACAAGATTTAAGGCCTTTTCTCCTCTCTACATTCACCATAACTACGCTTGCAAATGAATCAAATTAGAGGGAAAATGCCTTATTAAAAGAGAAACCCCAGATTTTTCTTTCACCAATTGCGACCGAACCCTATCTCAGTTTGACAAACCGTCAGCACTGTTGGAAAGCTCTCACCAAGCTCTCAAATGGGTATCCTTTCATTATTTGTGATTTGATACTTCACTTTGACACCTTTCTCCAAGAATGGTCACTTCACCACTCCTCAAAATCGAATTTCTTCACTTGCAACACTTGTACTTGGGGCACCACTTTGCCTTCATACTTGTCCACGCTCATGTTGATTTTTTTCATGAGTAACCATCTTGTACTCATGTTTGTATGGTTCCCACCAGGCCTATTTTGTGTGGTAGCATCATCAAGTCTCCCTTGTTTAGAGCATCCAAGTTAAGTCATCATCACATCCATGGATTCTATCCCACGTATGTTCGTATCGTGCTATAGTCCTCCATCGTTCATTGATTGGTTCCTCTCTCGTGTCCTACAATCTGGCCTTCAGTCATATTATCCCCTATACCCTTTGATATTGTGTTAGTTGCTTCTAGGTCATCCACGCCCTTCATGCTCTAGCAAGGGAAGTCGTCAGCTTGCTACTCGGTACCCCCATTCCATCATCATCCCTGGTGTTAGTCTATCTGTCGCTTTACTATTATCTCTCATGCCTTAAATGAGGATCCCTTATTGCCTCACCTATGGTGGACCTCCTTTTGCGGGCATCAGCTCATTCATTCCAGAAGACAGGTCTAGAAGGTGGTGTACCTTGGTTCTAGCTTCCCCTCTTGTTCGATGCCTCGGATCAGGCAAAGGGACTCTTTACTGCCCTTTGACTTGATTTTTTCTCATCTCCAGCTCCTTATGGCATGATCGAGATCTATATATTTGATGGTTCAGTGATGTAGCAGATTGTACTAGTGATTCTCAGGTGTGTGAGATGTTTTAGACCTCATTAGGGGGTGACCCTTCAGGTAGCCCCCCACATGCCCGGATGACCTCTACATTAGAGCCTTCGATGCAGCTCCATATATTTGATGGTTCCAGCCTTAGCCACTTTCAATGAATTTTATTTTGCATCTATCATTCATATTTTCAGAGCCCTTTCCCGTTTTACAGGGCCTCTTTGGTTGTACTTATATCTCATATACTCAGATATTAATGTACAAGTCCTAGTTGTTGTCCCAAGCACAGTATGTATGTAGGATCCATTATCTTGTCTTTATCTAGCCCATGTTTATGCCAACATGTACTATATAGTTTGGTCCCTTGTTTACTGGACGCATTATTCTTTTTACTTTGTTATCTCGGAGGGCATAGGTATGCCTCTCTTACCTCTTGTGGAACAGGTACTCACTCCTAACAGAGACTTGTCGCACCTGTAAGTCTTTCCTCCTCAGGGTCTTGTCCTCTAGCACTTTAGTCTACCTTATATTTCTCTCTCTCTGACTCCCCCTTCGCTGTCTAGTGATTGAGTTCTTACAACGTACTTCGGTCATATGATTTGCTCCTAACACTTGCACATTGGGGGGAAACTGTTACACCAATTTTTGGTCATCTAACATGTTACTATTATATGGAACAAAGTACACCATGTAAGACCAATTATACCCTAGTAGAATTGATTTCACAATGGAAAATAACTTAGTAATCCATAATTTATTAAGTATTTTACAGTTTAAACAAGAAACCCCATGAGGAATAATTGAATAAATCCTTATTTGTTTGATTTTACTCAAGGGATAATTAGTTAAACAACAGTTTAATTAATATTCCTGGTCATAGTTAACCCAAAACAGGAAAATTAATTAGATAAATAATTATTTATCTTATTATTTTCTAGGAATAATTATTTAAAATATTATTTAAGTAATATTCCTTGTTAAATTTGACTAAATCATTTATAAATAATTGAATAAATCACTACTTATTTAATTATTACTCAACCACGTTCTTAAAATAGTAAATAAATCATTTATTTATTTATTTATTATCTACAAATAAAGGGAATTGACCAAATTCAATTTTGTTTTCCCTCCAACAAATATAATAAAATATTCCATAAAAGTTGGATCTAGATTTGATTAATAATATTTTAATTATGCACCAATATCTAGAGTAACTCAATATTTTGTTATAAATAGAAGGGTTTTTCCATTCATTAACTACCTTTTGTTGCCTAAAGATCACTCTGGATCTATACTTTCTATCTGACTTTGATCCTCCATCATTGTCATATTTTGCTAGAATTTTTCTTGTGAGCTCTATTTGAGTTTGATTTTTATCTGGGTTTTCTACACCATCGAGAGAGAGAGAAAGATCTTAGATCTGAAGTGCTGAGAACATACAAGAACCCATCCCATTGGGGGGGGCCTGGTAACATCTTTCTATGTTCCCTTCCCAGGTGTCATAATACAAAAATTATTTAAAAATATTATTGTCTTGTCTATTGGATGCACGGAGCAACTCTTGTTTTTATTTGTTTTTTAATGTATTTAACTGCATAGATTTGGATTTTGTAGAATTTATCTTCGTCAACTAACTACAAATCTAAGGAAATGGATATCCATCTTTGATGTTAGGATTGTTTGTTATGAATAGCTAAAGTGAGTTTTTTTCGTACTCTTGCGATTAGATTTCACACTAACAATAATTGACAGAGTCTAAAGTTTGTGTAGCTGTAAAAGTTGCAACCAAAATGAGTTTGTAAAGAAATAATATGGATCCTATGGAGTTTGGTACCAAGGTGGATATGTTGGCCATGCTTACCTATCTCAGAAGAGAGAGCAAATTGCAATATCCCCTTGGTAATTAATGATTTCATTAGTGTCATTATATTGTTCTTTATTACAATAAAGGGTTTAAAATTATCATAACTATCAGAGTTGATTAGTTTATTTTGGACTCACCAATTCAAAAAAAAATTCCATTTTTGAAAAAAACGTCCTGAACGAGCTCTTTGAACTCGTTGGTTATACACAACCTCTAACTTGTGTGCAATTTTTTCACCAAGAATGGGTCTAGACCCTAAAACCTAGACTTACTCTATTTAAAGGCACCATCCATCCCTCCTCTTGATTTGCCTCTCTTTTATAATTAATCATTTATTAACATATGAAGAATTTGGAGTTGTGACAAAGAACACCCCTTTTTAGCAATGTTGGCCCTGATTAGTGCTGATTTTGGTGGATAAATTTATCTACTTAAACAATTCACAATTTTTCTACAATCTTGGAGATGATTTGACAGTGGATTCTTCTGCCCATTTAAGGTTATATAAGAAAATTGATATCCCTCATATCTTAGACTATATATTTGTAAGGTTATTTGTAACCACCCATGGCATCTCACAACATATGCAGATATTTTGGTAATCAGAGTCGTCGAGAAATAATATGGATGTTGACGTAGTAATGGTATAATCATATATATAATGTAAATGACAACTAAGTTACACTATGTGGTCAATGCAAATATTGCTTTCAGTTATTTGATGTGTGTTGATATATGTACCTTAGGAATTACATATATTAATGGGAAACATTTTTAATTTCAATAACGTGAACTCATCATTCTCTCTTGATTGATAGAATGTGTAAATGACTCAACCACAACACATATATATGCACCTTTAGAAATTTATTATGGTACCTTGAAGTTCATTTGATTTATGGTTACAAACTATGACACAACCACCCTCATCATCAAAATTTATCATTCATCACTTCAACAATAATAATTATTTTTTCTAGGTCCAATGTCAACATCACTTCAATCATTCTAAAAAACATAGCATCAAATTTCCTTTGTTCTTAAGATCTCCCTCTCATAATTAAAATGATAGGAAATCATAATGAAAGTGATGATAATCTGAGTGATTATATATTTTTTTGGATTCCCGCCATGATACCCAGATATGACTACCCACTATCCCTTTGAACAAGAGGGGGAGAAGGCATTCGAATGAAGGTGGACTTGGAATGGAGACAACAGGCCGTATCTATTTGAACAAGAGGGGGAGAAGGAATTATAGGGGATGGGGCCTTGGAATGTAGATGACGGGGTAGTGAACTGGACAATCCGAAATAGGGAGGACCTGAATCGAGACTTCGAGAGAGGAATAATTTCTAGAATTAGAGCACAAGGTAGAAGGGCCATGCCTCGAATATTTGAGGAGAATATAAATGTGGCATATTGAAAATAATTTCCAAGGATGGAGAAGGGCCAGATTGCAGAAAAATCGAGGAGATGGGTAAAGGGCCTTACTAACTAGAGGTGAAGGTCAAAAGTAGAAAAGGGAAGCAGGTGAGGATGAGGGGGATAGGGAAGAGAAGGAAGCAATAGGAAGAGCACGATTAGGAAGACAGAGAGGGTTTGAATAGCTTTTAAAAACTGAGGTATGGATTTGGTAGGCCAGTCATGCAAGAATAGGTTCTGGCTTGGTTGAAAAGGCATCGACAAGGATATAACTAAATCAGTAGCATCACAAGTTAGTACCATAAAATTGTATATGATTCATTTTGTCTCAATAAACCCTTTTAGTCTTTGTTTCTGTGTTTGATACTAAATGGGAGGACTTAGCATCACTAATTATTTTTGATGTGAGAAAGTTTTGTTGATTATGTGTCTATAGTCATTGCATGTGCCTACAATTACTGTTTATGGTTTAATTTATAATTTTTACTATGAATTTTCACATATGGTCATCCCATACTACCCCTTCTGTTTGCAACTGCGTTATAATGTCAAATCTAGGGTCACATCTGTAGTTTTAAGCCAGAGGAAAAAATGAGATAGACCCATTTCGGTCCAAGTTCACTGACCCTTTTGTCAAATTCATCACTAAGTCTCTGATAATCCTCCTTGATAAGCATGTAATAACTATGTGATGAAATCACTTTATAGTGATCAGTTGGAAGAAGATAATTAAGTAAGGTCAGGGTGGGGACAAGTCTCCGAAATACAAGAATAGAGTTAGGGGGGGAGAGACATGTCTTTGGAATCCTGGATGCCTAAAGGGAGGAAACATTGATATCTAGAGCCCCGTTTTGATCAAAGGGTAGAAACATTGACCTCTAGAGCCCCTGCTTGTACATTTGGTGGAGATATACTTCCCTAGAATCCCTTATACAAAAAAGGAACTATTGTGCACAAACATATACCAAAAAAACTATCGTTAGTATCAACAGCTTCATCTGTGAGAGAATTACTAAGATACTGTTAAGGATACTAGGATTCTTAGCCAAATCTTGGAATATCATATGATGCGTTCTTTGTTTCAATCTAATCATTGAAGAAATTTTACATTAGGCCACCCATAGATAGATTTCAAAAATCACAAGTTTGACATGCTTCATGAACACATTACAAAATTTAGTAAAAACAACGTTTCACCTTCTCAATAGAATAAGCATATTAAAACTCTAGTAAGATAATGTCCTTCCATATTGTAGTCCATCTGGGGATTAACAACTGTTAGTTTCATAGAGAGGAATTGCAATATAACACAATAGCCAAAAATGAAAAATGAATGTAAAAATAAACGTACTCTAGAGTCTACAATTTATGTTGGCCATTTGTTAAGTGCACTAAATTTCCATACCTCCACTTGACATTGTATTTATAATACATAATTAATTATCTCATCAAGCATAATTGCTTTCCCAGTTACCCACAATAATAATACTTCTCGAGATATTTTTGTTGAGGCACAACATACCTTATTTCATTCTCTAGTCTCTGCCAAGTAGAAGTACCTTATTACAGCTAGGGATAAGATCTTGCAAAAGTTTCATCAGTTTGTTGATCTTTTCTCATCTAACCTGTCATTCAAGAAACTGAATTTTATATTTTCTTTCAAATCACTTCAAATGATATCTTGATTGAAAAGGTTAATCTTCGATAGACAAAATCTATATCAAATATTTCATTAAAAAGAGGGAACCATACCCTTTCTTCCAGGCTATTCCTATCAGTCGCTTGGCCTCTTCTTGCTCTCACGTGAATGTAGCCTTGCTTGACTAGTGCAAAATAAGGTTTCACATTATCAACTATTTTTTTGGGACAACTTTTAGTTGTTTCAGCATTTTTACATTCTTCAAGATTATCCTTTAAATCATCCTAGTCTTTTGTACTCTCTCCAACTTTGTGTTGATTTCCATTCTTCTCAGTCTCATTTGTTTCCTTGGTCTGTTAAGGGACAAGGTAGACAACATTAGGATTTTTTTGCAATAAACAAGGGTATTTCTAGGACACAGTCAGGTGGAACAAGAGTACAAGTGCCAAGTTTCTCATGAATTTGGAACACTCAAACTTAAGATTTTCTATAGCAGTCATGAGGTGCAGTGTGGTTATTGAAACTTCATCAGATGGCCATTCTCTGGACTTAAATTGTGTGACATCAATTTGGCTGAGTTTGAAACTAGAGATTGAACATACATTTGGTTTAATTTCAATAGACATTTTCATCAATAAATGTAAAGAAATGGCTAACAAAAACTAGAAATTAATAAATAAGAATACATGGAAACAAGCATCGATACCTACAAAATTTTTACATTGAGAGAAAAAGACTAAGGAACTATTGTGCACAAACAAAGACCAACGAAAGTATCATATTTCCCACTTTCTATTTGTTGATGATGTATTATACATGGGAATGTCTAGTCTCGCTGAATGGACTAGATAAGCTCTTTGAATGGATTTATTTTCACCTTGTCATTACTAAATTTTGAAAAAAAAATATATTTCCTGCATACGACTCAAGATTTTGATCTTTGAACACTTCTACCACGTGCTAAATGGGTTACACGTTATGGGAATAACACACAAATTTAAGTGGATGTTTAGCTCATGGCATAAGAATTGAATTCCCAACAAGCCTGGACCACCAGATGTCACATATTGACTTGGAATACCAAAATGACCTCGTGTAGGCACTTGCATGGTTCACAATGATTCAGATAATTTATTACTGTTGTCGCATGCTGGTGTTGTGCTACTTGTTGCATGATTTGCAAAAGTACCCTTGTTGCATAAGTACTAACTTATGCTTCTATTCAATTTGCTGCACAAGCATACATGTCATAGGCAACCTTACCTTACCTTGATAGGTATTTGAGATCTCATTGGAATGAAAAAAAATAAATCACTCAGATAAGGAAGGTTATTTCAAGTTTGAGAGGGTATTTGGACTACTCATTTAGATATTTTTCTACAGGAAATCAGGATACTACCTGTAGAATCTGTGACAGTCAAAATTAAAAAAAATTTGTAGTATTCATGAGGTGCAGTGTAGTTATTGAGACTTCATTAGATGGTTGTACTAGATGCTAAGACCAATTATCATCAATTTCAAGAGATCGACCCTTTATGTGAAAGTGTTGGCATATTATTAAATCTAGACAGAGACACACCTTTTATTAAAAAAATTGACTGAATATATGGGGGATTTCTAGAGAACAATCGATTCCATGAAATATAAATATTTAAGCTCATTGATATAGGTGTTTAATTATGGGATGTTCCAAGGGGTTTGGAGTATATTACTCTATCATTGAATGAACTTACTCGAAGACCTTTTGGTGGTCAGTTAAAACTATATAATTTTCTCTCTCTCTCTCTCTCTCTCTCTCTCTCTCTCTCTATATATATATATATATATATATATATATATATATATATATATATATTGTTCCAAGAAAAAAAGGGAGAGATGCATATACATTATAGCAATAATGTGAGAGGGTTGTTACATTCTTCGTCAAGAATTAGGGGTATATTTTTTATTCGAAGATATAATTTCACTGTTAGAGGAATTCTAATGGATCCCAAAAAGAAGAGCCACTAAATGGAACCATTTCCAAATGGTTGAGTTATAGATAGTATGGAACTGTGACAAGATGGAATTTTGTGGGCTGAATTAGACTCCAAATACATTTTGGCCCACCAGTGAAACTTGACTAGTGACTTGGAAGAAAATGGCTAGTCAACCCACCCATGATTATATATATATATATATATATATATATATATATATATATATATATATATATATATATATATATATATATATATATATATATCCATGTAATTTATTAGTTCCTTGGAGTTAGATTTATCATTTATTTTCCCAAACTAGCTAAAATCATTTGTAATCTCTTATTAAATGCTAAAATCTATTTTATGCACCTTAGCATCTATTAGACAATTATTTTATTTTTTTTGTTCCAAAAGCCTTTTGGACATCTTGGTCGAAGGTTCCGTAGTGCTCACTAGATCTATCTGCTGAAGATGTGGAGGAATCACTACATGCCTGCGGGCCATCAACCTCTTAATTTTTTCCTCTCCTTCCATCCGAAGAGAAATGAAAAAAATTTATGATAGAGGAAAAATATTAGATGAAGAGCCAATCCATGGCGTGTCTCTCCATCTCAGTGGGAGGGCTTGATACTTGTTACGGGTGAAACTACGCTAAGGTATGGGTTGAGGGACCTAATAGAGAGGAAGGCATATCATCACAAAAAGCACTAAAATTACAAGTCCTAATGCTTGAACTAGAAAACCGAGGACAGACGACCTTACGCATGTATCATATGTCTGAGGCCGATCTAGTAGGGTGCAAACTCTTTGCTACTCCTCGTGCTTCAAGACCTGCAAATCAATCAATTAAATGTACACAAACTAGTTGCACAACATATATATCCTAGATTTCAGCATGTTAGATCATATAATCTCATAAAAATAACATGAAATAAACCATTTCAATATCATTTAACATGTATAGGAGACATATAACACAAAGACATCAGGAACGGGATAGAGCTTCTTTTATTGATAATATGTAAAGTGAAAGTGGAGAAATCACCTGAGATCTGCCATGGCTCTAAGAGAAATCGTCCTACGAATCCTTCCAACCCTAGCCTCACAAAGCATCTTCCATAAAGGGTGTAAAAATGATGTCACATAAAGAAGGGGCAAACATCACAAGGAAACAAGTGTTTTGTGAACCTGGGAAGTGCAGGAGGCACAAGGAAATATCAGACTTGATTAGGGCTATAACAGGCTATAATATCAATAGAATTATATCTCCTCCCTTACGCCTTTCCCTTGAGGTGTATTTATACTTCTTCAAATTAGTTTTTCAGTTTGGAAATAGTTTGGCCACATGCTAGTGTAAGTAGGCTACAGGTAAAACCCGTAAACCCCACTCAATTAATAGGTATTTTACTATTTTTTAGTATTTTAAATTTTATATGCGAGTCATATAAGAATGGACCCAGATGTTATGTAGAATTATGGATTACAAATAAAACATTATTCCCTAGATGTCGTGTGTAGGTTTTAACCCTGAACAAAAATTATCTACACATGAATCTTATAACAGAAAATAAACAATAGCGAGAGCATAAAACATAAAACAGATAAACACAGAGATTTTCCCCTGGATCCCAAATCGGGACGACCAGCTTGATATTTCATTATATTCCTTTTAGTGTTACAACACATATATATACATGTCGAAGCATACATAAACTCCAATCCATTAACCCTGGATTAGAACATAATCGTAGTTCCCTTGACCAGATCTACAAAATACCAGGGACCAAAAACCATCGTACCCCAAAACCATGTGAAAAACCCATGCACAAAACCATGGGCGGGACCATCCATCAAAAATTAAGGACCAATTTTTTTTTTCTGGGGCGTTGCCCTAGACCCCGACAGGGGGGGCTGTCGCCCCCCTTTTGACCCCCCTGTTGCGCCCGATGCAACATATAAGGGGGGCTATCACCCCCCCTGTGACCACCCCCCTCCACGCATGACTAGTCATGGAAAGAATATAACACATACCCAACATGGTGCTCATCTAGAACAACAAATTAAATAATTTGCGTCTACTTTTCCTAATAGTAAATAGACACACAGAACAGATCAAAGAACTGACTTGGAGTCCAAGCACTTCCTATTCTCCTTTTGTCACTTTTGATGTAGCTTCAAATCCAAGCTAGATCACCAAAATATTTCCTGCAAGAATGAACACTAAACAGCAAAAGATAGCAATAATACATATGTTTATTCAAGTTATTTAGTTAAATAAATGAAACATAAACCATATACATCATATAAGAATTCATAATATGAAAGACAAAAACTTATACAGATACATATGTGGGAAAGTAAGCACCAATCTTTATTAATGGATAGAAGGGGAGGTTACAACCCAGTGATTGATTTGATGTCACCATCTCTAGCAACATCCAAACCTCATCAAAATCCACATATCTCCAATAACATGTCACTGAAATCAATTCCTCAATTGAAATTCCACCAGCATTTCTCCACTCAAATTCTTCCTTCTCAAGCACTAAGATCTGTGCTCAATTTATAGATGAGCTTAAGGTAGTTTTACAATAAATGAATTTCTAATAATAGGCAAGACATGTTACCAATATCAAAGATGTCAAATGGACACATGGATTCAATGTTTGACACATGTGAACTCTTCTAGAAGGTACTGGCCAAGTGGAGATTCCGGAGCAATGAGAATTTCACTCCCAATTTGACCAACGAACCCTTGGGTGTTAGGAAGTGCTTTACAAAGCACCCTTGAGTGGGGTTACCTGCATATGCAACACACTTAGTCCCTTGAGAGGCAGCGTTGTTGAGATCACATATGATATAATCTAAAATTCAAATCTTTGAAACCTTTGCAATGGAATTCATGGATGATTTGTCTTTTTCTTTGTATTAGGGCATGTAGGAACTAAAATTATGGGGGATTATAAACCCTATTCATTGGTTCTGGAGATGATGTCAAGTTAACCAGGTCATTAGGAATGGTGCCCAAATTGATCTATAACAATTGCCCCCTAAATCCTGAATTCAGAATAATAATAACAGTATTTCAATTGAGATGCTTTACACTGTGATAGGCTAGATATGAAGCGTAGTGGCGACTTGCATCAATATTACAATACATTACATCATGATATATCCTCTTCATCATGAATTTCTGAGGGAACGTATTCCCATGCTCAGCACATAAACAATATAATAACATGTACATAGTTCAAAAAGTCATCTACATTGGAATGTTTCTCAATACAGACATGCCTACAGATATAGGCGCATGTTTAGATGATGAAATATATGTATGGTCATCATATAGATGACGTGTAAAACAATCCTGAGATTGCAGCCCAGATGCCAGTGAAACTAGATCCAGGGTCTTCTTATCTCATTCACTTGATCATTCAGGTACAAATTTAGCCATGTGAATATATGATTTGTAGTCGAACATGGTAAGACATCGTTTGATTAAAAGCCATTGATATGATATGTTAACAAAAGCGAGAGAACCACCATTGATATCAATGGCCCTCAAGGTACTGCAGTACATTTTGTAAGGCGTGAATAGATGATTTGATGTTGAACGCCAAAAAAAATCTTTCGGTAAAAATTCTGGAAGCGAGGATCTTGTCGATGTTGTAATAAGCCTCATAGTACTCGAATACGATGTTTCTAAGTCAAATTCCTGGATAATGATTTATCGTCGACAGGAAGTCACCTTATTGTGAAACGAGAGTTCCTGATTTCAGAGACAGAGGTATGAATTGATATAGAAATTTTCAGGGATGACTGTCATGATAATGAAGGTTTACGATTATTGCAGAAGGATGAGTATTCACTGGATGACTTCTCTTGAACATATCGGCGACACTGAGATGATTAGGCAACATTGACCCAAAACCGAAGTGAAGGTATGATGAACCATATGTATGAATGAGCCATCAAGAATATTACCCAACCCAAATAGTCACAAAGATGGAGTGAAGTGTCATGTTCAAGAGCGACCTGCTACCGTAGAAATTTTTGCTCACTTTCCCAAATTTTCCCTGGTCATTTTTCGACCAGTACCTCTTTATTTTTTTAACAAGCTTGAGGAGGATAACATATTCTTGATCTATAATTCAACCCTTTGGGAAAATAATGTATCACTATTTAATAATTTAACGAGTCTACCAATGAATGAAACTCGATTCTTGCCATTATCGACTAGTTTGTCGCTATTTTATGTTTTAACGAGCCTAACGACAGTGATAGCCTGACCCTTTTTCATGTTTAGAGAGTTTGAAAAAGAGGATGAAAGAAAACTCCATAAGTAATTTTTTGTAAAATTTTCGCTCAGACCCAAAAAAGTGTAAAAGAATATTTGAGAGAACCTCTTTAGTCATGTTTGACCAAGGTATTCCTTTTTCATAAATAATCTATCTCAGTTCGAAAAAGGGTTAAACTTATACTCAGAAGATATCAATACATTTACTTTTACGAGCTCGAAATACAAGTGATCGGAAATCTTTTCACATTATCGGAGTCTGAAAAGAGTTGAAAGAAGACTCTAGAGGTTCCTTTTTTGCTATTATCAAAGCTCGAAAAAGAGATAAAAGTGCATTTCAAGTCATTTTTTGTTTTTAACAAAGCTCAAAAAATAAGGAGAAAAAGTATGCTTTGTGGTCAAATCATTCTTGAAATAAATCTGCACGGCATATCTGTTCATCAGTTGTAAAACCTATTCGGAACAACATCAAATGGATTAAAAGTACATATTTCATGATACCAATATAATAAAAACATAGTCATAACAATAAATATGATTTGTAGACAATTAAATGACTTAGAAAGAGTTTAAATATTCATTTTTACCATTCCATAATTACCATTTTCATTTTGGATCTCTGAACCTAATTTTTCCCCCAAACTTCAGCTGCTAATTGTGATCGTTTCTGTGGACTGATTCCATTTACGTTTTATCCAGGTTAGTGCCATGAACCCTCTCTTTCCTTCAGTAATCATTTCATTTCCTTTCACTGCAAATTTTTAGGGTTTATGGGCTGCTAGGGTTAATTCTTCTCTCAAAGAGGGGAACACACCCTTGAGCATCGAAAAGCACGTTGTGGAGTAGCTAATGTGAAGGCTAGTGGCATATGCAATACAATGTCTCTTGTTCAAGACTTTGTTGGGTGCAATATTCATTTTTGTTTTTTGCATTACGCCCAAAATTTTCCCAATGTTTTTCATTGAATGGAATCCAATGGTTCTTATAGTTATATTTCAGGTTTTCATCGGATTATGATGACAATTACATGGAGGGAAAGAGAGCATGAAGAACATGATATGATTGCCCTAAATGATCTGGGCACAATAACATCCTTAAGAGATTGTGGACTACTAAAGTACTTCCGGTTGTCAGGGATGAGAAACAAATAGAACTCTTGGAGTTCTTAGTTTGAGCATGGGATCCAGCTATCGAGGCATTTAATATTAAGAACCAAGTGGTTCCCATAACAGTAGAGGATATATAATTTCTCATATTTTTGTCGAAGAGAGGTTTGGCTATTTCGCTCTCAGGGTCTGCTCTTGGAGGAGAGACAATGAGAGATTATGTTCTACAACATTGTTATCTAGGGGAAAAGCCAAGAAAATATGGAAAAATAAACATACAGGACATTAGATATTTGACTTTGAGCACCATCCTTTCATGATCGCAAAATTTTTTGGCACCATTACACTACATGTAGCGAATAGATCATATATGCAGTATGCACTAGAGTGTATGGACCCAACAGTGTTCAACTGGTCTGAAGTTGTACTCTCTCAGATAAAAGAACAACTGAACAAAGCAAAGGGAGGAAGGAAGATGAAATTCAGTTATGGTTCAATCCTCATATCATTTTCCTTAGAACATATTCTACCGATGCAGCCACAGCATGTGACATTGGGTGTGTCTAATACTATATATCCAAGGATGTAGAGATGGGTAGAAATAATGGATAGGCATGCAGGCCAATCAACAATTGTGTTCTATACTGTGTTCTTCACCTGGTTCAAGCGATAGGTTTTTTCCATCGATGAGTATGCATATGGAGGTGTTAACTTTCGAGGAGATCTGGACTTGGCTTTACCAGAAGGCGCTTAGTGGGGTGCAATAGGTAAGAAATTTTTGACCACGTTTTTTATTTTTTAAATTTTTATACAATGTTTTTGTATTTTGATGTTTTCCCAAGACTAAACTAAATGTTTGATATACTGCAGATGTTGGTCAAGTTCAACTGGTGGAGGAACCAAAGCGTGTAGCAGATGAGCTAGCAAAAAGGGCTATCGGGAGAGTTGTCCTTCAGGATCTTGATATGGCTGAGACTCTGTCTAAGCTTCGACAACACATAGAGGGGTTGACCTTCGTTATTCCAGATTTCTGGATCGAAGAGTTACCCATGAAACTGTAGTGCCAAACTATAGGCGTTCCTAACTGTTAGATGTGGTTATTAGGTAGGATATCTAGATCTATAGCATGTTACCATGAGCACCACTAGTTTACTTTTGACGTATTGCATACATTTTGAGGTCAGATGACGAATGTGTCTTGGGCACATTTTTTTCTAAAAAACCTATAAATATATATCTATTTTATTTCAATGTTTTCCTATGTTTATTGTGCGATCCTATTCAATGATGTGAATGTTTTCTTTACATGTATTGCAAATGTATGTCTAAAACTTGACTAGCCAAAGAATCAGTTAATGTGTTCAAATTTCTAGAAATGTGTTGATATTGAATAAAATTAAAGTGTCTTTCCAAAACTCTAACTCTTAGGAACAAACGATGCAGTGTTGTATTTCTAATAGTATAAACACTAGTAAGTTGTAATACCACAAGTTGTGAGTCTAACATTATGATTATGCGGTTAATACCAAATGAAATGGAATCAGAGAGAAGTTTGATCAACGCACTATACTTAGCGATATTGTTCATCGATCTACCAATACAAATCCCTTTAAAAATCACTAACTCATCATTCAGAGCAAAAATGGCCCACGCTGCAGAGGATAGATTCTGTGTACTAGGACTAGCACCATCACCATATCCAACAAATGGTTTCGAAGAGTTAGACATCTGCGATGAAATGTAAAGCAGAATACTAACGTTAAGAAAACTCTAAAAAACAAACAAAGATAGTGAATTCAAATTGACAGCATATATATACAATATAATACAAAATATTACTACGCTCATGATTAAGCATAGTAACGTTTCAAATACAACCCATTTCTAGGTTGCGCCAATAGAATTCCATCGTAATCAAAAAACTCATAGGCACCCTTATCAAGAACTCTTTTGAAAATATAGGGGCCATGCCATAATGGCTCAAATTTCCCTATACGTATTACATCAGATTCTTGATCATAAAGAAGGACCAAGTCACCCTCTAAGAAAATGCGAGGCTGGACATTTTTGTCATATTGCACTTTTATACGTCTCTTAAGCACTTCGTTGGCCAATTGGGCTTCTCGATGTGTTTCATCAAGATGGATGAGGTTAGAAAGACATGCTTCTTGTTCTGAGGTGTCAAGTAACAAGTTTATTGTGAGTTTTAATGATGGTATTTCACATTGGATAGGCAAGATAGCTTCCAGACCATACACCAATTGAAAAGGAGTAAATTCAGTTGCATTTCTAACCGAGGTTCGATATGCCCATAAGGCCAAGTACAGGATCAAATTCCAACTTCTTTTAGGAACCCCTGTCATTCATTAAAGCATATGTTTAAGAATCTTGTTGATAGCTTCAATTTGTCCATTCGATTGTGGATAATAAGGAGTAGAATTATCTTGTGACAATCCTAACTTGGCAGTGAATTAAGACATCATGTGGTTGTGAATTAAGACATCATGTGCCTGTGGGATCCAAAACTGTGCAATAACATGATTAAAGAAAAACAATGTAGTTTATGTCCTGTGTTGTTGAATGTAGGCATCGCTTCAGCCCATTTGGTAAAGTAGTCTACTAGGACAATAATATAACCATGTCCCCCAGATGAACGAGGGTTACAGGTCATGAAGTCAGTACCCCATTTTGAAAATGTTCCCACAGAGACAACATGATGCATTGGCGCTGGCAGTTTGCAGATTTTATGATCAAATATATGGCACGCATGACAACTTTGACCGCGAGAATGCAGTTGTGAAATATGGTAGACCAAAAGTAACTAACACGGAGTATCTTCTGTGTGGTAGCGTATCCAAAAAAATATCCACCACAAGACCCAACATGAAAATCATTTAAAATATTTTTGGCCTCCTCATGAGTGAGGCACCTTATTAAAATTGTATCGACACCATGACGATAAAGTGTATCACTGATGATCAGATAATATTTTTCTTGGTATTGAATACATCGTTGTTTAGGGAGAGAGGTATCAAGCCGAAAAATTTGTGTTGGGAGATAAATGATGAAATCTCCATACCAAGGATCAGATGATCCGATCAAAAATATAGTCTCGTCAGGAATTGATGGTTTCGAAGTAGTAGCAATAGTATTAGAGGGAAAGTCCCAGAGAAGCTCAGCCAAAATTAAAGACTTCTTTGACTTGGATTTGATGAATTCCAAATCAAATTCCTGTAAACTGACAATCCATTTTGAATATCTCCCCCCCAGAAATTGACGTGATAAGATATAGTTCATGGGGTTGCAATCCGAAACGATAATGGTTTTTCGAAAAATGATATAGTGGCGAAATATTTGGACAACTTTAACAAATGCCAAAGAAATATTTTCTACGTATGAATACTTAAATTTTGTATCATTGATATTAGGACTCAAATAATAAATTGGATGTTCTATTCCATCTTCTACTTGGACAAATATCATAGAAATGGTCATATCATCTGCGACGATATATAGGAAATAATCACTTCGATAATTGGGGGGATACATTAATGATGCCTAGACAAGAGTATCCTTAACAACATCAAAAGAAGCTTGCGAAAATTGGTCCCAATGGAAGGGAACCCCATTTTTCAAAAGCCTAATAAATCCTTTATCCATTTCGGCGTAGTTGGGTATGAACCTCCTTAGGAAGTTAGCCTTTCCTTGAAGTTTCTATATCTGAAGTAAATTTGATGGTGCATGCAAATCAAGAATGGCCTGAACCTTCAATGAGTCGATTCAAATTCCTTCTTTTGAGATGGCAAATCCAAGAAAATGACTAGAACCAACACACATTTATGCAGATTCAGGCAAATTTTGTAGTGTCGATAGCGTAAGAAAATGGCTCTCAAATGCATCGGGTGATCTATCTGATTTCGGGAATTTATGGGTAAATCATCTAGATAGGGTTGAATAATGTTCTTGATTTCATTGAAGGCATAATCCATTGCTCTCTGAAAGTTTCCATGACATTATTTAATCCAAATGGTAGTTTCCGATAAGAAAATGTGCCTGAGGGACAGATAAATGTTGTCTTACATTGATCCTCTGGGCAGATATTGATCTGATTGTAGTCATAAAATCCATCTATGAACGAAAATATTTCGCATCCAGCACAATCATCAATAATCTGGTCGATAAAGGGAGTAGGATAGTTCTCTTTTGGACAAACAGTATTGACATCCCGATAAACAACGCACACTCTGATGGTTCCTTGATTTTTCATGACAAGAATGATATTGGAAACCCACTCATTTAGAGGAACAGGGTAAATGAAACCAACTCGCAAACGTTTCTCAAATTCTGCTTTAATGGCATCGGCCTTCTTTGGATGAACAGGATGAAGGTGTTGACTCACTGGTTTGACATGAGGATACATATTAATAGTGTGTTCAATGATACTAGTATCTATGCTTGGCATTTCCTCGTAAGACCAAGAAAATACATCACGGAATTCACGAAATAGAGAGAGATACGATTCAAGTTCTGATGGAGAACAAGATACACTAATATGAATATTTTCTACTACAACGACAAGTTTGGTCGAGACTCGAAATATTGATAGAAATGGTTTCTTCAATATGTAAAATATTTCGCTCGGAATCGATTGCATTAATAGGTAAATAATTCGAAAAGAAATTTTTGATCGATGGGAGATATAGTTCACTAAGATAGTTTTCTTCATAATCAAGAAGATGGGAATGATGATGATAATCTTCACATGGTTCTCCTTCTGACATCATGGCTTCCAAAATATTCTCATCTGTCAAGAACGTTGAGGAAAAAGGATCAAAAGGAGTACCAATATCTAAGGAACGATAAACCCAAACAACTAGCAACACTAATTTCAGATTCGCCACCCAAGCCAGATAGATTGATTTCTATGCCAACTAAATAAGGTTGGGCGGCAAAAACTCATCCAATGTAACAATTTTAGAATCACTCATACTCTTCCTTAAGCCAGATGGAGTGGAAGAGATCATGTAGCAGGTCTCTATACTTGCAATTTCTATCAACATCACAGGCGGCGGTAATGGAAAGGTTCCCATGAGAGTGGAATCCTTTAAAAGTCCTACACCAATGTTTTGAAGTGCTAGTTGGGGTGTATGAAAGAACGGAACACTTCCAGTTACCTGTGAAGTGGAGGCAAAGAAGGATAGTTTATTGATGGCTATGATATTACCTTTAAATGGAAAGGCGATCATTGTAAAATATGTAGAAACCATTGCAGTCATAGCATATACCTATGGCCTTCCAAGAAGAATATTGTAGTCAAGGGGTCTGTCAACAACCTCTACATCAACATTCATTATTTTCCCTCATAGTTCAACATGCAGGTTATTAATAATACCACAAGACTTATATGTACGTCCACCAAAAGCCTTCAACATTGTTTATGATTGAGATAAACGTGGCGACCCAAGTGACTTCCAACAATTTAGAGACATAATTCATGTAGATGCTCCCTAATCAATAATAGTACAATAAAAAAGGTGATTGAGAACATTTACTTGTATGGAGAATGCCATTTATGCTTGTAGTTGCGGCACATAGCCCGAATGATTAAAGACGACGAGATTAGAATTATTCAGATCAATTCCACCAATAGTCGACAATAAAGCCTGTTTTTGGGTGGGAAAATTTTGTAATACCTCAAGGGTAGACATAGCTGAAGAGGATTGAGCCAAGTCTTCAACTATATTAAAATTTTTAGCAACTCTTGCTCGAGGATTGTATGTCGATTTATGAACAACACCCTTTGGTGGCTTAGTTGTCAACTCAGGAATAGCAGTAGGTGGTAGCGATTCCGTAGATGGATTTGTAGTTGAGGTAGTAGGTTGATCAATGGCCTGACAACCATAAACATTATTATGCATTGACACCAAAATATTTGTTAAAGGTTTTGTGACAGATAACATAACCACCTAGGAACTAGAAGTTGGGTCTGTTATCTCCCCGTAATTTGCTAGAATGATTGAGATACAAATGGACAGCGGTAACATCAAACCAAGCTTTATAATCCAAGGACCTAGCCTTCTTGGATTCAGAGAGGGATCTCTCTATTCGATGCAAATATGTGAACTTGTTTGTTGATTAGGGTTAAGTTTAGGCTAGTTAAGAAGTATTGGGTTTGTTGATTGTTTTTGGTTGGGTATGATGCTTTAGATAGACTAGATAGAAAAAAAGGAAAACTTCAAGTCATTGGGTAGTGGAGTCTAATAAGGTCATGATAGGTTCATCAATGGATTAGGGAGTATTGTAGGGGAAATATTTCTTGGTTGGTGGATTTTTTAGGTTTGAAGGATCATGTGAGGGACATTAATTCTGAGAAGCAAAGTTTGACAAAGAACAGTAAATAATTCCTTGTCATATACTTTAAACAAATGGATTTGGAAGAATCATAAGCATAGAGAGAAAATAAAAGGTAGATCAAACCCTAAACTCCAAGACAAACATTCAGATGAAATACAGAAAGGAAATAAACTTATTTAACTTTCAGTGATTTCATCATCAAAGGAAGAAAACATTTAATATGCACAAATAACTATAATCAGAGAAGGAAATAAACCCTAAACATCCAAGATTATAGCTATGCAGGTCCTTTAAAACAATTAGTTAAGTAAATGCAAAGAGAAAGATTGAAACAAACTTCTTTGACAAACCTAAGTAATGATGCTTTAAATAGATGACTTCAAGAATAGTGTTTTTTTTGGCAACAAGAAAGTAGGGCTACCCATAAATCATGCTTGATACCAGCTGATCTAAACCATTCAAGAAATATACAAGCTTAGGAAATCCTTAGAGAGCAAATATGGATTCTCTAACATATCCTAGCAGAAGAAAACATTAAGGCAGTGAAGGAAAAACAAACTTAAGCTGCCATTAAAAAACATTTCTTAGTCTAAATTCTTTGTCCTACTGCAACATAGAAATATGGAAACATAATGATAAACTAGAAAACATAAACAGAAAGAAACACTTCACCATCAACCAGGCTCATGGATTTTGCAACTAGTCCTCCTCCATCAACAAACAAAATATGGCATTGATAAGCTCCAAAACATCAAATTGTCTTCAACCTCCAAGGGACTATGTATTACTTCAAAATCAGTCATAAAAATCCATCCAAATACATAAGAGCCTCACGCTCTATTTATGGAGAAAATGAGGAGGTGGAAACCATAAGAGGCTTCTAGAAACCCTAATCTTGTCATAAATGTCATAAATGTGCTTAATGACCATGCAAGGCCCAAGACACATAATAGATAAGCTAATAAATGAAAAATTTCATAATATAGCTCCTCAATCAAATCTGGAGTGATTTTCCCAAGAAAATATTAAAAAACTCTTTTTCCATAAATTTGTGTCTTTTGTTGACTTTTGGCAGAATGACAGTCTGTTTGCGGAGCGCTACTTTTGCAGAAAATAGGTTGTTTTGCAACCAAGCTTTGGGCCACTTCCCATTGTCGAACTTGGCTCTGTGATGGCTCACTGGAAATCATGAAGAGTTTAATTTCCAAAAATGTTGGTGGTTTCATGATCTAGCTTCTGTAACCGTGTCAAAAATGAAAAACCCTCATACTTTCTTTTGCACAACGCCAGGCCTAAAATAGAGGGAGAAAGGTGATTTTTGAGGTGTTTTTTGACCTTTTTAGGGGTAAAAAATGCTCCAAATCTTCTGAAATTTTGTGTGGATGCTTTATAGGTCATGAAAACTTAAAAAATGTCAAGCTTTCATCCTGAATATGCCCTATATTTTTGTGTAATGCCAATGGTGCTACGCAAACTAGGCTAAAAATTCTCAAAAACAAAATCTTCTCCAAATTTTTTCAAAATTGGTGGAGACCCTCCTTAAATTTTTTTAGATAATTTCTATGAAGCCTCAGCCAAAATTTTAAGGCTGTTATGCTCATTTTCATTTTTTAGGTATTTTACCTCAAGGAGGGCTTCCTTGAGTTTGGCACTAACAAACCTGCTCTTCTTTGCGTAATGCTTGGTCATCTTCTTTTGGAGAGCAAGGCCTCCCTTGATATTCTTGAAGTACTTATGCTCATTCTTATAGTACTGAATGATGTGCTGTGCTCTTTCAAAATCCTTCTCCCACTCCTTGATTTCTGCATCTTTCTCTAGGAGTAGCACCTTAGTGGTTATTTCCTCATCCTCATCATTACTGTCTAAGTTAATGCATTCAGGCCCTTGAGTAGTTTTCTTTATTCTTCTACTCCTCACATTTTCTTGCTGCTCAATCCTTTCTACATTTTCCTTGCCCTTGTCCACTATTTTGATAGCTTGAGAAGAGGTGGCGTATTTCCTTTTTGAGGCAGAAAACACATCGCTTTGTCCTCTATAGTATGTGCATGTGTGAGCGGTGATGATGGTGTTTTTGACTATGTTTCCATCATTGATTTGACCCTCATCACTACCATCAGCCTCATATTGGCTTTGTTCTTCACTGAGGTTATCTCGTTGGTCATCTAGAAACTGATTAGTGTCATGATAGTCATGACAGCTATCATGAATGTCATGAATATTTCCTTGGTTGTCTTGTGCGCTTTGCTAACTTCTTTTCTCATCTTGTTGCCTTCCCTACTGTCTCCACCATCTCCATAGTGATCTGTTTCTTCATTATGCTCACTGCCTTGTGTTTGATCATTTTTTCCTTCATCACTTCCCATATCTTCTACCTCTTCATCATACACTTAAGTGTTTTCCTTATTGACTTCTTCACCCTCACCTTGATGTCTAGGTGATCCTTGATTTCCACTTCCTGCTTCACCTGATGCATAAAGAGAAGGAGAGGAAGGGCTGTGTGCCTATGGTGAGTGCACTTGTGCAGATGAGGAAGGAATATTGGTTTGATGAGGATGTTGTGGGTTTTAGAAGAACTCATTTTTTATGAAAACATCCCAAGGTACACCCTACTGCTCTAGATGATGTACAACCACCATCTTGATAAAGGAATAATGGAACAAGCTATGCATTTGTTTGGGGTAACTCCTCCTTTGGACAACACACCACATTTTCATAATACTCCTATAGAGATAGTAGGGTAGGTCAACTACCTTAACTCCTGTGAAATGAATAAGGAGTCTAAGATGATAGGTATAGACCCTGGAGTATCTCCCCTCATAGGTGAAGTAATTCACGATAGCCAAGATCAAAGGTGCGTACCTCTGTTTGAGATGTGAGAAAGGGAAAAATGTTATACTGTCTTCTCTATACCTCCTTTTGATAAATGGAAAAAATAAATCTCTTTATAGCTTACCATTCTTGAACCATTTCTCACCCACTGAAGGGATACCAGTGGCTTTAGATATGGACATTGCTGAAATCTCAAATTTCACACCTGTAAGGTCTGCATAATTATTTTGTAAATTGAGGATGAGGAGCCTTGTAAGCTCAGGATTTCTTTTCACCTGCTTGACCTTCTCACAAAACTAAAAACACCTTGTGTTTTGAAAGCATGACATGATCCTAGGAGAGGATGTGATATCTACTGTACTTTGGGGTTCCAACCTATTAACTTTCCCTCCCTTGTGCTTTGTTTTTGAAGGCCTTTGATTTCCTTGACTACCACTGCTATTTTCCATCTCCGACATGGTGATGGGAGACACTGATTTGAAAGTTGAGGTTTAGTGGAAAAAACCAAGTGAGAAATGATGATGATCTCAACTTTAGCTAGGAGATGAGTTCTGAGGTTTTAAGATGCTTTTGCAGCTTGAGGAGTTTAATCATGAATATAGTAATAGCCTTAATTTCCTTACCCACCCATTTTATCAAATTTGGTTTGAAAATGCTTTTTTAGAAGAGCAATGTTCCCTTTTGACCTAGGGTTTCACCCTCCTAGAGTTTTTTACCACAAAAACTAATGAAAAACAAGATGATTCTGCAAATTTTGCTTGTGGGATCAAGAGAAATACCACTTCCCACCTTCCCCAAACTTCTTCAAACTTTAAAAACACTTTAAAAGATGAATTAATGCTTCAGGGGGTTTTTCAGGCACTTTCGGCCCCCTCCTGGACTTTGCGCAGCACCTTTGCCCGAGCTGTCGGGTCGGGCAGTTTGCGTAGTGCTAATGAGGTTGAAAGGGAGTTAGCACAGTGCCAGGTGGTCTGCATGCCTTCTGGGTGGGTCGGGCCGTCTGTTTCTGCAGTGCCAGGCGAGACAGGCAGCCCCTGCACGTCGGTTGGGAGAGTCAAGTGGCTTGTTTTACGTAGCGCCCGAGTGGAATGAGTTGAAGTATCGGGCAAGAGGCAGATTTTTCCAGGTTTCGAGCAAGTTGGGCCTACGTTTGCGCAGTGCCTGAAGTTTGCGCAGCATCGAAGACTTTTTTCCGTAGCACCATAGAAATTTGAATGGGGAGGATGGCAGTTTGTGTAGCACTAGCTACATTTTTTTGCAGCGCCCAGGTTTTGCGCAGCGCCTGAACAGTTTGCTCAGAAACGGCCCAGAAACCCTGACTTTTGTCTTTGGAGCTTCTTCCTTATTTTCCAAGTGCAGGAATGAGATAATCAATGAACTCAAAAACCTTTATGCATTTTGAAAAGGATAAATCAAACCAACAAACCCACTTTTACTAAGTCTTATTCCTTTTCCATTTGTCTCATAACTTGGGCACTGAGAAATTTGTCATGGGCATGCTTTTGTCAAATTGAAAATACTTGCTTTTAACCTTCTTGGAATGTGACCTTAAGACTGTTTCTTTTACTCCTTTTCCTATTTTTTAAGGTACAAAATAGGTTTGTTTTCCAGCAGTAAAATAAACTATATTATGCCATGAGTCTTACTTAGGCATTTTCAGAGACTCAACCTTATGCTTGCCGTCTCTTATTTACTTTGGGGACCTCTGATTTACATTTGGGAGACTAGCCCTTTGAAATAATATTCTTTGCCATTTCTCATTTTAGTGTAGGTTAAACAATGTTGTTTTTGGCAAAACCCTAGAGAGGTAGCTTTAAATTCTCTCGTAGCCATCTGCTGTGATGAAGGAGGCTCTATCATCTTTTGATCATTTTGTCATTTTTCCTAAATTCCTGGGTTTTAGGGCTGCTCAGAAGAAAGATAAACAGTGTTATCTTCTAAGCTCTTTAAAAACCTATCAAAACTCTTTTATCATTTCTAAAAATTATTCAATTGTACATTGATGGAGTTAGGTAGCCTTTGCCCCTGCAACCCTAGCGTTTATTCCTTGTTTGGCCAAAAACTTCTACCAACCCTAATCTTCCTAAAACATATGCTTGCTGTTGTCTCTTTTTTACTGATGATCTTCCTGTGATGATTTTTCCCTCTTTTACCTTACCTCATAGCTGATATGAATACCTTTTTGGTCTTCCTGGCAGGAAAGTGAACAAGGGGCAGTTGTCCCCTTACCATAATCATGCTTCAGATCGAAGTCCTTCCTTAAAGGATCTCTTTATTAGTTTTGTACCAAGTTACTTGTCTATTTCCCTTTTTGGAAGCGATATCCTTGTAGGTATAAAACAGATATTTGTAGGATACCAAATCCACCCTAAGAATCATGAAACCCTAGGTGTCCTAGTGGAGGCTCTCTGGGATTTGGCTTCTGCACTGAAACCTAGAACTTGGGCTCTATCAAGTGTGAGACAGAGTTTATGGTAAACTACTATATTGAAGATTCAAAACGTCCAACGTACTTGATCTGTCTAAAGAATTCTGAAAGTAGTTTGAGGTCATCAATGCTTGGGGTGTTTTGGGAAGGACAACAGAGTTGCTTTGATAAGTGATCTTAGTTGGCTGGGGAGAGTTGTAGGTGAAGGAAAAACCAAAGTTTTTTAGGCTAAATTGACAAAACATGGTGACTAATGAATGGCATTAGCACATAACGGGTCTTCTAGGAGTGATAGGCTAGGCATGACTAGACAAGATGATAGTATAGTAAACTTTTTATCTTAGGGATAATGAATGCAGTGAGATTTCTTGAACTCACAATGTTCATGAACTTTGTTTCAAGAAATATTAGGACAAGCATTTATTAATCTTCAAAGGCCAAAATTACTCATGACTAATAGTGGCTCCACTTGGGGAGGGCAGCTCCTTTTCAAGAGGTGTCCAGAACTTCAGATCTTAGTTTTCATGGAGACTAGTGCCTCATCCATTGGGCAAATTTTTCTCTCTTTTCATTTGCTGATGCTCTCTTGAGGTTGTGATCTTAGTAATCTGAAAACACATGATTTATATTAGCATCATCTCTACCTATCCAACCTACTTGGCTAATATATTTTTCTTCCTCGGGTGCACTTGAACTAGCAAACCCTTGACATTTTTATTTTTGAAAACAGAAAATCAAACTATCTAAATGTACCCTTATCTCTTCCAAGAGTTCAGATTAGGCTAATGAGATCTCTTTATTTTCTACCTAGTCTACTTATTTGTCAAGATTGAGCTGTTTGACAAATTTTATTCTCTATCCTACTAACATGAAATTGAAAGCATGGAAAATCAGGATTAGGCAATCTGACTTACCATGAGTTGTGGCATAAGAACAAGTTGCACACAAGTGTTATTTTTTTACAAAGAAAACTTAGAAAACATAAGGGAAATATATGTATTTTGTTAAGCATCCCTATTTTCCTCTTTGGTTCAGATTTGAGCATGTGGAACCAACATCTTTCATTCCTAATCTATAGCTATTGATAAATCAAGATTAGATGTTTTGACAATTTCTTCCCTTCACTAACCTATCAAAAAATAAATTGAAAACATGTTCAGCCATGATTAGGCTAGATGACTGAAAAAGACCTCTATTTTAACAACAAGTAGTAGCATTTAGACTTGCAGACTTTCAGCGTCACTATTTTTGGGTATGGGGTTGTACCTTTCTTTCCAAAACCTACCCTCTTTTCCTTTTTTATTTTTTAGAGATTTTTTCCTTTCTGTTTCTTAATCAATTAATTTTATGTACAATGAGTGCTATATGCAAAGTTCAGGAACCTTGAAAAAATTAGTGTTTGAGCATCCTTCCACTGAGAGGACCTCCAAACATTTCAGGTCCATCAAGCTCTTGTAGAAAGAAAGCATTGTTGCCTCTAACTGAATGAATGATGTAAGGGCCTTTCCATAAATTTTCAAACTTGCCATGTTTTCCCTTGTCTTTCCTTCCTGAATCCCATTTCTGAACTATGTCTCCAATTTGGAAATCATTTTCCTTGGTTCTCCTATCAAAAATTTTCTTGATATTGTCTTGTATTACTTGTGTCCTCTTGTAAACTTCCTCCCTTGACTTCTACAAATGAATGGTCTGGTTCAGCTTTCTTTGCATGTCATTTTCTTCTGATCGTAGCTCTTGGAGGAGCTTCATAACTGGAACTCCCAAAGAGGTGGGGAAAACTATATCCATGCCATATACTAGTTGATAGGGAGACATACCAATTGATTTCTTGGTGGTTAGTCTATCAACCCATAGTGCATGCACTATTTTGCCATGCCATGCCTTTTGATTTTGTTTTAGGATCTTTTTGATGATGTTCACCAAGATCTTGTTAGAGGACTTGGAAAGTATGTTGCCTTGTGGGTAATAAGTAGTGGAGTGGCCTAGTGTGATGTGATATTTGTAACAAAAGTCCACCATTTTTTAGATGTAAAGGCAACAACATTGTTTGTGATGATCTTTCTAGGGAAACCAAACCTGGACAAGATGTTGGTTTCAATGAATTTGATAATAACTGAGTCAGTGGCATTCCTAGAAGGGATGGCCTCTATCCATTTGGTGAATTAATCAGTGGCAGTTAGGATCCACTTATGTTGGGCAGATGAGGTAGGATGGATCTCTCCTATGAAGTCCAACCACCACTATTGGAAAGGAGCTTCAACACTGATGGGATGCAAGGGCAAGGGTAGAAGTTTTCTTTTGCCATCGAAGATTTGGCACCTATGGAAAGTCATGACTAGTTTGTGAGTATTGAGAAAAAGGGTAGACCAATAATAGCCAGCTCTAAGGATCTTGTTGGTTGTAGTCTTCCAATAGAGGTGACCTCCACATTCTCCCTCATGTAATTCATGCATGATTTTTTCCGCGTCATCTTCAAGAAAATATTTAAGTAGCAAACCGACAGAACTCTTCTAGTACAACACTCCATCTAAAATGCAGAAATTTAAAGCATTTTGTTTTAAGAATATAGCTTTAGTCTTTGACAGAGAAGGATGAGCACTAAGATAAAGAATCACATAAATGATATCAACATACCAATATGAATTTAAAAACATTTCTTCAATGTATGGAACTGTAAATTATTTTGTCTCCTCTAACACATCAACCATATTCATGTCTAAAGCTTGGAAATTTGATTTAGCCATAAGTTTTGCAAGTCCTTGTCCTTTAATCAATTTAGTGGGTCTAATTTCTAAATCATATATTAATATAGTAGAAATCCACTTGCCCCTTTTACCATCAAGGTCTTGACTAAGTATGTCTTTGACAGCTGTGTGTGTGACAAAAGCTATGACATGTGAATGCAAAATATAAACTCTAAAAATTGTCAAAGCTTTGATTAAGGAAAAGGCTTTCTTTTCCATGATGTTATACTTTAGAGGAGCATCCCTCAAGGCCTTGCTGAAGAAATCTATGGGTTTTTCTTGCCCCATGATGTCCTTTTTCAATAATAATGTTGCCACAATATGTTCAGATGTAAATGAGAAGATGTAGAAATCCGTGGTGAAGTCAGGACTGATCAAGACTGGTGTTTGTGTGAGTTCTTGTTTTACCATCTCAAAAGATTGTTTTCCTTCCATATTCCACTTCACTCATACTTCCTTTGTCAACATGTTTGTGATATTCCTTTGCAGTTCAGCAAGGTTGGGGATGAATCTTCTTAGGAAGTTAATCTTTCCAATGAAATATTGCAACTTTTTAATGTTTCTAGGATGGATGATTTGTAAGATTCCTTCTATCCTTTTGGGATCTATTTTGATTCCTTCTTCAGAGATGATGTGGCCTAAGAGTTTTCCTTCCTGAAGGCAAAACAAAGTTTTCTTAGGGTTCATAGATAGGCCATTATTTCTACATTTTTCAAAAATGTTTCTTAAGTTGACTAAGTGCTCTTCATCAGTTTTAGAGTAGACATTGATGTCATCAAGGTATATGACTAAGAAGTAAACTATGTCCTCCGAAAAAGCTATGTCCAATGCCCTTTGGAAAGTGGCCCCTGCATTCATTAAACTGAAAGGAATTTTAACATACATGAATGTACCCCAAGGTGTAGTGAAAGCAGTTTTGAGTTGGTCAGTTGGAAAAACTATTACTTGGTTATAACCTGAGAAGCCATCTAGTAATGAGATTCTTTGTGAGCCAACTACCTTTTGAAGTATGTGATCCATTTTAGGCAAGGGGTAATTGTCTTTTAAAGAGGCCTTGTTCAAATTTCTGAAGTCAATGCAAAGCCTAATCTCCTCGGTTTTCTTCCTAACTAACACAAAATTGGACACCCATTCTGAGTATCTGACAGGGACTATGATCTGGGCATCGTACATCTTTTTGATTTATTTCTCAACTGAAGGTAACAAGACGAGGCTAATTCTTCTCAATTTTTTTTTGAATGGTTTCTAATTTTCCTTGAGAAGAATTTTGTGTTGAATGATTTTAGTGTTATAGGATTTCAAGTCTTCATACCCCCAAGTGAACACATCTTTAAATTCTTTAAAAAGCTCAACGTATTTTTGTTTTGTGTGAGGGAGGAGAGTTTTTCAAAACTTGACTATTTTGGGCTCTTTGATCCATCCAATGTTACATTCTTCTACATTTGTTTTAGTGGATTCCATCTTGGGTTTTTTAGCTATGTCATTAAAATCAAACAACTCTTCTAATGGTGCAAGGCCTCTTGGCAAGGTGTCATCTTTGCATTGCAAAACCTCAAGTTCTCTTTGATCTGATTTATCAAATATTTCTGCAACACAAGGATTTTGAATGTGGTTTATATCATCATTAAAGGACAACTCTATTTTGGGAGTTTCATTTTCAGCAAAATTATTTATTTCAAATCTTAAACTCTATTTTGTGCTTGCAAATTCATTTCTGGATTGCAGAAAATCATTTATTTTATCATCACTCTCAAACACTTGCCAATGGTTCAAGTTGTCCAACACAGTAGGCCTATTTTTTACTTTGATGAGGTATTCTTTATTTTCATGGGGTAAATGGCAATTGCTGGCAGCAAAAGAAATCTCATTGGCGAGGGAGTTTTGGGCTCTAGGGATGAAAGTGGGATCATACTTCTCAAAGGTTTTGAGAAGATCTAGGACAACATTCCTATACTCTCTTAGTCTACGGTTCTTGGTTGAATATTCTCCCTTTATTTATCCGATGATCAGTTCTGAATCTTCTTGAACCAAGATTTTCTTAGCTTTGAGGTCTTTAAGTAAGTGTAAACCAATAAGGAGAGCCTCATATTCTGTAATGTTATTGGTGAATTGGAAATCTAGCCTATAGGAATGGCCTTCATTTGTGTTGTCGATCCAAACCCTAGCTCCTGAGCCAGCCTTACCATAAGATCCATCAAAGCTCATATGACAAAGGGTGTCAATTTTAGATTTTTCACTGTTTTTTTACTTCGAGGCTGCTAGAGTTTGGGTGTCATTTTCTTGATTAGAGGGTTGGTTTGGTTGTTTCGGGGGGCTTAGTTCTCCTATATTGTCATTCACTTGTTCATTGATATCATTTTCATTTCAAAAGATGAATGAGTCAAGGTCTGAGTGAATGGAATAAACCGGTGTGTTATTTGGCCTATCTATGCTACTCACCATATATTTCATGTGGGATTCTTGGCACAACCTCCTTGTTTGATTGAAGATTGGAATGGTGGCATAAGTCATGTCCATTTGAAGGCTACCCTAGAATTTGGCTACCCATGATCTAGATAAAAGCATGCCATACTTTGGGGGGATGTTAGCAACAACTATGTCCATGAATAGAATTTTAGTGGGGATTTATGCCAGATTGACACACAGATCCTTGATTAGGCCTAGACACTTAACCCTACTTGAATCAAAAGAGTACAAGTCCTTGTAAGGCTTTGTGATTTCTATGTCTAATCTCTCGATCACAAACTTTGGCATGAGGTTGTGTGAGGCACCGGAGTCCAGCATAGCATTATGCAGAGTTTTTTCATGTATGTTTAGGCTGACGTAGAAAGTAGGGACAACTTCTTCTTCATATTTTCCCTCCACTTCAGGATCAAACAACAGCTCTGGTTTATCATCAGTTAATTTTAAAGTGTCATTATCATTCCCTATGTTTAACACTTTGAAAATCTCAGATCTATATACCTCTTGAGTTACCAATTCAAAGAGGGGCATGGTTATATTGATTTTGGCAATCTCCCCTTCCAAGATGAAAGGAATAGGTGTCTTTATTATGTTTACATCAGTTTTATCAGCCATAAACTTTTCTACATTTTTTATTTTCTGATTTTGATTTAATGGTTTAGACAACAATTTTTTTTCAGGGCCACTAGTTGAAGTACTAGGGCAGATTGAATCATTACTAGGTTGGCTGGTTTTTACCTTGTTTAGATCAACTTTCTTAGCCATAGTATTTGTGTTCTCCATAATATTTATAGGAATATGTTCATATCTCTTCCTAACAACAGTGTTTGTCTGATTTGTTTTAGGAACGTCTTGATTCTTTTTGCTCCTAAGGTCATATTTCCTATGGACTTCCATTATGGCATTCTCAAATCCTAGTTTATAGTCTTTGGAATCTTCATATGATTTTTCATTTGGTTTTTAAGAAAACATCCTTTTCTCTTCTTCGGTAAGAAAATTTTTATCCTCATCATCAGAACCTATGACATTTACATGGTTTTCTTCCAACTGCTTTGACTCTCTTTCCTCTTCATCTACATAGTTGTCATGGAAAGGGGGTCTAATTTGTTGGTCACTCTTTCTTTGTCTGATATGGGGGGGATGGGGGGGGGGTTCTTCTAAAATTCTAATTCCTATTCCTATTTTGAGGATTGGCTTGGTTTTCCCTAGGAGGTGTTCTCTCATTCAAACTGATTTTTTCCATCATTCTCTTGATTTTTCTAACTAGGGAGTCAATTTTTGTGTCAGAAGTGGAGGTTGAAGGTATTGTTTCATATTTATAATTCACTCTTTTCTCTGATCTCATCCTAGCTATTTTCTTAATTAAGTTAGCCTCTACACTCACAGCCCCCTTTTGCATGTCATCTAGAGTTAGGCAATATCCCTCCCTTAGTTGATAGGCCATGTCAGCATCAAAGCCTTCTGGAAATTTTACTAAGGATAAGCATTGGGGAGGTTTCATGTGAGGTGGGAGGGCATTGTAAACACTATTAAACCTAGTGGAGTAGTCTTGAATACTTTTCCCCAGATTCCTGTTAATATTTTTATACTCGGAAAGAATTTGAAGGGGGTTTTTATTGATTTCACACTTGTTTAAAAAATTTTGGTAGAGGGAAGGGAGATCATGTATGTTGTTGGGAGGTAAGTTTTTGAAGAATTTCTTGGGTTCTCCTCCTAGGCTCTGGGAAAAAATCCTCATTTTCATGGTTTCTTCTTCTATCTCCATGTAGTCAAAAGAATCATTTATTCTATCTACATGTTTTTGGGCAGTGACGGATTCAGTCCCCGTGAAGTGAGTGATCTTGGACTGATAATCGTTTGCAAATGGTAATAGTGGTTTTTTTAGAGCCAGTGGAACATACCACACTACCATGATGGGAGGAAATGGAAACAAATGTTAATTTACAGGGGGAGTGTTTGTGAGTGGTGGAGTAGGATGGAGTGAGGTGGTTTTCACAGTGGTGGTATGAATGGGTGTAGCTGAGGTACTCGGACCAGAAAATTGATTCTGAGTAGACTTCAGATGAAAAGAGTTGAAGTGGTGGAGAAGTTGAGAGTCAAGTGGAGTGGAAGGATAAGCTTCTCTACTAGATTTTTGCTGCAAATCTATGGGCTCAAGGTTAGCTTCGTCAACCCTACTTTGTGACTTGGTCCTGAGTAGATTCTTCGTATGGTGCAAGTCAAACTGAGGATCTTGTGAAATTGTAAGGTGTTCTAGTGCGGAGCTAGCTCTATGAATGGTCCTAACAGTGGTTGAGTTTCTAGCCTTAGAATTTTTCCACAAAATTTTTTCTGGGTCATCAACTACGATAGGAGGATTTGGGTCCTGGTGAGATCTGGTATTTATCCTTTGTGAAGCCAGATCTCTTACTCAAAAATCAAAGAGGCTAAAAAGGTTTGGGAGTGTTTTTGGAAGGCTAACCTCTATTAGTGTTTATTTTACTCACACAAGGTGTAAATAGGCCTTAAAACTGATTGGGACTGATTTGACACAATCCTAGGAAAACCTATGGAACTAGTGAGATGAGAAAAGGCCTATTGGAGCTTAGTGGAGTCACCAAGTGGATGTTTTTGTAGTTTTGAGGGTATGTATATAATGGTCCACCACCAAATTTTGACAAGAATCAATCTAGGGATTATTTTGGATTATTTTGAGTTTACTTATGCAACCCTAAGGTTTCAATGAGTACCCTCTAGCTGAGTCATCATCTTTCAAGGATGGTGAAACAAACAGAGTGTACTTCTGGCTATCAGTTGATTTTCCAAGTCTAATTGAGGGTCAAATGAGTCTATAAGAGTTTGTTAGGCTACTATGAACTCAGTCCCACCATGATCTCCATTATGTTAGCTCCCCGTAATTTGCTAGATTTATCGAGATACAAATGGACAGGGGTAACATCAAACCAAGCTTTAGAATCCAAAGACCTAGCCTTCCTGGATTCAGAGAGGGATCTCTCTATTAGGTGCAAATATGTGAACTCGTTTGCTGATTAGGGTTGATTTTAGGCTAGTTATGAAGTATTGGGTTTGTTGATTGTTTTTGTTTGGGTATGATGCTTTATATAGACTAGATAGAAACAAGGAAAAATTCAAGTCATTGGGCAATGGATTCTAACAAGGCCATGATAGGTTCATCAATGGATTAGGGAGTATTTTGGGGAAAATATAGCTTGGTTGGTGGATTTTTTAGGTTTGAAGGATCATGTGACGAACATTAATTTTGAGAGCAGTAAAGAATTCTCTGTCATATAATTTGAACAAAGGGATTTGGGTGAATCATAAGCATAGAGAGAAAATCAAAGGCAAAAAAAACCCTAAACTCTTTGATTCAGACTTAAAGCAGATAAGTATCCAAGACAAACATTTATATGAAATATAGAAAGGCAAGAAACTTATTTAACTTTCAGTGATTTCATCATCAAAGGCAGAAAACATTTAAGATGCACAAATAACTATAATCATAGAAGGAAAGAAACCCTGAACATCCAAGGTTTTGAATATGAAGGTCCTTTAAAAGAATTATTTAAGTAAATGCATAGAGCAATATTGAAACAAAGTTCTTTGACAAACCTAAGTAATGATGCTTTAAATAGATGACTTCAAGAATAGTTTTTTAGTGGCAACAAGAAAGTAGGGCTAGCCAGAAATCATGCTTGATACCAACTTATCTAAACCATTCAAGAAATGGGCAAGCTTAGGAAATCCTTAGAGGGCAAAGATGGATTCTCTAACATATCCTAGCAGAAGAAAACGTTAAGGCAAAGGACAAACAGACCTAAGGTGCCATTAGAAAACATTTCTTGGTCTAAATCATTTGTCCTACTGCAGCATAGAAATATGGAAACCCAATGATAAACTATAAAACATAAACAAAAAGAAACATTTCACCATCAACTAGTTTCATGGATCCTGCAACCAGTCCTCCTCCATCAGCAAACAAAACAGGGCATTGGTAAGCTCCAAAACATCAAATTGTCTTCAATCTCCAAGGGACTATGTATTAATTCAAAATCATTCATCAAAATCCAAACAAATACATAAGAGCCTCATGCTCTATTTATGGATCAAATTAGGAGGTGGAAACCATAAGAGGCTTCTAGAAACCCTAATCATGTTATAAATTTCATAAATGTGCTTAATGACCATGCAAGGCCCAAGACACATAATAGATAAGATAATAAATGAAAAATTTCATAACATAACTCCTTAATCAAATATGGAGTGATTTTCCCAAGAAAATATAAAAAAACTATTTTACCATAAACTTGTGTCTTTTCTTAACTTTTGGCAGAATGTCAGTCTATTTGCGGAGCACTACTTTTGCAGAAAATAGGTTGTTTTGCAACCAAGTTTTGGACCACTTCCCGATGTCAGATTTTTCTCTGTGATGGCTCGTTGGAAAGCCTGAAGAGTCTACCTTATAAAAAATATTGTGGTTTGCTATCCAACTCTTGTAACATGTCAAAAATTCAAAAACCTCAGATTGTCTTTTGCGCAGCGGCAGGCCTAAAACAGAGGCAGAAAGGTGATTTTTGAGGTGTTTTTTGAAAATTTGAGGGGTCAAAAATGCTCCAAATATTCTGAAATTTTGTGTGGATGTTGTGCAGGTTATGAAAAATCCAAAAAGTTTAAGCTTTCCTCCTGAATATGCCCCAGATTTTTGCGAAGCGCCAGTGGTTCTGCGCAAACTAGGCCAAAAATTATCAAAAAACAAAATCTTCTCCAAATTCCTTCAAAATTGGTGGAGACCCTCCTCAAATGTTTTTAGATAATTTATGAGAAGCCTCAGCCAAAATTCCAATATTGTTATGCTCATTTTACTTTTTTAGGTTTTTTACCTGAAGGAGGGCCTCCTTGAGTTCGGCACCAGCAAACCTGCTCTTCTTTGCGTAATGCTTGGTCATCTTCTTTTGGAGAGCAAGGCCTCCCTTGATCTTCTTGAAGTACTTATGCTCATTCTTATAGTACTAAATGCTACGTTCTTCTCTTTCAAAATCCTTCTCCCACTCCTTGATTTGTGCACCTTTCTCTAGGAGTAGCATCTTAGTGGTCATTTCCTCATCCTCATCATCACTGTATAAGTTAATGAATTCAAGCCCTTGAGTAGTTTTCTTTATTCTTTTACTCCTCCTCACCATTTCCTGCTGCTCAATCCTTTCTGCTTTTTCCTTGCCCTTGTCCACTGTTTTGATAGCTTGAGAAGAGCTGGCCCTTTGCCTTTTTGAGGCAGCAAACACATCTCTTCGACCTCTATAGTATGTGCATGTGTGAGGGGTGATGATGGTGGTTTTGAATACGTTTCCATAACTTCTTTGACCCTCATCACTGCCATCAGCCTTATCTTGGAATTGTCCTTCACTGAGGTTCTCTCCTTGGTCATCTAGAAATTGATTAGTTTCATGACAGTCATGACAGCTTTCATGAATGTCATGAAGATTTCCTTGGCTATCTTGTGCACTTTTTTGACTGCTTTCTTCATCTTGCTGCTCTTCCCAACTGTGTCCATCATCTCCAAAGTGATCTATTTGTTCATTGTGCTCATTGCCTTGTGTTTCACCATTGTTTCCTTCATCACTTCCCATATCCTCTACCTCTTCTTCATACATTTATGTGTTTGCCTTACTTACTTCTTCACCCTCAATCTGATCCCTAGGTAATCCTTGATTTCTGCTTCCTGCTTCACTTGATGCATCAAGAGAAGGAGAGGAAGGGATGTGTGCCTGTGGTGAGGGCACTTTTGTAGATGAGGAAGGCAGATAGGTTTGATGAGGATGTTGTGGGTTTGAGAAGAACTCAATATTTATGAAAACATCCCAAGCTACACCCTGTTGCTGTAGCTGATGTACAACCACCATCTTGATCAAGGAATGATGGAACAAGCTATGCATTTTTTGGGGGTAACTCCTCCTTTGGACAACAGAACACATTTTCGTAATACTCCTGTAGAGATAGTAGGGTAGGTCAGGCACCTTAACTCTTGTGAAATGCATAAGGAGTCTAAGATGATAGGTATAGACCCTGGAGTATCTCCCCTCACAGGTGAAGTACTTCATGATAGCCAACATGAAAGGTGCATACCTATGTTTTAGATGTGAGAAAGGGAAAACTGTGATACTACCTTCTCTATACCTCCTTTTGATAAATGGAAAAAATAAATATCTTTCTAGCTTACCATTCTTGAACCATTTATCACCCATTGAAGGGATACCAGTGGCTTCAGATATGGACATTGCTGAAATCTCAAATTTTACCCCTGCAAGGTCTGAATGTTTGTTTTGTAAATTGAGGATGAGGAGCCTTGTAAGCTCAGGATTTCTTTTCACCTGCTTAACCTTCTCACAAAATTCAAAACACCTTTTGTTTTGAAAGCATGATAAGATCCTAGGAGAGGATGTGATAGCTACTGTACTTTGGGGTTCGAACCTATTAACTTTCCCTCCCTTGTGATTTTTTTTTAAGGCCTTTGATTTCCTTGACTACCACTGATTTTTTCCATCTTTGACATGGTGATGGGAGACACTGATTTGAGAATTGAGGTTTGGTGGAAAAAACCAAGTGAGAAATGATGATGAGGTGAACTTTAGCTAGGATATGAGTTTTGAGGTTTCGAGTGGTTTTTGCAGCTTGAGGAGTTTAATCATGAATATAGTAACAACCTTAATTTCCTTACCCACCCCTGTTATCAAATTTGGTTTGAAAATTATTTTTTAGAAGAGAAATGTTCCCTTTTGACTTAGGGTTTCACCCTCCTAGGATTTTTAACCTCAAAAACTAATCAAAAACAAGATGATTTTGCAAATATTTCTTGGGGTATCAAGAGAAATACTATTGACCACCTTCCCCAAACTTCTTCAAACTTGAAAAACACTTTAAAGGATGAATTCATGCATCAGGGTGTCTTTCTGGCACTTTCGGCCCCCTCCTGGACTTTGTGCAGCACCTCTGCCTGGGCTGTTGGGTCGGGAGGTTTGCGCAACACCAACGAGGTTGAACGGGAATTAGCGTAGCACCGAGCGGTCTGCACGCCTTTTAGACAGGTCAAGCCATCTGTTTGCGTAGTGCCTAGCGAGACAGAGAGCCCATGCACATCGGTTGGACGAATCGGGTAGCTTGTTTTGCATAGTGCCCTAGCAGAATGAGCTGAAGTGTTAGGAAAGAGGCAGAGTGTGCTAGTTTTCGAGTGAGCTGGGCCTACGTTTGCACAGCGCCCAAATTTTATGCAACGCTGAAGCCTTTTTTGCGTAGAGCCGTAGAAATTTGAACGGGGAGGATGGCAGTTTGCGTAGCACCGGCTCCATTTTTGCGCAGCACCCAGGTTTTGCACAACACCTGAATAGCTTTCTCAAAAAGAGTCGAGAAACCCTGATTTTTCTCTTTGGAGCTTCTTCCTTATTTTCCAAGTGTGGGAATGAGATAATCAATGAACTAAAAAAACTTTACGCATTTTGAAAAAGATAAATAAAACCAACAAACCCACTTTTACTAAGTCTTAGTCCTTTTCCATTTGTCTCATAACTTGGGCACTGATAAATTTGTCATGGGCATGTTTCTGTCAAACTAAAAATACTTGCTTTTAACCTTCTTGGCATTCTTTTGACTTCTGGTGACCTTAAGATTGTTTATTTTTCTCTTTTTCCTATTTTTTAAGGTACAAAATAGGTTTTTTTGCCAGCAGTAAAAAAAACTATATTATGCCATGGGTTTTAATTGGGCATTTTCAGAGAGTCAACCTAATGCTTGCCTTCTCTTATTTACTTTGAGGACCTCTGATTTACATTTGGGATACTAGCCCTTTGAACTGATATTCTTTGCCATTTCTCCTTTTAGTGTAAGTGAAACAATGTTGTTTTTGGCAAAACCCTAGAGAGGTAGATTGAAATTCTCTCGTAGCCATATGATGTGATGAAGGAGGCTCTATCATCTTTTGATCATTTTGTCATTTTTCCCAAATTCCTGGGTTTTAGGGATGCTCAGAAAAAATATAAACAATGTTATCTTCTAAGTTCTTTAAAAACCTATCAAAACTCTTTTATCATTTCTAAAAAATCTTCAACTGTGGATTGATGGAGTTAGGTAACCTTTTCCCCTGCAACCTTAGCATTTATTCCTTGTTTGGCAAAAAACATCTACCAAACCTAATATTCCTAAAACATATTCTTGATGTTTTCTCTTTTTTACTGATGATCTTCCTGTGATGATTTTTCCTTCTTTTACCTTACCTAGTAGTTGATATGATGGCCTTTTTGGCAGGCAAGTGAGAAAGGTGCAGATATCCCCTTACCAGATTCTTGCTTCAAATCGAAGAACTTCCTTAAAGGATCTATTTATTAGTTTTGGACCAAGTTACTTGTCTATTTCCTTTTTTGAAAGAAGTCTCCTTGTAGTTATAAAACAGAGATTTGTAGGATACCAAATCCACCCTAAGAATCATGAAACCATAGGTGTCCTAGTGGAGGCTCTCTGGGATTTGGCTTTTGGACTTAAACCTAGAACTTGGGCTCTATCAAGTATGAGACAAAATTTATGATAAATTACTGTATTGAAGATTCAAAAAATCCAATGTACTTGATCTATCTAAAGAATTATGAAAGTAGTTTGAGATCATCAATGCTTGGGGTGTTTTTGGAAGGACAACAGAGTTCCTTTGATAAGTGATCTTACTTGGCTGGGGAGGGTTGTAGGTGGAAGAAAAAATAGAGGTTTTTAGGCTAAATTGACAAAACATGGTGAATAATTAATGGCATGAGCCCATGATGGGTCTTCTGGGAGTGGTAGGCTAGGCATGACTAGACAAGATGATAGTATAGTAAAAAATTTATTTTAGGGATAATGAACGCAGTGAGATTTCTTGAACTCACAATGTTCATGAACTTTGTTTCAAGAACTATTAGGAAAAGCATTTAGTCATCTTCAAAGGCAAAAATTACTGATGATTAACAGGATCCATAGCAACCAAATTTGTGTCTGTATTTGGAAACGGATCTGTCAACACAACTGACGCATGGGAAGTATTAACCATTTTTGAGACTTCAACGTGGTGAGGAAAATCTCGAACAAAGTGTTCCTCATTACAGATTATGCATGGATAAGGAGGCTTACTACGTCCAGACGATTGATCAAATGATCTTCCCCGTGGGTCAGAATTTTCCTTTTTCTTAGATTTCCCTTTTTTCTTACTTTCGAGTTGCTTGTCACTTTTTCCTTTGTCAAATGACACGAGATTAATTTTGGAAGAAGGTGCAGGATCAGATGTAGTAGTATTATGTGTTCTTGCAGTACCAATCAAGTCGTCTCTGGCACGAGAGTACTTTAATTGAAGAGGAACATTAAAATTAGATTGCGACGCATTACGAATTTTTTCATAGAGCATGCCAGACTGAGTATAAATCAAGTCCAAATATTGGGCATGAGAAATAGCCTTCTCTTTAGTGATGACACCACCCTTAGTCACATCCTCAGTTATATATGGTAACGGGGACTTAATGAACCACTCAGCAAGGAGCTTATCAAGAACAATTGTCTTAATTATTCTACGACAATGATGCCACTCATGAATATGATCAGAAATGTGAGTAGCATTAGGCTGTTTAAAATTGGTCAAGAGTTCCATTCCAGTTCCATATCGTATGGGTAACTGGAAGTGAGTCAAAAATATAGTAGCTAGGGAAGTGAAATGATCAAAATAAGCTCTAGGTAACTCAATGTACCATTTTGCAGCCATACCTGTGAGCATACACTAGAAAAGACATAGTCAAATAGAATCATCATTCAGAGAGTTTGATGAACACCACAAATGATAAGTCATAACATGAGTCGATGGGTCTTCCCCAGGGTTTCCATTGAACTTTGGAATATCCGAGGGTAATTTATGGGGTATCACTAGCCACCAAGGAGCATAATTAATTGGATCATTGGTTAGCCAATTTAAATCTAGTAACTCTAAAGTTGCAAAAAAGGGAAACTACCGATTAAGGTCAGGTTGAGCATAGCCAGGGTATGATGGAATTGCTTGAGAAATAGGCATTTGAGAACCAGCATAAAGAATCTGCTGCTGGTAACCCAGATAGGGACAGTTTTGATAAGTAAACGCTTGAAGATTATGTTGACCAAAACCTGGATATGACACTTGTTGAAATGAAGGTTGAGGCATTTGTGCTTGAGGCTCCCAAGGGGTCTGTCCACCAATGTTATAACCCAAATTTTGATAACTTTGATTCAGTTGAGGATAAGTAAAACCTCATTGTGGCTGTGACATCCCATAATATGGTAAAATATCTTGTGAATAAATTATGCCAGGTACAGGTTGATGTTGTAAATTAGCCGAAGGAATTGGTTTCCTTAGGACCAATACTTGAGGGTATTGAGTTGAAGGACCCGCCTGAAACAGTTGTTGTACAATATTATTATTCTATAAAAATATTAAATATGTATTAACAAGTAGGAATGATGTGGGTGTAACAGGTTGAACTGGTTGATATGAGTGTACAACTGTTTGTGGTTGGATAGGCAGAGTGGGATGCCATTGGAAAAAATTCATTCTGACATTGGGTTGACCAAAAAGTGATGGAGTACTGTAAAAGTGGGTGACCAAAGGTTTCCCCCCAGCATGAGGAGGATAATAAGATGGAAAATATTGCTCTCCAAATGTAGGGATTCCAGTTGATATGATATTGGATGGAATAGACCTAGAAGGACCAACTTGATATTGCCCTAATGATGTGTATAAAGAATCAAGTTGTTCAGTACTCACTATAGGTTTACCAATTAGAATACTAGATGATGACATTAGTGAAGTCCATGGGTTTGAAGATACACCAGAGAAAATTCCAGATAATTATTTATAACCTGATGGGACCAAAGGGCCTCGATGAAAATATGAATCTGGTGAAGTTGTGAACATTGACGGGGTAGCGAGTGTAGTTGCTGAAGTAATTGGAATAGATGGCCCAACCAAAGATGTTGGTTCAGTCATGGTTACTTGACCAGATGTATACCCTTTTAAATCAACAGGAATTTGAATAGGAATAGGATCAACAAAAGAAAAAGGGTGGTGATTGAGGAAAAGACTCATACAGGAAAAGATCCTCCCCAAAATCTGTTGGAGTTAAAGATGTCTCATCTTGTGAGATTTCTTCAATCGAAACTAAACCAGGTAGAAGTATTTCACTGTCACGCCAAAAGTATATTTCAGGAGGTTGACTATGTGATATGGGAGATTCATTGGCTACATAAAATTGTGGAATGACCAAGGCAGGAAATACTTCTGGTTGTTCGTCTTTAGGATGCAGATGTTTTGGCAAAAAGGAGACAGGATATGGATCAACTACGGGTCCAGGAGGTATGGTCTCACTGATTGGATGGATCGTGACCATGGGTAGCTATGAGGACTCTGTCTCAACAACAGTAGATGAACCGGGATGTGAAAAAACAACTTGTGCCAACTCTGGTATATGGGAAGATGATGCTTTCGCAGAGGTGTTGATATTACTTGATTCAATAGAGTATTGTCGTCGTCGCCGACCAGGAGTAACTTCCTTGTGGTAAAGGTTGTTTCAATGCTGATCTACGTGAATGATGGGGGAAAGGATTTTTTTCTTCCACGATTACTGATTTATTTTAACCAAAAAAAAAAAAAAAAAAAAAAGGGTAATGCTAGGCAAAAGGTTTACCAAGAAACTATGAGCTACAGAACACCTCCTGGAAAACCAAGAAGTACGGGCAATCAATCTCACCGAATGCTGTGTTCGATGTATCACAATTTACAAGGCGGCCGACTTGGTTCACTATGGATGGATAGCAACCTAAAATTTTCGTCCCAAATATACTCGAAGGTACGTGGAGGCCCAAGTCCATATTAGCGCTGTCTGATGTGAAACCACACAGTGAGAGCATCACTTTATAGTTTTCGTACTCTAACACTTCCCGATATACCCGAAAGTACGTGGACGAGCTATGATATACTTACGTACGTGGAGTGGGGTATCACACTCGGAATGTATCACAGAGAAATAACGACAGCTACTATGTTTAACGATGCTGGAACACGTCTCTCACCTAGACCTTCTAAATTTTATCGTTATGGTTCCAATGCTTTGTTAGGTAAATTGATGTAAATTTTAGGTTGATCTTGTTTATCAATTTTCCTTTCAAGGTTCACCGTGATGATATGATGGAAATTCCTAAAATGAAAACTAAAATGATAAGAAAAATTTTCACTTTTAGTTTTTTCAATGAAAGTCTTAGCTAATAAAGGGAAAGAGCAAACAATTTGAGAGAAAACAATCAAAAAGCACAAACTAGTATGCAGCTTTCGTAATTGTTCCTTTGCAAAACACACAATCCACTATATGCAAATGCAGGTTTTTATTTTCAGTCCCCTTAATGTGAATGCAAAAAGGAAACTATGTGCATGAAATCAACAAAAACAAATGCCTTTTACTTTTGAGAAATGAAGAATTAAACAACAATTTCTCTTTTGAAGGAAAAATGAAGTATTTAACAACAATTTCTCCTATCAGGAAACAAAGAATTTACAACAATTTCCTTCTCAAAAGAAAATGGATCTAATGCAGCAATTAAAATACTTTGAAATTAATTCACCAATGATAAAGAAAAAAACTTTAAATAAACATTGAACAAAATTTTTCATTCAAAGGACGAAGAGGTAGGTAAGGTCATTGGTCAATATGAGGCATCAGGCTCTTCAAAACACAACAAACAACAAAATTAAAGAAAATGCAATGAAAAACTCAATGGAATTTGGTTGGTTCTAGGGGGAAACATAGTCTCTAAGGGGAGACAGTGCATTGCAACACACCCCTGAGATTGAGATAGTGCTATGCAAAGCACTATGTCCTATCCAACAATGTGTTGGGCGTAGTCAGAGAATGAAAACTCAACTGTTCAACACACTTCTAATGAAAATTTTGATTTCAAAAAGCCTAATATTTGAGAGTAAATTCTACTCGGTGAATAAACATAGATAAATATAGGAAAATACACCAAGGATGAAGGGTAAACTCCCCAGTGGAGTCGCCAATTTTTTATGCAGAGTTATGTATTACGGATAAAATATTCTTCGCTAGATGTGGTGCTCATCTATAACAACAGATTAAAGACTTTGCGACTACTTTTCCTAACAGTAAATAGACACACAAAACAGATCAAAGAACTTATTTGGAGTCCAAGCGCTTCCTATTATCCTTCTGTCACTTTTCCTGTAGCTCCAAATTCGAGGTAGATTGTAAAAATATTTCCTACAAGAATGAACACTAAACATAAAAATATATAAATAATACAGATGTCTATTCAAGTTATTTAGTTAAATCAATCAAACATAAACCATATACATCAAATAAGAATTCATAATATGAAAGACAAAAACTTATACAGATACATATGTGGGAAAGTAAGCAACAATATTTATTAATGGATAGAAGGGGAGGTTACAACCTAGTGATTGATTTGATGTCACCATCTCTAGCAGCATCCCAACCTCATTATAATGAACATCTCTCTAGTATTGTGTCACTCAAATCAATTCCTCAATTGAGATTCCACCAGCATTTCTCTACTCAAATTCTTCCTTCTCAGGAACTAATATTTGTGCTCAATTTATAGATGATCTGAAGGTAGTTTTACAATCAATGACTTTCTAATAATAGGCAAGACATGTTCCCAATCTCAGAGATGTCAAATGGAAACATGGATTTGAAGTTTGACACATGTGAACTCTTCTAGAAGGCATTGTCCAAGTGGAGATTCCAGAACAATGAGAATTTCACTCCCAATTTGACCAACGCTCCTTTGAGTGTCGGGAAGTGATTTGAAAAGCACCCTTGAGTGGGGTTACCTGCATATGCAATGCACTTAGTCCCTTGAGAGGCAACGTTGGTGACCTCACATATGATATAATATAAACTTCAAATCTTGGAAACCTTTGCAATGGAAGTCATGGATGATTTGTCTTGCTCTTTATCTTAGGGCATGTAGCAACTGAAAAGATAGGGGATGATAGACCCTATTCATTGGTTCTGGAGATGATTTCTAGTTAACTAGGTCATTGGGAATGGTGCCCAAATTTACTTATAACAACTGTTATGCACGTGGAAAATTCTAGACGTAGTCACTTATTGAATTCAAAATATTGTTTTTTAAGAAGTTCTACCTAGTCTGAATGGAAGGGATGCCCGAGGCCAATGCATAAGTCATCAAGTATATACAGGTGATAAATTATGCTATAAAAATACTGTTTCCTGAGGGTGGGGGCTGAATTCTCGAAGAGTGATCTCTATCCTAGGATCTATGTTGGCAGCTCTGTGAGGGTCTTGTTGGTGAGGGGGGCTGCAGGAGACCATTCTACTAGAATGGTGATGTTGAATGTTGTCCTGCTGGTGTTCATGTTAGCTGGTATGACTGAAAAACACTGTGATCATTTAACTGTTTCTTGGAACTTGGTGGGCGATGGGGATGGGGAAGGTGGTGATTGTCTTAAACATGGAAGTATGGAGTCATCAAGTTGTGGCATGACTGAGAAGATATTATTTTCTTTTTTCAAGGCCCTGAGGATAGAACTTATAAACTGAAAATATGTAGTTTGTAGCTGACATGACTTTAAAATGACACATAAACTAATTTTTTCATTTACTATTTATTGTGCTCACCTTGTTTCTTAAAAGTGGCTTTAATTACTATATAGTGCAAGCTTCGATATCATGAGGCTAATGTTACTTTTAAAAATTAAGTGCACTAGTATATTTTCAAGCTAAGTTTTATTATGCTTGTTGTGACTTGATTTTGACAATGTTTGTAATTTGATTTCTTACTGTCGCTTGTAGGTTATTTCAACTTGGGGATTTCAAAACAACATTGAATTTATCTCTTTTTCATGAATACAATGTGTTGAAGACATTAGACAAGTAAGATGGACGACATAAGAACTACATTCTTGATTTTGTTCTGAACTTGTGCTATTAGTTGTAGCTATTATGATGGAATCCCAAGGCCTCATCAATATTGTAAATGATAATTTGGTATCTTAGTGGGGAAATATGTCTTCCCTGTGATTTTACTATGAGCATCCATATTAGCTAAATTCTAAATCTGTATTAATGTTGGTGTTACTACGTGTTTTCATTTTTATTTAGTTGGGCCTATAATTATGATGGGAATATTTAATATGTGTTGCATAATTAGGTGAGATTGATATAATATGTAGTAATATGTGAATTGGGTGTTGCACACTCTTCCCACTATTAAAAATTCTTCCTTCAAGCAAACACTTCCTTGGCACCAATAGTAAAAATGCCTACCTTACCTTTCTCCATTTGTTTAAAATTCTACCTCAACAAATTATGTGTATCTGCAATAAGTTATGGTGGACTCTTACTTACAGTTATCCACTAGTTGAGGGAGTTGATGAGGTTCAAAATATCAGTCTATTATGTTCTGTACCACCATATTAGATACATCGCCTTTTAGAAATAATTTTTTGACGTAGATTCATTCTGGAGGAATTTTCTCAGGAATAGACATGTGATGAGTCCTTATCAAAGGAATAGACTTGTGACAACGGTGAATTTGTAGAGTAATGACTGTTGTTCAATCAAGATAACTGGAAAATTCTCTAAATTATCCATGTTGTCAAAAATCCATGCATTAGGACACAACATTTATAGCCATTAGATAGTAGTATGAAGGATTTATGCAATCCTATGCATCTCAATGTTTTATAGAAAGTAGAAGAGACACTCTTAAATAATCACTTGCATTAAAAAATAACTTGTTGCTGCTATATGAATGAGTCCTGAATGTATTGGATGCCACTAGGTGTTTTTAAATTTCAAAGTAGAGAGAGAGCTTTGATCCTCCTTATGAACGCTTGATGTGATGAAGTAGGCTTGTTATTCCTTGTATTTTCTTGGCTGATTTATACTTCCTAACTCGGTAAATTATCCTTACAGAGAAATTTCACATGACCTTGGAACTTGTAGGTAGTATATGTTTTAGATCTCAATGTAGGGAAGCTTCTGGGCATAAGTTGAGCACGCTCTAGCACCAATCACAGTTGTTAACTTATTCATAGATATGCTCTTCCTAGCAGTAGCATCACCTTGCTATTTTGACTCCATAAAGCTATGGATCATCAATTTTCCATCCTAAAAATACCTTAACCAATAATGAAATCTGCCCTTCAAATAGTGAAGAATTTTTTTTGCAGTAGTTGAGTTAATTTTCCTTGAATTGGCTCAATTTATTTATTACAAAGCAAAAATAAAATATGAGGTTGGTTATTCACCAAATACCAAAGGTCACCTCTCTTTCTGAGAATATTCATCCTATGAATATGTAATTTTACTTCTATCTTCTCTTGTTAGCTACATCTTCTACAACCACCTGGGTTCAATCATTGTTTCATGTCATTCCATTTCATATATTATGGTTTTCATGACGAGGATGGCTCACTTGAAAAGAAGTCCTTGGAGCTCCAACTCACTCCCATGTCTTGTGAAATGTGTGGGTGTGCCATGCATGCTATGTGTTTACATTGGAACTTTTCTAATCTGAATCATATTTCCTTCAAATCTGTGGAGAATAATTTGGAACAAAAACTCTCTCTACCTCCTCAAAAGTTTGTGAAAAGTATTTCATAAGACAAGCATTCACCCAAGACTCAAGAAAGCCTTGCAACTGAAGTGATTTTTTTTTCAAATTCAGCCTCAAATTTCCTATCTCAGATTCAAACTCATAAATTGTTTTTCCTACACAAAATTTCATGTATATTGAGTTTTTTTCTATATGTCAAGTATTCATTTTTTCCAAACTGCAATTTTCTGCGATACTAATATTTTGTATCCATGAACTCTATGCATGACATAAAAAAAGATAGAGAGAGAGACTTCCCCATCTGGCCTATTCTTAGAACATGGAAACTTGGGAACACAACTGCAAGTGAGTTATGACTAAACATCTCTTTCAATAATGTACACACAAGGCCTCCATTTTTAAGTTTAACTTGCACATTTAGTATAATGTTTGAATTATGTCTCAATATTCTTATTAGTTTTTCTGATAAAATATAGCAATCTACCAATTGTGTATCATTTTCCTATATTTTAATTTTCTTTTTCCATTTTTTATTTGGAGTATTCATTCACCTCCTTTGTTTCTTAAGATGCTAGGATGCAACTGAAGTCACATTCTCCACTTGATCATAATGATAGGAAGGAGGTAGAATTAGATTTCTGAGAATTTATTGCTATGCATGCATTTATTATTTTAATCATGTATCTAGTGTTTTTAATTCAAATTCAGATGTAAGTATTTTCATAATGTGAATGGTTCTTCTGAGATTTAGTCTTGACTGTAAAGATATTATAGGGGCATATTCCTTCCTTTTACCTTGTCTGAACATTAATTGAAGTCCATATTGTCTCATAACATGAAATACAAAAATGAATTCAAAATCCTCAGTTAAAATTTCATTCATTTTACTATATTCTAATTGATAGTGATTCTCTTTATGGGTGATCAGACACATATTGATCTATGGGAATGATTTTGGTTTAGACATGTGTTTTTTCAAAAAAAGGGGGATATTTAAGCTTCCTTGCATAATCCAATGACTATCTTCATGCAATCTAAAAGGTCAAGATGGTGGATTCATACCCCTTCTGAATAGCCAATAAAAGGTCAAGGAAGTTGACCAATATGTTGTCAAGTTTTGTCTTATCCACCTTAGCCACATAAATTCATGTTTCACACTTCAGAAACCTAAGATGTGCAAGAGAGGGTTTCTTTCGACTTCAAATTCCTCTAGTTTCATGTATCCCAAAATTGAACTTGGTGACATATTAATCAAATAATTAGTTTACGTAACTACTTCAGCTCAAAATCCTTTGCTTAATCTAGGCTATTAAGTTTTGTCTTATCCACGTTAGCCACATACATGCATGTTTCACACTTCAGAAACCTAATATGTGAAAGAGAGTGCTTCTTTCCACTCTGACTTCCTCTAGTGTCATGTCACCCAAAATTGAATTTGGTGACATATTAATCAGTAATTAGTTGTAGAAAATTCTTCAGCTCAAAATCCTTTGCTTAAGCTAGCATTATGTCTCATGCTTCATGAATTTTTTATCAAGGACTGATTTAGCCTCTTAGCGTGGCCATCTTGCTCGAGAGCATGTAATTATTTGTAGCAACTACTTGAGCTCAAAATACTTTGCTTAAAATCCTTTTCTTAGGCTAGAATTCTCTCTCATGCTTCATGCATTTTTTATCAAGGTCTGATTTGGTCTCTTAGCATGGCCATCTTCTGACTCAACTAAAATTTCATCAATCCCATTCTGTAAAAAACCCCAAAACTACCATTGACATGGTGCACAATTTCCTTTTCCTGGTCACACTTCACAGCATTAGAATCCCTGTTGGGCATCTTCCCAAACTGTTTGATGACCTTCCATACTAAAACTAAACTTGCATAGATGAACATGTCCATTTCAAACCCCAGGGAAGAGAATTCATCCAATTCTTCCGTACAAAAGGCCAATTGGAAACAAGTACTAAAAATGTACAGTTAATATCACTACTGAATACAAAATTCCTAATCCATTCACATGTTTTATCCTTTTCTTCTGGTATGTGACCACTGAGCTAAGCTTTGGATGAATTATATGCAATCTTTGATAAGAAAAAAAAGTGTGTTACACGAAATTTCATCGTCATTAAAGCAATAAAATATATTTTCTGAAGTACTAAGGCCCTTGTATGCATTCCTCCTTTCGATGACTTGTAATTTTGATCGTTGGACATATGTATGGAAAATAATAAGCCTCAAGATGCTTTTCTTTGTATTTAAATAAAAAACCTAATATAAATGGCTTCCATAAAATTGTTTTCCACCACTGATATTACCATATTATTTAGCTTCCAGTAGTATAGGTTTATCTAGATGAATTTATACATGGAAAGTGGATCTCGTTTGTGTAAGCAAATACCTATCTTCTACCTTTTTTGCGTTCACTATATCAAGGGGCATAGAATGATCTAAATCACTGGATTTAATTTATTCCCCATTTAGGCGCACAATGGGTAATTCCAAAAAGTTTTTATTCCCAAGTGTGGGAGTTAATAATTTGTCCATATCCCCTCATCAAAGGATCCATCGTTGGAATTTTCCAATGGTTATACCTTGACTCTTTTCATCCGATTATCATCAATATATTTAATAAAAGTTGATTGATCCCATCTCTAGTATATCTATGGGAAGGAGGTGAATAAGGTTCTTTTGGAACTTTAATTCCATATTTTTCGCACCAACGGAAAATCAGGCCTTTGAAAAATACTGTGGAGTTACACCTAAATATTATAACTTTTGCTGAGTTTTTAGGAACGTATCATGAACTTCACTGAACCAATTCTCCATGCAGACACGTTCATACATTTTTTGAGAGAAAATAATCACAGTGTGTAATATTCATTTTTAGGAATATCAACAATGTGCTCAAAGAAAATGTTGTATAAAAAAAACTGTACAACAGAAATGCAGATCAGTACTTGGTTCCTCTTATTTATGTTGTATGGGTCTTATGTATGGAATTTCATCTAAAACAAGTCATTTTAGATACATGAAACAAATCTCCCATATACTAGACTAGCTAAAAGCACCCAAAGAGGAAGGCTGCAACCAAATGCAAACACTGCTTCAAGAATTGTGCAGTTTTATCAGATATTCATAGGAGGTTAGAAAGGAGGTTCATATTTCAGTAATACAGCAGCAAATCATCATTATAAGGAATCTCTTTCAATATACAATAGAATGAATGAGACAATATAGCAAGAAATCTTCAAAAAAGAGAGCTAGAACTCATGTACATTTGCAGAAATGGCTTAACAACTTTATTTTTAAGGAGCTTCAGTAGCTGGAAGATACAACTAAGATCTAGGACAGATCTCTGAGCAAAACATCAGATCTGGAAACTAGATAGTTTTCTCTTCAAGATCCCCTTGGAATTTTGACAAAAGCATGCATAAATAAGAGTAGATCTGAGAAACAAGTTGCAGATCTGAAAAATGCTGCAGTAAATTTCTAAACATAAAATTTTCATTACAATGGATCAGATCTAAACATAACATGGATCAGTAATCTAATCCATGGATCACCAAGTGGGAGGCAAAGCCCAGCACTAGAGATCTCTGATCTAAACTATGAGCAAAATACCATAAAGAGCCTCACACAAAAATAACGCAATCTATCAAGTTGAACAATGTTGTGACTCAAATGACATAGATAACCACTACAAAATTGTAGGTCTGAAGTACAAGGAGAAGAGACACTCTTCTAGGAGGTTAAAAGACACACTCCATGAGAAGAGGCTCCCAAAAACAACTAGATCTATGCAGATCTAAACTCCACTTGTTGCAGCTTGCAAAAGTAGTCAAACCCTCACTGGACCTGCACTGCTAATGAAATTAGAGCTTGGCCTCAAGCTTGATAGTGGATCAATTCAAAAAATTATCCTCCAATAATCCTCAAAGGAAGAGGTGAAATCCCTGCATAGGAATCCCATGTACAATCCTCCACTGAACAACAAAGAATGGTATTTGTCTAAGTAGACAAATACTTAGAAATATAATCAATCAACAACCTTGTCTTGTTGCCATCCCTTTCCTTTTACAAGATGAGAAAGCCTTTTCAAACCCTAAACAACCTTGATGAGTTAGCCCTTTTCACATGAGAGGCTTCCTTCTAGAACTGTGTTGTCCCTTTTGGAGATGCAATGAACCTAGACAACATTGTTGATTTGGTCAAGGTTGACCCAGTCTTTAGCTCAAACCTCTTTCACACCTGTAAGTGATTATTTACATGGCCCTGATTTGCCTTTGTCCACATGGGAATTGATTTATTCAAACTTTTCAGGAGTTTTACATGTCGTTTTTTATTCATTTATTCATGCAACAGAAATTAAAACAAAATTGAATGCTCCTCTTAGCTAAGGCTAAGTGGGAACATTACAATCCTCCCCTCCAAAATGTTGCTTGTCCTTAAGCAACTAATAGGGTAATAGTTGTAGTTTTTCTCCTTCTCCATTGGTGGCACCATAAAGGATCAAGTTTTCATCATGGGCCAAGTGCTCATTAAGCCAATACAACAAAAATTGCTCCTCCAATGCTAACATAATAGGGGCATAGTCCATCCCTTCAGGAGTGTAAAACTCAACCGAAATAAACATGGGTGAAGCAATGCTACATCTAAAACATGTATCATGAAGTAGAAGTTGAAGTTCCATCCCATGTGGTACATATACACTGCCCATCCTTTGGCCATACAAAACCATAAACAATACCAATATATCATCTATGTATGGAAGCAAAATTACATATATACAAACTGAAATTTGCACCTGAAGAGGTGCGTCACAATCCCACATAAGATGCCAGCGCAATGCACTCCTTCTCTTTAGTAGATCTAAGTGTGGTATGTGGTACTCCCACCACACCTTTGCTGCATGAGTCACTTTGACATGGCTAAAAGTGATACACAAGTTAGGTGCCTTTGGGAAGCACCCATCATGAAAAATAATCTCCCTTTGCACCTCAAGGGAGTGATCAGATTCAAAAATTTTATTGGCCTTACCATTGCCATGAGATATACATGTCATATCACTCCCTATAGGATCCATGGCCTGCATACATATGGTAAGAGATATGTCAAATCAGAAAAATAAACATGCTCCATAAGATCAGATTCTTTACCATACAAGTCTCCCACACATGTGAAGTTGGGCATGGATATTTCTCCTCTTTCAAGAGAAGGAAGAGAAGGCTAAAATGACTCCTGCATAGAGTCCTTTGGCTGTCCCCACTCCTCATAACTCTTGCACTCTTGAAAGTGCTAATGTAGTTCCTCCCAATCATAGTGATGATGTAGTTCCTCCTTCATACCCTCCCAATCAAAACTCCTCGTGATTAGGTGTAGATCTTTATTGACTACATATAGCTAGAAAGGAACTCTTTATGTGCCCTTTTTAGTATATCTTGCTTAAGCTTGGAGGCTTTAGACAAGAATACTCTACCAAGATGATAGATGACCCTTTCATTGACCAAATAGCCTCCCTCTTACTTCATGCCATCTAGTATCATCCCAGCATGAAGATATTTGGATTACTCCACAAGGAGTTGAGATATCCAATATGGATCCACACATCTCAACAATGACAGCGTTACTGATACATCTATGGGGGTGTTTTCCTTGTTTCTAATTGCTTCTTTGACATTATACATGCCAAAATTGTTTGTTGGAAGGTTTATCCTCCCCTTTCCTTCCTCCCATAGTGCTGTATCTTGCTCTCCAATCCTTGCTGGATCTATATATGGAGTAGCACTTTGTGAGGCTTTCCCCACAAGATCAGAATCTAATGACATTCCAAGTGGGTTTCCATGAGGTAAGAAGGTCTCTTTCAGCATCCTCATAAACATGAGGGAAGGAACTGTGAGATCCTTACTTCCACTGTGCAAATCCATCTCTGTTTTTTGTGTGGAAACATTAGGTGAAGGATAAGTGTGCATGCCTTGAATTATTTGTGGTTTCCCACTCTTCAACTCCACCCACTCCATCTGCAAGGCTTTCCAATCAGTGGTAACCTTCCCCAAGGTAATCAACCACTGGACACCCAAGATGATATTGGTGTCTGGTATGTCAACTACAAAGAAGTGATCCACCAAAGTGTAGGATCCCACAGTGACAGAAAGTGATGGAACATATTGCATGCATTGCATGGTTCTATCTCTTGGGACAAAAATAGAAAACCCATCAAAAGTATCAGTGGGCATTCCTCTCCTTTGCACAAGGTGAGCATCAATAAAGTTGTGGGTTTCCCCACTATCAATCAGAATAGAAACTTTCTAGTTCATGATTGAGGCTTGTACTATTAGGGTCAAGTACTTAGGCACTCCTCTGAAAGAGGCAAGAGTCCCACTTGTTGGAGAAAAGGCTCCCTCTTCATCTCTGGATGGTTTTTGATCTTCCTCCTCATCATCACCAGTGCTGTGACCCCTCCTAGGTCCATCATTCCCATCTTCCTCCTCAAAATCTGAGAAGAATTATATATAGTGTGCCCTTCTAGTAGCATATCTATGTCTCTCTACAAATTTCTCTTGGCAAGTGAAACACAATCTCCTTTTCCTCAATTCCCTCTGGAGATCAATTTCAAGAGGTTTCTTCAGTGAGCTCTCCTTCGGAGGAGTAGCTTTTTCTTCCTTCCCCTTAGAAGAGTGAGGGGCCTTGCTTTGGAAAGTTTCCTTTGCTTTTGGAAAGGCATCTTTGAGATCTCTAACTCTCTCAATGGCATCATGCAAAGTGATGGGCTTGCTAGACTTAACCAATCCATGAAAAGGTTCCTCTAGGCCATCAATGAACATGTAGACTCTCCTTTCTACAGATAGATCAGGGACCATGACTGATAATCTTAGAAACTCAGAGATATAAGCCTCTGCATCTCTTGTCTACTTCAGCTTTGCAAGGCTTATGAAGGGTGCTTCGAGACCCTTCCGGTCAAACCTCTCCACCGGTATTCTAGTGAAATCAACATAGGTAGTCACATTGCTTTGTCCCAATGAAGACAACCCATGGAACCACCAATTCTGTGCTTCACCCTCAAAGTGCAGTGCTGCAATCTTGATGGCTTCAACTTCAGGGACTTTGTTCACCTGGAAAAGATATCCATATTTTCCACCCATGCCTTGACAGAACAAGAGGATGATCCACCAAACTTGGGCTAAAATAATTTTCCCATAGTGTGGTGTCTTCCATGAAAGAAACCTCCATCTATATACTGCTGCCATGGTCTTCTCCGGTCCTTGAGATGGCAAAAGTCTTGGAAACTCAAGTTATCCTTCAATCTCTGACTCTGAGAGTCATACTTCACAAAATAACCTTCAAGGGAGGTTTTCTCTTGTGGTCCTTAATTCTCCACGGCCAAGAAGGTAGGCATAGTAGAGCATTGTGAAGCTTGTACAGCTTCTAGCAGGCTCACAGGTTGACCAGTCCCATAATGAGACATGTCAGAACTTTCTCCTTGATGAAATCTCCTGAGAGATTCCCTCATTCTTTCCATCCTCATATATTTGATATCATTGGAAAGATCTTGCATGGTCTCCAAAAGAGTTCTTTCAAACTCCTCTGCTTCCTTATCATTCACAGTTTCAAGGGCTTTCCCTTGTCTTGACCCCTGTCAGGGTCATCAATAGTGTACTCATAATTTTTATGACTTCTATTTGGGTACCTCTTCTCCCTCTCAGTAAGAGGATCATATTCTTAGGAATTCAGAATTACTGGTGCTCCAAGGCAAGCACAGGTTGTGCCAAGAAAGGAGCTCTGATACCACTATAATATTCCTTTTCAGGAATATCAACAATGTGCTCAAATAAAACGCTGTATAATAAAAAATGTGCAACAGAAACGCAGATCAGTACTTGGTTCCTCTTATTTATGTTGTATGGGTCTTGTTTATGGAATTTAATCTTAAAAAAATTAGTTTATATACACTAAACAGATCTCCCATAAACTAGACTAGCTAAAAAGCACCCAAAGAGGAAAGCTGCAGCCAAATGCAAACACTGCTTCAGGAATTGCACAGTTCTATCAAATATTCATAGGAGGTCAGCAAGGAGGTTGATATTTCAGTAATACAGTGGAAAATAAGCATTATAAGGAAGCTCCTTCAATATACAGCAGAATGAATGAGACAATATACCAAGAAATATTCAGAAAAGAGAGCTAGAACTCATTTACATTTGCAGAAATGGCTCAACAGCATTATTTTTAAGGAGATCCAGTAGATGGAAGTTACAACTTATATCTAGGACACATCTATGAGAAAAACATCAGATATATTTCAGATCTGGAAACTAGATAGTTTTCTCTTCAAGATCCCCTTAGAATTTTGACAAAAGCATGCACAAATAAGAGTACATCTAAGAAACAAGTTGCAGATATGAAAAATGCTGTAGTAAATTTCTGAACATAGAATTTCATTACAATGGATCATATCTAAATAGAACATGGATCAGCAAGCTAATCCATGGGTCACCAAGTGGGAGGCAAAGCCCAGCACTAGAGATATCTGATCTAAACTATGAGAAAAACACCATAAAGAGCCTCACACCAAAATAACAAAGTCTATCAAGTTGAACAACGCTATGGCTCAAATGACATAGATAACCACTACTAAATTGCAGGTCTAAAGTACAAGGAGAAGAGACACTCTTCCAGGAGGTTAAAATACACACTCCATGAGAAGAGGCTCCCAAAAACAACTAGATCTATGCAGATCTAAACTCCACTTGCTGCAGCTTGCAAAAGCAGTCAAACCCTCACTGGATATGCATTGCTAATGAAAGTGGAGCTTGGCCTCAAGCCTGATAGTGGATCAATTCGAAAAATGCTCCTCCAAGAATCCTCAAAGGAAGAGGTGAAATCCCTGCATAGGAATCCCAACTACAATCCTCCACTAAACAGTAGAGAATGATATTTTTCTAAGTAGAAAAATACTTAGAAATATAATAAATCAGCCACCTTCTCTTGCTACCCTCTCTTTCCTTTTATAAGATGAGAAAGCCTTTGCAAACCCTAAACCACCTTGATGAGTTAGCCCTTTTCACATGAGAGGCTTCCTTGTAGAACTGCGCTGTCCCTTTTGGAGATGCAATGAACCTAGACAACATTGTTGATTTGGTCAAGGTTGACCCAATCTTTAGCTCAAACCTCTTTCACACCTATAAGTGATTATTTACATGGCCCTGATTTGTCTTTGTTCACATGGGCATTGGTTTATTCAGACTTTTCAGGAGTTTTACATGTCCTCCTTTGTTCATTTATTCATGCAACAAAAATTAAAACAAAATTGAATGTTCCTCTTAGCTAAGGCTAAGTGGGAACATTACACAGGGTCAGACATTAATTTCAAGGAAATTTGACATCTGAATTCTTCAAGAAGTCCTCACAGCATGCCTATTGAATTTCCAAAAGTTTTTTTTGGTTTCCAAGTCCAATGAATGAAGTTTGGATTCATGTTGATCACTCTTTATTCCATTCATATTAGCTTCCTATACATAATTTCTCCCTAATGGAGAACATGTATCTAAGCTCATAGGATTAAGATTATCCAAAGATGCATTTCTAAATATCTTGCTATATGTTTTGAGCGAATTCAAAAGATAAAAAATGATAGTTTGCATTGTCTTATCTTCCTTGTAAAAGGATTTATCAAGATGGTTCTTTAGACCCCTTTTTTTTTAATCGATACAACTCCTGAAGATATTATTCCCAACCTCATATCTGCATGATGAAATTTTCTAGTTATTATATGTCATTTAAACCACTGTGATCCTTGTTTTTCCTCAGTTATGTAATAACACTATCACCAATTTCTTTTTTTGAAGGCTCAAGTTCAATTTTTTTTTCTCTAGCTCCTTGACCATTTCATCAATATTCTAGGCCAAGGAATCTGGCATAAGAACTTCATGGCATTGGAAAATTTTAAACAAGTCATCCTTGACCCTTTCAAAAAAATTTAATAGTGTATAAGATGTAATTTCCAAGTATAGTTTTGTGCAGTCTGCACAATGTCGAAGAAGTGATTTGGCCTTTTCAAGCGCTAAATGAAAGGCACATAACCCCTGAGTACCTAACTTATTCCTTGGACGTGTTGCTTCCATTGCACGAACTATTTTCATCATTTTGATCACAAGGCAGGCGAGTTTCCTGCACCTTTCTCCATGTAGCTTAGCATCACTAGTAGATGACAATAATTTTTCTACAACAAAATCCATAGTCACTATCAATTTAAAGGTAGCACTAAACTACATTACTTCATCATGCCAGCTTCAGGACCATATTAGTATGGGGTCCATTCTTAAAATCATTTTTGCATTAGCGCAAAATCAGTTTCTTTTGGTAGTTTTCATGTTAGAAGACCTAAAACTAACATGTACTGAAAAAGGAGTATCCATTCCATCAAAATCACCTAATTATTTCACTTAGCTTCATCCACAATGACCAAATTAACATAGGGTTTGTTGTCACAATCCTCGACCAAAGTCTCGCCTTTTTTCACAAGTCAACAGACAATTTAACAACTCGGAATATTCTTTTGAAACTTTTCATGATTTTTTTAAAGGAGTTTTTTTTTTTCTAGCTGGACAAATAAGCTACAAGAGTATGTAACAAAAATTTGAGGTTTTCCATTTCTTCCACACAGAAGAGAGATGGAAACCAAGATTTCAAGGTCTCTTTCAACAATTTTAGTGGACTATTTTATTAAGCACAAACTTCTCTTCACTAACATTTCTAGTAATATTTGCTGTCAAGCCATCTATGATATATGATAACTGAAAAAGAAAATTCATCCCATTCACCCTCTCCTTTTACCTTGTTGTTTGCTGTGACAAAAGCTTTCTCGCACTTTTTAGAATAAGAAAAATAATATCATTACATGTTGTACAGTGCTTTGTACTTCTGTAATTTCCCTGATGCATATCATTTCAGGTCTCTAACGCTATATTTTCTTCATATTTTTCATAGTTGTCATCAAATGGAGAGGTAAGAATTTCATCTTACCAAATATAAAGGTAGAACTGATTCCTCATCAAAAGGTTGATCTGATATCCTCCCTTTAGCAATTTCTTGATTATCCTATTCATAAACAACCATGTCATTCTCTTCCTTGGTGTTATATTGATCACACATCACATTAGCTATGTTCACATTGAGTTATGGGAAAAGAAAACGACTCACAACCAAATATGAAATTTTTTCTTTATTGTCGTTTGTATGCTCATATTCATTATAGATAGGATTGGATTCAAAACACACAACATATTATATTACTTTTCTTTGTGAAAATAATGAATCTAGATGAAGTCTTTATCAGGGCTATTGTGTTATTATTCTATTGGATCTACAGTAGGCTAGTAGCCTCTTAAATAATTCCAACAGTGCTATGTTCCTCAAATTTTCAGCTCAACACTTCATCCCTATCAATAGCAACATCATCTCAATATCAATATTCACCCTCTAAGTTGTCTTCCTTATCTGGATGATCATCATATTGAAGGAGATGAGGAAGATATTCTTATCACAGTACCTTTTCATATTCATCCATTTGTGTTCTTAGCACCACGGGGTCTTCTTCCTCCAAAAAATGTCTAACATTATCTAATGGATGCCATCATTTCCTACAAAAAGACAAAGGTGGCATTCATAGTGAAATTCTGCCAAAAAGTGCAGGTCATGATCATCAAATCTATGAAATCTTGGGTGACAATGTTTGAGGAAGCTTTCAACTAGATAGATAATGTATGCTCTTAGGGTTGCAGTAATGTCTAAGCCAACCATTACGCTATTATCCCAAAAAAAGTATAAATAATATGATCATGACATCTCCATGTCGTTCTTCCAATTCAAAGATACCTCATAAATGTCTGGACATGTGGAACATCATTAAAAGAGTTCCCTCCAAAAGAGAGAATATCGTTTCCATAGTTAGGATGGTTCCTATTTAGGTATCCCGGGATATTTTCAATATCGAAAGTTAGACATCCTTGATCATTTATTATTTCTCTTATTTTCCATTATATCATCTGTGTCATTGCGGAATTAGGAGGAGTGCAAAGAAGTGGTATTATTGACTTTGCAAAGTTGATCTCTGTTTTATCAAATTTTTGGATGTATTTCGATGCTAGTAATGATTAGATATCCCTGTGGTTATCAATTACAATGTTTTATGTTGAGAATGTGACATTATGGTGGTCTTCTTATTAGTATTTTCATATTCATCTCCAAGAATAGAACTTAATAATTTCACATAGCAAATTTCCACTCTCTTTTCTCCATTCGTCCAATACATCAAGGCACCAGTCCACATAGGTGATAGGATAGTGTTTACCACTTTATCACATATTCTATCATTTCCTTGTTTAGTATAATGAATTCATATCTACAACAAACCATTGGAATTTTAAAATTCCTTGTAACAAATTTAAATGAGAACTCAGTTCACTGGATTTACCTTAGTGTTTGGTCTACAACCTAGCTTGATGATTTTAATTTCCTAATTAGAAACATCAGTGACTTATTTCATTAATCTAAGGTCTAATTTATGAAAAAAAAGTGTATATAATAGTTAGACCCCCTAACAACCCCCCCATGTTGGAAAATGACCAGCCCATAGTGAGATGAAACAACCAAGGTGACAGCGTGAGTAGTTTTCCTAATGTTACGTTAAGTTTCTTTGTTTATTTTTCTACAAAATACTTGGCCAATTTCAAGTGCCAATAGAGGTATATCTCATATAAGAAATAAAACAAATTCCTTGGAAAGTTTTCATTGGGATTCTATTCAATTTTGTTAGTTGTCCCACAACTTTTATCGAAGAAACAAATGGAATTTAAAGAAAATCTGAGAAAAACTCCAAATTTTGAAAATATTGTTCAATATCAGAAATTTTTATTACAAATTTGGGTTGCTAATTTCTCCTGGGAATTCAAATTTCAAGCCTTAAAGCATTCATGGAAACTCCCCTCAAATTTATATCACCAATTTTGAAGTCATTGGAAGCCTCATCAATTAGAGGGACTTAGTTCCCAATACTTATCGAGACTTCAGCTCTGCCCGATAATGGATTTATATTAGATTATAATGAGTACCAAGGAGTATAAATAAAGGGAATTCTCTTTCACATGGAATCTGTTTAAGGAATTCTTACTATCCTCGAAATTTGACCAAGTCACTTAATGCTTCAAAAACATAACTATAAGGATTTTAAAAAAGAAGAAGCTTATTTTGATTTTTATTTTAGGATTAACTCTCTTGTGGATATGAGGAGTTGTATTTGAACGTGTCCTTATTTCACCTTTTGTACGTTACAGTTCACTAGAAACAAATATATTACAAATATTTTTTGGTTTCATTTTACCAAAATGAAGAAATTCACGTTCGTTAATAAGAACTTGTTTTATTCAGTTTCCAAGGATATTGGATTCTCCAGATACATAATGAACTGATGAGAAGCATAGTTCATACTTTGACTCAATTTAGGCATCTTTTGTCAAGAAAATGTATGACAAGGAGTATTGTGCCCTTAATTTGTGTGGATAGGCTCCTAAAGAGCCAGAAAATATCGATCTAGATAGCGTTGAATCAAGGATTAATTTTCCTTCTCCTTTCAATGAGGTAGTTTTATCTTCCATGCTAACTGGGTTTGATTTGGTTTTGAATTAATATTCATGCTCTAGATGACTAATTAATTTATTTAATGGGATTTTATGTTTGGACGTGTCTGAATTGTTTTTTGTTTTGAAGTAAAGCTATTGATACTCAGTTTTATAGTTATTTCTCTTTCTCGTGTTCAAGGTTTCGAAAAAAGGTTGTTGGAAGAAGCCACCCCAATTCGATAAGGTCGACAGTGAGATGTTCCAATAGTTCTAGCATGCCCTTGGGTACAACACTTTAGAAAACTGATCTCTTCCAATAAAGAAATAGTGACATTTAGTTCTTTCAATGAATCTGCGAGAAGTGATGCACAAAAGGGAGCAATCATGTTAAAAAAATCCAGGTAATACTAGTACAACCTTAGAGGAAGCTCCAAATGTAGGTCAAAGGTCTTGTGCCTAGTGTCACAGGCTGCAAAGAAACTATACTATTTTTCCTAGCAGTTGTGGCAAAAGGGAGTTGAGTGTTGTTTATAATAATAATTTCAATGTTTACGCCACTGCAATCACAGGTGAAACTGAATGAATTTCATGTTGATGATCTTGTTCATTATGTAAATGTCCATGGTGGTTGTAGCTCCCCAGAGACGAGGTATTCTTTTAAATTCCACTTAAGTGAATTTATAACATATCATATTGTCCATGTTTTTAGTAATTTATTTTTCTTATCATATCATATTGTCCTCCTCCATCATGAGCAATAACAACTAGCTACATATGTGGCCAAACACCCTCCTATACCGATTTATTATTTTAAAGTAAAATAAACATATTTACTGAAGAATAAATTTTGTGCCATATTGATTTAGATGATATTTCTAACAAAAAAACCAAATATTAATTATTAAGGAATCCCCTTGGATGTGGTTTTCAGCAAACTCAATGAACTATTTTTTAATTTATACACGTATTTAGTGTTGTTTTCATGTAAAAGTTGAAGTGTAAAGTAATGCCACAGCTAATTTGTTCAAGGTCATGTGCAATATTTAAACTAAACATAATTCAAACAAAGGGCTATTAAAAGGTATTTTTGTCAAATGAACATGCCCTTGATATTATAAAAAAGGTACCAAATTCTTACTGGAGATACCTCTGTAGGGGAAGATGTAAGCCTGAGATGATCATCCACTTTAGGAAGGAACTAAAATTTCATTTTTGGCATGATGCCAATAGTTAATAAATGAGAAAATAAGATCGATGACCTCCCAGGCGAGCTAGGTTAGGATGCAAGATAGACGAGACAGTTGTATTGCATCATAGCTTTCTTAGGAGGTCATACATCTTCCTTTCTCCTTTATCAACTACTGCTATCATGACATAAGGCAAACGTGAGTTCCTTCTTAAAGTGGATGATCATCTCTGGGTTACTTCTGCACCCACAAAAAAATTCTAGGAGTTGTGTTGTAATTCCGACGGCTGTTTCCATTGCTGGTATGGCCTAACTGTCGCAACAATCTTATCCCACATGTCAGATTAGCGACGATTGTGGTGTCACATCCGACGGTTGTTTCCATCGTTGGTATGGCCCAATTATCACACCAATGTTATGCCAATTGTCATAATAGTGATGAATGTGGTGTCACTTAGGATGGTTGATTTGGTCACTGATATGGTCCAACCATCGCAACAATGTTATGCCAGTTGTTGATATTCTGACGATTGTCGTGGCACTTCTAACACTTTTTTCTGTCGGTGGAAAACTAATAGAGCTGGACGTGCGACAACAAGCCGTCGGTATTGCGATGCATTCTTGGAAGGCATCATTGTCATAATATTGACGTCTCCACATGATGTCAGAATAGCGACAAGAAACAATGAGATTCAAATATTGACTAAATGAATACATGTGTCGTGTCTAGTGGCGCTCTACTGATAGGTATTATAAGTGTCGCATATGCGACGATACAAGAAGCAAAGTTTTTCCCAACCTCAAAGTGTCACCCTTGGGATGCCTATGTGTTGCAATAGAGTCATTTTGGCCGTCAGAAATTGGGCCAAATATGCTAGTGAACTGTGTCATCCATTTCCAATATTGAGGACCAATTAGCCAATATTTGGATTATAGGGCTAGGATGTATGAACACTATATAACTAATCTAAATAAATACCAAATTACAGACTTCAAGGTTAATAAACAATATTTTTTGTCATTTTTCATTGACACACAAAACAATGAACCTTTATCAATCAACAAAAAAATGCATTCGCATGGATCAGTACACCTACCAATTGTTTCAATACCATTAGATATTTAGGTGGTTGATGATATTTGACAAACCTCCATGTAGTAATAAAAATGTACCTCTATATTTCTTTAGGTTATGGGTATAGTTTAGGTTATGAATCCATCTCAACTACTTTCACATGGAAGAATTCTAAGCAGTGGGTTGTGAATCTACAGAATATAGAAAAAAATTTAGGTGCAACCCAATTCTATGTCCTTGTCCGCCTACATGAAAATCTAAAACTAGCATCCTCTAGTAATGGATAGCATTATTAAAACCCAAAAAATAATAGCCACACTAACACACACCCTAATGTATCATGGGAGCTTAGTAGTATCATCATATCAAGCACCACCAATAGCTGATGTTGTGGGAGGGGTTGGACCATCAAAATTTGTAACATGCTTTGTCCAAGAAATGCTACATGGAATTCATATGAGACTCATAGACATACCAAATACAAAAAATATATATATATGGGCCAATGGAGGGAAGTAGGCAATAAATTTTTATGGAGGAGGTTATTATTGACCATATTTACATTTTTTATATATATGTATATACTTAAGGTTTATTGTGTATTTTCTTTATGTATCTAATTATATGTTGTTTGTAATTGCTGCACCCTAATATCACTCTCCCAACCATGACACGTGAATGACTATCATTTTCTACCACTAATGCTACAACAAATGTAGCTTGTTCATTTGGTGTATAATATACTCAAGTATGGTGAATTAGAATGACCCCTCTTGCATAATTTTTCATATGTTTTTAGTCCATATTATAATTTCCTTCTAGTTTAGGTAAATTGTAGTGTTTATTTAATATTTGTATATGTTTTCATGATGCTAGGATAGGATCCATGCTCACCTAATATGGAGATATCATACCCTTCCTAAGAATCATGTGTCAACTTCAATTTTGTTTAAATTTTTGTTGTGTTGTCTTATTTTGTTAAACTAATTAAACTATATAAAATTTGTGTGCAACTTTTATGTCTTTATCACTCACCACCATCCATTATTGCCCCAATAGTTGTCCATCAATATCATCACATTGCCCCATTTTTGGTATGCAACTTACATCCACTAGCTAAATTCCATAATTGCTACAACCCATGGGTGTTAACCATCAACTTCCTCCACCACCCTTACCACCTAGAAACACCCCCATTTTCACTAACACTATTTTATCTTTGTTGGTTTCTCCACATATCCCCCATGTAATCCACCAACAATAATCACATGATTGTAGTTAAATGGATGCAATAGTAGATGTTGCCTTTGAGAAGAATGTGCAGTGCACTACTACACATACTAGTGAATATCCATCATTGCACAAGGCATTAATGTTGAGTTTATTTTTTGATGGATTTTTTTTTCTTTATCATGAATTGAATTGATTAAAAAAATAAATTAATTCCATGATTTGACTCTTATAACTATTCTATGGTGGTATAGAAAAGAGGTTGGTGGTATAACGGAGAGACTGGGGTCATGAAGTAGGGAACACCATGTTAGAAAGCAAGATAATACTAAGAGAGAGGGTTCAATCAATATTATAGTCGACTAAAAAAAAATAAAAATATCCAATATGTCAATTAATTCAACAATCAATCATATAAACAACACTTAAAAACACATAAAGATAGTAGATGTACGTGGAAAACTATAATGGGAGAAAACGAAAAAAATTGAATCTAAATACTTTTTCTACGTCATCTTTTATGGATCCAATAGGAAGGACACAAACATACCTTAAATTTACAAAGACCCACTTGAAGGAAGCACCAACTCCCTAATATTTACAGGCTCCAACCTAAAGGAAGCACCAAATTCCTAATGTTTATAGGCTCCAACCTCAAGGAATCACCCAATCCTTGATGTTTACAGGCTCCAACCTAAAGAAAGCACCAAATCCATAATTTTTATAGGCTACAGCATAAAGGAAGCCCCAACACCCTCGTGTGTAGGAACCAACTTTCTTTACCTAGCAATCCCTCTTTCACAACATTTTCAAAATCATTTCAATAGGTGTCTTGTTTATACAACTTTGTTTTGCATTACTACCTTGTTCTGTAATTTTCCTCCTATTCTAAATCTTTAGACTAGGTTCATAAACATGCTATGAAATTTTCTGTAATCACGCATCCTACACAAAATTCATTTCACAGTGTTATTTCACTCGTTTTGTGCCACAAAAATACCACAAAATACTCTCTTTAACAAAAATCACAGTTGATCAGAAAAATCCACAAATTTCCAAGCTCATTGGTTTATTTATACTTTGTTGGATAAACTAACCGTGGAAGGCCAATGATCATCCAAACATCCACTATTATTTTTATTTTCTTCCTTTTGGAAGTCTAATCTAAATGACTCCAAATGACTCAAATATAACTTGAATCAATTCCTCATTAAGGGCTTAGCTTTAGTTCCATGAGACCATGTAATATGATCATGGTAATAATTTATTCCATAGAATATAGATTCGTGACCACATGAGTGTAGAAAATTATGGTACATTCGTATTCTTGATAACTTGGATTCTAGAATATAACACATAAGGGGTCATTGTTTCACACAACATTGAGAGTTGAGACCACATGCTTAAAAAAATAAATTATATATAAGAGATTTGGGTCAACAAGAATATTTAACCTTCTTGGATCTTCCAATGACTCAAATATCTCTTAGCATAAAACTTTGACTAACAACAGAACCTTGACCACTTACCCATCAAATATGATATTAAGATTTTATTTTGACAAATTACTTGAATCTGTTAATTTCCCAATCACTGTAAAATCACTTAGATTTTCACAAAGAATCATGACCACTACAAAACCTTGACCTCTTGATTTTTTATCTTAATCATTTTATAGCGATTTTTACCTTTGAAAAATTACACTCACCAATCATCTCCTGGATTACTAAATGGACAAATGGATTTTCACATGCAACCATGACCACTCAACAAAACATTGACCTTCAAATTTGTTAAATTTGGATCCCATCCTTTGGTCCTTAATGAATACTCCATGGATTTATTTGGAACCCCATATATATGAAATTCCAACTTACATATCAATTAAATATAAATTTGGTCAAAAATAAATTTAACGAGGTATTGGACGTCCTGGAAACTTGGCCTTTTGCTATTTTTGAGGTGATTTGATTATTTATGACTATTTATACAAAAACTAAATACACTAAAAACCTTCACCAAACATGTACTTGGTGAGAGTCGGGAGGTTTCCATGTTGAAACTTCAATATCCAATCAGAACTTTCCACATGGATATTATACCCAATATGAAAGCTTCAATAGAAACAACAAAGGTAAGCCACATTAGCCTACAAATGCATATTTTGGAAATTATCAACAACATAAACACTCAAAACTATTGAAAGTACTCAATCATGTAGATTTATACTTTTGTCTAATTTCTCTTCATCTCAAAATATTTTGTCCGCTGAAAGGTGAAAATCAAAATTTATTAGTGTTGGAAAATAAATATATACTAAACAAAATAAAATATTAAAAAAAAAACTATCGATACCAATGCTCCTAGTTGACATTGTATATCATCTCCTTGGGGCTCGGTTTCTTCATTGATTCCTTTGTCCCACTGGCCTAAAAATGAAACATAAAATGTATGAGCCACATCATAAAATTTATCTGACTTAAATTCATTTGTAATTTGAAGCAAAAAAAGCTATATACATATTAATACATGTAGTGCCCATACTTTACCATGTTCATGAGGCAGAAATTGTTCCACTAAGTTGAGGATTCCATCATTTAAAAATGTTGAAAGTTGCATAAGTTTGAATTAATATATAAGTGATTTTTGGAAACAAGATGTATATATAGTTCAACACAATAAATCTATTAAACATGCATTATAAATGATATTGTAAATGTGATTTTATAGTTCATTAATCATAAATTCCTAGCACATACCCTTCCAAGGCTCTCAATGTTGTGAGCCATGAATAGCATGTACTGATCTCTACAAGATGATGCATTTCTCTCAGGATCCGGTCGATCCATATCGCTCAACACCTCATATAGAATACTAAAAAATGTTATAATATGTTCCCTACACTATGAATGTTGCATCTTCCCTAAGACAACTTCCACCCCTTGCAAAGTGTCCTGAATGAGATCCCTAATCTTCTCCTTTCTCTGAGCTATTGTGATGGATGCAATAACAATTTCATCTCGTAGTGAAACCACTCTAGGTGGTCGAGATGTTAAATGAGGTGTTGGAGCACTAAATCCAATATCTTGCATAACATCAAGTAATTTACGTATGAACTTTCCATGCTCCATCGAATTTGTATCCTGTATCTATATAATTACGATCAATGTGCTCTCTAAACCTATTGTACAACATCCTAGAAAAATATTGCAGCACCTCATCATTATCGGGGAACTTCCCATATGTGCACAGGAAGTTATAATAAATAAATGGTGCAATATTGGGGTCATTAAATCTTGCAACCTTTTGATGTTTTTTGTCTTCGGGTGGTAATGTAAATTATTACTAGGCCATTTCTTTAGTGACCCTACTTTTCACTTCATTGTAGGAGTTTCTACCAATAAATGATGATCTTATCCTATGTATCATGTTAAAGAAAAACCTTAGTTTTCGTTCCAACCCCACGATACACCTATATGAAACTCTAAAAACTATGCAAAACTATCTGGAGAAAATCTTGAGTAGGGATAGAGATATTTCTATTTTCTAGCTCATTTGCAATCTTGTGGAATGCTCCCTCATTCCATCAATAGTAAGACTAAAGATGTTGTCTTCCCAAGGAACCTCCTTAGGAACATATCGAGGATGGGGTTAAAGAAGGTACTTGTTTGGATTTTTGGGATATTTTTGTCCCTTAATACCTCTCTCGCTATGATGAGGTTGTGCAGGGGGATCATCAAAACCTATAGGATGTTAAATGTTCACATATTATTTAAATGTAAATAAATTGCACTTGGAGAGTTCGTATTTAAAAAATATTTACATTCAAAATTACCTTGTGAAAACAATATTTCATTCTTTGAGGTTCCTATCGGAGGATGGTTGTGCCCTTATGAGGAAACAAAGTCATAACTATTACGCCCTATATAAAACATCAAAGTTTCAATAATGCATAAGTATGAGACCCAATATAACTTTTAACATTAAACATGTCTTGAACCAAATTTATGTTTAGCTTTCATTTGAATGCTCCTTGATGGTTGGGTCAAAATCAATGTTTTCAACATGTCACTAAATCAATTCACCTATAGATGATGTTATATTTTCATATTAAATAAGTGTGAAACAAGAAATTATTCACATGCAAAAAATTAAATTTATATCGTATACCAGAACATGTTAACTAGCAATCAAATGTGTACTTATACCATGCACATTAGACACCTAAGAATTATTTCTATTCATGGAAGAAGCATTGCCAACAGATATATATTCAAGGACTGTACAAAACATTACATTTTCAATCACAAGTATGAGACACATGTGATACATTTTCATGCATTAAACAACTCACTACAAGATTTATGTTCAAATTTTACATGAACCAACACTATTAGACATTGGGTTAGTTCTTGAAGGCAAGGTTCTTAAATAAGACACTAAATGTATGTGTGGTTCCAAATAATTATGAACAATCTCAATCTCAACTTGTGAACTTGTTGACAATGATATTTTTTCAGATTAAACACGTTTGAAAGAAGGTTATTCAAACTTAAACATTAAATTTATAGCCTAGAGTTCATCATGTTTACTAGCAATCGAATATTTACCTATAGCACGCCCAATATATCCCTCGAAATGGCATCTAATATGTGTATTGAAACATGACACTGCTCATCCCATGGAGAGGTCTTACAATGGTTCATTGGAGGCACTGTTCGATGCCATTTTTTTTTATATATGGGAAGACTAGTTATTAGTATTGGATTTGATTTTTATAAATATCAAACTTTATTTTGGAATACAACTTACATGTTCTTTAAAGTAAATTAGCATGAAAACATATATTTTATAATATTTATTATAAATTATTTATTTTATTCCCAATATTTCTCAATTTGAAAATGTTATTGATAATCATAATAACATTTAGAAATTAATACTTATAGATATCACTGAATTGTCATTCTCCAAGAGTGAAATGGAAATTATTCTCATTTTTCCATTGGTTTCCAAAAAAAAATATCAATTAAATAGCATCCTCAATTTGATGCCATATAAACATAAAATAATTCCTCTAATGATTGAACAGAGTTAAAGTTCATTGCGGCGTAAATTAAACTTTTCATCAAAATAAAAATAAAAACACCCCAAATAGAACCAAACTTCGATAACGCTTATTGGATGCTCAACTCATCTTTTAAACCAGTGAACACATGTAGAACATACCCAGGATATCAAGTAGATGATGCTCATTTTCATATAAATGAGGAACAAAAATTTGAAATGCCACAAAATATGAGCATACATTATCCTTGCATTTCTGCAACCATTTTCCTTCAAGGTAATAATCCTTTTTTCCGATAATCACTAAATAAATTTAACTTTTTTAAAGAGATCACTGGGATAAAGATGGGAAGATATGTTGACTAGACCATTCTGAGTGCTTGATATCAACCACATATCAAGAATAGTTATTGAATTATTAGAAAGACAAATTTCCACGAAATATAATAATGATGGATTCTGATATCAACCACATTTCAAGAATAATTATTGAATTATCAAAAACAAAACTCAACGACATCCACTAATGAAAGAAAATTTCGAGCCCATTTCTCCATCCGATATATGAAAGAAGGTTGAAACGCATTAGGAAAATATGGTAATTCAAAAAACCAATCAAGTGGATTCCAAGATCCAAAATCATTTTGAAGTGTGAAGGATGTGAGAATTTTAACCAAAATGATTACTGAAAATTTTGGATGTATCTGCGATTTTGTAGCAAGTCATTTCCAATAGGAAAGATAGCCCCAAGAAATAAATTGTCGGTAAAAGTGGAAAAATACAATACAACTGCTTACCATAAGTGCTAAAGGTTGAGCCTATTGTAGTTAAAATATAATACAAATGCTCACCATAAGTGCTAAATGTTGAGCCTATTGTAGTTACTTTCACCAAATTCATCGTTTTACTTGAGAAGGAAAAGAAAGAAGTTAAACATGAAGTTCAAAGGATAATACCACATTCTAATAATTAAACTCCGGTAAAATATGGAAAGTTAAAAATTATAAATTAAAGCCATTTCATTAATATAAACAAAAAATTGTATTTTAATTACATTGCATGATATAATCTGTAAATTTATAATTCATAGCCAATTTATTAATAGAATTTGTAACACTCGAAACAAATTAAGGATCACACAGCAACATTGATGTAATTTATTGCTCAGGTTTGTATTCAAGTTCATGACATTGGTAGTTAACCGTGTTCAATGGCGGAAAAAGGAAATGTGATAAATAAATTTTATTCTTATATCTTAAAACATAAAAAAAATATTGAAATGGTATGTCAGAGAGAAAAAGTTATATTTCTTCAGCAATCATAAACATTCATATTGGCCACAATATAGGTGATTGCATTGTCATTGGGAAATAATTCCTCTCAAATTGTAATTGAATTATAAAGTAAATTAAGGTTCTTACATAACACGATTGTTTACATTTGATGCAACTACATGTTAATTTTTGAAATAGAGAAAGAGTCATAAAGTAAATTTCTAGATGGGACATTTGTTTATATTTAATTAAACCACATGCTTATTTGTAAACCAACAAAAGAAATATTAAAAATAATGCATCATATATCTATTCTTTATTGCCAAGGAATTAGGGTTAGGGTAGTCAAAAGGAAAATAAGAGGAAAGCCCAATTTGGACCTATAAAGGTGCCATTTCGAGCAAGGCTTCATTCAAATTGGTAAACTATATCAAATTATGGAGACCTGTTGAGGCTAGTATAACCTCTAACTACTAGTCAAAGGATATGAATAAAATGTGAGGCTTGTCTCAAGTGTATAGGAGACATGAAAAGGAGGAGGATAAACAAGAGGAAAGGAGCATGGAAGGAAATTTGTTGAATTTTTTCTCATCTGAGAAACCCATAAAGGATAGCTCAACTAATCCCTACATTCCAAAAAGGTGTTTTCTCATTTCACATTTTCACCCAAAAGAATATTCCAATTTAATTAGAGTTTAGAAACTTTGGATTAATATATTCATTGATACATTGTCATGAACACCAATTTATTTTATTCTGGCTGATATAAAACACCTACTCCAACCCCCCTTGAACAATAATGAATTTGAGACTCTAATACTTTTCCACATCTTTTGACCACCCTACATCGAGCTAAAATTTCTTACATTTTTCCACCCCACCTCACTACATGGTCCCCTCATTACTTGATAATACAAAAGTTATTGAAGTATGAAAATGAAATCAAGTAGGGTTGTTTCCAACATATACCAACTAGAAAATATTGATATAAAGTGGTTTTTTATAGAAGGAAATAATTATTTGCTCTCATTTTGTAACCATCTCAACTAGAACAATGGGGAATTTGTGTATGGGGTTTTTGTTTCATCAGATTATATTCTCATTTTTTAATCTTTTTTTTTACTAAATATTAATAGTATAATTTAGGAAGGATTGAATGGAGGATAAACAGATGCAGTGAATAGAATACACTGAAAAATTATGAGGATTCAAAAGATAGCACAAAATAGAACAATATTATCTTCATTTTTTTGGACTTGTGGGTCTCCCTTGGGAGCTATCAGAATCCTTCAAGGTGGGGGCCTATGAACTATGTATTTGTTTCCTCTATTATTAGAGTCCTTATCCTCACTATCTTCCTTCTTGAAGATGGTCATGGCCAAAACCCTCTACAACTTGATTGTTTAGGCAAGCCAACTTTTTCTTGGGTCTTCTTGTCAACAAAAATGATGCTATCTTTTGATATAAGAAATTTTTATTATTAATATTATGCTATCATATAAAAATGATAAGTTCTTGCTATTATTTCAATAGAAGCATAAGGTTGAAAAACATAATAATGGTAAAAAATGAGAACTAGGTGATGTTTTCATACCTAGATCGAGAGTGGGCACACCACAGTTTCCATGTCAAATTTTTTCGTGTTGATGAAAAAGTTCTTGGAATAAGTTTATTTTTTGAAATTCATCTCTTTAAAATGATTGAAAATATTCTCTTTAACGTCTTTTCTTTTGTATAAAATTCCTTCTTCGAAGTTAATACTCGACTAATAAAAATATCCTTGCAATGTTTTATTGGTATTATATCCATATCAAGGTAGGAGAGGAATATTCAATACATCATAGTCAAGGTTTTCAGGATGGCCAGTGAAACATAAAAATCCTCAATATCTCTAATTTTTTTTTCTCCCATAACATGAACAACACTCAAAAAGAGCTTTCACAAAGCTACTACTAAGAATGATGAAAGAACTACAAAATGATAAAATATTAAAAAGTGCACTGATGATTTTATTTAGGAAGCTACCATGCTAATATATATTACAAACACTAAGTATATTGATATTGCATGCACATAATTAAATAGTTATATAACTCTTGAAAAAATGGAATACCTACAATAAATCACTATCTATATAGTGTGCTTTTATGTTGTCGGTTCCTTCATGAATGAAGATCCAAATCATAATGATTTTGCTATTTATATGCACCATTAATGAAAGGATGGAGGAATTAACTATCTTGGTCTATGTGATAGTGTGATGGCTACTGAGATAATAATTGCATCCTTCATGGATAGGCCTAGATATAAATAAGTCCATTTTTCAAGTATTTATCAAGGATGTGATATTTTATTTTACCAAGAAACAATGGAAATGTTTCCAACAATACAAAATGAGGTACATAAACATGTGAAATAATATAATGTTTCATCCATTATGTCACAATCCCTATATGTCATCTATGTGGATGACAATAGTTTCACTTGGAATTATTACATGAACCTTGAGATTTTAAAGCCATTCGTCATTCCAAAACTCATGGACTTCCCATGAACAATATATATATATATATATATATATATATATATATATATATATATATATATATATATATATATATATATTCTGTGAATTAGATGAATTTTGAACACCTAATTACCTAGAAATCGCATCAAAGTTGTTGCAATCTAATAAAATCATGGAAACCATGCAATTTTTCCATTAATGATCTTATCTAATAACTATGTTCTCCATTATGTTGTGAGAACCTTTGAGATGTTTTTGTTGTATTGCATTCCATACTAGACTCTATAATTCTAAAGCTTTGGTCTATATTTAAAACCACCTAGTTCTCTAGTGCAAATCAAAACAATTTAGTTCCATGAAAATTTCACCCAAATGTTATGATGATAGAATTGGTATGGGAACAATGCATAGCTCTATATGGCCATGGTGTGAAATTCATATCTCATTCCATGTAGTCTCCATATGTTGAAATGAAACAATATTTTCATGTACTTGTAGCACACTCCACATTTCAATATGTTAACATGCATATGTTAGCCATGCATTGCAGAAAATGCACAAAAAAAGACTATGTCCTTGCTTAAGAGTAAGTTTATAGGGAATATGTAAAGTATCTTAGTGGATCACATGTTGAAGTGAGTGATATAACGCAATAATATTTTCAATTAGTTTCTAAAAACATAAAAGAAAATAATGTTCATACTATAACTATTCTCCATGGTTGTAATATTATGAAGATTTAAAAAAAAAACATGATCAAAATTGACCCAAAAAAAAAAAAAATATTCATTCAATAAAAGTTTTTTATGAAGATGAAATTAAAAAAACAAAAAAATTGATACATGTACCGCTTATTAAATGTTCTAAATTTACACAATTTGTTAGCAAGATTGGTTCACAGATAAGGTCGACAAAGTAGTAAGTATTCATACATATTTCAGGAGGCCGAGAAATCCTCATTTTTGTGTAACGTTGGTTGGTTAATCAATTGACCGGGTAGGGAAAATTACGGCTACCAATATGGAAAACAGTGGTTGACTTCTATAAGTACGATGGAAAGGTTCGGGTACAAAATCACCACGGAGGAAGGTGTAAATTGAATCATGCACTCTTTTATCTCATAACCAAATTGCGTATAATTCTAAAACAAAAACCATGTAAACATTAAGAGTGGCAAAGAAATTCCCATACAAGGGCTAATTCTGGGCACCTATTATCGCGAAACAGTGCCTGACATGTCTATTTTGTAGGGAGATTAGCTAAATATGTCTCTTTGGCGGGGAAATTCATATCGCGGGAAAGGGCGCTCAACTGTTTGCATTCCTAGGCTAGTTTTGTCGCAACTGAAATGACTGGTACGATTTCATTTTTCCTATTTATACCATCTAAAATTTCACCTGAGATTTTTGATTACTTAGTGAAGAGTTTTAAATTGAATCTAAACTCTTGGTCGAGACTGTCGTCTGAGATATTTTAAACTTTCCATTAACCAATCCAAATTCTCGAACGAAACAAAGTAAAAATATCGGACGATAAAAATTTTAAATTCTCAAACATTAAAATTTGTTAAATTTTTTCTCTGCCGAGAAACCCATAATAAAGGCATCATTTATTCCAACACTCCAAAACGTGTTTTGAAATTTTACGCTTTCAACCATGACAAAGTAACCTCATCAACAACCAAGTTTGGTCGAAATGAATTTCTTACTCGTAATGACATTGAAAACATAGACAGGAGAATGAAACATGCCCAATAAATGTTTGATAAGAATAACATGCCCAATAAATGTTTGATAAGAATGACGTTCAAAGTGTGTATATGGGAAGTAGAAAATACTCATAATGTATTTTACTACTCAAATTTTGGCAATGCCATATATGATGAGGGACTCTTTTGGCTTTAGGGGTTCTGGCCTAGGTTCGGAGGTTAAGGTTTGCTAACAAACTCCTACACTACTGGCCCTTTCGGCAATGACCTACTTTCAGAGGCCAAGGTCTCACAAGAAGTAGTATGGGAGGGTGTTGGAACCAGGTTTCTACACCCTGGGAGAGAGTAGGTAATTAAGGTAGATCTTCGTTGAACTATCACAATCGAGCAGAACGATTCAATTATCAGGGTTTTAATAGAATAATCAGCATGTAACCATAACATAGCTACTATCATTAACAGATCTCATCAATACATTCACATCCATGTGTGCATCAATAGTTATCGTCACAAAACACTATAATCACAGCTAATTCATAGATCGTAGATACATTCGTAGCTTAAATAAATAACACAGATGTACTTCGGTAATAAACACGATCAGTCTAGATATCATAAAGATACTTCAAATAGATTTTTCATTCATTAGTATCCAAAAACCCAATTACAACTCAAGACACAGCCCGCGCACACATCCAGTGGGGTCTGCACATAGTAGGACTGAGGATCTCTACGCACACAGCCAACAGGAGTCCTTACCTAAAACAACCCAAGACAGATCTCGACAGTTCATTCGTCACATTAATCTTACTTACTTCCTTCTTACTCGACCCAACTATCTATCTATTTATATCATCGTAGCCTTTGCTATCTTATGGTCTTCAAACCATGGTTTGCGGACTCTAGGTCTACCCTTTAACCCGTTACAAAACTTTGGGGGCTTTGACCCACTCCAAAATCCCTACGCAAGACCAATTACTACAAAATTATATCAAAAACGCAGCGTAGGGCACCCCATTCCAATAGGCCCCCAACACAATCTTGTGACTCATCCTGAGTCACATCGGCTGTGGGGTTTGCATCTTCACCTGAAGCTGCTTGATTTCATCGACTAGAGGGGGCATCACTCCTTCACTCTGTGCGGTAGCATTATGTGAAATAACCACCAACTTCTGCTAAGTTAGACCTTCATTAGCAATAGTGACACTTTCCAGGGTCTGGTTCAGCTGTTTGACTACAACATCCACTTCCTGAGATAGCTTGAGGGCTTCATCCGCCCATGGCTTGAGGTGGTCACTCATAACCTTCCTCTTGTGGCGCAACTCTTCCATGGGTGTCGTGATCAGTGCATACCCCTAAATGAACTTCCTGTAATAGCCCATGTGCTCGAGAATGGAGCGCGGTTGTTTCTCAATTGTAGGGACTGCTAAGTTGATGATAACTGCTACCTTGGCAGGGTCAACCATCAGTCCTTACTGACAGACTATGTGTCCTAACAAGATCCCGAAAGGTACGTAGAATATGAATTTCTTAATATTTAGGGAAATATGGTGCTTCTATAGGCGTCAACATCATGCACAGGTTTGAGACGTGCTTCTTTACCAACCCAAATAATGTCCAATCATCAAAATATACCTCCAAAAACATGTGCATGAACTCCTTGAATACTGCGACCACTACCTGCGAAAATATGGTAGGGGCATTCCTGAGTCCAAACGGCATGATGGTGTACTGGAAGGATCCCAATTTAGTGGCGAACGTAGTTTTGCTACGACCTTTAGGTGTGATCCTAATTTGATGGTAGCCCGAAAACCCGTCAGTGAACGAGTACGCTTCCTACCCTCCCACACTATCGAGAATTTCGTCAGAGAATGGCGTAGGGAAGGGATCATGGATGTAGGCATCAATCAGTTTGCGCAGGTAAACACAGATTATTATTTCTCCTTTAGTCTTTTTCTCTTGGACCACCATAGGCCTTACCCAATCTGACTGTTCTATTGGTTTGATGATACCTGCGGCTATCATTTTGTCAATTTCTTCCCTGAATTTCTGCTTATACTTAGGGTTCAATTGGTAAGGTCGCTACTTAACAGGGCGCGCATCTAGTTTTAATGTGATGTGCATGACCCCTAGGTCCCCTGTAATACCCTTGAGTTTTGATAATTTCATAGGAAACAGGTCCTAGTACTCCGTGAGAAGCTCTGTGACTTTCCCAACAGTATCATCATCCGAGTAGTCCCCAATTTTAGCTAGCTTAGGTTGTTCTTCTGTTTCAATTTTGACTTCCCTTACCTTAAGAGGCTTGGTCATCTCGATGGTCTACAGTGGGGGTCCAGCAACTGCGCATTCTCCCTCTGATTCCAGGATAGTGAGATTCCACGAGTCTTCATCACATTCCTCCATTGATATATTGCGAGAGTTAACAATATCCTGCATCTGTGTATCCCAAGCTGGTGCCCCGTACTCCACATGAGGGCATGATTCATCAAATACTAAGGCATCTATATCTTGCAGGGCCTCATCTAATGCCTCAGTTCCGCCTATCAACCCAAACGTCCCCACAAAATCATCCTTCATGGTCTCCCAGTGGAGGGTACGCTGATGTAGTTTTGCATCCAGATACTATGCAGTGGGATTTGACCCCAAGGCATGAACAAACATGTAGAACCATTCGTTCACAGTCCTTTCACACCATGCCTCCATCCATGTGGTCACATGCTTGCGCAGGTCTCCTTGGCCAAGGAAAGTCTCCATGCGTAGGTGAACCGGGGGTTCGAACCATAGGATCATCATCTCGTAGAATTCCTACCAATCCTAGAATGTCCCCTTATGAGTTTCCCACCACCGTGCAGGGGTTGCACGCATGTCTAGGTTAAGCACCCACATTCTTCTCTCCCTTGGGACTTCTACTTCAAATGTTCTTAGAAAATCCCTAATACTACCAGACCCATCAAAATAACGAAACTCTCTTACCTCTGATGAGATACATCGGAAGCTCATTACGATCCTAAAACATCGTAGCACAGAGACATCATGTAACCGATTCTGCCACTTTTCAATCTCCCCGTCGGAGTTAGAGAGGCATTCATTGTCTTTCTGCCAACAAAGCACACCATCAGTTGTAGGATTAATCCAATCCTCACCCCGGGCGGTGAGTTTATAAATATGATCCATGTCATCTTATTCGCGCATAGGCTCTGTATACCACTCTCCTTTCGCATGGTCTAGAAGGACTATCACTCTCATACCCTCATTCTCGAAAACCATGCTTCTTTTATTCAAGTTGATAATGCCTCCCATGTATATCGCCCAATCTAGTCCCAGGAGTGCAAGATAAGGGTCTGCATTCTCCACAATCTGAATTACTTCAAAATCCGCACGTACCTTAACCCTGCGATATCTACCATAATCTTTAACAGTCTCCCTAATGGTATGATCTTCTGTTGGTTAGCAATGCACAAATGTATAATAAACCATTCTAGCTTAGGTTCTCCCATCCTCTACCATGTCTACTTGGGCAGGACGTTTGCATCAGATCCTAGATCTAGGGTGACTTGATCCATTTCATAGTCGTCGATCTACACTATTATCCGCATTTCCCACCCAATGCGTTTCTTATGCTTGTACAGTTTTTGAACATCTTTAACTTTAGTGGGAGGGTCAGTTATTTTTCTGCAACTGTCTATCAATGTTTGAAGATTTTCTAATGCCTTCTAGTTGCGTAGCAGCTTCATACATGCATGTAGGAATGGTTTAACTTCGTCATCCACTCTTAGGTTTGTTTGAGCCTTGGGAGTGGATGCCTCATCCCTAGTAAGTATTTGCAAGGTTCGATGAAGGTTTCTTTCTCCTTCTGTAGGTCCAATCTTTCTTGTTTGATAGCAGCTTTCTGAATAAGGGGTTTAGCCACAGATTTCTCCTCATCTCCTCCAGTAGCCATGCCGCTGCGTGTTATGACATTAATACTTGGTCCCTCATCGTGCGGTTCCGCCTTAACCCTCTGCACATTCTGCATTGTTGTGTGTTGTTTTTCCTGCATTTTTTCTATCAGTGCTAGGAAATATTCGATCACATGATCCAATTTTCTACAATATCGGCAAGATTTTCATGCAGGGTTCGGACAGTGCCTTTCAAAGTGCCCTATTTCTCCACAGTTGTAACAAATAAATTGCCCTCTTCCCCGACCTGCGCCTCCACCCCTTCCCCCTCTCCTGCCTCTGGCTGGGGAACCTCCTCTACCTGAGGGAGATAGTGTTGAAGAAGGGTCAGCTTGTACCCTGTATAGGTTTCCTCGGTCTATCATTAAGTCATAGGTCTGACAGTTATGTTCGACATGTCCCACAGATGAGCAGAATCGGCACCATTGTTGCTTCAATTCTGGAACATAAGCACCAAGACAAGGACATTGGTTGGTATCATGTAGTCCAACTACGCAGCAGTCAGCGCACCATAACATCGGACCACTTGGCCCCACAGCCTCTGTAGGACGCAATGGGCTGGGTCCCCTATCCTTCATGTAGTCCACCAAAAAAGGACAGTGATTCTTGTTGTGGCCGAACACCCTGCATATTATGCACCATACATCTGGGCTAGCCTCTTTTCCTCGCTCTTTCCGCAAATTATGGATTTCGAGGTGCATTGCCTCCAGCTGTCCCTGGATCTGTTGTACCCCAAACTGGGCATCATTTCTTTGTGTAGCTTCTAGCTTCATGGAAATCTCCAAGGCTTTCTCTTGCATCTTAATCACTTGTTGACCCATAGGTATGCGCAGGTGAGGTAATAGCATGGAGATGAACCATTCCTTGTGTTGTCTGTCATCATACTGAAATTCCCCATCCCTAATAACCTTCTTCAGCCGCTGATCAACCTCCCATACCGACTTAGTGGGTCCTTGTCTAAAGTATTTTAAATTAACCACCAACTGAGAGTAGGATTTAGGCTTCCAGAACTGTTGTTTTAAAGCATTCTTAGTCTCTTGAATAGATGGATTCGCATGCTGGCCTACGTACCCCATGTACCAATCCAGGTCCCTTTCTTCAAAGGCAAGGGATAGTTGTGCCCTCTTTATAGCATCACTAGCCACATTCTGTGCAGTCCATACTGATTCCACTACAAACCAAAATCAGTCCATGTCTTCTTCTCCTATGCCCTTGATGGTGGGTAGCTTCATGTGTGCAGCCATATCTTCTTCTAGTGGTGGCAGAGGTGCGGGGGAGTTCTTGCCCTTATGCTGACTTGAAGGCGGTGTAGCCGGAAGACTACTTCCTGTGTGCGTAGCTGACTCTCTTAAAGGGCTGTAGATGGATCTACCCCCTTCTTTGTTGGTTTGGTAGTACTTACCACTTCGTGTTGTACTCTCGCTCTGATCCGAGGTCATTCATTCGGTGTGGTTTCACAGAATTCCCTTTATGCACAATGATATTTTAATTAGCAATGGCAAAGTTTTCAAGAACCTACCCCAGGATCCTTTGAAGAACCTCTGCTCCGTCTCACAGTAGGATACAAACTGATTGACTGTGAATTCTATTACAAACCCTCCTAGCACGCTATCCACCAAATGATCTACAGTACGGGTGATTGTATTGTTAGTCTTCTCCAACTGTTGAATCAATTCAGGAGTCCAGTGCATAATCTGATCGTCTTTCCAACGCGTCTAAAATTCTACGAGCCTTACTAACCACTCCTGGAGTTCGTGCGAAAATTTTACAAAGAAAATTTCATATACTTCGATGAAAATGTATTTGTTCTTCCACTTCTCGGTTGTTCACTTCATGTTGCGATTCTCTTTTACAGAAAATTTCTGAATCTTTCTTTCGAACTAGTCTTCAAGCTCCAATTTCTTAGATCTTCAATGGTCTTGTGGCATTACCTAGCCTCTCTCTCAAAATGCTCCTGGTCTTGGCCATGGAACCATTTTTTGGCTTTAGGGGTCCTAACCTAGGTTCAGAGGTTAAGGTTTGCCAACAAACCCGTATACTACTGTCCCATTCGGCAATGACCTACTTTTGTAGGCGAAGGTCTCACCCGAAGTAGTATGGGAGGGTGCTAGAACCCGGTTTTTGCACCCTGGGAGAGAGTAGGTAATTAAGGTAGATCTTCGTTGAACTATTAGGTTTGCGCAGAATGAGTCTGTTATCAGCATTTTAATAGTATAATAAGCATGTAACCATAACAAAGATACTATCATTAACAGATCTGATCAATACATTCACATCCACGTGCACATCAGCAGTTATCATCACAGAACACTATAATCGCAGCTAATTCATAGATCGCAGATACATTTGCAGCTTAAATAAATAACATAGATGTACTTCAGTAATAAACACGATCAATCCAGATATCATAAAGATACTTCAAATAGATTTCACATTCATTAGTATCCAAAAACCCAATTACAACCCAAGACATAGCCCGTGCACACAGCTAGCGGGGTCTACACACAGCATGACCGAGGATTTCTGCGCACACATCCAGCAGGAGTCCTTGCCAAAAACAACCCAATACAGATCTCAACAGTTCGTTCGCTGCATTAATCTTACTTACTTCCTTCCTACTATACCCAACTATTTACATATTTATATCATTGTAGCTTTTGGTATCCTATGGCCTGCAAACCATGGTTTTCGGACTTTAGGTCTACCCTTTGACCCATTACAAAACATTGGGGGCTTTGACCCACTCAAAAAACCCTACGCAATACCAATTACTACAAAATTATATAAAAAACACAGCTTACGAAACCCCGTTCCAACAGACATACTTAGTTCATTTTCAATATTCAACAACCACTATAGTAAGAATGGATGAGAAAATATAGGCATGATAGTATAATATCAATGGATTTTACATTTGGGACAAATCCCTTTAAGATAACTTTATATTGTTATGTATTGTCTTATCATCATTTGTTATTTATAAGATAATCCAAGCATATAACTAGTTTATTCTTTATTTTTATGCAATTTCAACTATATATCTTATTGGCATTTGGTTCCCAACATAATGGTCTTCGAGTGGCATGCCATTCTCATATCAAGGTCTATGACTTGTGATATTTTCAAGTGGATGGAAATGCTAATTATTAAAGTTTGCAAGGGTATGTTGGAATGGAAGTGGAATGCATTCATGGTATATGATGTAGTTATTAAAATATATGTGATAATCTATAGAGATCTATGAGTGTGTTTTTCTCCATTTCTCAAAATGGAAATTTACATACATGATTGTAGACTCATATACAAATATACATATATTTTTAACTTCGTATAACATATATGTGAAATAGTGTGATGTCTCAATATGAATCCTACTTATGTATTTGGCATGTTAGAAGGGGATGGTTAAAAATTCTTGTAATAAAAGTGAAAGATAATACTACAATGTATGCTATGTTTAAGCATTCGGGTGGAATTATCCACAGTCATAAAAATACAAAATTTTCTCCTGAGGAGGCCAACAAATTTATAAATTAATTCCAAGAATAAATCACCTTTGTTGAGTGATTTAAAGCACAATCCCTAGACATAATGGGTATGATTTTTGTAGCTTTAATTTTTATATTTTTGGTATATTTTTGTTGACTATTGACATACATTATTTGGTATTCATCATAAATGTGGGAATTTTTTTTCTATTTCTTAAATCATGTTGGACATGAAGCAAATGGGGCTATTGCGTCATACCATTCAAATATGAAGTAAGCTATTTTGAATTCAATATAAGCAGCTTAACATCTTCAAGTGGATTGGTTAGTGCATCAATTGTGTTCAGGGGTTTACATTTTTCGTTGGTGGCATAAGTGGGCAAAGGAAAATAGTTTCCGTAGAAACCATAAGGTGGAAAAAATAGAAGCTCATTAATTTATAAGGGCACAATCTATTTTATATTATATCATGGCACTACACCACTCATATCCTTCAACAAAATGGGTGCAAACTCAACATGATATCGCTAAATAATACATGGTATGGATTTCAAGTTCAATATTTTCTATGTGTGATTGTAATTGGGAAAGGAATGGATATCGTTGCAAACATGTCATCAAGGTTAGTATGATGAGGGAAAAATTAGTGTTGAAAAAAGTAAATCTAGAAGCAAGAATCAATATAACAACCAAAAACTAGGTGATTTGAGTATTTTTTATTCAATAACTAGGTAAATAATAATAAATAGTAGTCATTTTGATCTAATACCATACAATGTTTTGTTAATAGATACCTATAAATGATGGATTTAAAAATGTGGAAAACTTGGATATTGATGTAATGGTAATTGTAATCATTTCATAACCTGGTTAATTTTATGTTCGCTATCACTGTTTTACTATTTTTATGACTATTAATATTTTTCTTTATAGGTAAATGATAATGTTAATTCTTCAATGGATTTTTATGTTAATATTAATCCAACTCAAAAATGAGAAAGGATATCACAAAACATTCACAATATTTTTTCTAGTCCCTTATGTAGTTCCCTAGTGATGATTCACATTTCAACCTTTTAGAGAAACACATGAAAGAATTTGCATAGGAGTTCAAAATGACATTGACATCAACCTCTTTAGGGTTGGACCATATAGTTTATCCATCTTTTCCAACAAGTGCAACATATATTTGGACATGCATTGGGGCATGAAAGAGATTTTATGGAGAGGATCGTCTCTCATACATGCTCATATACATCATCTATCTCTGCACAATTACTTCCCCCAACACAAGGTTTTAGAAGGAAAATTATTTTTGTGGATGAGCTTGATAGAGTTGTTACACAAGACAATGAAACAAATACAAACAAGTGAAGCTGAGAACTACATATCTCAAATGTGAAGGTTAATCTAAATTATTTTATTAAAAACATGTTTAATCTAAACTAGCAAAGTAATGTTACAAAATTTAATGATTCTATGGTTGGTAATGTAGGTTCTGAAAATTTAATTAAAATTAGCTTCAAGTGGAACAACTAAACTGAGAAGATCGACTTATTCACCAACATATATTTTGTTCATTTTTCGGTAAAATTTCCCATCAAAGAGAAGTAAAAAGGGAGATGAATTGGGAAACTTAGGGGAAATATTTGAAAGAAAATTATTCTTTTAGAGAAATTTCAAATAAAAAACCAAAAGTATCATCAAGTGCATTCTTATCGTATCTTTTCTTGTCTTCAAGCATCATCCCCTTTCTTTATGAGGGTAGTTAATATTTCATATGCAACATTTATTATTTTTTGGGTATTTTTGATTGATTATTATATTTAAGATTATCAAAGTAGATTAACTTCATTATGTTTTTAGGTTTATGATGTGGTTGTCTCTTTCCATATGACGATCATCTTTCATATGAAATATTGATTCCTTATTAGATATTTTTGATTGATTATTATATGTGAAATTGTAAAAGTATATTAAATTTGTTATGTTTCTAGGTTGGAACAACTTATTTTTATCATAATACTACAGCCATGTACTCAACATGTACTCATAATTTGAAAATATTATAATGAAGTTTAATTTGAATATAACATTTTCTTTTAATTTTAGGGAATGAGTTTTTCTTTATGGGAAATTCTGATATCACTATTTATTCCATCAAAATTATCAATAATAGAACTTAGTAGTGGTCAAATAGAAAGATTTATTTATATAAGTGACATAAACTTTAAGGAGTGAAATAAGTTTACGGTCGATTTAGAATTTGGGTGGAAGAATATCACCACTAATATTTGACTATCAAACTAAAAATGTAATGTCACTCACCACATATATAATACAAATGTGAATCACATCATGATTCTCACACAAAGCATTAAAGTGCACATTATATTATTTAATGTGTATAAACTACCGACGATTTATCAATGGATTCTCTAAAATAGCCCCTCCCATTACCTTAATGCAGCAGAAAGGATGAGTCTTTAAATGGACTCAGGAATGCTAGAATAGTTTTGATTTATTGAAGGATTTGTTAACTACTACCCCTGTTATGAAAGTAGTAGATTCGGGTAAAGAATTTGAAGTATGCACTGATGCATGCAATGAGGGTGTTGGAGCGGTATTGACCCAAGAAGGAAGATTAATAGCATATGAATATAGGCAGCTGAAGAATCCTGAGCAAAGGTATTCAGCTTATGACTTTGAATTAACTGCGATAATACATGCCTTGCGTATATGGAGACATTATCTATTAGGGAAGAGATTGTGCTGAAAACCGATCCTAGCAGTTTAATAGCTAATTTAAACAATCGGATCTAAATGTTCGCTAAGTAAGGTCAAATGCATTCCTAAGTGAGTTCGATTTTCATATTCAACATGTGAAAGGTAAATAGAACTGGGTGGTCGGTTCCTTAAGTAGGAAGCTGCATGGCATCTATGAGCTTTACTTTAATCAAACTGAATTCAAGATTCAAGAACAGATTATGGAAGCAACACAGAAGGACCCTGAATACAAATTCCTATGGCAACAAGAAAAATAAGAAGAAGAGAAATGGAAACCATCACAATATGAACTCAATGATAAGCAAATTCTAGTCTACGAGAAAATAATATATATTACTAATCAAAATAATTTCAAAAGAATTATTTTGGATGAATATCACAAAATTTCATATGCAGGACATACAAGGTATCACAAATTGTTGACTACAATTAGGAAAGACTATTCTTGTCCAGGAATGTGAAAATATATTGCAGAATAATTGACTAAGTGCTTGGAGTGTCGGCAAATTAATATTGAGCATCAACATCCCGCAGGATTGCTTCATCCTATCCCTCTACGAGAATGGAAGTGGGAAGTCATTTCCCTCTATTTCATAACTAAAATACCCAGAAAAAAAAGGCACAATGATTCGATTATGGTGGTAGTTGATAGACTCAGCAAGGTGGCTCACTTCATTCCTGTCTACTCAACTTACAATACGGTACAAATTTCAGACATCTTCATGAAAGATATTTTTAGACTGCATGGTATTATTCGAATTGTTATTTTAGATCGTGATGTAAATTTACATCAGCATTCTGGAAGGCACTATTTAGTGGCTTAGGGATGCAAATAGAATTTAGTACAGCCTATAATCCGCAAACATATGGGAAAATAGAAAGGGTGAATCAAGTTTTGGAAGATATGTTGCGCATGTATTTAATGCAACAGACAACGAAATGGAAGGAGTATCTACATTTGGTTGAGTTTTATTACAACAATGGATATCAAGAATCCTTTAAGATGAGCCCCTTTGAAGCACTATACGAAAGACAATGTCAGACTCCTATAAATTGGAGCAATCTGGAAAACATGATGATTCTTGCGCTATACATGCTAAAATAAATGGAACGGGAAGTAAATAATATTAGAGAGAACTTGAAAGCATCTCAAGGCAAGAAAAAATTATATGCAGATAGGAAAATAAATTTTTGAGAATTTGTGGTAGGGTACCATGTTTATGTGAGGATTAAACCAAATAAGAGCACATTGAGGTGGAATTCTTGTGCCAAATTGGCTCCTAGATATTGCAGATCATTTGAGATTTTGGAAAGGATAGGACCGGTGTCCTATCAACTAGCTCTACCCATCCATATATTAGTACATAACATATTTCATGTATCGCTACTTAAGCATTATGTACACGATCCCAAACATGTAATACATTGGCAGTGTATACATGTAAGTCAACAATGTATTATGTCTTTATCAAAATTTGATTTCTGATTTGAACTCATTAAGATCATTTTTGTATGTGGGTAGAACTAGAGGGTGATTTCCTGATAACACCACAAAATATTCTAGATCAGAGAGAAATAACGCTCTGGAGGCGAGTCATCCTGATGTAGGAGAATTCTTCAAAGTTTATAAGACCTAAGAGTATTATCACACATTTACTAAAGGGAGTGGTTTCCATTAATTATTTTTTTTATTTTCCTAAGTTTAGTTGAGTTCTAAAGAGATTTAAATGTAATTTGATTAATGAAGTGTTGAAAAGTGTAACTAGGTCGGTGTTCATGTTGACTATGTAATTATGTATTTATATAAAGAAGAAGACAAAGATAATAAAATTTATTTTTGTTGTACTTGCTTCATGGGATTCATGAGCAAGATTTATTATACATCAATAGAATTATTCTTGATGTCTAGTAGGGTTTGTCTTTTTGGCTCCCTGTGGTTTATTAGAATGGCAAGAATAAACACTACATGGGCCACATCAGAACCACTTTGGAATCCTAGGATCTAGCCTTCCTGGATTCAGAGAGGGATCTCTCTATATAAGTGTTTTAAAAGATATATATTTATGCTTTGTCTATGATATTAGGCTAGTTAGGAAGCTCTGAGAACTTGTTTGGTTTTGGTTGATTGAAAGGTTATTTGAAAGATTAAAGGTTGGAGTAACTTGAGGGAATGTTTCAGCTCGAAAGATAGACTATGGGAAAACATTAATCCATTGGGCTATGGAGTCACAAAAGCATTTAATTATTCAACAACTCTACAAGGGTTTTCATAGGGCAAGTTATCTATATTAATGGATCTCTTTAGATTAAGTTGTGATATGAAGGCAGCAAAGCTATAGTCAATTAAGAATCTTCAAGCTCTACTAAACAAGAAAAGCCTTGCAAAGTAGTTTTTTGAAGAAAGCCAAAGGATAGGGCAAACCATAGACTTCTTTGGGCAAAATTTTAATAAAGAAAACTTTTAAGAAAACAATCTAGCAATCCTAAGACTACTTTCAGATAAGAAAACATGCAAGATAACAATGAGGGCAATCTAAGATCAAACATAAATAATCTAGTCTTGTTTTGACATACTCTCTAGGGATATTTCAAAGAAAATTTTTAAGACTGACCAGAGGACAAGGCATACCATAGACTTCCATAATTTAGACTCTACTTAGCATACTTTGAAGAAGATCATTCAAAAATAATATCTCAAGTTGTACTCAGAAGGACATGAGCTCACCAATGTTCCCTAGTTATACTCTATTAGATCATTCTTAAGACAAAAAGCTGGATAATACTGGAGGGAAATTAAGAATCCTCCAATCAAACCTTAGCAGAAGAAAACATAAATATAAAGCTTTCAGAAAAAATTAGGGTACCTTTTCACAGTAAATCCTCATCTAAACTTTCTATTCTTTATCAGAGAAAATGAAAAAAATGTAAAACATAAGAAGAAATAGAAACAAAGAGGAAAAACATCACCATTAACATAAATGAGGATCCTGTGAATCAACTTGTTTTATTGATGTTTAAACCAGTTACATACTCTAGCACAATGGGTCTTTACAGCTCAAAGCCTTTTCTATCCAGCCTGGAATTTCTCAACTAGCTAAGCAACTCTCTAACTCTCAAATTTAGCTTGACAACTAATTTTTACCAACTAGGGTTAATGTGTTACATTTATAATAGAGTTAATGATTTTTGACCTTTGAGACCATGCAAGGCCCAAGGAAAAACATTTAAGAGTTTTCTTTGCATAATGAATGCTGTATTAATTTCTAAGTTACTTTAGTTGTAATATTTGACTTTTAGGCTTTAGTGATAACTTAGTAATAACTATTGAGCTCCTTCTTTGAGAATATCTCTGACTGTAATAACTTTTGTATGCTTTTGAGGGAAAATGATGCTTGTAGGTGGAAATTAGCCCTTTCGTGAAGTAAAAGCTTCATTGATTTGGCATTCAAAGATATTTCTCGGTTGACCTATCTTGTTTATTGCTTTAAACTTTGTTTAAGGCCTTGATTTTTCTTTTGGCCTTCATAATCATATTTAACTGTCTTTTTTCTTTATGATTGTTTTGTCTTTATCTTTTGTCCTTAATATCTTTGTCTCTATCCTTGATCACTGAGGCTAATCTTATGCTTTTTCTTTAATCCTTTGATTAGGATTTTTAGTCCTCTGTTCTTCATCCTTTCTTCACTTATCTTTCTTTTTTTTTTCTGTGTGCATGGTTTCTTCTGTGCACCGAAGGGTTTCTTTGATTCAACTGATGGTCATGAATCATCAATTTAACTTTCAGATTAAACCTTTTTTCCCTCTTCTTTGTCTTTCTGGCCTCTTGGATCGTGATCCAGAGACTTCTGTTACTTTAATTGACAGTGGGATGGCTTCTTAGGCTCGGGCCACCATTAAACCTACAACAACAAATAATAATTAATTTAAAACCTGCGCTTTTGGATTAGACTGATTTTAGGGGTTTTATGAGGCATTGGGAGTGATTGCATAGGAAGGGAAATAAACAAGGGGAGGGGTTCCATATGCGGAACAAGGAGAAATAGCATAAATTTTGAATATTGGCGCGAACAGAGGAAAATTGGTTTCACCGAAAACCAGGCAGTTTATCACATTCATAATAGGTTGTAAGTGGTTTTAAGGCAAGCAGACGCGATAACATACGCTGCTCGATGCATTTCTAGGGAAAAACTACCCATTTCGTGCAGAAATGGGGAATTAAACCTCGACAGCGAAATGCACGCGATATGGCATGCTGGCCGTTGGATCTGAGTGAGTCAAATCAATGGTGCGAGTTAAACCTGATAGGAGGAGTTGATCGATTGGAGGTAAATAGTGGAGGAAAGGTGTCAGGTGGAGATTGGGTTGTGAGAGAGTAGTGGATGGTGGGCCAGCATGGTGATGTAAGTTTTTTTGTTGGGTAGAGGAAATGTTATGAGCGGGGTTGAAAAGGTGGGGAGGCGTGATGACCGTTAGATCAGGGAGATCTATGGTCGGGATTCCTCCAAGAAAAAGATGGACGGGGGTATGGTTGAGGGGATAGATGAGACACGGGAGTGCGATAACCATTAGATCAAACTCGATCAACGGTGGGGAGTGATTTAGGAAAAAACAATAATTCAGGGTAAAACATGGATGAAGGGGGCTAAAGTAAAGCGGATAAATGGTCCTGTGGGAAGCAGATAGGATCAGGATTTAGGGTGAGAGGAGCTTTGGGGATATAATATGGTTAGATCCCGGGTCGTATGAAGGAAAGGGGCTGACGCTTAAGTAAAAAGGGGCTTAAGGCCTTATTTTTCAAAGGGGCAGATTAGGCTTAAAAACAGAGGTTTTTAGAGATTTTTGAAGGTTTCGATAGGGAAAAGAAGTTGACTTAAACCAAGTAAAAGAGTTTTTTCATGGTTTAAATCCCTTTTTAGGGAAAATGAGAAATAAAAGGGGTTTTTTAAGAAGGAAGAATGGACTTTTTAGAAGGGAAAATTACTATTTTAGAAGGGGAAAATAGGTGAATGAGGGGATAATTATGGAGGTGAAGATGAGGGAATGGACCTAAAGCAAGCCTCTTTTGAAATAGCAAGGTGACTGGGAAAAAATTGAATGAAGTTTTTTAGTGAATGGATAAGCTGTAGGATAATGAACTCAATGAGATTTCCAAAACTCACAAATTTTTCATAAAGGTTTTTTTTTGGGAATCTGAGACCAATTTAGCCATCATTGGATATAAAAATTTTTATAGATGGCTAACATGTCTTATGTTTATAATTGAAATCAAGAGTCATATTTATCAAGTGTCTAGTTCTAAGAATGTGCTTCAAGGCCTTGTGGGAAAATAGCTTATAACAACTCTCATGAAAATAACTCTTAACATTGGAGTATATAGTCTTCATTTCGGCCTATATTTTATGTGAAATTTAGCTTATATGTTAGCTATATGGTCGGCCTCATATCAAAGAAGGATCCTCTATATATACTCCTGTATGTGGCTCATTTAGCACAAAAATTTCAAACAACTCTGAAGTTAATACAGAAGAAAAATTGCGGACTTTTTCTAAGACATTACAGAGGTCAAATACACACTTGAGATTAACAAGAAAGTGTGGGTGTAATACACAGTGAAGTGTGGATCACTCTGCGGAATTCAGGAATATTTGAAGTGCGGATTTCAAGAGGATTTGCAATAAGGAATTTGGATCAAGTCTGCAATAGAAGTGTTGGGAAAGGGGTTGAAATTAATGCGAAGAAGAAGGCTAATCAACAATAAAGGTTGAAGGTGTTCATAGCAATAAGTAGAACTAATCCAAGTTCATTCCTGGGCTATCATATCTGTCATCTATACAGGAAGGTCAAACTACATCTAAAGGGTTCAGTGCAGAAGTATATATATCACTCTCTTGAGTATCAAACGAGATAAGAAGCCAAGAAGGAACCTAAGTAAAGTTTAAGTAAAGCCCATAAGTAGAAGAAGAAGCCAAGGACTTAGAGACCGAGTTCTCTAATATTGATACAAGCCAGTACTCGTTGTTGAGGAAAAGAAAGATCAGCATTAGAAGAAGACTTATAAACAGTAACAAGGTCTTGGAGGCATTCATAGGTCAAGGATCTGAGTCTGGGTCATGGTACTTGTCATTTGAAGATGTGTAAGAAGAATTCTTTGTAGGTTTTCCTATACCAGAGGGAGATGTTTTGCCCTGGCTCTAGGAGCCTAACTTTGTGTCTCGTGCATTTTGATAATTCACTTGATGAAAGACTAACTAAGCTAAAGAAATAAATAAATACGTAACTCAAGCAATCTCACAAGTGATTATCAAGAAGATAATTTGTATTAATCTCTAGCCATCTAAATTCTCAACATGAAGAATATTCGGTGAGTTGTAGAGATCTTAGGGATGAGTGAAAAATCCTAGGAAGACTGAGGATTTTATGGATATAGAGATCTAATATAGGATTTGGTTGAGTAAAGAATGGAATTGAGAGAAGCTTAAGGAAATATTGAGAGATTGTTGGATCTGAACTGAAATTGGTTCATGATTGCTTTTTGTATATATTGGTAAGAATTTAGAAACAACAGAGGTTGGACAAGGTTGGCTACTTAAGGGTGTGAGAGTACAATGAGTTAGAGAAGTCATTTTAATGTGTATGTTTAGGCCACAAAGGCCGTAGTACTGTAATCAAATTAGATTTTAATGAGGATTGAATAAATCTGTATTTATCATGATTTGTTTTAACCATGGCTTATAAACTGTGTGATTGTGTGATTTGTGGCGTGCCATTTATTTAAGTAGAATTGTTCTTGAAATTTCAGAGTGGATTGACCAATAGAATGGGATCTGAATCGGTGGTTTTCATGGAGTCTTGAGGCTCTGCGTATTAAATCAGGAATTGCACAGCCAAGGGAATGTCAATTCTTTCATAATCAGCTCCAACCTCCAAAACAAGCAGTGATGGAACACCTTGCAGTCACATGATTTTATTGATGAGTTATTGAAGAGAGTGGCATGGAGTAATTTTTGTTTACAGAGGGTCGCAACTGTGTTTTTCCAAAAATATCAGAGGTTTCAGAACAAAAGCATGAAGGATGAGTGGACAGTCATGATTAGATCACAGATCTGAAAGAGGAGAGATCGACGGCTAAGATGCATTTGAAATTTAAACAAAATAACCTGTGATGCGACACGATGAAAGTTGAACAGTGAGGACTGTTGGGTTTGGGCGCAGATCAACAGTGGATGGAAAATCGTGAATTCGCACATTGCAAAATTTAGTGGATAGCATTAAGGCTTCGCAAGTTAAGTTGTTTTCGATGTGATGAGAAGAAGGGCCACATGCCAGCAATGCACACAAGCACACATCACATGATTTATGGGTTTGTGTTATGGCTAAAGAGTTAAACCCACGAGCAAGCGATTTGTGATAAGTCGGGAAGTTGCGATGTTGTGATGTGACATCGTCATCACAACTTTGCAATGACGTTTATATTGTTTACCCTTTAAGTTATTTGTAAAGTTTTCCAATGTGCGATGAGTCGTGATTGGTCATCGTGTTGTGGGACCCTATAACTAAAGTTCCACATGTATGTATGGTGTTTTAGGAGCGGTTGCGGTTTGTTTAAAGTGAAATAAATTGATCGTTGTTGATTGCACACATATGTAGGTTATAATACTCTGATTTGTAATCCGCTATGAGTAAAGGGATTATATTTCGGCACATAACCCATAGATTTCAGGTGCTGTGTAAATTTGATACCTTGTTGCATCATTTCGGTTATGAAATTTTCTGAAGATGTACTCTATTTTAAGTATAATCCTGGGGTAAAGCGGGGTTGATAGTCAGGCGTGCATCATTTTTTGGTATCAGAGTGAGACTATCGCTCTTTGGGGTTTTATTCAAGGATTGAATTTTATTCTAAGTATGTGTAGAATTTGCATTCGTAATAGATCCAGATATAGGGGGTTATGGTCTGAAAGAAATTGGTCATTGGGAGATCAGAATACAAAAGATTTAATGCAGAGAAGAATCGTGAAATGTTGCATGCAATGGAGACTTCAGCCATTTCATTCATGACAGACCGTGAAAAAAGGTTTGAGGAAGAGAGGATCAGGGAAGGATCTTGGAATTTTTAGAAAATTTAATGATATATGTCTGTGAATGTAAGTAGCAACAAGAAACGACAGCCAGGTAGCTGTCAAAGGACAAGGGAGCAAGTGAAGAAATTTCAGCAAGAGATATTGTAAGGAAATGAATAGAACATGGATGTTCTCAGAAGGAAAAGGAAATTAGTTGAAAGTAAAACTGAATTGGAGATAGTGAAAATTAAAGCAACATGTTTATTTTCTAAGCCAATGGAAGCTTAAGGAGATAAGATCATTGGAATATCTCTCAGGTATAAGTTATATTTTAATATTTGGTCTAATTTGAATTAGTTTCACAATGAAGTGAATGATAGCAGCCAACACACAGCAACAGACTGTGTAAAGGGAAGATAATTTTTGTTGGTGGAAAATTCAACAAAGGATTTTGTTGTAGAAAAGAAGAGAATAGAAGAATTCTCAAACACAGAGAGGGTAGGTGAGCATTGGTTACAAAATCTAGACAGCGTTGGAATTTGAGGAGCAGGAGTTCTCAAAAGAGGTTTTGTTGTGGAAACCCAAGGAAATATACCAAGATGATGACTTGGTGTAGGTGAGAACTAAAGACTTGCTACAAAGAAATGAGAGAGGATTATTGTAAGCTCACAGTGATTAAAGGGAGTCCACATAAAGAAGCCGAGATGACTATTAGGGGTCATGAGAGAAGCCACAATAGAATAAAGAAAGATGCCAAGGAAAATGGCAAGGGAAAGAATATGAGTCAAGAAGCACTTGAAAAATACATTGTTGAATTGAAAGCAAGTATTGATGCAATATTAATGCTGCTTGAAGACTATGAAAGGGGCCAAAGGTATGGTTGGACTATGAAAAGAAAGAATATAAAATGGAAGTTGTTGCAGAAATGGATAAAGAGGAGAATGTAAATCAAATTAAGAGAAGAACTCATAGTAGCAGAGTTAAAGGTGAAATATGGTTATTGTAGACCTGAGCAAGAAGTTTACCTTGTTGAGGAAGGAATTATTGATGATTTTATGAACTGTTGGAATAGTTCGGATTAGTTGAGAGATGTGATGAAGGAGACATCAAACAAATAGGAGCTTTGTATTTTTGAACCTAATGTTTTAAGTATGTATGCAGGTGATGAATCACCTTTAGAAGATGTATTTATGTAGGTTGATGAAGAAATGAAGCTATTAGAAGAGATGGTTGTAATAGAACAGTTCTTGATTGAACATGTGTTCAAAGGCACTAAAGATGGACAACTGTTGAAGACTACTATGGAAGCTGGAAATGATGAATATAGTAAGACTTTGTAAAATGATGGTAGATAGTTTGAAGACAAAATGAAATTTCAAATTGCAAAAGAAGGAGTAGAAAAGAAGTATGAAGATATCCTTCTGACAGGATTAATCAAGAGTATATGTATAGTGAAAACACTTAAGGTCATGCGATTATCTCTTCAATTTTTATTCTAAAATTATGAACCTGTATTGATAGTTGATTGACAAACTATTCTGAAAGGACATAATGGAGCATCAATGGAAAGGGATCTTAATAAAGATTTCATGGTGGAAAATGGTAGAACAAAAATTTATAAGGAGAATTTGGTCCAAGGCAGTGCAGTTAATCCTGTAAAGGCTATGAAGAAGAAAGGAAAAGAGGATAGCCATAAACCTAAGGATAGGTTGGCAAAGGCTAGTGCACAATAGAAAACTAAAGACAATGTTATCTATACAAATTGCAAAAGGAGTAAAGGTGAATGTAATCAGAAAATTGGAAGGAAACATGCCATCTCAAAGGATGAAGACAAGGATGCATTTTCAGTGAACAACAAAGGGGTTAAATGGAATGTAATATTCATCATGTTAACAGTAAGTTTTACTCTTGTAAAATGGACTTTACAGTGGAATGGAAAATATGTTGTATATGGTGATTTTGTTTCCTGTACATAAACAAAGAGAAATTTAGCTTCTAAAATTAGAGATTGGCAGATTTTGATTGAAAAGAAAGAGGGGATGGAAAAATAAATTTAGTGGTCTATAGATTTGTAAGGAAGAAAAGGGAAGAATGAAAAGAAATGTGAAAGGAAGGAAGGCCAAAGAGAAGAACAAAGAATACAATTAAGAAATTAGACAACATTTAGAAAAAAGTAAAAACAAAGAAGACTTTTCCAAGACAAGACAATATGAAGGAGGATATGAGAAGTCAGACATGTCATATGCACATCAAGGGGATGACAAATCAGAGAAAACTTAGAGCAGAGGTAATGAAGAAAAATGTCGAAAATGTAATATGTTTTATGATTTTGAATTATTAACTGTTGAACGTGTTTTTCCAGATAAAATACGAACTTATCTTGGAGATATATTTGTTTATGAAAATATGAGGGAGAATGCAAGTTTTGGAAATGCAAAAAATCAATTTTCTGTATGGAAACAAGAAGATAGAATAATTCAACTAGTTGATTCAGAAGTTTGGAATGGAGGAAAGAGAGTTGATATAACTCTTACACAAGTCATTATCGAAGAGAAAGAATATTACAGAGGATGTGAAATTACAGTCCATGAGAAAATTCTATTTTTGATCCAAAGAAGATTTGAATGTCAAGAGTTTATCTTGAGCTTGCAAATGAAAAAATTCGGTGAAAATTTGAGTTAAATTTAATGTGAATATGGAGACAATTGAACAAGGTTCAATAACTAAATTTTTTGTAGCTGATGGATAGTATATAGCGGGAAGATCATATGTTCTTGTGTCAAATGAGGAACAATATTATTTTTAAATTGAGAAGATTACACTCAACATAATGGATAAGTGGATGATAAAAACAACAAAGGTGATAGGTATGGGAATTTTTCAAAGTCAACAAGTCAAGAATAGATGGAAAGGTATGCAGGACAGAATAAAGAAAATGGTTTGCAAACAAAAGAGGATGTTGGTGATAGGGTCAGAAATCAAAATATATGGTCAAGTACAAGACAATGGAACTAGTGGAGAAGACATGAGGTTGAAGTTAAATATTGTTAACATGACGACATGATAACAACGCATAGAGGTACATAAATTTATGTTTCTTGAAGAGATACTTATGTTGAATATTAGTATCAAAACACTATGCATTGGATATGCTCATGACAATAGAGCAAAAGGACATCCACAATACAGGGTTTGGCATCCAGGAGAAGGGGAGAATGTAGCAAATACACCTACAATTGGAAAAGGCCAGATAGCTAGTTGGAAGATTAAGCCTAAAGAAATTTTCAATAGGGGAAATTGGAAGACTCGTGAACATGATTCCATGAATTATTTTGACCTGGGGAGTCTAATGTAGGAGAATTCTTAAAAGTTTATAAGACCTAAGAGCCTGATCACACATTTACTAAAGGGAGTGTGTTCCCTTAATTATTTTGCTTATTTTCCTATGTTTAGTTGAGTTCTAAAAATATTTAAATGTAATTTGATTAATGAAGAATATCCCGTGAGTTGTAGAGATCTTAGGGGTGAGTGAAAAATCCTAGGAAGAGTGAGGATTTTAGGGATCTAGAGGTCTAATATAGGACTTGGTTGAGTAAAGAATGGAACTGAGAGAAGATTTAGGAAATATTGAGAGATTGTTGGATTTGAATTGAAATTGGTTCATTATTCTTTTTTGTATATATTGGTAAGCATTTGGAAATGACAGAGGTTGGTCGAGGTTGGCTAGTTAAGGTTTTGAGAGTACGATGAGTTACAGAATTCATTTTAATCTTTGTGTTCAAGCCACAGAGGCCGTAGTACTGTAATTAAATTAGATTTCAATGAGGATTGAATAATTCTGTATATATTATTATTTTTTTTAACCATGGCTTATAAATCCTGTGTGATTGTGTGATTTGTGGTGTGCTATTTATTTAAGTAGAATTGTTGTTGAAATTTCATAGTGGATTGACCAGTATAATGGGATCCGAATCGATGGTTGTCACGATATATTGAGACTCTGCATATTACATCAGGAATTTCATAGTCAGGGGAATTTCAATGGTTGCATAACTATCTAGAACCTCCAAAACGAGCGTCGATGGAACACCTTGCAGTCGCATAAGTTTAGTGATGAGTTATTGAAGAGAGTGTCATGGAGTAATGTTTGGTTGCAGAGGGTCACAACTGTGTTTTTCCAAAAATCTTAGAGGTTTCAGAACAAAAGTATGAAGGATGAACAGACGGTCATGATTAGATCGTCGATCTGAAAGGGGATAGGCTGAAGGATAAGATAAATTCACAAGTTAAACAAAATAACTTTCAATATGACGCGATGAAGGGTGAGCAGTGAGGACCATTGGATCTGGGCGCAGATCAACGGTGGATGGCAAATCATGAATTTGCACGTCGCAGAATTTAGTGGATAGTGTTAAGGCTTCACAAGTTAAGTTGTTTTCGATGCGATAAGGAGAAGGGCCACATGTTGGCATTGTGCATGAGCGGACATCACATGATTTATGGGTTTGTGTTATTGGTAAAGAGGTAAACCTGCGGGCAAGCGATTTGCGATAAGACGGGAAGTTGTAATGTTGAGATGCGACATCGTCATCGTAACTTCCCAAGAGTGTTTTTATTGTTTACCATTTACATTATTTGTTAAGTTTTCCAATATGCGATGAGCAGTGATTGGTCATCATGTTGTGGGACCCTAAAACTAAAGTTTTGCATGTATGCATGGTGTTTTGGGAGTGGTTGTGTTTTTTTTAAAGTGTGATAAAGTGATCATTGTTGATTGCACATGTATGTATGTTATAATACTTCGATTTTCAATCCGCTGCAAGTAAAGGGAGTATATGTGGGCCCATAACCCATAGGTCCGGGGTGTTGTGTAACTTTGCTACCTTGTTGCATCATTTTGGTTATGACATTTTCTAAACATTTACTCTATTTCGAGTATAATCCTGGGGTAAAGAAGGGTTGATAGTCAGCCATACATCACATCCCTCAAGTTAAAGTGCAGTGGAAGCAATTTGGCCTAGAGGAGGCTACCTGGGACTACGAGCAGGTTATGCATAAGGCCTATCCGGAGTTGTTATTCTTGAACAAATAACACCGAGGAGGGTGTTTATTTTAGCGGGGGAAGATGTAACGCCCTGTTTTTAATTTAATTATTTGTATACAAAGTTTTTATGATACATTCTGAATGTGTAACGAATAAGGGTATTCGTTAACAGTAATTCAATACATAATCCTTTGTAATTCAATTATGTAATTCAATACATAATCTTTTTCAGTAAAGGAGATTAATTTAATAATTACCTTGAGTAAAAGAAGAAATTAACTGATTGTTAAGTACTTTCAAGAACTAGGGCAAAAAGAGTGGAGATATTTCTGACAGTTACCTTCCTAAAAGGATTTGGAGGAAATTCATAAGGTAGGAAGGGGTTATGTGCAGAAGGAAACTGGGGAGTATTAGCAATAGGTTGTTTCTATGGGTTGTCCAGAGCTGGTGAGGAAACCAGTGGAGCTCAAGAGTTCCCAAGTGAAGTAGAGACTAGATTTTTATCGTGAGGTCTCACTTCCTATATCAGAGAAAAATCCTAAGTCCTGGTGAGGAGAAAGGGGGGAGTAGAGGATGTGATTGCCTCACTCAAGGTTGGGAGGATCACCAGTTACTGATAAAGAGTCTTATGGAAATATGTATTTATATATGTTGGGTCTCTAGACTTTAACAAGAGTACCTTACTTTGTTATTATTATATCTGTTACAAGTAGTGATTCTGTGAAGTTAAATTTTCCATGTATTCACTCTGAGGAAATATAATAAGCAGGGTACTGTAGGCCCAACTATGAAAACTAATTTCTATTTAAAAGTATTACAAGAGGTAGCCTCTGTAACTAGGAAAAGATATAATACGATTGAGGTTAGAATGTGAAATTTACTGTCTAAACATGGTATGGTTCAGTAAATGTAAAGATGTATATAGACAACAAAAACTCTAAAAGAAAATAGTAAAATTATAATGTAGATGGTAGTACGGCTAGTAGAGAAAAATTACTAGACCGTAAGAATTCTGAGTTTACTATTACAAAGAATATAGCAGAATTAAATGCACTAGGATAAAGAAGAAAACTTAGACTGCATAGATTTATATACTAGGAAAAGGTAGCGGCCTACGCTCATGGGTTTAGTACCCGAACCCAGAAACAAGCATTCGAGCTCAATTCCCTTAAGCTAGCAACCAGAAGGGCCGAATACTTAAATGTTAATTTTCAAGAGAAATTTATTACAATAAAACTACAAAACGAGTAAGAGAATGCAGAGGGGAAACAAAAAGAGAAATGAGAATATTAAATGTTATATATCTAATGCATGTAGGACAAATAGAGCTGAAAAATTTCGTAAATGAAGCAATTGTAAAAACTCGCTAAACATGTATAATTTTTTCAAAAATTGGTATTTACTCATATGTTTTGTTACACCATACTTGACAGTGCAACTAGAAGAGAAAACTGAAATAACTCTAAAGAGTTTAAACAGTGTATTAAAAGGATGAAGTACCAATTATAACAAAGCTAGAATTTGCAGAATATCGAAAAGCTCGAACGTAGAACTAAGGGACTTCTAATGTAAATGGTTTATAATTACATTTCTATTTAAAAAAAAATATTGTCTCATCAATGGATTATCAGAATATCTAAAAATCAAGAACACGATAGTGCCCTAGAAAAAATTCTTCCTAAACATTAAACAAAAAAGAGCGCTCTGATATTTGCAGCCAAGAGATGGAATGCCTTCATGCCGATAGAATCCTATGTCCCTGCAGGAGATATAAGGGTGGCGGTGGCTATGATTTCAAGAGTTACCAACTAAACCATACATAATCAAGTGACGGAATACGACTTAAATTACCAGTAAATGCTGAAGAGCTGCGAGGATAGTTTTGCAGTTGACTAAGTGAGCAAACAATCCTGCAATCTAAAAAATTTTAGAAGGGAATAAAAGAGTAGTTAAAACCTAAGAACCAGTAAATGAAGGTGAACCATGAAACTAAAATGACAATCAGTGTATAAATTACCTGAGTCGAAGATGAAGTATGGAGTTTGCAACAACTTTGCGGCCAACCAAGCACTCTTGATACACTGACTCATCACCCAATAACTCTACGAGATAGAGGAGGTCATGTTAATACTTTCTACATAACGAAGTAAACAAAACCAGAAAAACTAAGGGGAAGAATTAATAAATATTACTAATAAAATCAGTTGGAAAGTCTCTCTATGGAGAAGGGAAGCCATCGCTGAACAACAACTCTGGAAGTTGTAGCGTTGTGCCAAAAGACCCTCGGAATAACACGCAAAGGAGAATAGCACCAGTTGCAGTGCCGAAGCTCGGAGCTCTTTGACAGAGTAAATGAAGTTTCGACAGGAGGATAGGGAGGGTTTGTTACCCTAACAATCCTTCTCTGTGTCTCTAGCGTCGATCTCAGTCGATAAGATTTTAACGCACACAATCACACCACCTGGACAGAGCAAGGACAAATGACAGCTACGGAGGTGGACATGTGGTGGTATCGTAGGGAGGGAGGACATGCATATATTCAATGCAATGACCACTCTCATAACTAAATTCCCGACAATCAAATAAATGAAATAATAATCGATGTTACTGAAAATAAAAGGTATTGTCATCATCTATGTAAAGTTAATTACATATGAATGTATATATATACGGACAAATATTATCGATTGTGCGAGGGGAATCCCAATGAAATGGCCCAACCTTGAATGCGAACCAAAAATCCAAACAAACCCTTTACAAACTTTGGAATATGACTAACTTGGATAAATTTGTGAATGCATGGTAAAATGGTAAGAATTACCTTAATTATCATATGATGTATTACTTAAGATAAAATACAACAATTGATATAGTAAATATATATTACAAGTGAGTTGTATTTAAAATGGTATAGCAAGATGAATGCTTAAAGTATTTTCTTATAAAGGGAAAAATAGATGATAAAAAAATATGTATTTTTCATGATTAGAAAATTAATAACCATAATAGTATGTAATTTTTTTTTTATAAATGTTGTAGGGTTGTTACACTCTTCCTTTTATTTATATATATAATAACAACAAGACCATTATGACTATGATTTTTACAACTTCGTTTTTCCTTTACGGACATCCCAAATATTGCACATAAACTTAAATAATAAACCATAAATAAACCTTAAATTAATATCAGAGGGAAATTACAGGTCAGTTTCTATATATTTAGGCTTAGGCAGATTAATTTATTGAATATTTTTAATTAATACATTTAACATATTCTAAAAATCTATTTTAAAATCCTAAAAAAATATTATAGGATGGCGCACATTAGTTGTATATTCACTTTTTAGAAACATTATGTTTAAAATCATTGTAAAAAATAAAATATAAAAATAAAAATAAAATTTATATAAATAGAAAAATATATATAAAAAAAAAACATTATAATAAACTTTTTTCTTGTTAACCGGTCAATCAGTTATTTTGAAAGGCAATGACTTTCATATAACTTAATATGTCTCTACATAACCTAACCTGTGTCTATATTGGGAATTAAATCTCCTAGCTATCACTCAAAGTATTGTACTTTTACATCACATCTCTCTTTCTTTAAACATATATTAATATCTAATTTACAAATATTTAATATTTTTTTAAATATAAATAATAATAAAATATAATATTAACATTTTATTTTTTAAGTTTGATTTTTTTATTTATATATTATATATAATGATGATTAATATTCACAAAAACCTAATTGATGGAGTTTAAGAGAGCAAAAGATTAATATCAATTTTTTAACATTTTATTTTTATTAAAAAAACAATCTAAGAAGTGTTCAACCATCATCAAAAGTGCTTTTCAGCTTTCACCTTCATACCATGGTATTTTTTCTTGACCAATGTCTAATTTAGTATAAATTTCATTACAAATTGCTCCTCTCTAAGCAATATTCATTTTTGACTTAAGACTAATCAAGAGAGATATTTTTATTTTCAAGATTGGGGTTGATCACCGCTTTATAATATCTCAGCTTCATTTTTTCCTCTAACTTTTTATCACCCCACAAATTATCTTTAAATTTTGAGGTAATAATATTTTTAGTTATGCAAATAAGGTGTATATTTAGACATTGATAGTAGTATACACACTTAAAGACATTTATCTCCAAATTAGTTGTCATTTTTTCCTTTTTAATTAAATAGATTAATTAAAGAACTTGTCATGTGAACAAGTCTAATATAAAGTGAGCAACTATTTTTTAGGAAACTTGTCATATAAATAAGTCTAATATAAAGTGAGCTACTAATTTTTAGGTATGTGGTATTAATGATTCATGGAAATGGCCCATGGCATTGTAAAAAATCATATTTACACCTTCAAATATCCATGGTAAAGTGAGGCTAAATCTCCATTGTTAAGGATCTTGTTTCATGTTTTTTTTTTTTATAGTAATTATTTTTATTATTTACTATTATTAAATTTTTTAATAGTAATTAGTAAATTTATAATTTAGTTATTTTTTATTTTTATTTATTTTAGGAATATGGGATGTAACACATAGTAAGTATTTTTTATCCTTATTATGGATTAACTTATATTAGTCTTCCCATTAGTGCTAGTATTAAAATGGTCTCCTTCTTCATCTTTCAATGGTCTAGCCTAAGCATCGCTATACTGTTCTCCCTAGAGAAAAATGTGAGAGTTTTTGCTACAATTAGAAGTAATTTTAAGAAATCTCTTGGCTTCCATGTTCTATAACTTCTTCTTATACATAAGATACCTAGTCCTACCCATATTTTCAATGGGAGGGTTTGTTTCAATCAAGAATATGAGATATGAAGTATTTTTTTTAATAGGGGTCACCATAATGGGGTTAGGAGGGAAACGAACAGACAGAAAATATCGGAACAAGAAAACATCCTAAGAGAAAATATCAGAACAATAAAACATCCTAGAATCTTGATAGCCTTTTAACCAACAAACCACCCTCTAGATTGGGATCGTAGTTTATAAATTGCTTTTGGTTTTGTTCAATCCTCCTCCATGACTCTATGGAAATACTACAAGCCCAAATCTGAGATCCATATAAATTAAGACTAGTGACAGAGTCTCAAAAATGTGTTTTTCTGTATGCTATATTCAAAGATTTCTTAACTTATAATTGTTTTTAAACCCACAGTAAGTTTTACATCCTCCACTTATCCTTTTTCCTAATCTGATAATTCCAATTGAAATGAGCATGGATGTAAACAACAAAACATTTGTATAAAACAACCCTTCCAACTAATTATTATCATATATAAAAATAACACATAATAATTTTTAAATTTAATTATCATGATTTTAATTTTATTACTATTAATACTGATACTCATCCTAAGCCAAAAATAATAGTAGATACTTAATTGCTTGTCATGTAATGACTCCTCTTAGAAAAATAATATTACCACCGTAAAGAAGAACGGTTATGACGACATCAATGAGTATTGACCAATATAACTTGCATCTCCCACACTATAAAGTTTAATATATAAAATAATATATAAACACATTCATTAAAAAGTAGAATTAATTCCTTAAATTTATTTATAACTTGTACATTTTAAATGATTATAAATTTCTATTAACGTAATGTCATGACTTAGTAAGAGACTGTTTTGAAGTGACATAGCACTCTGCGAAATAGCTATCAATTTTTGCGAATGTCATGACTTATGTCTACGTGACTGTTTTGAAGTCACATAGCAGAGATAGCTATCGATATTTGGAATCACGTGTATATACTCTTGAACTTCAAAAACATGAACCAACCAACCTTTTCAGTGAGTTAAAATGGACTCGCCGTGGACCGCACCATGAGATTCACAACAATCATACCCAAAAAAAATTATATTCTAAATTGAATTATGAAGATCACTGTCCGTATTTAGGGAGTGTTGGACTAATCACGGCACTTTTATGAAATCAGTAATTTCATTTTAAAGATCTTAGTTATCAGTTTGGAAATTTACCAATAACGAAAAAAACTACTTCTAATATAAATAAGTGATTGGTTCACACAATCAGTAGATTCAATCTTTCAAGCAGCTTAATATCGGCCCAATCACTGTCGTTGGACTGATAGCTGGTTGTGTTAATACACAGCTAGTGAGGAGATCGAATAACTGAAAAGGCAACAAGATGCCAATGTGGATGATTTTCAGATATGCCGATTTTGCAGATGTTTTGATGATGGTGTTTGGCACCTTGGGTTCCATTGCTGACGGATGTCTGGGCGGCGCTGCCCCCTTGATCATCCTGAGCCGAGTAATAAATAGTCTCGGATCTCGTCCTCCGGATTTGGACCATGCTGATTTCGTGAATTCAATCAACAAGGTAACACCATTGCAGAAAATTTAATTCTTCGTTCCATATTGTCACTTGTGTTAATTTATTTCTGAGTTTTATGTTATCAGTTGGGTTAAATATTGAATTTAAGCTTAGGTATACTGTGCTGTCATGATGCAGCTGGAGTATGGATTGCAGCATTTTTTAGGTAATTTTAAGCAATTTGCACTGTTTATTTTTTAACCATATAAGTATGAGAGGGTTTAATGTTGAACATATTTCAGAGGGTTTCTGCTGGACAAGGACGTGAGAAAGACACGCGTCTGTGGTTCGCAAAATGTACTTAAGAGCTATTCTGACACAGGACGTTGCATACTACACACGCGGCGAGCCTTATTTCAGCTGCCTGGCCGCATTAATGGGCCTATGGCAGCTGAAATAAGGCTCGCCCTACACACATACTGGTTGGTTTGGTAGTTATCAGTGTTTATTACCACAATCACATTGATGTGGTTAATACAAACTTACCACTCACTACATATATTTTATTAAAATAATTATAATATATTTATAAATATAATTACCAATATATTTTATATATCTACTTTTAATATATTAATAATATTGACTATATATATTATTTGATAATAAAATATTATTAAATTCAAATATAAAAATATAAAATAATAATAGTATATTATTACTATTTATAATAAGTATATATTTTTTATCAATATTTCAAGGGATTATTAATATTATAAGTGAAAAAACTAATAAAATCAAGAAATTGGTGAATCTAAGAAAGAAATATTAAAAACCTAAAAGATAAAAAAGCCCCAAAAGATCCATATTAAAAAGAGAAGAGATTAATAAAGGCTAGGAATTAATATTTTAAATACAAATGAATGATAAACTCACATGATTAATAAAACCAAAACATCAATATTAAAAACATAAGATATTAATAAACCCTAAAAATAACGATTTTAAAATAAAAACATGAGAAATTAATAAACCCTAATAATTAATATTTTAAATTCAAGAGATTAATAAACCTAAGAGATTATTAATATTATAAACCAAAAAAAGTAATGAACCCAAGGGTTCAATATTAAAAACCAAAGGAATTGGTGAACCCAAGGAATAAATATTAATATTATAAACCAAGAAATTAATAAACCCTAAGAATTAATATTTTAAACTCAACAAATTAACAAACCCTAAGAATTAGTATTTTAAACTTAGGAGATTAATAAACCCAAGGAGTTATTAATATTATAAACCAAAAGAACTAATAAATCCAAGGGTTTAATATTACAAACCAAAGGAATTGGTGAACCCAAGGGATAAATATTAAAGAGCTAAGGGATAAATAAGGCCAAGGGATCAATTTTAAGAACAAAAAAGATTAATAAACCCTAATAATTAATATTTTAAACACAAAAACATAAGAAATTATTAAACCCTCATAATTAATATTTTTAACTCAAGGGATTTTAAAACCGAAGGGATTATTAATATTATAAACCAAAAAAACTAATAAACCCAAGGGTGTTATATTTTAAACTCAAGGAATTGGTGAACCCAAGGGATAAATATTAAAAACCTAAGGGATCAATAAGGCGAAGGGATCAATATTAAAAACAAAAGAGATTAATAAAGCCTACAAACTAATATATTAAACAAAAATGATTGATAAACTTAAATTATTATTAATATTATAAAATCAAGGGAATAATATTAAATCTAAGAGATTAATATTATAAACCTCAAGTACATAAAAACTTTTAGATAAATACTATAAAGCATAAAATAAACATCGCTGAGCATGCTTGATTTAAACATTGAGACAATTGTTGTCACAATACGACGTTGGACGAAGAATTACCATGGTTGGTCATGGTTTATTTTCATATTGAGACAATCTTTGTCACAAAGTGACATTCGACCATGGAAGGCCTTGATCAACTACGACTAACGATGATTAACAATTGTCGTCCATGGTTCATTTCCATATTTAGGCAATTCTTTTCATAGTATGACATTGGACCATGCATTAATATTAAAGTGTATGACTAATATTTAACACCTAATAAGTGGAAGTTGAGCAAGCAGCGGAACAGGAAGAGCGACGCTAGGGTTTATGCATCATCTCTGTAACTCTGATCTGCAAAGTTTACCGTCCCACTGCTACTGCTTAAGATCTCGGGCCCTCTGACTGACCTCCCCTTTATGAATCCAGTTGCCGGAGGGGTGGGCGCGGCCCCCCCTCCTCCCAATGGTCATTCTGCTGACATTTCTGCAAGAGCAGATTCTTCTGCCAGACACGGATCCACTCCCCTGGCGGCAAACAAACCTATTCAGGTCGACAGCACCCCTGCTGCTACAGACAAAATCGATATTCTTGTTGACAACACCACGTCTGCTAAAGACAACGCCTCTGACCAGCAAGCTTCTGCGTCACAGACAGAGGCGTCCTCAGCTACTTGCATTCCAACAACCTATGAAAGGACCAAAATCGATCTCCCTAGTCATCGAATCAACAGAAAAATCCAATATATCAGGGATCATGCGCTCATTGGAAAGTTCTTAGGTCTCTGGCCTACTGAAAAGGCCTTGCAAGGGTGGATCCTCTCGAAATGGAAGCCAAAAGGACAGGTCACTCTGCAGCTTGGCCCCAAAGGTTTCTTCATGGATATTTTTAACTGCTTGGAGGATCGAACTCTTATCTTCGAGGGAGGCCCATACTTCTTCAACTCCGGAGGCCTGTACCTTCGTGACTGGGTTGAGAGATTCAATCCAGACAAAGAGGATTTCACCTGGGCTCCCGTCTGGATCCGTATGTATTCTTTGCCTCTGGAGTATTGGGATGAGGAGACCCTTAGGGATATAGGCAACGGACTGGGAGTCTTCATCAAAGCCGCTGAGGAAACTAAACTCCGCAGATACACCTCATACGCCAGAATTTGTGCTCACATGCATTTGGAAAAAGCTCTCACTGATTCGGTAAGTCTATTTCATGACGATTTTGAATGGATCCAAACAATAGACTACGAGCATGTACCCTTTCGTTGCAGGAAATGCCATGAACACGGCCATTTATTTAGGGATTACCCCTTGAATAGCCAAGCCAAAGCTCCTGCCACTGAGGCCAGCAAAGATGCGGAAGGATTCACCAAGGTTACTAGTCGAAGAAAGCATGCAAAAAAAACTCCAGTTGTACATGATCCTCCCAGCAAACCAGCCACTCATAATAGCTTTGAAATCTTGTCCTCTCAAAGCGATCTGGCAAGCATTCCTTCAAATCCTTCTTCATCAGATCGGCCTTCCACGTCCATAACCCCCCCTCCTAATTCTTCTGCGCCACTTTCAGCCTCTGATCATGTCAAGATCCCCGCCTCCCTACCCACTGATAACACAATTCTAGATCCAGGTCCAAAATATTCTAACATGGATTTAGAAGCCGCTCTCGCTCTCACAATCCATCAAAAGCAAAGCATAGCAGAACAGAATCTACCGATGCATATGGAAGAAGAACCAGAGAGTATAGATCTGGGGGATCTGGACATCCTCAGTTTAGAAACAGCTTGCCGACAGAAAGAACACAATGGAATACCTCCTAGACAAATTGAAAGTCTTGAAGTGGTCTTAGCTAGAGCTCAGCAACACAGATATCTTGGTATTCAGGCAGGAAGCCCTTGGGATGGGAAAAAGATACTGAAGGAATAAAAAAAACGAGGGCGCAAAACCGATTTGCAAAGAACCATTATAATTGGAGAAATTCTTGCGGACTTTGGAAGATTCCCCAAGCTGACAAAATTTTTCAAAACCCTCCCTCACAGCTCCTCATGAAGCTCATTTCCTGGAATGTGCGAGGGCTCAACAGTCCTGCAAAACATAGATTCCTAAAAAACATGATACAACAAGATAAGCCTTCCCTGGTCTTTCTTCAAGAAACTAAATGCAACAGCATTATTTTGGAAAGAATTCTAAACAAAGTCTGGTCAGGCTGCCATTCAGTCTCTGTGGATGCTTCTGGGGCATCAGGAGGGTTAGCCATCATATGGAATCCTCAAGCTCTCGACCTCCACGATTTTCACGCCTCTCACTTTGTTATTCAGTCCACTTTCCACCTAATTGGGACGAATATCCACGAACATCTCTCTAATGTCTATTTCCCTCAGGATATTAAAAATAAATTGGACCTTCTGGAAACTCTTACAGCTCTCAACTCTGATAGATGCTTCCCTCTCTGGATTTGCGGTGGAGATTTTAACATCATTACAGCACTGGAGGAAAAAACCGGAGGAAGATCGAAGCTGGATGGTGACAGCATTAGCTTTAAAGACTTCATCCACAGAAATCAGCTAATGGACTTTCGGACTTCAAATGGCCTATATACATGGACTAACAAAAGGAGAGGACCTCAGCACATTGCTTCCAGGCTGGACCGCTTCCTAATGTCGGACAACGCCATCCACATTGGTGGGGACTTTAATGCCTCAATCCTGCCCCAAGTAGGCTCCGACCACTGGCCTATTATGCTTCAATGGACGCGTCCAGGATCTAGGTGCAACAAACCTTTTCGTTTTGAAGCGTTCTGGTTCTCGCATCCCAATTTCAAAGACATTGTCAAAGATGCATGGAAATCCTTCATCCCCCCGGAAGGAGCCAAGATGTTAAAGTTCCAACAAAAACTAAAACACCTAAAACAAGCTCTCAAATCTTGGAACTGCACTCACTTCGGCAATATTTTTGACCATCAGAAAGAGCTGGAGCAGCAAATGAAAACCTTACAACAGAGCATCATCTCAGAAGGCAGGAGGGAAGAATATGCACAACAGGAGCAGGATCTCTTATCCAAGATCGAGGCTCGGCGGCATCAAGAAGAGATATTATGGCGTCAAAAATCAAGGGTGAAATGGCTTAAGGAAGGGGAAAAGAATACCAAGTTCTTCCACAGATCCACCATTAAAAGGCGAATGCACAACAATATCGCCTTCATCAACAATCGGCAAGGGGAGCGACTGGAGCAGCATGAAGATATGGAACAGGAACTAAAAGAGTATTTTCAGGACATTCTTAGGGAACCTCAAGGCTGCAGAAATCAAGCCATACGATCTATTACGCAGCACATCCCGAAAATCATAATGGCAGATCATAACAGCAAACTTCTACAGCCAGTTTCACTGCAGGAAGTGGAAGATGCTATGACTCAACTTAAGGATGGCAAAGCCCTGGGTCCGGATGGTTTTACCGCTAATTTCTTTCATGCTTTCTAGGAGCTGGTTAAAACAGAGGTCTGGGAGCTTGTGGAGGAATCACATAAGATGCACTGGCTTCTCCCCTCCCTAAACATGACCTTTATAGCATTGGTTCCAAAAATGGAGGATTCTAGTACACCTGACAACTTCAGGCCCATTGCGCTCTTCATTGTTATTTACAAGCTAATCTCCAAGGTCATAGCTAATAGGCTGAAACCTCTTCTCCCTCTCCTCATCTCGCCGGAGCAGACAAGCTATGTAGAAGGGCGCCAAATTCTGGATGGTATCATTCTCTCCCATGAAGTGATACACTCTCTCAAAATTCTCAAAAAACCAGGTATGATTTTAAAGTTAGATCTTTCAAAAGCTTTTGATAAAATTAGTTGGTCCTACATCAATCAAATGTTATTAGCATTTGGTTTCAGTGCCACCTAGACCCGTTGGCTAATGAACCTTATCTCCTCTCCCATTTTCTCCATTCTGCTCAATGGGTCACCTTCTTCGACCTTTCGTCCCTCCCGTGGCATTCGACAAGGAGACCCTCTCTCCCCGTTCCTTTTTTTCCTCATGGCCGAGGGCCTCAGCCGTCTTCTTCATGCTGCAGTCTCCTCTCACACCCTCAAGGGAATTACCCTTCATGACCTTCCCCCCATCTCTCATCAATAGTTCGTCGATGACAACATGCTCTTCAGTCATCCGTCAGTTCAAGAAGCCACTGCCTTCAAATCCTTGCTTAATCTCTTTTCAAAAGCCTCTGGCACCACCATCAATGCCTCTAAATCCTAGCTCTTCTTCTTCCATACTCCCAATATCACTCAGCGTAATATTTTCCAATCGCAATGCTTCCTTCAAAATATCTTGGAGCTCCCCTCATTGGCTCTCCTATGAAACATGCTTCCTGGTGAATCCTGCTTGACAAATTAGAAACCAGGCTTTCTTCTTGGACCTATCGGTTGCTCAACATTTCTAGCAGGATTATCCTTATCAAATCTGTCCTCCAAGCTATGCCTTTATACTTATTTTCTATATTGGCAGCCCCTAAATGGGTTCTGAAAAAAATCCGCAATCTTCAAAGAAACTTCCTTTGGGGCTCCTCAGGACTCAACAAAAAATGGGCTCTGGTCAAATGGACTGATGTCTGTCTACCAAAGTCTTCTGGGGGGCTTGGTCTGAGGGATCCCCTTCACAGCAATAATACTATGGGAGCCCGCATCTGGTGGAATTGGGCCTCTAATTCTCAGTCACCTTGGGCTCGCCTCTGGCATGCCAAATATGCTTCAGGCAGTCCACAGGAAGCTCTTATCCGTTTCAGCTCGACCACCTCTGGCTCTTTAATTTGGAACGCAGCAAGGCAACACAGTGCCTTTATTCAAGAGCATAGTTTTTGGGAAATCCACTCAGGTACCTTGGCAAGATTTTGGGATGACTCCTGGCAACAAACTCCCAAACTTTCCTCACTCTTTCATAAACCCAAGTGGCAGGCCTCAATGCGGTACAATGATCAAATCCTTTTCCATCAGTTCTGGCAACAAAATACCTCACATGGTTTTCAAACTTGGAGCCCGGCTGAAACCTGGCAGGCCAACTGGCAGGAGGAAACGTATGGAGAAATAGATCAGGAACTTAAACTCAGAAAAATCAAAATCTCTGATCAACAAGATAAAGTGCGATGGGGATATACCCCTAAAGGTATGTTTATGAAAAAGGAGGTTTATCAACTGCTCTTTCAACCCATGCAAACAATCAAGGACCAACTTTGGGATCAGATTTGGCAACTAGGAATTTGGTCCAAAGTTTCGACTTTCCTCTGGCTCTTAAGCAAAAAGAGAATCCTCACTTGGGATAATCTTCAAAAGCGAGGATTTATAGGACCTTCCAGATGTCCAAACTGCAACCTTCATATAGAGACAATCACACATCTCACGGATATATGTCCTCTTGCAGATCAAATTTGGGAGAGAACCGCTCAATGAAACAGAAGAACAGGTCGAAGAAAAGGAGACATAGTAAATACCATCAGGAACTGGCCTAGGCATCCATTCCAAAGTATTTTTCTTAACTCCCTATGGCTTCTCTTACCGGGATTCATTTATTGGATAATCTGGAAAGAGCGTAATAATAGGATCTTCAAAGATCAAAGTAGGTCTCTTGATACTTTGTGGATTCTCCTCAAACAATCCCTTCAAGAGACTTTAGCTCTAAGACATTGGCAAGATTCAGAAATGCCAGCTTCCCCTCAGGAACGCCTCATTTTGAGGAATTGGAATCTGGTTCTGACCCCTTCAGTCCAGGACAAAGCCTCTTCCTCCAACCATCTGGATTCTCCCCTTTCCTGGTCTCTTCCTGCCACTCATCCCTACGAACTTAATTTTGACGGTGCTGCTAAGGGTAATCCAAGTCCTGCAGGGTATGGTGGCATTTTCAGAGATGCAGCTGGTTCGGCCCTGTATATTTACCATGGTTCGATAGGCAAAGATACTAACAATGCCGCCGAACTAGAAGGTATGTGGCAAGGTATGCGCATTGCGGAAAAAGAAAATTTTCTCCCCCTTGAGATCGAAGGGGACTCTCGAATCTTAATTGAGGCAGCGACTCGCATTCAATCTGGGACCTCTGCGGCTAAGATTGCATCAAGTTGGCAGCTTTTAAACAGACTGGAGCAAATTGAAGAATGGCTCAGGACTCCTCGAAGCATAATCTTCAAGCACGTCCGTCGAACAGCAAATAAGGTGGCTGACAAACTAGCTAATCAAGGAGTGGATCAGGATCTACCTTTCTTCTCTGGCCCTTTCAGTAGTTCTAATGATATACAACTTCAACAAGATTGCACTTTCCTGGTGCACAAAGATCTTTCACTCCCGGATGCGGGTGGGTAATGTGTTTATTGGCATGAAGATGGTCAGGTGGGTTGGCGCATGGCTCATCACCACCGCCACCCATCCTCTCATGCTCCAGCTCTTTAATACTTCCGTCCAGATCTTTATTGACGAGTTAATGAAGCCCACTCCCTAAAGTTTGCCCGCTCCTTCTTCAGTCATGGCGTCCTCAGACGAACTCATTTGTGTTTCCCCCCTCTGCGTCTGTTGCTCCCTAGCTGCTACTGAGCATCGCTCACGCACCAGCACAGGGTCTCGATGTGCATTAAGCTGCTATGTTAACTTATTTCCGGGTATCCATTTCACCAATTTCTCTTCCTGTAATCACTTTCGTCCGTCCTCCTCTCCAACCAGTCATCCTCCGCAAGTTCAAACTGATACCCCCTGAGCTCTCCCCTGTTTCCACAATGTTGCTGACTTTTTCGTCCCCCCTGCTCATAACACCATGCCTCGACTTCGCTCGAGAATGTGTTGTAGGAGAGGTGGCTCCAGTGGGCGTACAATCCGCAGGTCCTCCCCCTCCACTTCCAATTCTTCGTCCTACTCTTCAGAATTTGGACCTGTCCGCTATCCTGCTTCGAAGAGGGGTCGTGGAAGGGGATGTGATCATTTCAATCCAGCTGGGCATTTTCGTCTGTCCTCCAGGGCGCATTCTCACCATGCTCGTCTTCATTTCCCCTACAATATCAGCAACATCTCCCTCTTAGCCACTGTCACCATCGACCTCTGGGCAGTCTCCTCAAGACATGTCTCCTCGGGTCAAGTCTTGGCTACTCCGGAAGCAGCTCTGGAGCCTAAAGAGGAAGCCGAGCACAACATTTCTCAGAAGGACATCCAGTAGAATGTTAATCCAGGCACGGAAGCTGATGTGGGTCTGCAGGCAAGCTCCACTGCTCCAAATGAAGGCGGTTCTGCACGCAAGGATTGCCCTCCTCCTGAAGATGATGATCGACACAAATTTTCCTGCCTGATCGTTGAGGAAGAACCTCCCTCATCTCATGAAGTCTAACCAGGTTTGTGTTCCTGGTTTCTTGGTTTCCGTAAGCCTGAAGGTGTTCAATTTCAGTTTGGTGTTCCTGCTTAACTGTTCTCCAGCTCTTATGGTCACTCTTTTGTTAAATGGCCGGTCTCCCCTGCGTGGGAGTCATAATCCGGTTTTTGATCTTGTTTTTTAGCACTGGTCACAGATTGTCGAATTATTATTTTTGGTTTTGTTATGGATCAGAACTGTAAGAATCTTGCCACTCTGGCTAAATCTATGGTGGTCACTCTGTCAAGGTCTGTTCACTTTCCAGTCATAGAAGTCAATCATCTCTTTGAGACAGATAAGGTCACAGTTCCACAAAGCTCTCATGGTCAGCTTCCAACTTGTTTTGATTGTCAATTATCAACATTGTTATGTAATAATGCCGCAGCAATGGGCTGGAACTCCTGAGGCCTCGGCCTCTCTGTAATCATATTTTGTATCAATATAGAAGTAGCCATATTCAGAAAAAATAAAAAAAATAAAAAATAAAAAATAAAAAAATTTAACACCTAATATTACCAACCCAAAGATTTAGAAAACCCAAAGGATTAATAAACCCTTAAGAATTAATATTTTAAACTCAAAAGCCTAATAAATTAATAAACCCTAAGAATTAATAATTTAAACTCAAGAGATTCATAAGCCAAAGGGATTATTAATATTATAAACCAAAAAAATTAATAAAACCAAAGGTTTAATATTATAAACTAAAGGAATTGGTGAACCCAAGGGATAACTATTAAACACCTAAGGGATCAATAAGGCTAAGGGATTAATATTAAAAACACAAGAGATTAATAAACACTAAGAATTAATATTTTAAACACAAAAACCTAAGAAATTAATAAACCATAATCTAATCAATATTTTAAACTCAAGAGATTAATAGACCCAAGGGATTATTAATATTATAAACCAAAAGAACTAATAAACTAGAGAGTTTAATGTTATTAACCAAAAGAATCGGTGAACCCAAGGGATAAATATTAAAAACCCAAGGGATCAATATTAAAAACACAAGAGATTAATAAACCCTAAGAATAAATATTTTAAACTTAAAAACCGAAGAATTTAATAAACCCCAATAATTAATATTTTAAATTCGAGAGATTAATAAACCCAAGAGATTATTAATATATAAACCAAAAGAAGTAATAAACCCAAGGGTTTAATATTATAAACAAAAGGAATTTGTGAACCAAAGGGATAAATATTAAAAACCTAAGGGATTAATAAGAGGAAGCGATATATATTAAAAACAAAAGAGATTAATAAAGCCTACTAATTAATATCTTAAACATAAAATTTTGATAAACTCACATGATTATTAATATTATAAGCTTAAGGAAATAAACCTAATAAATTAATAATATAAACCTCAAGTATATAAAAACATTTAGATAAATACTATATACCGTAAAATAAACATGGTTGATCATGGTTGATTTAAACATTGATACAATTGTTGGCCCTCGTTGATTTTCATATTGATACAATCTTTGTGACAATGTGACATTCGAACATGGAATACCTTGATCAAATACAACTAACAATGATTAACAATGTTCATCCATGGTTGATTTTTATATTGACACAATTTTTTTCATAATATGACATTGCACCATGCATTAATATTAAAGTTCACGACTAATATTTAATGCCTAGAATTACAAACCAAAAGATTTAGAAAAATCAGGGGATTAATATATTAGGTCTCTATATTACTAGTATAGTCCCTTATTATTGTTAGTGTAACCCCTTACTATTATTGTTGTACCCTTGTAACCCCAATATTGTTATTATTGTGCCCTTACATTAATATTGTTAGGCCAGCTAGGATTATATTGTGACCCCATGGACTCCTATATATAGAAAGGGGTTTTGTCATTTGTATCATCCAAGAATTGTTAATTTATGTAATGTATTGGAGGTTTCTCGCTCGAAGTTTCTATTTCTAAGGCATTGATCTCTATTTTCTTCTATTTTTGGAGCTGGTTTCATAACATTTGTATGAGAGCTTTGGATTCTAGGGTTTCGCTGCTCCGAACAGTTCATCGTGGTATTTTCGATATAACTTTTTTTCTACGAAGGTTTAGAATGAAATTTTTACAACACAAATCCGAAAGCCTGAGGAATCTCGTGTAAAAATTGCAGATCTTGGTTCACAATATTTTCAAAGCTATGATCTGTGGAAGTTAGGGTTTTCTCAGGCTCCCGAATTTCAACTAAAACAAGTCATCGTGGAATGTGTGCCATAACGTTTCATATACGGAGTTTGAGAAGCTTAAATTTGTACAGAGCGAAGCCTCAATCCAGAAGAACCTCCTACAAACATTTCAGATCTTGGTTCGCAATATTGTTGGAGTTATGATCTATGGAAGTTAGGATTGTTTCAGTCTCCTTAATTTCATCTCAAATAGGTGACCGTGGGAAAATCGTCATAACTCTCTCTTTGGGAATCGGATTGGAATTATGTAAAATGTGGCCAGAAGTACATAGACAATAGTTTCATGTATATCAATTTCAGAGCCGAATGAGGAAACAGTGACACGTGGCAAGTCGTACAAGTTCACTCTACTGAACCAGTCCATAATTAGGTCATCATGGGAGATTGGGCATAACTTTGACTTGAAGAAACCAAATCAGGTCAGACCTATGGCATTCTAAAGAAGATTAAGAGAGATATTTCAAGGCCGAATTTCAGATATTGAATATTTGAAATCACAGAGATAATTCAATTTCAATATCGAGCTCCTCAAAATCAAGAAAAAGGTGTGTATTGTTTTCCCAAATTGCATATGTCTTCTGTGAAAAATCAATTTGAATTGATTCCAAGGGCATATTAAGGCATAGATATCAATATTGGGTTCTAAAATGCCACTTAAAAATAATTCAAAACCTATTAAGCCTTCAAAAGGCTCTACTATCACTCATGAAGAGGAAGAATCGCTACCTGACATATCAAAATTACAAGAGAAAGTACACTAAAATTCTCTCTCGCAAAGAGAAACAAAAAATGAAATGAAAGTTTTGAATAAAGGAGTAGAAGCTAATATGGACGGTTTGAAGAAAGGCATGGAAGCTAATACGAATGGTTTTTAGAATGGCATGGAAGCTAAGATGGATGACATGGAAGCTAAGATCAATGAAAAAATGAAAGACAACATGGAATACATGAAGAATGATCTAAAAGTAGACATGGAAGGTTTGATGACAGGTTTAATATAAGAAATGATTCCTAATGGCGGAATGATAGTAGAGGAAACACATGATGAGGACAAAATAAATGTTAATTGTGATTTCATAAACTTTAATGTTGGAATGAAGAACCACCATATTCCAAAGATGGATATGAGGAAGCTTGATGGCAAGGATCCCGTAACATGGATACTATAGATGGAGCAATATTTTGATCTCAACAATGTAAAAAACACATAAAAGGTACGCATTCATACTTTACATTTAGAAAAAAATACATCTGTATGGTATCGATGGCTTTTATCCCGTAAAAAAATTGTAACCTGGTCAATTTTTACAGAGAAAATGATAGCACATTATGAAGATACAAAGAGCAACACCTTCTTTAGCCAATTGATAAATCTCAAACAAAAGGGTTTAGTGGTGGAGCACATTGAGGACTTCAAACATTGAATATAAGGGTAACTGATATTCCAGAGGAACACAGGATTGATGTCTTCATAGGGACTTTAAAGGATAACATCCAACATGAAGTTCATGTTTGGGAACTCGATTCATTGGAGAAGACATTCAGGTTGGCAAGAAAAATTGAATGTAAAATTATGGCAACAAGGAAGCCTACCACTCACATATATAAAGATGTAAGTGTTGCTACTCCTAGACTTACACAACCTACAAGGTTGACACCACAACAACTAGAAGAAAAAAGAGAAAAATGGATTTGCCACAGTTGTGATATAAAATACACTAAAGGTCATAAGTGTGCTAAGAAGAAATTATTTTACATAGATTGTGAAGAGGAGGAAGAAAATGAACAAGAAACTTCAAAAAAAGAGGATATACACCAGGAACCAATCCTAGAGGAAGAAGAAATGAGTTTGACCATATCATGTAATGCATTGGTAGGAACTAACACTCCTCAAACTCTCAATATAGAAGGACATATCAAGAAGAAAAAGGTAATAGTCTTGATTGATTCAGGTACTACCCATAATTTTAATCATTGTACAGTAGCTAAGGAATTGAATTGTTTCCTATACCCAGCACCATAATGTCAAGTGATGGTTGCAAATGGAGGAACTATAAACTGCTCTGGAAAATGCCATAATATCAAGCTAACCATGGGGGAATATGTATTGAATATTCCAATGCTTTCCATTCCAATAGGAGGTGCTGATGTTGTACTAGGAGTACAATGGTTACAATATTTGGGGACGGTAGCTTTTAATTTTCAAGAAATTTTCTTCAATTTTTTTCAAAAGGAAAGGAAATCGAATTACGGGATATTGCAGGGAATCTAGGAAAGATAATAAGCTCTAATGTCATGACAAAGATTCTGAAGAAAGAACACCAAGTCTTAATTGCACAATTATTCTCACTAGAAGTTCCAACATCAAAATCATCTATTTCTCTAGATCTCCAACAAGTCTTGGACAATCATTCCAAGGTGTTTGAAACTCCAAAAGGACTCCCAGCTATTCGTGATCATGATCATGCTATTCCTTTGATTCAAGGAAGTGTTCCTCCAAACATCAGGCCTTACAGATATCCTTTTGTCCAAAAGAGTGAAATTGAATGTATGACTGTAGAAATTTTAGAGGCTGGTATAATTCAACCTATTCAAAGTTCTTTCTCCACTCTAGTAGTGTTGGTGCACAAGGAGGATGGATCATGGTGAATGTATCCAAATTATAGGGATCTCAATAAGCTCAATATTAAAGATAAATTTCACATTCTTGTGATTGATGAATTATTGGATGAATTACATGGAGAAAATTATTTAACCAAGTTGGATCTTCGTTCAGGATATCATCAAATTAGAATGAAGACTAAAGATATTCCGAAAACAACATTTCGAACTCATGAGGGTCATTATGAATTTTTGGTCATGCCTTTTGGCCTTACCAATGCACCTTCTACATTTCAAGGGTTGATGAATTCCATTTTCAAACTCTTTCTTAGAAAATTTGTGCTATTATTTTTTGATGACATAATAATCTACAACAAGTATTGGAAGGATCATGTTCAACATGTTGACAGGGTGCTCAAACTATTGGAGGAGAAACAATTATATGCAAAAACATCCAATTTTTTCTTTGTAGTACAAGAGGTGAAATATCGAGGTCATATTATATCTCACAAGGGTGTTAAGGTATACCCTAACAAAATTAAAGCCATTAAAGAATGGAAAGTCTCCACAACCATAAAACAGTTGCGAGGATTTATTGGGTTAACAGGGTATTATCGCAAGTTTGTTAAGAATTATGGGAAAATAGCAGCACCTCTAACAACATTATTGAAGAAAGATACATTTTCATTGACTCATAAAGCAAATAAGGCCTTTGAACGTCTTAAAGAGGAAATGTGCCTAGCACGAGTCTTAGCTATGCAAAAACCCTTATTTTGTAATGTGATGCCTCAAGAAATGGAATTGGTATTGTTTTAATGCAAGAAGGAAGATCCATTGCTTTTGAGAGTCGTCCAATCAAAGGAAAGTATTTACAGAATGCTATTTATGAGAAGGAAATGTTGGCTATATTGAATGCAATAAAGAAATGGCGACCTTTCCTAATGGGAGGACACTTTAAGGTAAGAACTGATCATGATAGTCTTAAACACTTTTTGGAACAAGGACTATCCTCATAAGAGCAGCAAAAATGGTTCACAAAGATTTTGGGTTATGAATTTGAAATCATCTACAAAAAAGGGAAGCTAAATGTTGTTGCAGATGCACTCTCAAGAAAGGATGAAGAGGTGGAAGCATTTCTTTGTGCCATTTCTATTATCCAACCAGATTGTATAACAGAAGAAAGTGATGAATGGAAGAAGGACGAAGAAGTGTGGAAACTCATTCAAACATTTCAATAGTATCCTAGTACATCTGATACATTTAGTTGGAAAAATTATTCCTTATGGTACAAATATTACTTATATATTTGCAAGAATTCCCAACTAAAACAAAATATTATTTTGGAATTGCACACTTCTCCTTTAGGAGGACACTCTGGATTTTTAAAAACTTACCACAGGGTGAAGAAATAATTTTTTTGGGATGGCCTTAAATATGATATTCAAAAGTTTGTGGCAGAATTTTTGGTTTGCTAGCAAAATAAAGTTGCGACAATTAAGACCCTAGGTCTTCTACAACCTTTATCCATTCCAAGTCAATGTTGGGAGGATATTTCAATGGATTTTCTAACAAGTTTCCCTAATTCCGAAGGAAAGAGTGTCATCATGGTGATAGTTGATAAACTTACCAAGTATGCACATTTTTGTGCATTATCTCATCCATTTAAAGCAAGTACAATTGCTACTACATTTATGGAGACAATTCAAAAGCTTCATGGAAACCCAAAGATTATTGTAAGTCACAGAGATCCCATTTTTACTCGAAATTTTTGGACAGAATTACTTTCCTATTTGGGAACTCAACTAGCTCATAGCTCATCTTATCATCCTCTATCTAATGGTCAAACTGAGATAGTTAATAAATGTTCGGAAGGATATCTTCATTGTTTTGTATTTGATAAGCAAACACAATGGGTCAAGTGGTTACCTCTTGTTGTATGGTGATATAACACTTCCTTCCATACTACAGCAAAAATGACCCCATTTATGGCACTTTATTAATATCATCCACCGTCCATCACATCTTCTTTAAAATAAAATTCTAAGGTTGAATCAGTGGAAGATCACATCGAGCATCAACAAGAAGTTCTCCAACTCTTAAAGGATAACCTAAATTTGGCACAAAATCGAATGAAACAATAGGGAAATCAACATCGCAGCGAAAGATGTTTTGATGTAGGAGAATGGGTATTTTTATGGCTATAACCATACAAAGAAATGTCCATCAAGCAAGCTAAGAAGGATAATAAATTATCTCCAAAGTAATATGGTCCTTACAAGGTGTTGCAAAAGATTGGTACTATGGCATACAAATTGGAGCTTTTTGCTTCTTCACAAGTGCATTTAGTTTTCCATGTTTCATGGTTAAAGAAGGTTATAGGGGACAAACTTCCAGTTCAAACAATATTTCCAAAACTTGATGAGGAAGGAAAAATCATATTGGAACCTGAAGCAATCCCGGAAACAGGAACTTGACAGCTACAAAATCGATCAATTCAGTGTATCGCATCAAATGGAAGAACTTACCCAATAAATATTCTAAATTTGAGGACGAGAATTTTATACAAAAGCATCCAGAGCGACTCAAGCCTTGAGGACAACACTTTTTTGAAGGAGATGGGCATGTTAGGTCCCTATATTACTAGTATAGTCCCTTATTATTGTTAGTGTAACCACCTTATTGTTATTGATGTACCCTTGTAACCCAAATATTGTTATTATTGTGCCCTTACATTAGTATTGTTAGGTCGGCTAGGATTATATTGTGACCCCATGGACTCCTATATATAGAAAGGGGTTTTGTCATTTGTATCATCCAAGAATTGTTCATTTACGTAATGTATTGGAGGTTTCCCCCTCAAAGTGGCTATTTCTAAGGAGTTGATCTCTCTTTTCTTCTATTTTTGGAGCTGGTTTCATAACATAATAATCCCGAAGAATTAATATTTTAAACTCAAAAGCCTCAGAAAATAATAAATCTTAAGATATAATAATTTAAAATGAATAGATTAATAAACTGAAGGGATTATTAATATTATAAACCTAAAGAACTAATAGACCCAAGGGTTAACTTTTTATTTTTTTGTAGTTTAGACTAATCCAAATCACCCACGGGTTTCGAACCAGTGACCTTGCAGACGGAGTGACTTAGCACTGCACCCCATCACCGACTGCTCTACACCACGTGGGCTTACCCAAGGGTTTAATTTTATAAACCAAAGGAACTCGTGAACTCGAGGGATATATATTAAAAACCTAAGGGATCAATAAGGCCAAGGGATTAATATTAAAAACACAAGAGATTAATAAAACCTAGGAATTAATATTTTAAACTCAAAAACCTAAGAAATTAATAAACCATAAGAATCAATATTTTAAACTCAATAGGTTAATACACCCAAGTGATTATTACTATTATAAACAAAAGTAAATGATTAACCCAAGGGTTTACTATTATAAATGAAAGGAAATGGTGAAGCTACGAGATAAATATTAAAAACCAAAGGGATTAATAAGGCCAAGGGATCAATATTAAAAACACAAGAGATTAATAAACCATAAGAATAAATATTTTAAACTCAAAAAACCTAAGAAATTAATAAACCATAATAATTAATATTTTAAATTCAAGAGATTAATAAACCTAAGATATTATTAATATTATAAACCAAAAAAAGTAATAAACAGAAGGGTTTAATATTATAAACCAAACGAATTGGTGAGCTAAAGGGGTAAATATTAATATGGTAAACCAAGAAATTAATAAACATAAGAATTAATATTTTAAACTCAAGAGATTAAAAAACCCTAAGAATTAATATTTTAAAATCAAGAGATTAATAAATCCAAGGGATTATTAATATTATAAACCAAAAGAACCAAAAAACATAAGGGTTTGATATTACAAACGAACAGAATTGGTGAACCCAGGAGATAAATATTAAATACCTAAGGGATCAATAAGGCCAAGGTATCAATATTAGAAGCGCAAGAGATTAATAAACCCTAAGAATCAATATTTTAAACTCAAAAACCTAAGAAATTAATAAACCCTAAGAATTAATATTTATAAGTCTAGAGATTTTAAAACCCAAAGGATTAATAATATTATAAACCAAAAGAACTAATAAACCCAAGGTTTAGGTATTATAAACCGAAGGAATTGGTGAGCCCAAGGGATAAGTATTAAAAATCTAAGGGATCAATAAGGCGAAGGGATCAATATTAAAAACATAAGAGATTAATAAAGCCTACAAAAGTCATTTATAAAATAGCCTCTTCCAAACTGTAATGCCCCACTTCATCCCATAAGGCAAATTTTGATTAGCTTTTAATTAATCTGTAAATAATGACTTGTAATTTTTGAGTAATATCTACACTTGTGAAATTGTAATTTTATTTTATTTTTACTGGTATGACCTTTATTATTTACTTCAATTCTAATATGTCTTCTCAAATCAAATTTTAGATGAGGTATGGTATTTCCTCATTTAATTCTAAAATCAAATATCTAGATTTTTTACATCCAATATTTCATCTCAATTTAACTTGTAGATAAGGTATGGCCTTCCCTCATTTAATTCTAAAATCACATACCTATATTTTGTACATATAATATGTCATCTCAATTTACATTTTGGTCTTCTCCCATTTATTTTTGAATAAAATATCTATATATGGTAGGAAAGTCAATGTTAATAAATCAGAAGGATGGGCGGGGGGGTAATCATGAAATTAATGGCAAGTAGTTGAAGTGGATGAGAGGAAAATTTATAAAAGGGAAGGAGGATGAGAAGAAGGGAGAGGATTTTTGGTCTTGTTGGGCCTTCTAGAGGCTTTGGTATTGCTGTGGCATTGTGGAGGCTTTGGTCTTGTTGTGGCATTGAGAGGATTATTGGTCTCGTTTTGGAATTGAGGAGGATTCTCGGTCTTGTTTGGAGTTGGTGGGTGTTGATTCCCACTCGGACACACTACAACTGGTTGGACTTGGGCTCAAGGGGTAGGGAGCGTGTGGAGGTTCCCTCGACTAGGAATTCACTCCTAGTTCGCTGAGAGGTAAATCTATTCGAGTAGCCCAACAGGAGCGTCTCAATGAAAGTCAGGTGCATCTCAACCAAGTGAGTAATACAGGTATTCTTCGATTGCTAATTACTTATATAAATTGGTGTAAACAGGAAAAAAATGAGTTTGTTTAATATGTCGTAAATAATTTTTTCTTGTATATTGTCATCAAATAATTTTTGAAGATAGAAATATTTTATTCTCCTTCATGTTGTTTTTAATTTCAATGATATATTTGGTTTAGTTAGGAATCTTAGATTAGGTCTTCACATATGGTATCGGAGCTAAGTTGCAACCCTTGAGGCCTATGAGCCGTAGCATGCATATTTTTTAAAGTCTATTACGTAAGTTCAAGTGTTAAAACTTATTCCTAGATTGATACCAAATATTTTATCACTACTATATTTATACACTAAAAACAAGTGCTTTGAATCTTGCTTATATGATTCAAAGTGAAGTTTCATTGGTAAGATATAATATAATAGTGTTCTTAGAGGAAATTAAGTCTCTTTATGAGTATGCATATGAAAGTCAGCAACCTTCAACGCAAAGCCCCTTCAATAATTAACGGGCCTGTATCATGTCACTTTTATTTCAATTCCATATTGACATGATAAATACATCTTTGACACAAAAAAAAGAATATACGGACTCATACTTTGATAAATACATCTTTGACACCAAAGTAGAATATATTGCCTCGTACTTAAAGGACATGGAACAAATTACACTTACCCTCCATTACCTCAATCTTTCATGTGTGGCATGTTTGTGATGAATGGCAAATACATCCAATTCCTCCTCTTCTTCCAATTCGACGTTGCTCACTCTCGCCATTACTGCACTTCCTCTTGAGTTCTACCTTTTAGAACACTTATGCTAGACCACTGCTAGAGGTAAGGGATGGTAATAAAATGCAAATCGATATAGCAACTTACCAATGAAAATTTTAGGACAAGCTCTTACTGCTGCATTTAGAGATCTTATATCATGCGCTGAAATTAACATATCAACAATCACTAGTAAATTAACTTAAATGGAAATTTTTGACTATCAAACCTTTTATTCCACTATAGGCTTATGATCAGACCCCTAAATCACTTTTATCAGACTTTGTTTGACTTAGGAAAATAATGCATCAGTCTTCAACAAACAAACAAAAAAACGCAAGAAAATTAACTAAAAATCAATGCAAGTGACGTTCTAATGAGCTAGATTGACTTTCAATTAGTTTTCCATGCCACTGTAAGTGTATTTTACTATTTATACGACAATAAGTGACCACAAAGACAAAGAAGAGATTTAGAGGGAAAATTGAGAGGTGACTCTCTTGACCCTTTACCAATGCCAGATACCAATAATGCCAGATACCAATAAATTATATATTATATTTTTTCTTTTTGTTTCTTGCCTGCCTGTTGCATTTGGTGAAAGAGCACGAAGGCCTCGCTCGCATATCCCATATGTTCACATCCAACTATCCATGCATTCCATGAAACCACAATTTCGTGACACATTTTTTCAAACAATTGCCGAACCCCCTCAACGTCACCGCTGTTGGAATACATAGCAGCAAGAGAATTGACCACAGAAGCATCCTCCTGAAACCCATTTTCAATTACATAATCATGGATCCCTCTGCCCTGTTCAATATCCTCTAATTGCGCACAAGCCGGGAGTATGATCACCATGGTAATGGAATTGGGGTTCACATCAGTCTGTTTCATTTGATTAAAAACTGCCAAAGCATCATTGGCAAGTCCATTCTGGACATATCCGACAATCAGAGCATTCCATGAGACTAGATTTATTTGCGACATTTTGTCAAATACATTGTATGAAAAAACCATAATCCCACATTTTACATCCAACACTGCACATAAAAACATTTGACTCTAAACCACTTATGATTATGTGATTATGAACCTCCTTGCCCCGTTTGAGGGATCTGAGATGGGCGCAGGCATTGAGAACAAAAGGAATTTTGAAATTGTTGAGCTATATATATTTCCTTTGCATGTGGGAGAAAATCGCAAGGGTTTCCTCACAGTGCCCATTCTTGGCTAGGGTGCCTTGCACATTAGATTTTAGGTTGGAACATCTTTCTTTATGTAACTCAATAATATATTGTCCGTGTCTATCCACCAAATATATCAACAATCACAATTAAACATGTAGTTATATCCGATTTGTATTTCCATTGTTCTTCGGAATATTATGCAAATATATATATCTGCAAGTTAGGCACCATCGACATAGCCATTAAATTTTCCAGTCTTATGCCCTCCAGTCAAATACACAAGTCCAAATACCACCTATAATGTTTATGTAAATATATTGATAAATTAGCTTCAATATATTTTAACCATGACTCTGAATATTTTGTATCAAAATCAAGAGTGATTGAAATTTTACAGGTATAAATTTGGATATTTTACAATATCAAAAAAATAAAAAATTCCATAAATTGTTTTTATAAATGATTCTAGCAGTACCATCTACAAACGAAAAAACATTCCTTATAATTTCTGTCACTTCAAATATTTAATAAGTTCATATTCAAGTGAACATAAAATATAATCTTCTTAATAATTTTGTAGATCTTGTATGTATGCATAAGGAATAATATTGCTATAATTTCTGTCAAAAGCCTTCTGTTTTGGTACCATGGTCAAGATGTTGTTATATGCATCACACTTCATCATTTTTAATAGTTAGCATGAGAAGGTTTAGTTTGACGTATGTATTCAAGTCTAGATGCTCTTGTGAAAAAAAAAAGAAAAAGAATGAAGCATTAGTCACCTACCAGAAATTGTAATAACCTCTCTTTTCATGAGAATTGTTATAATTTTATATTTTCAAATATTTAATATGTACATATTCAAGTGAACATAAAATGTAATATTGTAAAAAAAAAAGATTTATAATTTTATATTTTCAAATATTCAATATGTGCATATTATTTTATGTTATCTTGTTAAAAAAAATTGTAGATCCTATATGTATGCATTAAGGAATAATATTGTTATAACTTTTGTGAAAAAAAAACTTCTGCTTTGGTATCATAGTCAAAGGATTGTCCTGGTAAAATATTAACAACCATTGGAGTTGGTTTCTCATTTTAGTTTCCAAGGTAAATATTATGTTGATTGTGCCTTGAATGGTTTTGATATTCTATGTCAAAGAATAAAATATGTGTCTTATAGTTAGTTAAACTACATGAAATAGGATTAATGGTTTATTAGCGATTACACAAGAATGGTTCCAAATTTCATTCTAGATAAGAATTTTAAAAACCAACTAGAACAAACTAATGCTTGAGTATATTAAGGCAATTCATTAATTAGGGTAATTAAAGAAAGTAATTTGGTTTTAATACATCATTAGAGCACGACTAACACAGGCTTTGCACTAGTAACCTAACTAGCACTCAGAGAAAATTTGTAGGAGCTCACACATGAGAGGAGATCCTTCGGGATCTAATCAATATTAGTAGGGATTATTACGAGCATAGAAAAAGAAAGAGAAAATTATGCATATCATTTATATACATGTGTAGATTGACTAGGGATGGAAAAATCATAAGTTGCATTAATAAGTCTTGTATGATACCAATAATTGAACATTTCAAAATGGTGAAGGCATGAGGAAATCAAGGTCGAGGAGGATCATCAGAAGGACCTCCTAAAAATAACCCATTACCATCGCCCGATTTGGATCTCATATTGCAATCCCTAGAAGCAATTAATGAGACTTTAAGAGGGCGCCAAACAACTGAGGTGGAAGTGGAGCACCATCCACTAGGATTAGGAAATCTCGAGGGGTTAAGAGACTCTGACAGAGGACCTCTAATTGAGGACATTACGAGAGAGCTCCAAAAGATTAAGCTCCCAGAGTTCACTGGAGGTCATGCTAGTGAACGAGCAGAAGCCTGGTTAGAGGGAATGAGAAGGTGCTTTGCACTATGAGATTATAATTCCAATTCAAAAGCTAACATAGAAATATTCCAACTCATAGATAGTGCCCTGAACTGGTGGGGTAACTTAGAGAATTAACTACACCTCACTTTTGACACAGTTACCTGGGAACTATTTGAGGAGAGATTTAGGAAGAAGTGCCTACCATCATTTTATGAAGAACAACAAGTAGGAGTCTTCCATGCTTTGGTACAAGGAAATCGCATAGTAGACGAATATGAGATTAGATTCATGGAATTGGTCAAGTATGTCTCCTACATGGACACTGATTAGAACCAAGAAGATCAATTCATTTGTGGATTGAACCCTAAGATTAGGGAAATGGTATAGATGTGGAAACCATCCTCAGTTGTAGAAGTTGTTGATCATGCTCATTATGTTGAAGAGAACTTAGACTGAAAAGGTGGAAACAAAACCACTTTAACACACCAACCAAGGTTTATGGGGAAGGCCCCTCATACCTTCTCCAAGGGGGGGAGTCTCAAGCCATTGCCATATGGAAATAGGGTTGTACCTAGAATGCTGACAATGGGGATTTAAATGGTTTGCAGTACAGCTTCACCAACATCTTCAAGGGCTCATACAAATCACAATCAGACACGAGGAGACACGAGCTGGGGTAGGGGTCTCAGGGGAAGGAGCTCTTTCCAAGGAAATCCACAACATTCTGTTCGGAGTCTACCTCACATCACTTGTTGGGGAGGTGGGGGACCTCATTACTAGCATGATTGTCGTGAGTTAGAAATAGGTAAAAACCATATATAAGGAAAATCACCAATGGGGGAAGCAAGCAACCATCATCAAATCTATGAAGTAGTTGATAACCACCAAGTTGAACACCAGTCTACTGTGGTAGAAGCCGCATGTATGATAAACAATGTAAAAGTTAATTTTTTTTATTATTATGGTGCTACAGATAGTCTCATTTCAATAGTTGCATTAGAAAAATGTGGGTTGGCATCCTATGAGCACGATGACTTTAAACAAGTCGAAATGGCTTCTCGGATAAAACAAGCAGTAGGAACTAGTGTTAACCAATGTCAAGTGAAGCTCGGGGTGTGTACAACTAAGTTGAAGGTGTACATCACAAAGTTGGGGACGTACATTGTAATCATTGGAATGGACTAGCTAGAACTCGTCAAGATTTGGTAGGCTGTTTAAAAAAGAATTTGATTTTTCTAGATGATGAAGGTAGGAAAATTGAGATTTATAAACAACGTAAAAGTTAAAATTTTGTTTGATTCTAGTGCTACAGATAGTTTCATTTCACCAGTTTTATTAGAAAAATGTGGGTTGGAAGCCTATGAGCACGATGACTTTAAACAAGTCAAAATGGCTTCTAGGATAAAACAAGCAGTAGGACCTAGTGTTAACCAATGTCAAGTGAACCTCAGGGTGTGTAAAACTAAGTTGAAGGTGTATATCACAAAGTTGGGGATGTACGATGTAATCATTGGAATGGACTGGCTAGAAGCTCATCGAGTTTTGGTAGACTATTTCAAAAAGAAGTTGATTTGTCTAGATGATGAAGGTAGGACAATTGAGATTTATGATATCAAGAGAGGAGTGTCCCTACTATTCATCTCCACAATGAAGGTAAAACGTTGTATCCGACAAGGTTGTGAACTATATGTGGTTGAGGATGTTAGTGACCAGAGAGGACCCTTCCTAGGTCAGTACCTAGTTTTTTCAGAATTCAAGGATGTTTTCCCTAAGGAATTTCCTAGATTACCACCTGTGAGGGATATCGATTTCACAATTGAATTGAAACCTCGTGCGGAACCAATCTCCAGGACACCCTATAGGATGACAGACCTAGAACTTTGTGAGTTGCATATGCAGTTAAAATAACTTTTAGATTTGGGATTTATTAGACCTAGCATTTCACCTTGGGGTACACTAGTAATTTTCGTCAAGAATAAGGATGGGTCCTTAAGGCTATGCATAGATTATAGGGACTTGAATCAAGCCACAATAAATAATAGTTACCTAATACCTAGAATAGATGACCTATTTGACCAAATGAAGGGAGCCACAATTTTCTCAAAGATCGATCTATGATCTGGATAGCACCAATTGAAGATCAAGGAAGGTGACATCCCAAAAACTGCATTTCGGACTTGGTTTGGGCACTATGAGTTCGTAGTTGTACCATTTGGTTTGACCAATGCACCAGCATTATTCATGAGTCTCATGAATGGTGTGTTCTAGAAATATTTAGACCAATTTGTGCAAGTATTCCTAGATGATATTCTGGTCTATTCCAAGAATGAAAAGGAGCATGAAGAGCACCTAAGGGTTGCGCTAACCTGCTTAAGGGAAAATGAATTGTATGGAAAATTGTCAAAATGTTCCTTCTTTCAAGGTAAAATTCATTATCTTGGGCACATCATTTCAGGAGAAGGGATTTCAGTTGACCCAGAAAAATTAAAGGCCATAATGGATTGGCCAGTGCCAAAAAAGGCTCATTACGTCTGTAGCTTCATGGGATTAACAGGTTATTACCATATATTTGTGGAAGGGTTTTCAAAGATTGCAAAACCTATCACCACATTAAAACAAAAAGGGGTTAGGTATGAATGGACAGATGAATGTGACACTGCCTTCACTGAACTAAAGAGGTTACTAACAAGTGCACCAATCCTTCGAGTGCCTGATATGGAAAAGAACTTCATTATCTGCACAGATGCTTCAAAGAAAGGATGGGGAGCAGTGTTAATGCAAGAAGGTGGAGCGATAGCTTACGCATCCAAAAAGTTGAAAAAACATGAAGAATTCTATGCTACCAATGATTTAGAATTAGCAGCAAGGATGTTAGCTTTAAAAATCTGGAGACACTACCTCGTTGGGAGAAGCTCTGAGTTAAGAACTGATCATCAAAACTTGAATTACCTGTTCACTCAAAGAGATTTGAACGCTAGACAAAGGTGTTGGAGTGAATTCATGAGTGAGTATGATTTTTGGATCTCATATATTAAGGGAAAGGAGAATGTGGTAGCATATGCACTAAGTAGGAGGCCATGAACCTTCTCTTTAGTACCCTTGAGGGTTAATTTAAGGGAACGTGTGTTGGAAAAACTCTTTGAAGATAGTTGGTATCTGAAAGTTATATCAGCACTCCAGAGTGGGAAGCAGATAGAACCAAATTTTGAGGGTTATGTCCTTGAACCAGATGGACTATTGAGATTTCAAGGAAGAATGTACATTCCTAAGGAAGGGAGTATAAGAAGAACCATCCTTGAAGAGTCACATAGAGAACTCTATTGTGCATATCCTGGAGTGAATAAGATGTATGCTGACATGAAGAAACTCTTCTTCTGGGTAGGCATGAAGCACGACATAGTCCAGTTTGTCACCAAATGTCTTGAATGTCAACAAGTGAAGGTTGATCATCGCCATCTAGTAGGACTCCTACAACTGCATGACATTCCTATGTATAAATGGGAGGTCAGCTATATGGATTTCGCTGTAGGTTTTCCACTCACTTCACAGAGGCACAATTCTATATTGGTTGTAGTTTATAAATTAACCAAATGTGCTTGTTTCATCCTGGCGAGAGATACTTATGATGTTACTGATGTGGCACGAGTTTTTATAAGTGAAGTTATTAGACTACACGGGTTGCCAACAAAGATCATTTCTGATAGAGACTCTTGCTTTACATCTATGTTTTGGACAAGTTTGCAGTCAGCATTAGGGACTCAGTTGAACCTGAGCACTCCATATCATCCAGAAATAGACAGACTGACTGAAAGAATAAATCAGGTTATGAAAGACATGCTCACAATGTATGTAATGGATAATCAGACTCAGTGGGAAAGTCACTTACCATTGGTAGAGTTTGCCTATAATAATAATTACCATAGTTCCAGTTGGATGCCTCCTTATCAAGCTCTGTATAAGAGGCCATGCAGGACACCATTGAGTTGGGAAAAGTTAGAGGACCGAGTAATAGTTGGGTTGGAGTTGATACAATAAATGGAGGAAAAAGTAAGAAAGATTCGAGAAAGGTTAAAGGAAGCTCAATATAGACAAAAGAGTTATGCTAATGCACATAGGACTGATCGTAGTTATGAGGTAGGGTACCAAGTTTTTATTTGTATTCGACCCAAAAAAAGCACCATACGGTTTTGGAAAAGGACAAAGTTGTCACCTCGGTTTATAGGACCTTTTAGAATCAAGGAGAAGATTGGACCAGTTGCCTATCGTCTTCTACTGCCACCCCATTTGCATAAAACTCATAATGTTTTTCATGTATCTATTTTACAACATTATGTTTCTGATGAATATCACAAACTAGATTGGAGGGAATTACAGGTGTCGGACATGGGAACCATAATGGTCAAACCATTACGCATATTGGACCATAGGGTTCGACATCTAAGACGTCGCATGGTGGACCAGGTTAAGGTGTAGTGGGACAAGTATAGCCCAGGATCTGCTACTTGGGAGGATGAGAAGACTATATGTTGTGACTACCCCTCACTTTTCGAGCATCTTTGATACCCATTTTGACTTATATAACTACATATGCTAATAATCTATTGGCAGTTCCATGTTATTTTATGAACGCTGTGTAATATTGTTGCATTTTAGTTGGGAAAACGAAACTACCTATACAAATTATTAGATATATTAGGTATGGTTGATTAAAATATTTGATGTGTGGCTTATTTGATGTACGATCTACCTAATGTATGACTTGCTGGGTTATGATTTATCTAGTGTATGACTTTTCAGAGTTATTGTTGTTTGATTTGTGAATTAAGGAGATATGATTTATCTAATGCATGACTTATCAAAATTGTGATTTATCTAAAGATTTATTTCTAGTATGTCTTATTAAGTACAAATTTAGGACATGGATGTTGGACTTCATAACATGAGGATTAAGATCACTTATCTATATATGTTTTTGGTTGTTATGTATATGCATGATTGAGAACTAACTTGCAGATTGGAAAGAACTATATGATAACCAAGATCTACGCTCCCAATGGGAAACATTGACATATCTGACAGAGAATGGTATGATGTACATTGTTCTATTACATTTTGTATCTAGTTGATATGCACAATTATTACATGGGTAAATTTTAAATGATAAAGGTGATAAGACTACATGACTAGATTATTCGATGACAAGTATCCAACCAGCATTGTAGCGTGGTCCATATTAGGGTGTTGACCCTTTTTTTGAGGAGGGGTGGAGGAATTTCCCACCGTGTAACCTCCAAGCCTCCAATCGTGGGAGGGCATTGATGGGCACGCTCCCCTATACGTGTGATGATGATTGTGAGTTGCCTGCTGGAGAAGTTAGGTTGATATAGTCGATGCTTCGGCCATATTGGTTTTATCAGTGGTTAGATCGATATAGTCGGTGCCATAGTATATTGCAACAGAGGACAAATAGGATGGGGGTAGAAGTAGGTTAGGAAGGATAGGAGGTTATGAGTTAGATTGGAGACTCTTGATGGAGGTGGTATCATTGCTTCACTTAATTTGACTACTATATCTATCTCTATTTTGTTATTCCTTATTTTCAAGATCATTGTTTCATTTTCAATCTAACTTCGAGACGAATTTTTCTAAAGGAGGGGTGTATGTAATGCCCCACTTGATCCCATAAGGAAACTTTTGATTAGCTTTTAATTAATATGTAAATAATGACTTATAATTTTTGAGTAATATCTACACTTGTGAAATTGTAATTTTATTTTATTTTTACTGGTATGACCTTTATTATTTATTCCATTTCTAATATGTCTTCTCAAATCAAATCTTAGATGAGGTATGGTATTTCCTCATTTAATTCTAAAATAAAATATCTAGATTTTGTACATCCAATATATTATCTCAATTTAACTTGTATATAAGTTATGGCCTTCCCTCATTTAATTCTAAAATCACATATCTATATTTTGTACATATAATATGTCATCTCAATTTACATTTTGGTCTTCTCCCATTTATTTTTGAATAAAATATCTGTGTATGGTAGGAAAGTCAATTTTAATAAATGAGAAGGATGGGGGGGGGGAATCATGAAATTAATGGCAAGTAGTTGAAGTGGACGAGAGGAAAGGATATAAAACGGAAGGAGGATAAGAGGAAGGGAGAGGATTTTTGGCGTTGTTGTGCCTTGTAAAGGCTTTGGTCTTGTCGTGGCATTGTGGAGGCTTTGGTATTCTTTTTGCATTGAGAGGATTCTTGGTCTTCTTTTGGCATTGAGGAGGATTGTCAGTCTTGTTTGGAGTTGGAGGGTGTTGATTCCCACTCGGACACAGTACAGCTGGTTGGACTTGGTCTCAGAGGGCTAGGGAGCCTGTGGAGGTTCCCTGGGCTAGGAATTCATTCCTACTTGGCTGGGAGGTAAATCTAGTCGGGTAGCCCAACAAGAGTGTCTCAGAAAAAGTCAGGTGCATCTCAACCAAGCGCGTAATACAAGTATTCTTCGATTTCTTATTACTTATATAAATTGCTATAAAAAGAAAAGGAATGAATTTGTTTAATATGTCATAAATAGATTTTACTTGTATATTGTCATCAAATAAATGTTGAATATAGAAATATTTTTTTATCCTTCATGTTGTGTTTAATTTCAATGATATATTTGGTTTAGTTAGGAATCCTAGATTAGGTCTTCACACAAAACATAACCAGGCTGACGAAAAAATGAACACCAATTCAAATCAATAGGATAATGATCACGATACTTAACTCTTTCCAACAAATCCCTTCTTTTTTTCCTCCCATCCTCCCTTATGTGCACATGACCAAGTATTTTACATTCGTTTTCATTTAATCTAGAACACGAAGGCACTCATCAATAAATGCAGGATGGGAGCCATGTTTTCATTCAAACTTGTTCCAAAGATGTGAAAGAGAACTTATCACTCAAGAAATATTTTCCACCGCTTGATTATAACAAATTCCATCACTATTATCCATATCTTCATTTGAAAGGAAAAATCATAAAATCAAAATTAATACATACACACAAAAATATATGCACACACACACACACACACACATATATAAAATAACACCCCATTTTTTATTATTGTTAAAAATCTTTATCTTAAAAACATCATGCTATAAAATAACCTAACGCTACATGAACCAAATGATATAAAAATTTCTACAAATATAAACCTCATTAGCTATACATTTTGTACACATGAAATGAGTCATAAAATTAAATGAGTAATATGACCCTTATTACAATAGTCAACAAAAATTTACAATTTTGTAAACTTTATGTTTAAAATAAGATATTAATAGTTTTAATAATTCCATATTTGTATTGAAATTAATGTTCATTTATATATTAATTTTATTTTATTATAAACCCAAGTGAAAAAAAAAACCGAATGTATTAATACTATAAATGCTTGAGTTTAATTTTATAAACTGAAAAGATTAATAAGCCCAAGGGTTTATTAAACCCTAACATTATAAACCCAATGGAATAATATTAACCCAGGGATTAGTATTATAAAGCAAAGTATTATAAACTCTAGGATTAATATTATAAACCCTAATATTAGAAAGAAAATGGAATAATATTAAACCCGAGGCTTAGTATTATAAATCAAAATATTATAAACCCTAAGATTAGTATTATAAACCCAATGGATTATCATTATAAATCCTTGGGACAAATATTATAAATAAAAAAATATTAACAAACCCAAGGGTCTATTAAACCCTAACATTGTAAACCCAAGGGAATAATATTAAATTGTATGGAAAGTATTATAAACCAAGGGTATTTGTAGGTTGAGAGGGATTACTATGGTTGACCCAAGTTTACCATAGGCTACTATGGCTGACAAAGAATAATTGTGGTTAAATATGGCTAACTATTGTTGTGTATTGTTGAGGATGGGTGAGAATGAGTAACACTCATTAACTATGTTGGCAATGTTTGACCATGTATGACCATGGTTTAGTGTATTTTACCATGCTTGATTATAATTATTACAATGGTTGAACAAGGTTGACCATAGACTAGTATTGTTGACCAAGGTTGACCATAGCCTACTATGCTTAACCATAGGATACTATGGTTGAATATGGATAACTAAGGTTTGTATTGTCGAGCAAGAATGATAATGATTACCTATGTTGGCAATGTTTGACCATGTATGGCCATGGTTGAGTTTGTTTTATGTCAAAACATGTTTTCTTATTAACATTAATGAATAAAATTAATAGGAAATTATATTCGACTGAAGTTGAATATCGTTGACTATCAAACATGGTCAAACACAACGAATCCCATTAGTAAACCAATATATTTTAAACCATATTAATATTTATACTATTAAACATTTTTAAACATTGAATATGGTGTGCATGGTTTAAGCATGGGTGAACATGATTGAATAATTTTACCATGGTTGACCATAGTTTTCTATGATAGAATATGGATATATATATTGATAATGATAAGCTACAGTTGACCATGTCTTACCGTGGTGAACTATGTGACTATGTGAGACCATATTAATCATTATTAGCAATGTTGATCATGGGCTGACAGTCACTTTTAAAGGATAATTATGGTGGCTATAGTTGACCACAAATGACCATGGTTGACCATCGTTGACCTTTGTTTCCCATTTTTGAACATGACTTGGCATGGTATAACATGTTTGGCCATGGTTTTCCATAGTTTTCTATATTAGATTATGGCTCCACATTTTGGCAATGGTATACCACATTCAATCATATTATCAACCGAAGGGACTAACATTATAAATCCTTGGGATTGCTATTATAAACCCAAAATATTAATAATCTCAATGGCTTATTAAACCCTAACATTATAAACCAAATGGAATAATAATAAAACCTAGGGTTAATATTATAAACCAAATTATTATGAACCCTAGGGTTACTATTATAAACCAAAGTACGATAAACCATATGATTAATATTATAAGCACAATGGATTAACATTATAAATCCTTTGGTCTAATATTATAAGTATAAAATATTAACAAACCCAAGGGTTTATTAAACCCTGACATTATAAACCCAAGGGAATAAAATTAAACCCTAGGGTTCGTATTATAAACCATGTGATTAATATTATAAACTTAAGGGATTAATATTATAAATCCTTCAGATTAATATTATAAACCTAAAATATTAATTAACCCACGGGATTAGTAAACCATCAGGATTAATAATATTATAAATCTAAGAAATTGATATTATAAAACGATGGGATCAATAAATATAAAGGATTATCAATATTATAAATTGAAATAATTAATCAACCGAAGGGATTAATACTATAAACCAAACGGATGAAAACAACTTAAGGGATCCATATTACAAATGCTCGAGATTAATATTATAAACTCAAAATATTAATAAACCCAAGGGTTTATTAAACCCTAACATTATAAACACAATGGAATATTATTAACCCTCGTATTAGTATTATAAACCAAAGTATTATAAATCTTAGGATTAATATTATAAACCCAAGAGATTTACATTATAAATCCTTTGTATTAATAGTATAAACCCAAAATATTAGTAAACCCAAGGGTTTATTAAACCTTAACATTATAAACTGAATGGAATAATATTAAACCCTAGGGTTAGTATTGTAAAGAATAGCCATGATTAAATATGGTTAACTAATGTTGTGTATTGTCGAGCATGGGTGAGAATGAGTAACAATGATTAAATATTTGTAAAATTCTTTCGGTAATAATCACATGCAATAGAATATAGTTGACGCGTCTCGAACCAGCCAATGTGGATCATCATCAGGACTAGTTGGGAGATCAGATCATGACATTCAGTTTAACGAGATGTAGAAATGGCTAAACTAGCCATTAGGATAACTATGATGGAAAGGTTTGACCATGTATGACCATGATTTAGTTTGTTTTACCATGATTTATTAGAATGATTACAATGGTTGACCAAGGATGACCATAGGATACTATGGTTGACCAAGTGATCTGAAATTCCTATATTATTTTTTTTGTGCTAAGTGTCTTTCAATTTTAATAACATGTGCATAATTGGTTCTTTTGTTTGCATAAGGATTAAGGAGTTTTTCAGTGAATTATAGATGAAATTTAGTGAATTAGAAGCATAAAATAAGAATAAATAACACTGAACTGCAGTGTAAGGTAGAGAAATAAGTCACCACATGAATTTTTCACAGCAGGAATGATGAAGTAGTTCACCCCTCCTAGGCTACATCTACTGGTTCATCTCCCAATGGCTTGTCCATCTTTCATTATGATAAAAAAATTTCTATTACATGTATTTACAGTTCTGTAATGCCTTTTTTCTCTGCACCAATGACTTCAGAATGCTCCAATTAGTCAAAAATGAGTCTTTCTTCACTCAAATTGGTCGAAAATTGAGCCTCCTACACTTTTACCCAATCTATCCTAGGAAAACTCCGCTAAATATGGAGAACTCCAGTTAACTGGAGTTAAATTAGGGCTGAATACAAAATTTGGCATGCCTCTATCTGAACTTCCTATTAAGCTGCACAATTTATTGTTACGGTTGGGTTGCTGGCCACATGTGCACCCACAACCGGTAGTTGGCTTAACGGTTAGCGAAACCTCCGCTCATGAATGCAGTTAACTACAAACAATGGTATGGTTTCCGTTGAGTTAGGCTCTGACCATGGTGGTTGGCTTGCCATCGACCATGCCATTTAACAGCTTCTGGGAACCGCTGGCAGGTTGGGACCATCGGCGGCTCCCAACCCCCAATCATATATGCAATAAACATTAAATCAAACCTGCAACCATATAGTGTTAAGTAGCAACGTGTATTGCATTCAGTAAACTATGTGCGTGCCCAGAGGGAGGTTAGGGGGTCGAACCCTATGACCTCCATAAAGTTTTACAAATAATTTCAAGGCCATGTGCCAGCCTCGGGGCTTGCCACGTGGCACCTTCTCATTGGCTCCTCCAAACACATTAATCCACTAAAAAAATGACACTTGTCAAGAATTGATTGGTTCGGTAGAAGGAATATTTTGGGAAATATTCCTTTTGTTGATTGTAAAACTCAGTCAAACCTGGTCAAGCTGTCGCAAATTTACCTTTTTCCCATTTTGATCAGAATGAAATATCTTCCTCATACGACATCGGTTTTTCGAACAATACGCAGCACCGAAATCAGGAAGACGAGATCTACGCAACCATCTCGGTTTCAACCCAATCCTATAACTTTGGATTTTGAGAAAAATTTATAAACTCCTGATCATTCCTCCCCATTGGGAAGCTTTTGGACCCCAAAAGACTTGATTACTTATTCAGTAGATGAGGGTAGAACTCCCTCACATTTCCAATCTCCATCCATTTTTCCTTTCTCTGTTTAGTTCCTTTGAGCCCAACTCAAAGGTAGTCAACACTTCCCCTCTTTGATGCTCTTGTCCTCCTATCAAGAATTGTATCTTCTTTAAGCTAATCCAGAAAATATGGTGAGAATTATTCAATAGAAGGTAGTTGAACATCACTTCCTTGATCATCGATCAAAGGAGGCTCATACAAGCATAATTTTTCAACATTAATAACTGAATACATTTTCATGTAAGAATGCAAATCAAGTTGGAATGCATTATTACCCAAAAAATTATGATCTTGAAAGGACCATAGGGAATGGGTTTGAGTTTTTTACCTTCCCATTACATCCTTTCTTTGCTAATGTGCAACCATACCTCATCTCGCTCTTGAAACTTGTGATCAACCCGATGTTTGTCATGCCTCTCTTTGTATTTTCTTTGACTTTTCTCAAGATGTTATTGAACTTGTTGATGTATCTTCTGAATTTGATCAATGAAATCTTGAGCCTTATCAATATCGCTATGGTCATCAATTGCAACATCGTTCCCAAATATGAATTCTAATGTTGATTTTGCTAAATACCCAAAGCATGCTTCAAAAGGTGATGCTTGTATTGAAGAGTTCTTTGCCCAGTTGTAAGCGTGCTAAATATAATGTAGTTGTTCATCCCAAAAATTAGGATGTTTGTTGCAATATCCTTTCAATAGATGCACAACTGTTCTATTCACCACTCCATTTTTTCCATCTATTTGTGGATGGAAAGTGGTACTCTTTTTCAATTTTGTGTCCATCATTCTCCATAGATTTGACCAAAAATTCCCAATGAACCTGGAATCCTTGTCACTAACAATAGAAGTGGGCAATCCAAAAAACTAGTAAAAAATGATCAAATTAATGACCAGGTGACTAAAATCATTAGTCACCGCTATTATTTCAAGTGAATTACTACTAAATTTGAGCAATTTTAAGTGAAAAAACTAAAAATGACTAACTTAAATCACTAATTCAGTCTAGGAATAAAATATATGACTAGATAATAAGTGAATAAACTAAAAGTGACTAACTTAAACGACTAATTTAGTGTAGGGATAAAATATATGACTAGATAGTAAGTGACTAAACTAAAAGCGACTAGCTTAAATGACTAATTTAGTCTAGGATTAAAATATATGACTAGATAATAAGTGAAAAAAATAATAATGATTAACGTAAATGAATATTATAATCCAAGAATAAAAATATGACTAGTACAACAAGCATATGAATTACTTATTTATGTTAGTAATTTTTTATTGTGTCACGCCATAAATGGAAAATTGCAATTTTGATATCGAAGTGTTACATTTCATTTCAAGATTCTCTGAATCCATCTGCAGTGTTAAAATTATCTCAGTTGTGTCCATCCTTTCCATTAGGTTGTTGATAAGTATCGAATGACAGTTCTCCAAGAAACATTAATGTTGGATAGCCTGCCCCTGATTTACCTCAGAGTGATCATAGCCATGATTCCCCTTACCACCATGGAATATTGATCTACCACGATGACACTACTTTTGAACCCTCGAACCCCCACCCATGCTAGCCCCTCACTTACCTCGTCTATGGCCCCCTTTTGCATCCACACTGACGAGCCGCACATGCCCCACCGTCTTGTCACCTCGGCGTAATGGAGCCACCATGATTATTGTCGAGTTCACCACCCCCATAGGGCCATGGACAACAGGGGAGGGAGAATGCCCACACTACACTGGGGGCTTCATAATTCACCAAGCTCTAGGAGCCCCACTGCGTGCATATTCCAAAGACCATACCCCCCACCAGAGAGAACAAGCATCACCATAAAAGATGCCAAATGTCATCACCCACCACCACAGGGAAGCACAAAGCCAACTCCCATTACCAGATAAATATTTCCACCACCAGGAAAACCAAATACCATCATCCACCATTAAACCAACACAGGAAATTGAACAATAAATGACGACAAAGTAGCTGATGTCCAAGCGTAACTTCCCGTAGGGCAGCGACCAACCTCCAAATTCTTTGTACAAGGACCACACACCAATACACCAAACATCGTCACACCCATGCTAAATGGCACGAAATTTGGAAAATAAACTATAGTTTTCCACCACCATCCTCAAGGGGTTTCCTAGATTGCAGATTCCAGCTTCCTCTAATGGCATAAAAAAATGAGCTCACTGAGAACCATTAAAAATGGAAACGGGTGAGCTCACTTCCCTTAAATTTCTATCCTCAACCCAGACATATTCAATGGCTAAGAAAATTTGCAGTAGGGACCTATTAAAAACACCGCACCAAAAAATGCACAAGACAAACAGTACACACAATTAGCCACTCCCTATGTAAACCTTCCTGCGATGTTTACACTTCCTCCCCGGAGGCCACCCGCGAGGACCAACACCTCTCAAGAATATCCAAGTCTAATGGAAACCCCAAATTTACCTTCAAAATACAATTTTCTGAAGTCCTATCAAAATGTATGCAGCCCAAGTCACCGGGGTCACTCCCTACACGTGTTTGCCCAAGTCGACCTACTGTCGTGCAAATTGGGTCAAATTGGTCACCTATTGCATGATTCTGCCCACACCCTGTCCTCCTCCACACTTCTGAACTCCTTTTCTAAATGTGTGCTCTTAATCACCCGACTCTGCCCGTTGTTCAGAACGCAGCCTGGAAAACACTCAACTCGACTCGAATGTTCTAAACGTGCCCTGAAAAATCACTCGAATCACCCCGCACTTGTTCCTGCATGCAATTTCTTCCCACAGTGAGGTAGTGTAGACACATGGTCTACATGACCTACAACTCGACTCTGCTCGAACCTTTCTGCTCAACTCTTGTTTGTTTTCCTTCGATTCTCCCTCAACCCTTCACTTTAGTCCTTTGTTTCAATCCTCTGTAGCCCGAGTTTGAACTTGGTTGAAAATTGAATGAATGATTTTATGAACTCCCACCACACCTTATATATATGTGTCATGCGGACCCATTCAGCCTTGGGTCATGACCTTGCACGAGTCGGCCTGCCCACCATCACGTCGACCTGCACAAAATTATAAAGTGTCAGCCCCTCCAATAGTGATAAAACATTGTCCCAACAATAATTATGACTTAGTCGCTCCATATAAACTTCCAATGCTCGCACTCTCCATCGCACAATACTTTCTTCGCTGGTGGGTCGCTCGGGTCAGATGATCGGCCGCATGCGCCCTGTCACGTCCAACTCGCCCAACCACTACACTACACTTCCATATCACCGAACGTGCTCACCAACATGAATTTTCTCGATTCCTTTGACTTTTTCACATGCTATTGGGCAGACACCCGTCCGACATTGTCGCCCGTCGCATCCACCAAAACGCACGACTCCACCCGTCGCTACATGACGTGCCCAAGGTGGGCACTCACTAATATGGCACACCCATTGCACATCATTGCCACACATACCTGAGTTGGGTGTCTATCACGCCAAGGCACGCCCCCCACCACTTGGTCATCACGACACTAACTTGAGGGCATGACACTCCCTCATCCTAACTCCACTTGTATTTACTCATGCGAGACACCTTCCATGTGTTTCTCAAATCGCACTCCCATTGCAGAGCGTATGAACCTTTTTTAATTTAGATATAAACCTTAATTAATATATTAAAATAGTAAATATCAATATTTATATTTTACTCATTTTAATTATATTATATGAAATTAAATTTTAAATATATTGTGGTTTTATATTTAATTAATAGTTAAAATAGTAAATATTAATATTAATATTTTACTCCCCGAGATAAAAAAAACCATAAGAAGTAGAAGACAAGAAGATTCACTTAAATGATTTCACTTGGCTTGAAACTGGATTTGTATCTAACACTCATGCCTATGATTCTTCAATGGGTGGATCCAGATAATTGACTGTCACTGATGCTAGGTTCCGATTTGGTTGGGGTTATCATCATAAACAAAATCTTTGGTAGTTGCTTCCCCCTTCCTCGCTCTAGGTCTGTATCTATCCGCAGAGATTATATCTGTGTGGCTTTCCCTTCTCTGTAGCTCTAATGCCTAATATTTTGGCCTCATGATTGATATGGTCTTCTTCGCCAATTTCCCTCATCTGGGTGAGCGAGTGAGATTGCAGTAACTAATCTTAATCAATAAGTGGGGTCCCATTAACCCAGCCTTGATCTCAATGTCTACCCATAGTTTCAAAAGGGTTTTGTTCGCTATAATTTATATAGAATATTGAGTCATGAAACAAAACAGTGTTGTCAATGGATGGGTGTGCTCTGCCTATTGTTCTCTCTAATCCATTTACTCAACTATTCAAATAAGCTTCCTTTCTATGTCGAGTGCTGATTTAAAACATGAAGAAAATACACCATCTTAAAAAAAAATATATTCGAAGATTTGAAACAAATCCCGTTGGAGAAAATAGAGTGGCCACCGAGGGGAAACAAAAACCCATTGGATGAGTGAATAGGAAACCTCAGAAAGAAACAACATTGATGCGTGTTATGAAATTTGTGTGAACCTCTTCCATGAATTAGAGCAGAGCTTGCAATTATGTCCATTGGTCTATCCAAAAGATGATGCATCACAAAAACTTGTAATACCTATCGGAATAGAACCCAAAAGAGACGCCACTAACAGGTAGTGTTGTCATAGTCAATATAAAAATATAGTGAAGGCAAAAAAACTGGAACAAAGATGGCTGCTTCAAAATCTATTGAAAATAATATCTAAATTTTTGTTCTTTCTGTCATTATTGTCCTTTTTTCACATCTTAAAAATAACAACCATATATGGTGAGATTATATGGAGAGGACAGAGTCAAAATTCTATTGGAGAAAACAAAGTCTTGTGACGATTTAAATCATGATAAAAGTAATGAAATTCTGAAGATAACAAAGGAGACAATTAGGAATAGAAAATATTTCAATCAGGGAATAATTTCCTTGTAAGAGAATGAAAGAGTCTTAAAAATTGATGCTACTGATCATCTTGTAGCTGTGAGTCCAAGCTATTGGATGGTTGCACTATGCAATGTGGACTATTTCTATTTTAGGCTTCCTAGTGGTTGTTTCAACATTATTTTCAAGAGAGAAAATAGATGGAACTCTATTTACACCTAATAGAGGTTGTGCTCTAATTACTTAAAGTTCCATTTACTATGTCTATAGGTGTTAATTTCCACCACGAACAAAAAAATTTCAAAATTAGTACAGTCCAACAAAATATTTCTAAAATACGTCCATAATCACAAGAATATGTGCGAGTCTCTATTTAAACCTTACTACAATTTTCTAGGAAGCTTAAAGGACTATATTAGGATGGCTAGTGTTTAGTGATCTGTATCAAGACTTGTGCCATAATCATAATTCCATTGAAGTTATATGACAATCCCAAAGCCCCTGTATCTACTGGAATACATTTCCTCATCTAATAATCACATTTAACACTAGAATATAACCATGAATTGTAAATTATACCTATCCTTAGTCACATCTAACTTTTTTGCCAATATGGGATTTGCAAAGAAGTTGGAAATGATTGAGATATATTCTATCATACTCATGAGATCTTGGAAGAAAAATTTACTTATGACAAGTTAAATTCTCCAAATGATATATAATGATTATATTATCTTATGTTTATGTTTTAATTTCATTCAAATCAGAAATAGTTCAACTATGACCATTCATATTTGTAAGAATAGAAATTGCTAGCACATTGGACATTGATTTCTTATGCAAGGATGTTGGAGGTAAATTTAGTGGCAGAAGAGTAGTCAGAACATGAGAATATTTTTGAAAATCTTGATAGATCCTCCATGTCATGTGCTAACAGGTTTGAAGGTCATGGCTAAAACAGGTGAAACATCAAATCCATCATTGTTACATGTTGTTCATCAATCCAATTCAAAATTTTTGGTTGAGATACATGAGTGTTCTCTATAAAAACAAAGCTCTGTCTAGTCTTACACTGTCTTGAGTTATGCCTAATTTTCTAAATGTGTCTATGACTCATCTCTAGGTGTTACAACTCTAGTCCAAGGTGTTGGAGGCAACTATCATCAACATTATTTTTGTGGCTTCTTGGTCATCAATTTCTTTTTAGAAAAGCACGAACTTGACAATATTGGATGCTTTCCAATCTCATCTACCTTGTATCCTCCACAAAATCGTGGTGCTTCTTTGAGAGGAAGGTTTGGGATTGTCTTTGCATTTACATCATATGACTGTTTGTTCTTATATGATTCTTCCATAATGGTAATTGGAGGAAAATTTCCCCGTTGAATATTCACACATATATTGAAGGAAATGTGGGATAATTTTGAGTATATTGTGACAAATCAATTGTTTGCGACACATACAAGGTGTCTCACTTCAACAACAAGATAAACTACGCAAGTTTCAAGATAGACAAAAAGATAAACATAGTGAGAAATTGCTGGCCTATCACACTTTTTAATGTGTCTTATAATTAAGAATATGGCAGCCTGAACCGTTTTTATTGATCAAATAGAGTTTATTAAGAGACATTTTATCCCAAGTAATATTATTACAAATTATGAAGGGCTTCAATGAGTATCAAATACAATTCACATAATTATAGATGAAGATAGGAATAACACATATGACTCCAAAGGCATATTTTCTACTAGGGTGAACCTCTTCAAGCTTAGAAAAATAATGTAAATATCCAATTTATGTACCATCTTGCATGCTAGGAATAAGGAGAGAATGTGGTGTAAATCCTTTATTAATGTGCCCTCCATGCAAGTGGCCAAAAATAGAATGTATTCCTTTCAATTGGAAAAAAGGTGATAATTTGTAACTCGTCATGCTGCCATGAATAGGTAAGTGACTCCTTAAATTGGAGTGCCCTCATTTTCTAGGAATTAGCATTGGGAACATATTAGAAATAGGCTTTAAAGGAGATAATTCACAACTGGTAATACATGTCCAAACTGCACCATCTTTATTTCATCAAGACCAGATTAAAAACAATGTTTTCGAAGATTTGAAATAAAACCCTTTGGAGAAAACAGAGTGCACACCGAGGGGAAACACAAACCCATTGGATGAGTGAATAAGAAACATGGGGAAATAAACAACATTGATGTTTGCTATGAAATTTGTGTGAACCTCTTACATGGACCAGAGTAGAGCTTGAAATTATGTCCATTGGTCTGTCCAAAAGACGATGCATCACAAAAACTTTTAATACCTGTCGGAATAGCACCTAGAAGAGTTGCCACTAATAAGTATTGTTGTCACAATCCATCTGACAATAGAGAAGGCAGAAAAACTGGTATGAAGAGGGTTGCTTCAACATCTATTGAAAATAATATCTAAATTGTTGCCCTTTATGTCGTTATTGTCACTTTGATTTTCTTGATAAATATTAAAATTACTTTTAATTTGAAAAAAAGATCTATAATTATTTTTAATTGATTAAATATTTTTAATTTTTTAATATAAAAAATGGATTAACTGTTGAAAATCAACTATTCTTAAAAAAAATTGAAAATTAAATTCCCCCATAAAATTTTACTAAAACAAACCCAAAACAAATAAAAAACATTATTGTTTTCCCTATAATGTTAACTAAATAATTTATCTCTTTTGATGTTTAGCTCTAAATTTAAACACACTCCAAAACAAATAAAAAAACGCTAGTGTTTGAACTAAAAATTTAACGAGATAATTTAACTCTTTTGATGTTTACCTCAAAATTTATTAAGCTGTAATTTAAAATTATTTTTAATTGATTAAATATTTTTTATTTTTTAATATAAAAAAAAATAATTATTGAAAATCCAAATATTCTAAGAAAAAAATATGAAAAAAAATTCCCACCAATAACATTTTAACTAAACCCAACTCAAAACCAATAAAAAAACATAGTGTTTGCGCAGAGATCATTTGGTTCCTTTGATGTTTAGCTCTGAATTTATTAGGCTCCATAAGGTTAGGGAAGTTAGTAGAAAGATTATTAGTGTTAGGGCAATGCACAGGAAGAAGACCCAGTTTCCCGCGAGGAGGTGAAACTATGATTCATGAGGCGCTGAGGTTCTGATATGAGGATTTTCAATCACATCAAGAGAACCTACAGAAGGAGGATCGAGATCAGGGATCTCATGCCTTGAGGGAGGAGAACAGGGCTCAGGGCATGTGATGAATTTGAGGTGGGGTTGAGATGGAACAAGCTCCACACAGTGGCCATGGAAAACCTCCCCATGAATCGAATCCGAGCATTTAGAGCTCGAAGAGGGTAATCCATTACCATAACAGACTAAATTTCTTGCTAGAGCGTTCTTAGTTAAGAAAGGACCTCGAGCGGATGGAGCTAGTTTTATCGCAGAGCCTCTAGGAGTGAATTCAAAAAAGGACTCAATCATGGACCCAGATTCAAAAGAAAATTTTATGCCAGCGGCTCCTCGAAAAAACTCGTGGACCTCTTTCAGTGGAGGATGATGTAAGTATTGATATCCTGCTAATGATAGATCTGTGAAAATGGTAAATATTTAGGAATAAATATTGTATTCTACTTCGCGTGGATCTGGATAATAGTTTAGTCAAGTCGTTTTCAGCCCAATACTACACCAAAATGTGCTTTTCTTTTTACAAGAAATAACCTCACATATTATAAATCAGTTAAAAACCATGGCCGAGGCATGGATTGCCAAATTATGACAAACATTTTGGAAATACAAGAAAAAATCCTTCGCCAATAACAAAAATTCAAACAACTCTCAATAATTTTGTCACGGGTTTAAATTGCTAGATTTGCATGCTACAAAAGACTTATCATACAATGTCAAGAAAAAAAACTTCACATACCTGCTCCCAATCTGTTGAAAATATAAATTCCCTATGCAGGTAGAAATAGGACAACAAGGAAGGTTCACGATTGCGTGCACATTTCTGAGCATTCAATTCAGAAATTCAAAGTTGTAAGGATAAATTTTGTTTAAAAGGGCCGCATCCACCTTTGCAGAGCAACATTGAAGAAGACGTGGTCTTCATCATGCAACCACAAAGAAATTAAAACAGTGTCAAATCGGATTCTTAAATCCTCACCAACCACAAACAACAAACAGAGTTTTTACCGCCAGTTTTGTAAATTCAAAAGGAACAGACGGAGAGATATTACAGGATCGCATTATTTTTTAGCCGGTTCACAAAGCCCAGATCTGGACCCGATAAGCTCATAAAACAAAATGCATAAACATTTCGCATCACAAATTCACCCTACGTCAACATCAAGTTTTGTGATGCGATTTCGCATTGTATTTTGGTTTTATCATTTTGAAGTCCGGGGGTTGGATGATTTATTAAATCATTTGTTTGTTTAAAGTTTCTTATGGAAAAGCCTTTATATAGTTTTATTTTTGTTATGATATAAATCCATCGTGCGATAAAAGTCTATTTGACTTTGGGATTGTAATATTCAAAACGAATGTAAATGTTTATTATAAACTTTGTAAAGTTTATAATAAGAATATGGTTAATAGTTTTACTTTGTTTTTAATTTTATAATGCATCATATAAATATATGAAAAAGGCCCGAGAGGCAATGTAATGAAAATTTTTTTACACAACAGTGTATTAAGAAAAAACAAGAGACAGCCTTGTGTAATAGCACAGACAGAGAGTGTGTATTTTTGAAAAATAGAGAGAGAGAGAATCTTTCCTGGCACTGTGTTTGTGCAACAGTCCAAATTTTTTAATCCCTCTGTTGGACGAAGTTTTTTTTTGTAATAGATTTTACAGTGAATGGAATAGAATTTTTTTTGTGAAACCTCTGTTCGGCAATGAACAATTTTTTTTATTCTCTGTGTTTAGAAGAGAGTATTATTCTCTATGTTTTTTGTTCTGGAATTCTCAAAAATTCCAACATGGTATCGGAGCTAAACCAGGCTATTTAAAGAAGTCAAGGAAGCTGAAGGAAGGATATTTGTTGCAGTAGCTTCTTCAACAGAGTGAAGGCTCCGTCAAAAATAATTTGAGTTATTCTCAAACCAGAGTTTGTGTTACTATTTGAAGACAGTCAATCTATTATAAAAATCATAGTCAATATTTAAAGCATAGTTTTGAGTGCTAGGCATGGCCGGAGACAGCACAAACATGAGTATTGGTAATGCTCAGCTCCCACAGTTCAATGGGAAGAACTATGATTATTGGGAAATCACCATGAGAGCCCTGTTTACCTCTCAAGACTTATGGGAACTTGTTGAGGATGGTTTTGAAGATACAATAGATGAAAATGAGTTTAATGCCTTAACATAGGCAGAGAAGGACTTGTTGAAGAACAATAAGAATAAGGACTCTAAAGCCCTCTTATATCTCTATCAAGCAGTACATGAGAGTGTGTTTCCAAGGATAGCAGTAGCGAAGAAATCCAAAGAAGCATGGGATACTCTCAAGACAACCTATCAAGGCATGGAGAAAGTGAAGACAACAAAACTACAATTACTAAGGAGATATTTTGAAACTCTCTACATGAAGAAGTCTGATAACATAGACTCATTCTTCACACATGTGATTGGAATGGTCACACAGATAAGGTCTCATGGAGATACACTTGAAGAAAGAAGGATTGTGGAGAATTTTTTGAGGAGCTTACCCTCAAGGTTTGATGTTATAGTCACCACCATAGAAGAGACAAAGGATCTCTAAAATTTTTCAGTTGATGAGCTTCATGCATCACTGATGACACATGAACAAAGATTGGGTAGAAATGAAAACTCATATTAGGAGCATGCCTTCATGACCCAAATGTCCTTTGGAAGAGGAAGAGGTCAAGGTAGAGGAAACAAGAGAGGTAGAGGCAGAAGCCAAAATAGAGGAGGAAGAAACAGCCCAGCAAATGCTCAAGGAAGGGGCAGCAATCAAAATCAAAACCAAGGCCAAAGTAGTAGCCAGCAAGGTGGACAACAACATGCTCATGGAAAAAGGTATGACAAATCCAATGTCCAGTGTCATTATTGCAAAAAATACGGGCATTATGAAAATGAATGTAAGAAGAAGCAGAATGACATGGGTAATGGACCCAGTGCAAATTTTACTAGAGAAAATATTAGCCAAGATAAAAAAAATTAGCATGTAATATGACTGAAGAAAAGAGTGAAGATTATGGTTTCTAGATTCAGGATGTAGCAACCATATGACAGGAAACATTGCTATGTTTTCTATGTTAGATGAAAATGTGAAGTCTCAAGTCACATTGGGAACAGATAGTAAGATTTATGTCACAGGATAAGGCATAGTAAATGTCTTGACAAAGAAGGGAGAAAAGAAGAGCATATCTATTGTATATTATTTACTAGGTATGAAATGTAATTTGTTAAGCATTGGGCAGCTCATTCAAAAGGGCTACAATGTTTTCTTTGAAGATGATGTATGCACCGTCATGGATAAACCTCCAAGCAAACATTGTATTGTTGAAATAAGGATGACAAGGAACAAAATGTTCCCTCTCAGGATGAGGGCAGATTTGAAGAATGGAGAAGAAATGGCAGCAGTGACACAAGAGGCTTTCCAAAGAGAAGCAAAAGATGAGAATTGGTTATGGCACTTGAGATTTGGACATCTCAACTTTGGAGGTCTTAATTTGTTACGTAGGAAAGGAATGGTAAGAGAATTACCATTGATTCATAAACCGGACAGTCTTTGTGAAGGTTGTATCTTGGGTAAACAACACAGAGAAAGTTTTCCATCGAGAAAAATCATAAGCGCAAAGGCACCCTTAGAAATTGTCCATTCAGATTTGTGTGGACCAATGCAAACACCATCACTTGCAATAAGCCACTATATGTTAACTTTTATTGATTATTTTACAAGAAAAACTTGGGTTTATTTTTTGAAAAATAAAAGTGAAGTGTTTGAAAAATTCTGCAATTTCAAAGCACTTGTTGAGAACCAAAGTGGGAAGCATATCAAAGTCCTTATGACTGATATAGGAGGTGAATATATCTCTAAATAATTTCTTTGTTTTTGCAGATAAAATGGCATACACAAACAATTTACAGCAAGGTATACACCGCAGCAAAATGGTGTTACTGAAAGAAAAAATAGAACCATCATGGATATGGCAAGAAGTATGCTGAAGGAAAAACATTTTCCAAATGAATATTGGGCTGAAGCTGTACATTGTGCAGCATATATCTTTAATAGATGCCTAACAAAAGCAGTCATGAACATAGTTCCAAAAGAAGCTTGGAGTGGGATAAAACAAGGAGTCACCCACATGAAAGTTTTTGTTTGTGTGGCTTATGCACACATTCCAGATCAGCTGAGAAAGAAGTTGGACAGAAAGGGGGATAAATTTATTTTTATTGGATACAGTGAGGAATCCAAAGCTTATAGGTTGTATAACCCATCCACCAAGAAATTTATTGTGAGAAGAGATGTTCAGTTCATTGAAGAAGAAGCTTGGGATGGAAGCATTGAGAAAACAGTGAATGTTAAAAACTGTTTGTCTCATGATGAAAATGAGGAAGAGATGGCTGAAATACATCCCTCAATAGAAGTACCAACACAAGGATAGAAAGGGACAACCTTGAGAAGTAATGAGAGTGCTTCTCCAAGCACACCAGAAGGAGCTGATTTGAGTGCTTCTTCAAGCACATGTACACCAAATGAAAGTGGAACAAGATTCAGAAATTTGAATGACATTTATGAACAAGAGGCAGAAAATGAAGGTATTAACTCTTTATTTATTTTATATTGTCATGTAGATGATCCTATTCATTTTGAGGAATCTATAAAAGATAAGAAATGGATAGATGCTATGGATGAAGAAATTAATGCCATAGAAAGAAATAAAACATGGAATTTGGTTGAACTCCCAAAAGGTAAGGAAGTTATTGGAGTTAAATGGGTCTACAAGACCAAGAGTAATGCTAAAGTTAAGATCGAGAGACATAAGGCTAGACTTGTTGTCAAAGGATACAAGCAGCAACATGGGAGATATTATGAGGAAATTTTCACACCGGTTGCAAGAATGGAAACCATGAGAGCAGTGTTGTCTATTGCAGCAAAAAACAAGTGGAAAGTTTAACAAATGGATGTGAAATCAGCATTCCTAAACAGAGTGTTAATGGAAGAGGTTTATGTTGAACAACCTCTAGGCTATGAGAAGAAACGCCAAGAGCACAAAGTTTGCATATTGAAGAAAGCTCTATATGGGATGAAACAAGCACCAAGAGCATGGTACAGTAGGATAGATTCCTATCTATTGGAGAATGGGTTTGAAAAATGTGAGGGAGAACCCACCTTATACATCAAGGAGAAAGATGGTAGATGTTGATTGTTGTCTTATATGTTGATTATGTGATATTCATAGGTAACGATGATTACCTTGTTGAAAATTTTAAAAAGTTCATGAAAGATGAATTTGAAATGACTGATATGGGCTTGCTGAAATACTTCTTAGGAATAGAAGTAGAGCAAAATGAAAATAAAATTGTTACTTCTCAAGCTAAGTATGTTAATGAATTTTTGGAGAGATTTAACATGCAGGATTGCAAGGCAGCAATTACTCCCATAGTGATGGGATTGAAACTCAACAAAGAAGACAACAGCAAGGATTTTGATCCTAGTTTGTACAAGAGAATAGTTGGCAGCCTCATGTATTTGACTGCAACTAGGCTTGAGATTATGCATGCTGTTAGTTTAATTTCCAAATTTATGGAGAGGCCAAAAGAAGCACATTGGCAGGTAGAAAAACGAATTCTCAGGTATGTGAAAGGAACTAAAAGATATGGAATTTTATATACTAGTTCAAAAAATTCAGAATTAATTGGATACACTGACAATGATTGGGCTGGAAGTGTAGATGACTGGAAAAGTAATTATGTTTATGTTTTTCACATGGGTTCAGGAGCCATTTCATGGGCTTCTAAGAAACATCTGATTGTAGCATTATCTACAGCAGAGGCAGAGTATGTGGAAGCTACAGCAGCAGCATGTCAAGCAGTTTGGATGAGAAGGATGTTGAGGAGTTTATGTCAAGAATAGGTAAAAGGCATAGTGATTTATTGTGACAATAGCTCAGCCATTGCATTGTCAAAAAAATTTTGTTTCACAAAATAACAAAGCACATAGATGCTAATTTTCACTACATCAGGGAATTAGTGAACAATGGAGAAATAATTTTGAAACGTTGCAGAACTCAGGAGCAGTTTGCTGATATTCTGACCAAGCCATTGGGGCAAAAAAGTTTTGAATATTTAAGACAGTGCATGGGTATGACAGATAACCCTGCAGCTAACTTTAAGGGGGAGTGTTGAAAATATAAAGTCCCCGTGCAGGTAGAAATAGGACAGTAGGGAAGGTTCATGATTGTGTGCATATTTATGAGCATTCAATTCAGAAATTAAATGCTGTAAGGATAAATTTTGTTTGAAAGGGTCGCAACCACCTTTGAATAGAAACATTGAAGAAGACGTGGTCTTCATCACACAACCACAGAGAATTTAAAACAGTGTCAAATCGAATTCTTAAATCCTCACCAACCACAAACAACAAACTGAGTTTTTACCACCAGTTTTTTAAATTCAAAAGGGACACGCGGAGCGATATTACAAGATCGCATTATTTTTGAGCCAGTTCATAAAGCTCAAATCTGGACCTGATAAGATCATAAAATGAAATGCATAAAAATTTCACATCACAAATTCACCCTATGTCAACGTCAAGTTTTGTGATGCGATTTTGCATTGCATTTTGGTTTTATCGTTTTGAAGTCTGGGGGTTCGATGATTTACTAAATCATTTTTTTGTTTAAAATTTCTTACAGCAAAGTCTTTATATAGTTTTATTTTTGTTATGATATAAATCCACCGTGCGATAAAAGTCTATTTGACTTTGGGATTGTAATATTCAAAATGAATGTAAATGTTTATTATAAACTTTGTAAAGTTTATAATAAACATATGCTTAATAGTTTTACTTTGTTTTTAATTTTATAATGCGTCATATAAATATGTGAAAAAGGCCCGAGAGGCAATGTAATGAAAACGTTTTTATAGAACAGTGTATTAAGAGAAAACATAGACAGAGTTTTGTAATAGCACAGACAGAGAGTGTGTATTTTTGAAAAATAGAGAGACAGAGTCTTTCTTGGCATTGTGTTTGTGCAGCAGTCCAAATTTTGTAGTCCCTCTGTTAGAGGAAGTTTTTTTTGTAATAGATTTTATAGTGAATGGAATAGAATTTTTTTTGTGAAACCTCTGTCTGGCAGTGAGCATTTTTTTTTTATTTTCTATGTTTAGAAGAGAGTATTATTCTCTCTATGTTTTGTTCTAAAATTTTCAGAAATTCCAACACAATCTTCATCCTACCTTTTCTCATGGCGGCCTTGGAATCCTCTGCGCTTTCAAAATCAACAAAGGCATCCCCTATTGCCTTCCCATCATAGTGATACACAATATGAGCACTCTCCTCAGACACATCATAATCGCTGAAGAAATTAATGATATATTTCTTTGTAGCAGAAAATGGGAGGCACATCAGCTTCAATACACCTGTGTGCTCAACATCATCTTTATCACTATTCAGATCTTCCTGGTGTTGAGATCTATCATTATTATTACCCTTAAGATAAGCATCGATGCTATATTCTCGACGACGGTTGCCCTAGTCCTCAGAACTGACTTCTTTAGCAACGATCCTATGGTAGTCCAATTTCTGGACGCGAAACACCTCAACGTAGTTGTGCCCTATGTTTTGTCGGTCTTTCTGTAGTGTGAGGTCAGTCTATCAGGGCATGGTGAAGACAACGAATGTGCCACCCGAGAATCACCCCTGCTTCTTTACCAACAGAATGTCAACAATGTTGAGCCCACATAAGAAGTCGATTATGTAGGTTTCCCCACAGTTGAAAGGGAGCCCGCGAAGGCGAACCACCCGGATCACACATCCTACCGCATTGAAATGAAAATATTTGGAACTAAATCCTTTCATGTAGATGTGCCACATCGATAGAACACTCTATTACAAACTTAACCAAATTGATAACAACGACTTGAGCAGGTTGCGCAATGTACGAATGAGGGAGGATTGTAAATGACCATCACCTTTTAGAGCTCGTTTGTTGGTATTGAATTAGTAGGCATGGTCGAGACTAACGCAATATAAATAATTCAACAATAATGAAATGAAAGGGAAGGCTCCAGGTTGTCATAATTTGTATACATTGTAAGGGTGAATTAAAGCATTTTCATGTGAATGTCTCTTCCAAGTTCCACGTGAAAATATGATATGCTGAATAAGTGTTCCTACTTTAGAAATGTTGAAGCTACAGTGTTACAAACCACGTAGTGAGCTGATTTACCAAAATTGAATTTATATGACGCAGGCTACAATCAATCTGTCATCAGGGCATTGAGGTTTCCTTCTATTGGTGACGACAATTAATGAAATAGTATATTATTCCATTATTTAAGAAGCTCAACAACTAAAAATGGTTCAATATAGTCCAAGTGAGGGAAACAAATAATTGGCTTGCTAGTAAATGAGTCAAGTTTGTATATGCCTATTATTGCATAAATAACGTGATAAAATCTAATAATGGGCATATACAACCCCGCACATTTATTGTCCATTAGCAAACTAATTATTTTCAGCTCAAACTAATATAAAATTAGGCCTCTGGTGTACCTTCCTAATGTTACAGAGAGAATGAGGCTGAAATTTAAGTTAAGTAGTTTTTATCCAAACAATGCACCAAAACATTCTTAGCGATAATGAAATATGTTGAAAAGAGGTGAGGGGTTGATGTGACCAAATGCATCGAGAAGAAATCAATTATTGGAATAGATTTTTGTTGAAGTCACTCAATCCCATTTATTTCATTTCATATTATTCATGAAACCCACAATTGGATATTTAATCTGTACTCAAATGGTGCACTTTTGCAAGTAATTTATTGTTGGTTTCCCCTTCTGCTTCTTCTGTTTCACCTACGGCTCACCAATCTGATATTGTGTCATTTTGTTTATAAAAATATGTTATTTATAACATAGGTTGAGGAGGAGATTCCATTGAGCGAAGCGAGTCACCTAATACGTTTAAGCTATGGATTTGAGTGGGAATATAAGTGTTGGATCTTTCTCATAATTAAGGACTGTTGGAAATTTCTGAATATTTCGAACACACAAAGGAAATAATATTACTCAACTCAAACACAAAGATTAAAGATGATAGAGATGTGGACAAAGAGATGGAGTAAAAATGTATATTTCATGAAACTTTAAAACTATTACAAAATACAATATTTCATCAGAACTACAGTTCTGGATTCATCAAAATATTCCTCACCATGTCTTTCATTTGCTGCTTTCACACAGTTTTTCTGTTGCGGCAACACCCATTCTTCTGTTCCGGCAACACACAGTCTCCTTTGTGGCAACACCTAGTTCAGTTATGGCAACAAACAAAGCTTCCTGTAGCTGCTTCATAGACAGTGTCAGTTGCAGCAACACCCAGTTCCAGTTGCGGCAACTCATAGAAATAGTTGCGGCAATACCCAGAACAGTTGCGACAACACACAGAGTTTCCTGTAGCTGCTCCAAAACATAGCGCTCCTATTTTTCTCTGTTTTCTGTTCCGTCTCTCTGTATTCTCTATTTTTCACACTCATTTTTTCTAACTTAAAACTAATGCTATCTATTACATTATGTAAGAAAACTTCTATGATCTAAAAACATTTAAAATTCAAAATTCAAATTCTGTCCTTTCGCGCTCCTTTTTCAAATACAGGTAGGTGGGTGGTAACGTGGTGCAAACCACGATTTGATGGATCGGGAGATGGTTGTGGCCAGGTTGCTGATGCAGGGATTCAAACCCATAAATTTAATGGACGGTTGAGTGTAAAAATAAATCACGACTTTGTTGTTGCTGTCCTGCAAAATCTTACATCAAAAATTAAATTTATGTCATGTTGTTTCAGATTGCAGTTGGAATTAATTTCCAACACTTCCCCTTAATTTCAACTAGTGGGTTATCATTCATACCCATGCATTTCCTCAAATATTCAAAGCTTTTATGCCCCAATGATTTTGTTAAAATGTCTGCAAACTTTGTGTTCTTGGCCCTTTTTCTCATAGCCTAGAGGTTGTTCAATATAAACCTCTTCCATTAAAACTCCATTTATGAATGATGATTTTACATCCATTTGATGAACCTTCCATTTGTGTTGTGCTGCTATAGACAACACTGCTCTTACTGTTTCCATTCTTGCAACCGGTGCAAATGTTTCCTCATAGTCTCTTCCATGTTGCTGCTTATATCCTTTTACAACAAGTCTGTCCTTATGTATTTCTATCTTACCTTTAGCATTACTTTTGGTCTTGTAGACCCATTTCACTCCAATGAATTCTTTACCTTTTGGGAGATCAACTAATTCCCATGTTTTGTTCTTATCTATTGCATTAATTTCTTCATCCATAGCATCTACCCATTTCTTATCTTTTATAGCTTCCTCAATATGAATAGGATCATCAACATGACAATACAAAGAAAATAAGGAGTTCATACCTTCATTTGCTACCTCTTGCTCATAAATGTCATTTAAATTTCCAAATCTTGTCCCTCTTTCATCTAGTGTATTTGTGCTTGAAGTAGCACTCAAATCAGCTCCTTGTGATGTGCTTACTCCTGCTTGAGGTGTCCCTTGTTGTCCTTGTGTTGGTGGAGGTTGTGCTACCAATGAGGTGTTATTTTCAGCCACATATTTCTCATCTTCATCATGAGACAAACAACTTTTAACATTGATTGTTTTCTCAATGCTTCCATCCCATTGCTTCTTCTTCAATGAATTGCACATCTCTGCTTATAACAAATTTCTTTTTGGATGGGTTATATAATCTATATCCCTTGGAGTCTTCATAATATCCAAGGAAGATTCATTTCTCCCCCTTACTATTCAACTTCTTCCTCAACTGTTCTAGAATGTGTGCATAATCCACACACCCAAAAACTCTCATGTGGGTGACTCCTTGTTTTCTACCACTCCACGCTTCTTCTGGAACTTTTTTCATTACAACTTTTGTTGGGCATCTATTTAAAATATACACAAAACAATTTGTAGCTTCTGCCCAATACTCATTTGGAAAATGTTTTTCCTTTAGCATAGTTCTCACCATTTCCATTATGGTTCGATTCTTTCTTTCAGCAACTTCATTTTTCTGTAGTATGTACCTTGTAGCAAACTAATTGTGTATTCCATTTTCTCTACAAAAACGCAGAAATTATTTTGAGATATACTCACCTCCTCTATTAGTTCTAAGAACTTTGATATGCTGCCCACTTTGTTTCTGTACTAGAGCTTTAAAGTGGCAAAATTTCTCAAAGACTTCACTTTTATATTTCAAGAAATAAACCCATACTTTCCTTGTGAAATCATCAATGAAGGTTAGCATGTAATTTTTGCCTGAAACTGATGTTGTTTGCATCAGCCCGCAAAAATCTAAATGAATAATTTCTAAGGGTGCTTTTGCCCTTATGCTCTTTCCTGATGGAAAGTTTTCTTTGTGTTGTTTTCCCAAGATGCAGCCTTCACATAGGCTATCTGGTTTCTCAATCAATGGTAGTCCTCTTACCATTCCTTTTCTGTGCATAAAATTCAGACCTCCAAAATTGAGATGTCCAAATCTCAAGTTCCATAACCAATTCTCATCTTTCACTTCCTTCTGAAAGACTTCTTGAGTTACAACTGCTACATTCTTCCTTTTCCCTACAAGTCAGTATTGAGCTTGAGTGGAAACATTCTATTGCTGGTCATTTTTATTTCAGCAATAATCTTCTTGCTTGGAGGTGTTATAGCCTAAATCTACCTCAGGCTGAAGGAAGGCAGAGTCTAGGGTAACATCAAACCACGCTTAATCTGGTAGCTAGCCCTACCAAATCGGGAGAGGGCTCTCTCCTTGTCAATCTCGTAAAAAATGATCAGTGAGGCTTGAGATGACTTGAATAAAGGCTAATTTTAGGCTAGGTATATATGTAAAATAATTTTATTTGATTTTTAAGGTGTTTTTTGGATCAAAGGGAAGGGTAGATTTTGGGTCTAGGAAATGATCAGTTTTGCAGAGAGCTGAATGGGGCAAGAAAGAAATTGTTTTGAAACTTAAAATTTGAATGAGATGGATAGCTTAGACCAGTGAGCAGTTGAAGAGGACAAGAGGCATTCAAGAATCCTCTTCAGAAAGTTGAAAACATGGAAAATTAAGCAAAATTTCAAGGTATAGCACTGCAAATCTAATGGATTCCACCTTTATCACTTATTGTTTTAATTTAAGAAGAAAGGAGAAGGGAAATGATACACATGAAACTTCACTAAAATTACAATCCCAGAGAGAAACACACCATCAAAACATAGAGCCACATGGATCCCAAAGAGTTCTACAAACCTTGGTCTATTCCTTTGCCAAAATGCAGAGATGAAATGTACAATGAAGCTCAAAGCAATCCCAAGTGTCCAACCCTGAAAATGACTGAGAAAATACAAGATATAGAAAAACCTAACTCATTCCCATGCCTCTAGGGGTCGAGCTCAATAACTTAGGAGCTGTTTCAACAGGATCTAAACTAAGAACTGGAAAATAGGCAGTGGAACAACTTGCCTCTATAAGATAGGAAACTGATTCATTCAGTTACAATTCACTTTTTGGTGAATGAATCTACTTACATGAGTAAAATTGTGCCAAAATTACATCAAAGCCATGAAATTACATCAAGTTACATCAATATTTTCACATTTGGAGATGAAAAAGTCAAACTGGCCAAAACTAGGCGAAAAACTCAGTTACTGAGTGAAAACTAGGCCAAAATTCCCAATGCGTCGCACCTGAAATCTCTATGCATCGCCCAATTTTGGAGCTGATTTGGAGGGCCTTCCCGGAGTCAAAATTGAGCGTAGGATAGCTTTTTGGAAATCTCTACCTATCTACATTCCAAACCAAGTGGAATTTCTAAATTTGGTTTCCATTTTCCCCTCCAAAAATCAAATCTCCCAACACTGCTTCCTGTGTGTCCAAAAAGTGGCAGAAAGGCCATTTTAAGGTGTTTTTGACCCTTTAGGAAACCCAAAACTTGTCAAAATCCTTAGGTAATTGGTAGGCATGCATACATTTTGATGAAAAATACAGAAATACAAATTTTTCTTCAAGAGGGGCTGCCAATTATAAGCGCACGCCAAGTGGCGCGACGCGTCGGGCAGGAAAATCTGTGTTAAGGCCAAAAAATTCAAAATTGACAAAAATTTTCCCAAATTTCTTGAAATTTGGGCTGAATGTCCACCATCAAGTGCTATGCTGAGCCAAGGAGGCTTCAACCAAAATTTTGAGTCTATCATGCCTTTTGCGACGCTTTAACGCCTTCTTTAGCTTTGCCTTCAGGATCTTGATTCGCACCTTGCAAACATGATTCCTCGCCAAATAATGATTCTGCATGTGCCTGAGAATGTTATTTTCCTTGTTGGCCTTCTCCAACAGCTTCTCCAAATTAATATTGACCCTCTCAATCAAAGTCTCTCTATCAGCCTCAATCTCTTGCTCAATGGATGTCATCTCGGTTTGGCTTCTTTGGGCAGCTTGCCGGTTCTCACGGATGTTTTGCAACTCCATGATTGTTTGCTGATCTTCCAACTATTTGATTCAATGCTCTAGGTATTTTATAATCCATTGAGCTCTCTGCAATTTGACGGTCAAGGTGTCTATCTCTGCCTTCTGCTCCTAAATAGTCTCTCTCAACTTTGAGCTTGGAGAGCTCAAATCCTCATCAATGAGTATGAAACCTGTATCTTGGCCTCCTGAAGGCCCCTCATCCTGCATAGGCCTCTTACCTCTGTCCTGTACCTGTACCTGTGTTGCTGATGACGGAAGCGAGACCCCTTCCACCTCAAGTGGAGATAATACTCGTCAGGCTACTGCAAATAATCCTCTAGTGCCTCTCTGATAAGTGACATATTTCGGCACACTAGTATTCTCTATCTCTTGACCTCCATGATGATATGAAGGTTCACCTACATCATGAACAACCTCCAGAGGAACCTGAGGATCCGTGAAGAAATCATGGGAAATGAAATCCTCCCATGAAATACCCTGCAATCCAAGCTGATGCACAACCACTATCTTAATGAGTGCATAGTGATAAATACTGTTGTACTGCTGCTCGGGAGTTTTCCTCTGCATGAGAGTGGTCATTCTCTCGATGTTCCTACACATGAAATAAGGAAGGTTCATCATCCTCACCCTGGTGAAATGCATCAATAACCTGATATGATAGGCATAGAGGCGTGAAAAGCGGCCCTCACAACTGAAATATCTGATAATAAGTTTCATTAGAGGCGCATAGGAATCCTTCAAGAACCGGAAAGGAAACACTCTGCTGAGTTGTTTCACAAAGCTAGGCCTGATATATGGTTCATAATGCACTTTGTCCACCTGTTGTCTTTTGTTCCACTATTCTCCCACATTCGGTATTCCAGTTGCTTGAGAGATAGTTTCCGGTGTCAAAGTGAAAGTTACACCGGCAAGAGTTACCTGACCATAATATAAATGCAATACAAAAAAATGAGCCAACTCCTAATGATAATGTGTCCTAGCAATCATTTCACAAAATTGAAAACATAACTATTGTTGGAAACATTCCATGGCAAGTGGGCAAGCCTGTAATTCAGCCAATGAAGTGGGCTCTTCTCTCACATGTCTGCCACTTTTATGAGGCCTTCTAGGTGCATGTAACTCAGTGGTGGAATCACTATCTCGGTCATATGATGTATTAGTATTTGTCTCCATAATGCCCAAGGTCTATGCAAGGTCTATGTTGTATTGGATAGATGAAAATGAGAATTTTAGTGCTTTTGTTTCAGTGCCAAATGTATGGCAGTATGGGATGGACTGTGGAGAAATAGGGTAGTGGGAATAAATGAGTTTAATCAAGTGAAATTTGAGGTACAAGGACAGCCACTTGACTTCTTGGGAAAACTTGGGGTTTGGGAAATTTTGCAAGTGAGATGGGAAAATGAGAATTATAGGAAATGAAATGACTTTAGGGATAGGGGAATAGGCTTAGGAATGAGTGCCTTTATGGATGTAAGAGGATGGAGGGTGGACTGTAGTGATGAAATAACAGTGATGGGAGATGGGGGAAAAAAACAAGGTGGGGAGATGGAATGATTGACACCAAAATTATTTGCAAAACCCAAAGGAGGCCCTTCTCAACAAGATAATAGGGTTTAGTTTTTGTCTTGTTCAAATCCTTATAAACAACACCCAATAAATTTTCATTGGCAATTCAAAGGTCACATGGAATTACTTGGAGCAAAGGAGACTGAATCGATTTGGATTTTTGAAGAAATGGCACAAATTTTGTGTTCCAGCCCAATGCGTTGCGTAGTCAACCTAGTGTGCCACGCCCTTCTTATGCGTCGCGCTGGAACAAAATAACACACAGAGGAGCGACCCCATCCGCCGGGCTCAGTCTATGCGTCGCGACACCTGCCCAGTGCGCCGCGCAACCAACTTCAACACAGTCCGCCCTCCAAACTTCTTTCTTCACTGCTCCACGATTTTTCTTGGCTCACTGTTGTTCTTGGCATGAAAATGAATCTTTGAAACATGAAAATATATTTTATGCCAAAGATTTCAATTTTTGTTTTTTGAAACCCACTTTGTAATGTTTGAAAACTTTGACACTTTTTAAAAGAACTCTGTTTTGCTTGCTTTTGGTTTTTGGACTGAATGATGAGCTTCTTGTATGTTTTGCAAGTAATGGATGGCATGGAGTTTTGGCAAAGGCGACTAGGGCTACAAATGGAGTACTATTACAACTGAAAAACTTGAAAATTACATTGCATTTATAACAAAAAGATGAAATAGACAATTTTTCTTCAAAACAGAGTTTTGAAGAAAAATCATTATCAAGCATTATGATGATGAAATTTTTGCACTAAAACCTTATTTGAAGCTTCCTCCTGTGCATGTTGACCATTATTAGGCATTTTGAGACCTGATTAACTAAACCCTAGATCTAATGAGACTAAAACCCTAAAATGATTCTTTGCCAACTATGAAACCAAACATGATTGTAAATGATTTTAATGAACAGAACTAGGTCAGCAGGTACAATACATGAGGGAGATGAGTGACAATCCCCTACCATCAGATGATCCATGCTCCTAATGGAATGCAGCTGACTGAACTGAGTGAGACACCTAAAACAAAATGCAGCAAGATAAATTTGATCTCTAACGGAGGGATGAAGATACCGACTCTAACATTGGCTCCAATGGGGATGGTAGCTCCTTGGAGGTGCCAAGAACTACAAATTTCTGGGAGAATAGGTAGTGCCTTCGTCCATTGGTCTATGGAGTCCATAACTTCGACAAACCAACACAAGGCTCTTGACTCATTTTATTGACTAAAAATTGACTCAAACCGACTCAATTTCAAAACCAAAAATGACCAAAAAACCTGACTCAACAAACTTAAACCAAAGCTTAAATTAATCTTCAGAGTTATAGCCTTCACCTCGGGCCCCAAACTGAAGAAAAGATAACAGCACACATTTGCAATGAAACTGAAATAAACTAGTATGTACAGTGACAATGTAAAACAGTAGAAAACATTTCAGAAATGATACTGCTTGAGCAGCCGACCATTTACTGGCCCTCCTGGACAATCTTCCCCGTTCATATCTTTCAGAAGAAAAGCATTATGACCCCGATATGTAGCAATTTTGAAGGTTCCTTTCCAGAGATTTTCAAACTTATCATGCTTACCTTTTTCCTCATTTCTTGCATCCCATTTCAGCACCACTTCTTCCCATTGGAACTTGTCCGCTTTCGCCTTTCTGTCATATATTTTCTTAATTCTCTCTTGCAGCTTGAACGTGTTTTGGAAAAATTCCTCTCTGGTTTGCTGCAAATGGATCATTTGATTTATTCTCCTTTGCATATGATCGTCTTCACTGCCAGCTTCCTGCAAAAGTTTGACCACTGGAACTGCAAGAGAAGTAGGAAATACCGTGTCAACTCCATATACTAGCTCGAAGGGGGGACATACCTATGGATTTCTTCTGACTCACTCGGTCTGCCCAAAGTGCATTGACCAACTTCTTATGTCAAATTTTCTTATTAATTTCCAACAGCTTTTTAATAATGTTGACCAAATATTTGTTCAAGGACTCAGCCAATCCATTGCCTTGTGGATGATAAGCGGTTGAGTGTCCCAAAGTGATGTGATACTTGTTACAAAACTCAACCATTATTTTTTATTTGAAAGATGTTGCATTATCAGTAATTAACTTATTCGGGCAACCAAAACGAGATAAAATATTATTCTCAAGAAACGAAATTATTACCACATCTGTGACCTGCCTCGTGGGAATTTCTTCAATCCATTTCGTGAAATAATCTATCGCTGTGAGGATCCACTTATGCTAAGCTGAAGAAGCAAGATGGGTCTCGCCAATGAAATCCAAACCTCACTGCTGAAAAGGAGCACCTACTTCAATGGGCTTAAGTGGCAAAGGCTGCAATTTCTTCCTCCCTTGAAAAATCTAACATTCGTGACAGCTTTTAACAATTTTGTACACATCAGCAAAAATATTCGGACAATAATATCCTGCTCTAAAAATTTTTTTGGCCATTGTTTTCCAGAAAAGGTGACCTCTGCAATCTCCCTTATGAAAATCTTCCATAACCTGCTTTTCTTCTTCTTCCACCAAACAATTTAACAAAACACCACTGGGATCTTTCCAATAGAGAGCATTATTCAAAATGCAAAACTTGGCAGCCTTCAATTTCAGAGTTCTACTTTTGTTTTTAGCCATGCCTGGTGGTGGTGACAAATTTTGGAGCACATATACAATATCTGAATACCAAGGAGAATGAACAAAGATTTCTGAAACCTGAATTAGAGAACTTTCTTCATTTTCCTTGGACATATCAGCAATGAGATTAATGTCCAAGGCATGTAAATTTGACTGAGCCATTAGCTTAGCCAACCCTTGTCCTTTGATAAGCTTTGTAGGCTTTATCTCCACATCATACTCCAACAAGGCATCAATCCATTTGCCTCATCTCCCTTCTAGATCTATTTGCACTAAAACATCCTTAACAATAGCATTAGGAACATAAGCAAGAATATGAGAATGCAGAATATATACTCGAAAATATTTCAATGCTTTCACTAAAGCAAGAGCTTGCTTTTCAATTATGTTATACTTTAAGGCCGCATCTCTTACGGTTCGGCTGAAAAAAGAAATCGGGTTTTCATGCTGATCTCTTTTCTGCATCAATACTGCTGCCATAGTATGCTCTAAAGCAAATGAAAACAAAATAAAATCCTGAGTATAATCCGGGCTGATCAAAACAGGAGCTGAAGAAAGAGCCAACTTAACTAAATTGAAAGACTTTACAGCCTCCTCAGTCCACTTCACTATGCTATCTTTCTTAAGCATATTTGTAATCTCCCTTAAATGTTCTGCAATATTAGGCACAAAGCGATGCAAAAAATTCATCTTACCATTGAATAATTGGATCTCGTTTTTGTTTCGGGGAAGATCAATTTGCTGAATAGATTCTACTCAAGATGGATCAATACGAATGCCATATTTTGAGATAATATGACCAATAATATTGCCCTCATCCATGGCAAACAAACTCTTCTTCAGATTGAGCGACACACCATACTTTCTACACCGCTGAAAAACAATCTTCAAATGGTAAAGGTGCTCTTCATATGAATTAGAAAATACTGTCAAATCATCAAGATACACAACTAGAAAAACATCCTTCTCATTCACAAATTCCATATCCATTGCTCGCTGAAAGGTTGCACCAGCATTCTTCAAACCGAAAGGCATTTTAGCATAATGAAAGGTTCCCCACGGAGTGGTGAACGATGTTTTGTCTCTATCATCCTCATGGACCAGAATTTGGTTATAACCAGAATAACCATCGAGTACTGACATACGAGATGCTCCAACTACTCGCTGAAGTATGTGATCCATTTTGGGCAACGAATAATTATCTTTCAAAGAAACCTTATTCAAATTCCTAAAATCAATGCACAAACGAATCTCACCTGTCTTCTTGCGTATGGGCACCAAATTATAAATCCAATATGAAAATCTTATAGGAACAATGATACCAGCCTTGTAAAATCGATTCACTTCCTTCTCAATTGAGGGCAGCAACTTCAGATTTATTCTTCTCAAATTCTACCTGGAGGGATTTTGATTTGGCTTGATCGGAATGGTGTGCTGAATTATGTTTGTATCATATGTCTTCAAATCTGAATAGTCCCAAGCAAATACATTAGCAAAAGAAGAAAATAAACTGATATAATTTGATTTTACCTGTGGTGGCAATGCTTTGGACAATTTCACCATTTTTGGATTTTCAGCTGATCCAATGTTCACATCTTCAACTCCCTTTTCGGTTGGCCGCAAGGTTGGTTTTCGAGCTACGTCATCTTGATTGAAAAGCTCCTCTAAAGGTATTAGATCTTTAGGAATGACATTATCCTTCAGCTGCAATACTTCCATCTAATTTATTTTCACATCAGCCCCACCATCATCATGCTCCATATCAATAGAAGTGTCTTTGAATTTTCCTTCATTTTGCAGAAATTCATCAATTTCTTCATCATCTTGAAATACTTTGCAATACCTTTGATTGTCCGGGACAGTCGGACGATGCTTCACATGAATTTCAAATTTGTTACTTGAGTTCATCAGAATTTTCAAATTACTTGCTGCCTTTGCAAATGCATCTGCAATACCATTCTGAATACGAGGGACACAAGTCAAAGTATAGTCTGAAAACAATCTCAAGATATCTAGAACTGCATTTTGGTAAGCCCACATTCGAGGATGCTTAGCTTGGTATTCACCTTTCACTTGCTTGATAACCAACTCAGAGTCACCATACACTGCAATCCTCTTAGCATTCAACTTTCTAAGAATTTTCAGAACAACAATTAAAGCTTCGTATTTAGCCTCATTATTTGAACAATCAAAAGCCAATTTATAAGAATAGACCCTTACATTACTCGGTACCTTGTTTGGGGCGGAAAAAGGGCTGTGTACCCAAATTCCAATTCCAACACCATCATTTCTTACTGCACCATCAAAATCCATGGTCCATAAACCATCTTCATCCTCTTCCAAGTGCTGAAATTCTGTTTTCTCTGTTATTTCTACTTGTTGTCCATCAACTTTTTGCTACTGTCGGAAGGCTGATTGCTCAGCGGAACTTTCAAGCTTTTGTCTCTCTTTCTTTAAGACCTCTCTGAAATTCTCAGTAATTTCCGGAATGTCTTTTACTTCAACTAATTGTCTATTTACATCATTGAAACTATCTAAATACAAAACAAATGATTCTAAATCTATATGTACATAATTGATTGGATGATTTACGGGTTTCTCCTTGTTGGTGATCATATACTTCATCTTTTTCTCCTGATATAATTTCCTCATATGACCAAACACAGGAATGGTAGCATAGGAGAAATCAAGCTGCAATGTTCCTTTAAGTTTCTCTCCCCAAGATCTGGAAAGAAGCATTCCAAATATAGGAGGAATATCCGCCACAACCACATCCATAAAAACATGTTTAGTAGGAATCTGATCCAAACTGACCACCAAATATTTGATAAGCCCAATGCATCTTACTCTACTAGAATCGAAAGAGTAAAGATCATGATACTTTCTAGTGATATCCAATCCCAATTTCTCCATGATTTCCCTCGGCATGAGATTATGAGAGGCTCCAGAATCAAACAATCTAAGGTTGATATAAAAAGGAGGCACATCACTATCTGGAGATTCACCATCCAATGTTGGACCAAAACTCAACTCAGGTTGATCATCCTCCACATTCACCATATCAGACAATGGATCTAAATTCAAAATCTTAGACACCTAACCCTTATAGCTGTTGTTCTTCATCAATTCAGTCAAAGGAATGGATACTTTTAACTTAGAAATTTCATTTTCTAAGTTAAAAACTGAAATTTTCTCTACCTATTTAACTGGAACATCCTTCTTTTCAGTTTTATCCTTTGATACAATTGGCTGATTGGATCTTTCATTTGCTGATGGGGATTTGCTAGTAGTGGGATCAACTATCTCTTTTCCCTTCTTCTGCGTCACGAGTGAATCATTCTTTGGTGCTGAAACTTCCTTTCTCTATTGAATTGGATTAACAGGCACATCTTTGTTTCTAAGTGAATATTGTCGCTGCTAGGTGGTCAAGGCATTCATGTATCCCCTCTGATACTCATCAGACTCTTCTTCAAGAGCTGTCTCATTTACCAAGATGAAATCCTCGTCTTTTTGTACAACTGAACTTTCTGAATACTCCTCATCTTCAGTGATAAAAGTTGGCATATCATCAGGTGTAAAGAAATGATTCTCTTCTCCTATTACATTCTCTTCATCATCTGATTCTGGACCAACAAAATTCTACTGTAAGGGTGTCTTCACTTGCTATCGTGCTGTCGGTTCTTGTGCTCGCTGCTCTCTTTGCTTGATTCTGAATTGCGGTTGCTGTTGGCCACGGAAGTTAGAATTTATGATCCGCGGTTCAGGCTTATCAAGTGTTAATCTTTCAAACATCTTTTCCATCTTCTGAAGCATTTGATATGACGTAGAAACCTCTTCCTTTATTGCTACTTTCTTTCTAGCTCTCATTCTAGCTCTCCTGGCATTCAAATTAGCTTCAACACTGACTGCAATTTTCTGCATATCTTCTAAAGTAGCCGGACTTCTTTCTCTCAATTGATAAGCCATGTTAGGATCAAATCCATCTGGAAATTTAATCAAAGTAGACCCCCTAGGTGGCTTTATATCAATAGGAATTGCATTGTACACAGTATTGAATCTAATACAATAATCTTGGACAAACTCACCAACATTTCACTTAATATTGTCATACTCAGAAAGGATTGAAAGAGGATCTTTCTGCACTTCCCATCGATCCAATAATTTTCTCTGAAGATTAGCCAATGTAGCGATACTTCTAGGAAGCAAGCCTCTTAACCACTTTCTCACTTCTCCTCCAAAAGTTTGAACAAACAATCTCATTGTTACATTTTCCGCATCAATCTCATGAAGGTCGAAGAAATCTGCCATTCTATCCACATGTTGCTGAGCAGTGACACTTTGAGGAGTGCCATCAAACAATGGAATTTTGCTTTGATAATCTGCGGGCATGTCATCTAAGTTTTGAAGCAACTCGAGAGGGGAAAATCGGGCAACCATTGCTCTAGGTGGATTTACAACCGGTCTCGGAGATATAGGAGGAGTTGGAGCAGTTGATGTATGAGGTGTATGAGGTGTGGATGGAGGCGAGACTACTGCAGATTGTTGATCAAAGATAGATGGTTGCACGGGAATGGTAGGAATTAAAGGAGGCTCAGTATGAATTTGTGAACCAGATGTAACTGGTGATGACCCAAGAGTTGCAGATGCAGACTCTATGAACTCAGGAATATTTGTTGCTACAATGGAATTCTGAATATTCAAAATGTAACTGTCAATGGATCTATTAGCCTGTTCAATTTCAAGGTACTTGATAAACTATGGATTTATGACAGTAGAACCAATAGCACTTTCAGACTTCATCTCAAACAACGAAAAATCAAATTGTTCGTCAAACTCAAGATCTTCAAGGTACTAAAAAACAGCGGGACATGAATGAGATTTGAATAGAGGAATCACAGGACTTTCTCGACGAGGGATTCTTGAAATATTATTGGGATTTTCATACACAGGAGGTGGATCAGGATCCGTATTTTCTCTGGTATGTCGTCTGGAAGCCAGTGTGTTGAATTATTTTCAAAAAAATCAAAGGGACAAAACCAACTTGTTCAACCTATCAAATTCTAAACCGATCATCCAAAGTCTAGAATGATCTGATGTACTGGGGAAATTTACAAGTGAGATGTTACGTTTACAAACTAGACCGGAGATTGACTGAAGCAGCATTTATCTACTTTCGCTAATGCAAAGCAAGAGCATTTCAAAGGCTACCTGGCATAACTTCAGGCTCCGTCTATAGCTTATAAAACAAATAACACTAACAAGAAAACCATTTTATCCCTTGTATGGTTGCCACTATGTTATAGCCTAAATCTACCTCAAGCTGATGGAAGGTAGAGTGTAGGGTAACATCAAACCACGCTTAATCTGGTAGCTAGCCCTACCATATCAGGAGAGGGCTCTCTCCCTATCAATCTCGCAAAAAATTATCAGTGAGGCTTGAGATGACTTGAATAAAGGCTGATTTTAGGTTTTGCGTTTTTCTCACTCATTATGTCATTTGACAACCGTTCATCTTTGATTTTATGAAATCCTTAAAAATCCAACAAGCAAATGCCATGGCCAACATAAGGAAGTACGATGGTATATAACCATGGCTATAATTCTTCTTATTCTTCTCCTTCTTTACCCTTTGCATGCAATCAGTGAAATTTACTTGCAATCTACAAATCCCACTTTGACCAGGACTACCCAAGTGGGCATTGCTTCTATTTGAGAATTCGGGGAAACATAAATGCAAGGTTCCCATGACTACCGAAGTGGGCATTGCTTCTATTTGAGAATTTGGGGAAACACACAGCAAGGTTTTGATTCTCAAACGCCTAGCTACATTTCAGCGAGGAGAAAGAATGAAAGTGGGGAATAATTTTTTAAATTATGTCAGGTCAGTTAAGTCTTCCAAGAAAATGGACTACAACCTTCGCCCTTTGCAAGGGAAAACTAGGAATGAGGATATACATGTTAATGTTGACGAAAATCAGATGTTTGGGAAAGACATCAATTTTTAGTTCATGGAGAGGGTAAATGATGTTCTTTCTTTGCACTCTTTTTGTGTAATTCTTAACCCACTTGTTGAACATAGCAACCACACTGAACAAACGAGGTGGTAGTATCTTCTCTGAAAAATCAAAACAAATGCCACTCACAAGTATGCATCTCGAGTATCCATAGTATCAGTATCATTTTAAATTTAGATCATGCCTGAGGTAAATGATGCTCTTTCCTTGCACTCTTTTTGTGTAATTCTTAACCCACGTGTTGAAGAGAGAAACACAACTGAACAAACGAGGTGGTGGTATCTTGTCTGAAAAATCAAAACAAATGGCACTCACGCGTATGCATCTGGAGTATCCCTATCACTTTAAATTACACTTAAAAAATTAATTAGAATATTGTTTAAACTTTGATTCCAGAAATTATATATTATAATTTAGTTCATTCAATGCATTTCTGATAGTTATATTGGTATAATAAAAAAAACTTAAACTGCATTAATTTTTTTATTCGAGGAGCAGGGATGATAAACATCCAACAGAGGCTAATTATGCGTTAGAAACACTCTTTCAGATGTGAAGAAATCGTTGGATATGTTGAAACATGGAAAAATAAAATTAGTGTGTAATGTCTATGTAAATTAATGAATAATTAAATCAACGTAACTAGATTTTTTTATAAAAAAATATATTTAAAAATGGTTTCAGATTAATTAAATCAATATTTATTTCACATTGATATTCTAGTGTAATAATTGAATTAATATGGACGAATAAATAAAATATTTTATTTATTAATTTTAATTATATTTAATTTTAGTGATTTATGAATATGTGCCCCTTTTTATACTTTTAAAGTTGTGAAATCTGAAACACAGACCACAACTCAATACCTTAATGCATACTTTTGGTTGTTAAAGTATACAATTAAATTCTATTTTAGATTACAATATTACAACATTTTTTTGTGTGATTGAGACTCGTACAAACTTTCTATTACAAGACTGAGATAGTACATATAATTAACAAGACTGAAACGAATTAACAAGGAAGTTTGACTATTTCCTCCGAGGCACCATTTCTGTGTGCTTTATGTTGAAATATTAATTTCAACTACGTTGTCTTCTGGCCGCTTTGCAAATTGATCTTTGAAGTTTTCTGCCTCAAGCTGCTTTCCAAATTTGTTGCACAGTTATTTTTAGTTTGAAAATCCCTTTCAGTCATTTCACAGTCTTAAAAAAAATAGAGTCTCTGTACATTGTAAAAACAGAGTGTTGTATAAAAAAAAAAAGAGAAAACAATGCAATTGTTTAAAACAGGAAACAGAGCCTTTTACATTGAAAACAGAGGTTACTTGTTTTGTTTGCGAGCACGGCAGAATTTTTTTTAATTAAATAGCAGGAGCAAAAGTCTCTGTGGTCCCATAGACCACGTCATCAATCCACAGAACCGCGGTCCCCACGCCAAGTCAACTGTCGCATCGGCAGACACATGGCAACACTTGATTGGAGCAGGTTTTGTTTTGAAGCTGAGCCGAGAACTCAAACCGGACCCGAAATTGTTTAGGGTGGATTTGATTGAGTTTTCACGTCACATTTTTCGGCCATACCACAAGCCCAAAATCAGACCCGAAAATCCTTTAACCGCATTTCATAAAGGATTTCGCAACACAAAAGGCCCTGACGTCAGCGGGCTCTTTTGTAACGCGAAGATTTTTTTGCAATAGAGTTTTACTGGACTTTGAAGTCCGGAAGTTATCGCCCAACGAAGGTTGAACTTTTACAAAGGTTTTTGATCAATGATTTTGTGTTATGTTTATTTCATCGCGCGAATGGAAGGGGTCATTGAAGGTTTGTATTGATGTTTTAATATATAGCGCGATAAAGGTTTTATCTTAAAACCTTTGGTATTTCTTATTTTAACTTACATATGTTTTAACATATGTAATATTACATATGTGCAAATATGAACCATGGGGCCCGATAGCTTTATCATAGGTCAATTGTTTTAAGTTTTTAAATATAGTTTGTAATGTTTTTATTATATGTATAGCATATAAAGTGAAAAGGCCCGAGAGCCTGAAGTGTGTTGTTTTTATTTTCTTACAACAGACAGAGTGTAATTTTGTTAGCAGAGTGCATATTTTGAATATACATCAGTGTATTTTTTCAGTGAGATAGAGTGTTTTTTGTATGAGACAGTGAAGTAATTTTAGGCACCGCGTTTTGCAGCAGTCCTATTTTTGTAATCCCTCTCAGTGAGGAAGCATTGTAACAATTTTTTTTTAAGGAATATAATTTTTTTTTTAGTGTGGAAACTGTCACTATGAGTGAATTTTTTAATTTTCTCTGTGTTTGAAGAGGAGAGTATTACTCTCTCCATTGTTCTTCTGGAATTTTCATAAATTACAACACTTTATATTCTAGTATGCAAGCGAGATGGCAGTGTTGATGAAGCCACTACTGGACTACGCCTGGAATTGGCTATGCCCTCTTTGACCATATAAGCCCTTCAAATTGCACTTTTAGAGAATGGATGGAACATCCTTCCTTCAAGAGCTTGAAGTTCTCATAGAACATACGCAAATGCCTCTCAAAATCACTCTATAGTGCCAATCTCTTTCCTTGCGCTTTGGCAGAGTACAAACCCACTCTAGACAGAGCAGCAAGTTTTCGTCATAATTAACCTGATGTGGACATGGTGCTCTCCTTGATAGGGTTATAATCTTGTTGGAAATTTCTGATAATTCCTTAACAACGCTCTGATATCATGTTGAAAATATCCACTGCACGGATAACGTGTTGAAATTTTTTAACTCTCTGATACGATGTTGGAATTTCTGGTTATTCTGGAACAACAGAGAGGAAACAAAAAATTCCTCTTCTAATAGAGTTAATAATAAAATCAAAGTGGAAACTGAGATGGAGTAAAACTCTATTTCATTAAAACAAACAAAACTATTACGAAATACAATCTTTCATCAGAACTATAGTTTTGGATTCAATCAAAAATACTACTCACTATGTTTTTCATTTGCTACCTTCACACAGTCTTCTATTGCCGCTACACCACACAAAGTCTTCTACACATAGTTTCTTTTGTGGAAACACCCAATCTTAGTTGCTGCTACACACAGGACGTTAGTTACTGCTTTATACACAACGTTATTTTGCAGCAACAAACAGTTTCAGTTGCAGCAACACACAAAGCTTGCTTTGCTACTACAAAATACAGCTCTTCAAGCTTTCTATGTTTTCTGCTCTCTCTGTCTTCACTTTTTAATGCGCAGTATTTCTACTCTCACTCATTCACTCACTACATTCTACTGTTGTCTATTACATATATTATAAAACTATATGACCTAAAACTTTAAAACCAAATTTCAAACTTTGTACTTTCCTGCCTCCTCTTTTTAAATGAAATTAGGTGAATAATGTTAATGCGGGAGGTAACATGGTGTAGACCACGATTTGATGGATCCAGAGATGGTTGCGGCCAGGTTACTGTTGCAGGGATTGAAACCCTGAATTTTAATGCACTATTGAGTGTAAAAATAGATAACACCTTTGCTACTCTCCTCAAATCAAAACTTAAAACTTGTTGTCTTGCTGCTCAGGTTTGTAGTTGGAATTAATTTCCAACAAATCTGTGAGTTTTTTTGGTAATTTTTTTTTTTTAATTTACACCAAAAAGAAACATAAATATAAAATATAATGGTCATTAAAATGAGTTATTATTTTAACTTTTATATAAATATATATTTGGTTCTAAAAATATACAATTAAATCATATTTTAAATTACAATATTGAAAGTTAATTTTATGGAACCATTTCTGTTTTCTATATATAGTTTTTGTTATCATTGTGTGATTGATTTATACTTTCGATTGTTAAAGTATACAATTAAATTGTACTTTAAATTACATTATTGAAAATTAATTCTATAGAACCATTTCTGTTTTGATTTATACTTTCGATTGTTAAAGTATACAATTAAATTGTACTTTAAATTACATTATTGAAAATTAATTCTATAGAACCATTTCTGTTTTCTACATATCTATAATTGTAGTCGTTATAAAAGTTTTAGAACTATGAATGCAAAATAGTGTCCAGTTTACTTTTCAACCATTTGAAAGATAGATAATTGCTCGAGATTAATGCAAAATACTGTCGAGTTTATTTTCAACAATAAAGATAGATCATTTGTTGAAGACTTTGAATTTCTCATTCTTCAGATCAGAATTTCAGCTAATGCAAAATCTACATTGGAAGAAACAACTTGTATACTTCTGCTACAAATACATTTATTATTTATTCAACTTGTATGCTTCTTTTACCAATACAAGAATTGGTTGAATTTGTATGCTTCTGCTACAAATACATTTATTATTTGTTGGAGATGATATCAGAAGCTTTGTGTTAAACTTGATAATTTTTTTTGATATTTTCCCTTTATTATTTGTTAGAGATGATATAAGAGCATTGTTGCTAGTGATAAACTTTGATATTTTTTTGATATTTTTTTCCTTGATGATATGCTTAGGTAACATTTTTCCTTGAGCCATTGATTTGATATAGAGGAAATTTTAGCAAATTTTATGAAGTGATAGCAGGGACTACCACTTGTTTAAAAATGTTAGATCCAGTGACAATTAGTGTTTTTTTATTATATATATATATATATATATATATATATATATATATATATAACATGAACATATTAAATAAGAAATGGTTGTTGCCACAATATTTAGGATCCATATTAATTAATAAAAACTTCAAATGTCAATGTCAATATCTGACCAAAAATATTATTGAGTGTGGAGGTAATTGTGCCAAAAAGACTTGGGTGGAGGAAGTTGTGATTGTGCCCAGAAAATTATGAGGATTTCACTCAGCCTGAAAAATTAATGAATTAACTATAAAGGTAGAGAATATGCTACACCACTGCTATTAACCTGATTTATAGTAATAACTATCTAAAAATTATTGTAAGAAAGTTATATGTAAATTATTAGGAATTCCATATTGTTTCGCTAAGATCTATTAGACTCAAATAAATTTCACAACTATGAATCACACGGTTACGTAATTCTTAGAGCACTAATCGTCTTTCAAACAAAATAATAAAAAACAAAAGTACGAAAGAAGGTAGGTGATTCATCTGAGAGGATCAATGTTTGTCTGGAGCAGGTGATTCATCTAAAAGGATCAATGTTCACCGTAAAGCGTTATAAATATATTGAAATATACGAGGAGTGTTTTCCCCCTACTTAGATGTTGGGTTAATATGATTTATGTGAGAGGTTGCATGGCTATATCTTTTCGAGTTATTGGATAGCATAGCTAATGAAGTTTGGCATTATTCAGTTGCAAACATAGTGCGCACTTCAAACAGAGTACGTGAATTCAATAAACAAAGGATGGGTGGTTCACATTACAGAGCACCCTAACAGGAGCATTACATAATACCATCAGACTTATGAAAGGAAATCCAACACAAATGCCTAGTTCATCCAATAACACTGAGCACATAAAACAAAATACAGCAGATATTAACGCACAACAACGGTAGAACAACATTGGAAAATGAATATTTCTACTACTCCTACTCCCCTCTGGCAAAGTATTCAACGGGGAAAGTCCTGGTGAGTCCACCAATGCTTCTGAAATGTATCTTGCCAGGATTTTTCTGGTCAACCTCAATTTCACAAATAGGAACCCATAACAGCATATCCCTAGCCATCACACCCCTGATGTTCTTGACCTTGTACTTCTCTATCTTGCACGTCACATTCGCCGAGACTTTGACATGTTTGTCGGCTTTCTTGTAGTGGTGTTTACACTCACTCTTACGCTTTATCCAAACATGACCAGTCTCCTCCACTATTCCTGCCTCCAACACATCTTTCATTGCCATGAGGCCGCCAGGAAGGCAAAAGAATTCCATCACATCCATGACTATCTTCAAAGCTTCATCTCCTCTAACTACAATGGCATTTTCCTTCCTGATCTGAGATTCAACGAGAGCCATTGTGACAAATAAAGAATCCTCGGAGAAGAAATTGATATCACAATATTTCAACTTAGATAGAGCAACTTAGGTTGAAGGTTTTGAAGGGAAGGAGCGGGATTTATAGGAGAAAATGGATTGTCTGTGGATGAACTGGAAGCTTCGAATTGCACACCACGTGGTTGCAGTGGAGAAAATGGGCTGTCTGTGGAAATGAGCATGGCCAACCTCAAATATTAAATGAATGTTTACATAAGGTTCTGGCGAAATATCACTGACAGGAAGGTGGGTGGGAGTTGAGAAATGAATGAGCTGAGAATAACGTAATAAAAAGCCTCAATCCCAGCGTTCATAATTTAAAAAAAAAAAAAAATTATGTGCTTATCTGTTCAGAATCCGCACGTTTGGAGCAGCCCAAAAAACTTAGAACATTGACAGAATTCAATCCAATGAAAGATAGTTATAAATAACGAGTCACCAGAATTTATGTTTTTTAACTACTTTCATAAAACTATTATTTTTTGGTATTGAGAAGGGCATTTTTACACAATAATTTAAAAAGGAGTTGTCTTTAGTGCGACTTTTTGAAGTTTCAGGGGCCCGAATTCGGTGAAAATTTTTGAGGTAAAATCTTGGTTTTTGTTATTCAAACTGGTTTTTTGACTATATATATGGATTCAGCACCCTCAAAAACCTCTAGGGCACTTCATCTGTGCAAAGTTAGCAATCAAACTTCTCTTTTCAATAAATTCCTGCGGGAATTTAGAAAAACTACACCGTAAAAAGTCACCCTAAAAGGCTTCAAAAAATTGCACTATAGACTACTCGATTTAAAAATGAATGTAAACTTATCAATAAATAAAAGACAAAAGACATATATTAAAGTAAAAACCAATATTGGCACATGATTAAACAAAGAATTTGATTCTGCCATTTTTCATTTTGAAAATTAGATTTTTGAATGTATAAATAGATGTGATTATTTTAATTACTTATACTGAGTAAGTTATGGAGTTAAAAATTTCAATTTAATAGAATTGCAAAGTTAAATTTGCAATTTTATCTCATCTTCAAATAAAAACAGCATTAGACAAAAGATTTGATTCCGCCATTTTTTATTTTGAAAATTAGATTTTTGAATATATAAATAAAAATGATTATTTTAATTATTTATATTGAGTAAGTTATAGAGTTAAAATTTGCAATTTAATAGAATTGCAAAGTTAAATTTGCAATTCTATCCCATCTTCAAATAAAAAACATTAAAATGGAGGAAATGTGGATTAGTTAATGGAGGTGTCAAAGTTTAATGGACAAAATGTGAATTACCTAAATAGAGCTATCAAAGATTTATGTTAATTGTATAATTAGAATTTACAATTCTATCAAATCTTAAAACTTACTATATGGTTGAAAACTTACCTTTGAAATGTTTGAACTTAGTGTCATAGAGTAAGGCCCAATCCCCTATGTGAAAAACATTTTTCTTGATAAATGTATCATGCCATCGAGCTTGTTGATCCTGTACTAACATGGTTCTGTGAAATGCATCCTGCCTAAACACATCAAGCTCATTTAACTGCATTAGTATTTGTTCTTGGTCATTATTCAAGTTCATTCCCAATTGAATGGTTATTCGTAATGTATTTACCTAAAATTCAATTGGAAGAAACACTTGTTTCCCATATACTAATTCATAAGGGGTGTTCCCTGTTACATTCCTCCAAGTGATACGATAGGCCCACAATGCTTCAGGTAACTTTTCAGCCCAATCACCATCGTGTAGTTGAATAGTTTTGGTGAGGATGGACTCCAAAATTTTGTTTGAGTATTCCACCTTCTCGTTTTCTTGGGGTGGTATGGAGTGGACTTCTGATGCTTAATCTGATATTGTTCAGTGATGACCTTCACCAATTTGGATGTGAATTGTGTGCACTGGTCAGTAAAAATTTCCCGAGGCACCCCAAAATGGGTGAATATATATTTAAAACGGAATTCCACCACTGCTTTCTCGGAAGCTGAATACAAAGCTTTGGCTTCTACCCACTTTGTCACATAATCAGTGCATACCAAAATATATCTCTTCTTCTTGTACATGGGAGAAATAGGTCCTACAAAATCCAATGGCCATTTTTTGAATGGTTCTATTGATATTTTTATTTGGAGACGCATCTGATATGCTGTAACTGGTTTCCCCATCCATTGACGGGCATCACAACTCGAGACAAACTTTTTTTGCATCTTTGAAAAGTGTCGGCCAATAGTTTCCTGCATGTGGGACTTTGTATGTTGTTCTTTTATCTATGAAATTTCCTCCACAAGGCTTGTTGTGGCAAGCCTTTAGTACATATAACATCTCATCTTCTTGCACAAATCTTCTCATGATCAAATCAGGTCTCATGTGGAATAGGTCCCCATCTATCTAGGAATAATTTGCACTTCGCTGAACAAAATTATGTTACTCCCTGGTAGAAAGTTTTTTTGGAAGTTTACCTGTTACCAAGTAATTAGCCATATCAGCGAAAAAAGGAGTAAGAGTCGATATTTCAAACAAGTTCTCATGTGGAAATTCATCTGGAATTGGTGTTGAAATTGTTTCTTGATCGATGTTCATTCGAGATAGGAAATTAGCAGCCAAGTTTTATTTCCCAGGCCTGAAAATCACAATAATGTTAAATTATTGCATTAAAAGCAACCATCTAGTAATTATTCCATTAGTAATAGGTTTGTTCATTAAATATATAATGACAGAATGATAGGTATGGAAAAATTTCTCATAACCATTAATGTAATGTCTAAACTTGCTAATAGCATGAACAACTGCTAACAATTCCTTTTGAGTAATTGTATAGTTTAATTCAACGGGTGAGAGGTTCTTACTAACAAAATATATAGCATAAGGAGAGTAATCTTCCCTTTGACCCAACATAGCTCCAAGGGAAGTGTCAGATGCATATGTGCAAAAGTGAAATGGGAGAGACCAATTAGGCCGTCTCAATATTGGAGTAGTTGCTAGTTTATTCTTAAGTTCCTGAAAATAATTCTGACATTTAGTGTCCCATAAAAATTCAACATCCTTAGAAAGAAATTTAAACATTGGTGCTACAATTTTAGTAAAATTTTCAATGAACCATCTATAGTATCTGGCATTCCCTGAGAAATTTCTTACCTCTTTCTGTGTTGTGGGAATCTGGATATGTGTTATTACCTCTATTTTTTTCTATCCACTTTTATTCCTTCTGCCGACACATAATGCCCTAAGACAACTCCTTTAGTTTGTATCATCTTGCATTTAACACTCCTAAGGGCCAATTGAGCTTCTTGACAACGTATTAGCACTTTTTCCAAATTCTCCAAGGCTTGGTAAAAATCATCCCCATATACTGTGAAGTCGTCCATATATAATTATACACAGTCATGGATCAAACCAGAAAAGATATCTAACACAGCTCGATGAAATGTGGTTGGGCATTACATAAACCAAAAGGAAGAACACGATAGACATAGGTACTCCATGGGCAGGCGAAGGTGGCCATCTCTTGATCCTTTGGGGATATTTGAATCTGGTTATAGCCGTTATACCCATCTAGAAAATAAAAATACTTTTTCCCACACAATGTATCAAGTACCTGATCAATAAATCATAAAGGAAAATAATCATGAAAGGTGGCCTTGTTCAACTCCCTATAGTATACGCAGATTCACCATTTCCCGTTTTTTTTTTTATCTACCACCAGTGGTGATACCCATTTCGCCCGGGATATTCATCCTCAGGACCAAATTGAGTTTCATAAGCAGGCAGGCGAGATGATCTATTCTAAAATCACCACCAAGGCCATGAGCATACAAAAGTTGCAAAACACTCTTGCAAATATCAGAGATACACTCAAATTGGAAAAAGCATATTCACAGGAAAAATTTACTAGAATTAAATCTTTGGAAGAATTAGTAATTTAAGTAGGATATGATCCTAAAAATGTCAAAGTTGCAGATGAATTGATAAAAAAGAAAAATGTAGAAATTTTTGCTTTAAAGAAGCAACTAAAGTTTCCCCCTATAGAACATCCTCAAGCAAAGGAAGTAGTACTGGATACAAATCAGAAACATGAGATCATGAATCTCATTCTATAGCTGATTGCTCAGATAAAGGAAATGGAGAATGAAATGGACAAGTTGGTCCAACAGAAAAAATCCAACAAAGAACCAGTTCCAGTCATATTTATTCTTGTAGTTACTTCTGTTGTACCTTCCACCATAGCTGAATCACTGGATCCTACAGTCCCCATGGCTACAATATTACCTGTCACTTCATCAACAACTTCAGCAACAGAGTCTTCAACAACAACAACACAACATACATATGAAGCAAGAAAATTGGTAAAAGCTAAGAAGGACATGTCTATTTAGACTAATGAGATTAACAGACTTAAATAACAGCTTAAAAGTCTTGAAGATGAAAATAAAATTTCCAATATAATGCATAAGAATGAAGAAAAAAGAGCAAAAAGATTAAATGAGCAGTTGAAAAATTAGAAAATTATCTGACATTGAAACAACCCATGGCTCAAATCGAACAACAGCTACGGGCCAATATCATTGAAGCAGTAAATGATATTTGGCTATCAATCTAGGTTATATATGTGGAGAATTATTTAGCCAAATCAGCAAAAGAAGCTATTCAAAATATCAAAGAAGAGGTTGGTAAGAAACCTGAAGAAGCTCTTGAAATCATCAAGTTTCTAAATACTACGAACAGGCAAGAGCTAGAAGAGATTGGTATTAATGAGAGAACATAAAATATCCTAGAAGTTAGGAAGGTAACTTATAAAAAGAATTTGATGATAGAGTTAGAAGAGAAATGCCAAAACATGGAGGTTTCCATTACAAGGTTTATGATGAAATTTGATGTCCTAAGGCAGAAAGGCCTTCCAAATCCATTAGTTATTCATGACAAACTAATGAAACATGATGACTATGACAAGAAAATGAGAGAAGTTGAAAAGGATCAGGTTAATCTGCCTACCTCACATGGTATTCCAACAGGGAAGGTAATCTACAAGAATTTGGAAAATTTGTTTTACCTACAACATGAGGTGAAACACATATTTATCAACAAGCCCACATTCTCAAAGTATATTGAAGCTAATGAGATTTTCAGAAGGATAATGAAGATACAACTGCCAGAGGTAGAACTTTGGGAAAGTTTGACTAATTTATTGTGAAATCATATTGCAGTAAGCACTAAGTAGTAAAAATAAAACAGATTATGTTGTTTTCACATTTACAGTTATAATTTTGCAGTTAAAAAAAATGAAAGAGTATGAGATGAAAGAGTATCAGTTCAAAGTGAAAGTTTAAAAGTAAAATCAAGAATTACAAAGCAGAGATAAATATGCCACCGTAAAGGACACGTCACTGTCTAGTTGCAGCCTTCATTGAACAACAAAGAGATAAAATATCAACAAGTAATGAAAGCAAACAATAATTTCAATAAAAACATGGACAACTACCATTAGTTAGAAAACTGTCACTATCTACTTGCATGAAGATATTTCTTTTCCATCAATAATTCCTAAGTTTGTTTTAGGATATTTTGTAAATATTTTTTGTATAAATACTTCTTATTTAGAAGTATTGAGTGTGGATGAATTACTGAACATTTATATAGTTCTACTATTCTAAACCTAAGGGTGATTGTACCATTTTCAAGTCAGCAGACTGGATTAAAGCAATAAAGAATCATATTACGGGATTCATGTGTTGGGCCACTACAGTGAAATATTTTCACTTGTTTCTTTGTCAATTTCTTATTTTTTCCATCAATACTTAAATGTTTTTCTAAATCTAAATGATAAATCAGGAATTTTTATTTTAGAATAAGTTAAAAGCACTATGTTTTCAACTGCTTATCATTTACATGTTTTCCACTGATATCTAGACTAAGGAACCCTTAATTTCTCCCTAGTTTCAATTTACCCCTGCCTTTTCACTCATTATACGGATTTGAGAACCCTTAATTGCTCTCTTACCCCGATTGAAACCATTCTCACCATCAGCCTTGAAGATGTGAAGTAACACAACTATCTTGCCCTGTAAACATTTCCCTTTAGAACTTGATCCTGATCTGACTTCTTGACACATTGACTCCATTATCCCAATGGAATACAGACCTACATCTCTCAATCTCAGTAAGTGATTTCACCACCAAATCAAATCAAAATCCAAAACCAATTTACCCTACATAACTAGCCTAAAATCAATTAAAATCAACAAAGATAAATCATATAGAGAGAGCCCTCTATGAGCATTAGGAAGGCTAGATCCTAAGGCTTAAAAGTAGGTTTGTGGTTACCTCTAATATTCTTTAAACTAAAAATAATAAATCTAACAACTCTTGTGAATTATGGGAGTGATAAAATTTACCATGCGTGTGTTTAACAAACACACATTTTTGGGTTTCACACATCAAAGAGAGAGAGAGAGAAATCCAGAAAAATGAAGCATAGAGGATAGCCAAAGGACCCATACCATTTTAGGGGCACCTATAACCATCATATGAGTCTCCTTCACTAGGCGTAATAGAGTAATAATAATATTATTCATTCTCTTAAATTTCTTTGTCCATGGTTTGGGGTTTTACATTAGTTAATATTTTTTCTATTTAATATCTTTTGTTGCACATATCTATTATTTTGCAGGTTTCTTCTAGCTTTCTGTTGCATACCTAAAGAATTAGACGACCATATATTTTTTCAAGGTTATCAGTCACTCATGGCTTAAGTGAATCATTTTTGGCACATTTTCTAGAAATCTTCACATCAACAATGGCAACTCCACTAGGTTTTTATTTACACAATGTCGTCAACAAATGGCAACTCCACTGGCGTAATTAAGATTCTTGGGTGACCAACAACTTCAACAATCAGGGTTTTTCTTTAGCTATTTTTTCAGTCTCTTGATGTCTATTTCCAACTTTTATGCCCTTATTTAGTTAAAATTTCAAGTTCCAATAATTTTTTGGTGTTTTCTGTAGGTCATAGGTATCAACCCTACATGATATGACAACTTTGTTTGACACCTGCCACCCATGAATTAAGGAGGGAAAATCAGACTTTTTAGCCCAAAACATGTGATTTCATCTCCATATCACACTTTTTTCCTCAAAACCTGCGATATCCTCCTCTTTCAAGACTCTTGCTAAAGCATTTCTTTCATATTTCTGACTACCCCTCTGTTATGATACTAGTACCGAATTGTTGACCGCATTTCATCAAACTTTTGCCACCCGCCTTTTGACCATGTAAAGAATGGCATAGAAGGATCATGTGTAGAGCTCCTGAATTTGAGATTCTATATGGATTGGTTTCTTAGAACACACTTAGACCCCATAGGTAATTATGTCGCATCTCACTTTCCTCAGAACGAGGAAGAAGCTCTCCATATAGATTTAAAATAGGACTTGATTTATGCCTAGTCAAGTAATGTTTATACTATTTTAAAAAACCTTCCTAGACCTGATGGTTCCACTACACCGAGGGAATATCATGTTTTCGATGGTGTTATTTGATATCTTTCACACCCATCACCATATTCTCCTCCTCAGATGAGTTATGGTCACCCCCAGGGGGGGACCATTTCCTCCAACACTTATCCCCCTCCTCCAGGCAACTTGTATCTCGGTCAAAGCATGTATTATTTATTTTCCCAACCACATCAATCGATGTCAGGGCTAGCTGTTTCTCAACCTATTTATCAGAATGTTGTCCCATCTCGTTATTATCCTTATGTGTCTCCCAGTGCTCCAGCCCCTCAGGCATCAGCGCCTCCACCTCCCACTCCTCCTCAAACTTTGCCACAATAACCACCTCCTCCTCATGGTCAAGTGTATGCTCAGGAGAGCGCGTCTAATCCCCCAAATTCAAAGAAAAGAATAAAGAGAAAGGAAAAATTACCAAAAATTGTAGGGAAACCAGGGTCGCCAAGGTACTTAACCAAATGCACCCCAGGGGAACCTACCAAATACCACAACCCATCATGAGGGAGATTAGCCCAAGCAAAACAAGTTTATTCATATGAATACGCCTTCTGCATCTTGTGGTGTATTTGGCTATTATACACATGATTGTCCCATTTTGCCCCAGATGTGTCAAATTTGGGATGCCCAAACAGCTTCTCGAGGACAACAACTGATGGTGTCACTTCCTCAGACCATCTCTCCACCTCAAACAGTTATTCTCATAATCATTTCCCTTAGCAAGGGTACCTTTCTACCCAAACTCCACAAATTCAAGCTGCTCCTCCACCTCAACAGTCTGTTCACCCTTATTACTAGATTCTCATGATGAACTCTGCCAAGGTCAATACTGTTGAAGTCAACCTCCAAAACCGGTCGTGCCAGTGTGACAAGCAAACGGTTATGTCTACAACCGAGTCCCAACCAAAGTGTCCACTGACTCTATTCCAACACCAAATAGTAACCTACATATCCCTTCATATGTCATACCACAGATCCCAATAAGGCCATTACGCTGTAATGTTGCTTCAGCCAAATCCGCCCACACATACAGTATCACATATGACTTGGCATAGTATTTTTCTACCATGTCAACGTTAGAAGTTCTCTAGACATGTCCATCCCAATGGAAATATCTACTATATGCTATGGACCCTTCAGATAATCGCTTGATCGTCTTTGATGTTGAAACGTTTGGACATCCCCCTCTTCCCTCATTAGTTTCTTTCCAAATACTAGTCGCCATTAGTAATGCCAATGTTCAATAGTGTATCATAGACGAAGGTGCATCGACATGTGTGATGTCCACAAATTTTTGGAAACAACTTAGTTCACTTGATCTATCCGCATCCACAATCACTTGACGTGATTGGGACAGTCACCCTTCGCAACCCCTTGGCATGTATCACAATTGTCCTGTCACAGCTGCAGGCAAGATTGTTTGTATTGACATAGAAGTCATTGACACCCCCTTATATTACAATATTATTTTGGGTCATAGCTACACCAATGCGATGTCAGCTTTCGCATCTGTGGTTCACCTTAATATTTGCTTCCCCCAAAATGGAAATATTTTCACCATCAATCAGATGACATATTATGATCTGAGGTCTCAGATATCACCCCAGTCTACCGTCTCATCCATGACAGACAATCAACATGTCTCGGCTCTCACCAATGTCTCTCAAGGAGTCTATAAAGATTCCACATTTCCTAGTGCATACTATGGTCCAACTCCTACCCCTTCATAGCCCATCTTGTCCAGTGTTTTCATGTTGCAAGCATCATGGGCTACTCACAATCAACCCAGTACACCTATCCAGTAGCGAGCGCCTTTGAAACATATTGTTGTTCAATTGAACCAGCCATTAGGATCAAATCCTCAAGGAAATTCTCCTTCTGCTGGTGTATATACTCATCCATTTCAACCAAGAACAGTTCCCCCATGCCTTAGCCGCCTGGGAGCTGTTCCGCTAGGCCATTATTTTCCAAGTCAAATATCACTTTTAGCTCCCCCACCTAGAATATTTTATGATCCTGTCATGGCTATGTTGACTTTACCAAATATGACCCTGGGGATCCAAGTTTGGTACATTGATCCCACAAAAAACACTCCACCAGACCAAATCAAAACATATACTTCTTTGATCTCAGTCCAACCGGTCATGATGAACCCTTCCTTTGCTTCAGTTCCACAACAATCTAAACAAGATATCACTCCTATTGCGAAAGTATCTGGTGAGAGGGGAAAAACCAAAAAGAAGGAACCTGAGGACAAGGCTCCCCAAACAAATCTAGCTCCACGTAAGCCTCCAAAGCCTACTCCACCCTGCGCTTTTTCTGATTTTGTTGGGCATGCCACCAATAACTATCCAAAACCCCTTCATCTCAAACTTGTGGTTGATGATACATTTCTTGACTCTAACATCCGAGGGGTCTATGTTACCCTACTTGAGTCATCCAATAAAAAAAATTTGTTATGCACAAACAACACATATGCTCTTTGCAATAACTATGGCCACTACTCTCACCACTACCCTCATCTTGAAGACTTTCATGATACCCTTCAGGAACTTTGTGAAATAGAGGTCACTCGTAGTGGATCATCTACTCCTCTACTTGCGTATTATTGCTCCATCATTGCACCAGAACCGAAGGACTCTAATGCACCCATTGTGATCCTTATAGTTAAGTATTTTAATTTCCTTTAAAAACCACTTAATATTAAATTATCGACCAAGGAATTGTAATCTTTTAGCTACAGTGTGTATTGGTTCAGATTCAAGATCTAATTAAAGAGTAAATGATTTTCTTTCATAATAAATATTTAAGTACATAATCCTTTTTATCCAAACTCTTTATCCATTAAAGTATTCACTCAAGGATCAATTATACTAATTCAAAGACCTGCTGCTTAATAAAATCACTCACTAAGTATTGAATGACTCATTCATGAAACCCTATAGAATCTATTCCTATTTTAACTCTATCGGTCACTTATTGAAACAAGAATACTACAACGCAAACAAGCTTACTGCAAAACTCAACAAATCTTATCAAACAATATTCTTCCTAACAATAAAATCACTTTTAGCTAATTGCATAATTCATATTATATTTGATGGAAAACGCTCATCCAACTATTCTAATACTAATCACAACAAAAACATGAATCTAAACTAAACTCAATAAATTTTGAAATTTGAACCAAACTATTGAATACAAAACTGAAGTTAAACTCGAGAGTTCTCTAATTTGATTTAATAAAAGGAATTCCCAAAGAAATATAAATTAATGACACTCAAGGAAAAAAACCTTGTTGTTAAGAAACCTATCAAATTGACTACCTTATTCAATGTTGGAAAGAAACCTAAGTGACAATTCAACCTTTGTTCCTAATTACAATTGCACTACTTATTCACAATCAAATTTGAAAGGAACTTTAACTACTGTTCTAAAAGGAGTTTTAACTACTATATATAATTACAATTTTAAGAAATTGTAACTAATGTATGTAAATGAAACACAAATAAAACAATTTCATACACTCTAAAATTGAAGTCCTTAATCATAACAAAACTTCTACGAGATTCCACAACATTCACCAATCCCGCACTACCAAAGAAATTCAAGAAACTAAAAAGTTATTCACACAAATATTATAGATTCAAATCTATTGAAGGAATCTTGAGAAATCAAACATTCTTCTCACAATACTCACGAGAATTTCATGACCATGTACGTGATTCTAATGCAAACAATCATGTACAACATAAGAAATTGAAAATCAAAACACAGAAGCATCCATGTGCACTATCAAGTTTAAAGAGTTATAGAACCTAAAGTTCAAAACCCTATCCCAAGTCTATGGGTAACTCAGATCAGATCGATTCTTAATATGATAAGGTTCTTTTAGAATAGGCAATTAACCATTTAATTTTTGCTCAGTGTATGGATCCATCAACACAATTCAATTTGTCAACCAAATCTACATAATTAAAATAAGATTTTAAGTACAAAATCAAATAAACCATTCAAAAACTGATCATTTACACGATATGTTATGAGAAATTAACACAATAAAATAATTCTAAATCTAGACTAACTATGAACCTGGTTCCACAAGTGGTGGGCCCTTGCCATCATTGGAGCAAGGTGAATTAACTCAGTGAAATGAAATTTAAAATGCAACCATAATTACTCATAGTAGAACAATGTTGGAACTTGAATTATATCAAAATCTTAATCGTTTGGTATACATAGTTTGGAATAATATAAATCTTCAAAATTAACAAGTATGGAGCATTACAACAGTATCATTACTAGGCAACCTCTAAACTCAAATCACCAGTCCTTTTAAGAATACATCGATGGAAAATAGGCTAAACTAACTATGAACTTAACATGGAAATTTTTCGATCGATGACTATCATGGGCTCATAAGATCAATTCTGGATCAGTTGTGCATGACTTGATTAGACTTCAATTGGTTGCATCCAATATTGAAGAACCAATTTCTATCCTTGGCCACAGGGATATCAATGTATGATACGCTCAATGATCCCATAAACCGCTGCTATCTCATCAAAATAATATTTGCATCGTTGACTGCCAGCTTAAGTATGGAATTGAAAATGAGGCTTTAAGTACAAAATGAAAATAAAACCCAAGTGATGAAGTGGCCACCTCCTCATAGTTTGACCAGATGTTTTTAACTTTCCTTTCATCTGCCAATAGTATTCATAGCTACAAGTTCAATTAAAATAGATAGTTAGAGATGGCCTAATAAGTATGATCCTATAATCTATCCAAACTTAACCAAAACATCGAAATAATGCAAAGTAAAATGCTTTTACCTCTAGTCATATAATGATAGGGTTTTAGAAATAAGTTATGGCATATTGTAGAAGGTACGAGATAGGTAAAACAAGTGCAAACATAGTTGAAAATAGTAAAGGAATGAGTAAATATGGGGAAAAAAATGGGCTTCAACATCCCCCCATGTATGTATGAATGCATGCCTTCATGCATCTGCTACTATTCTACAAAAAACAATCTGGAGGGACTAGTACTCAAATCCATGTTGCTTTGATTATGATCCGGATTTATGGAGGAACACAATAGAATACACATATAACCATAAATAGAAATATGCAGTGGAAATAACACTTCATTTCATTAATATCAAAGAACTGAAATTTTCTCACAGACAAAATGGAAATAAACTAGCTAGGGTGCTGGTAGCTTATCTCTGAGAAGAGATGTGGCGGCTATAGACCTCCAAACTCTATGTTACAATGAGGCTCAAAGGCCTATTATTGAGAAACAATGACAAACCCTAAAAATCCAAAAACCTAACCCTAGGAGATGAAACACCAGACTATGGGCCCCGTTGGGGTAAATTCGTACATCAGGGTCGTAACTTTCGCATACTATCTCCGTTTGATGCACATGATACATCGCTAGAAAGATCTATCTAAGGACTAAAACTATCAATCAATAATGCAGATTCCGGAACAAAATCATATTTCCCAAACGATGCCCAAAAAACATCGTTTAGGGCCTCAAAATGGCTTCGGAAGTTCAGGACCCGACAAACTACTAAAAATAGTAAGTTGTGCCGAAACTGAAAAACTAAAAGAGACGATGGTGGGGCCCCAAGTGGAATAGGTGGGTGGCCACCAACATCCACCTGGATCATATTAAAATTTCCACACCATGATGGGTTGGAATTGAGGATTTATGAAAAGATGAGGTTGATTTCTTAGCATCCATTTTCTTAACAGGTTTGAGTGGGGCCACATTCCAACGGAGTAGCTGCTTGTTTTTGTACTTCAATGCATCATTCTAAGATGTGAGAGATTGATTGGAGTCTTCATACTCTCTATTGGTATACTGGACATAATGAATCAAATTTTTATACCTCTGTGCATGCTCCTCCAACTTTGCATTATTTCTCTAGAGTTTACTCACAAGGGCCCGCGGGTCTTCTTCATCAGTAACATGTGGTGTTTTGGTTGGTGCTGCAAACTTTTGGGAAGAAATTCCTCCTTGAATGAAGCCAATAGTATTTTTATCATTCGTTGTGCATTGTTTCTTTCTGATGGTAGTCTTACTGATGATAGGCTTGGGTAGAGATAGGTCCTCTAAATATTTAGCAATATCGCGGGGAATATTACCTTCATACAAGGGGTATTTATTTCTTGACTTCTTGGATTTTTTCTTCTAGTATCGAGGTCAGGGGAGGAAAGAACATCGATGGGATCCAGATTTAGGGTATCTTCTATAACACATTCAACCTTACCCATGCTTTTGGTTCGTGTTTGACCCTAAGTTGAAGGTTCTGTAATGGGAACGAATTTCAAGCTGGTTGGAAAGAGTTTCCCTTTCTTCTTGAGGATGATATTGGCCTGTGCATTTTATTTAGGGGCTTCAGGGTCTAGGCCTTCTATTTTAGAAAGAGACATTTCCAAAGCATCAATTCATTCAATCTCCTTGGTGTGCTCCAGTTGGTACCCATGGCCCTTCCTCTCCTTCTGTTTCTTCCCTATCTTCCCTTTGTTTTTCTTCTTTGCATTATTCTTTTGTTTCCTTTCTCCTTTTAGATTCACGACAGGTTCTTCCTCAAGCGTATGGGATTTTAGTGTTGATTCATAAGGTTTTTCTTTGGAGGTGGCTTCAGTGAGAGAGGTAGGTTTAGGTGTAGGGATAAGCTCATACTTGGAGCTCTGAGGAGTTTCTCCCTTCAGAATTTGTGATGTCGGACTGATAAGACTGTGTTGGCCTTTGAACTGCATCCCTTCCCCAGTGAAATTCATAATGAGAAATTCCTACCAGGACCTGCACCTTGTACTTAATCCAGCCACTATAATCATCCTAATCAAGCTATGATGGTAGAGGGACGTTTCAAGGTTTTTTTCCAACATATTGAACTCCTCAGGCCATCTTATGAAAAATTTGTTGTAAATAATACGAAAATTTAATTTCTTGATGCTCCTAGAAATGAAATAGTAATTGAATATGATATAGGAAAATAGAAGCATACCTTCCCTCAAATGTAACAAATCTCTACAGAACTGTGACTAACAAGTGCCAATTATCCTCCAAGCATCTTCACATTACTCCTTTAGTGCAGCTAAGTGTATGGTAAGCGGGCTTGAGGAACTTGGTGCAGTCTGATGCATCCATGTTTCCGCCTTTGAAGAATAGCTTACCCATGGAAGGCAACCCTATAGCCCTGCTAATAGACTCCTTAGTGATCTTAAATTCGAAATTTCAAACATTTGTATTTTTCCCATCAAAGCTCTTCGCAAAAAATAATGCAACTCTGTCATTAAACCATTAGAATTTCTGGAGAAAAATCATCCACCCTCTACCTTCTAATATCTCCTTGCACTGCTTATACTCTGGGCTCTGTGTGAATTTCTCGAAAGTTGCTTCATGCTTGTCGTCCCCCATACCGATACGAAGCTAGGTCTCCCATATTTTAGCGTAATTTTTTTTTTATAGTTGGATGGTTGTATCAAATGGTCACAACGTTGATGCTTCGGCCTTAGGAATTTTAAAAACGTCCCTCAATGGTCGATTCAACGCTTTATACCATACTCTATAGGAATGGTGAATGGGTGGAGATGAGGTATCGAGCACTGGGTATCATGATTTTCGCTCACCCAGTCATCATTTGATTTGACATAGGGATAAATAATCGAGGGTGTAATGAGGGATTGACATGCATGATCACGATTAGGAAGGGAGTGGGGGATAAGAAAGGATTAATAATCATGGGAAGGAGCGATGTTATGGGAGAAATGGTAATGGTACATAAGAGAGGTAACACATTTACATAACAATATAATCTTATGTTTATGATCTAGTATAGATAAATCATAATCACATACCTTTAGTTCTAACTTATAATACTTTGAAGCTCGAAGTTTGAAGAGTCATGCTAGGCTTGACTTGGAATAACAACATAATAATCAATCATGAACAATGATATCTCTACAACCATATTAACCAATGGAAATCTTACACAATATTTCTCTTGTAAATGTCATGCTCATAAATCACATTATTTGATGATAGTGGTCAATTAAGTACATGTAGTTAAGTACAGGAAGTTTTTAAGTACATAATGATTTTTAACAAAACTAAAAACAAAACTCTTCCTGAAATATCATCACACATCCTCTTGTAGTTTTCCTCTGAATCATGAAACAAATTCTGAAACATCATCCCATTGATTTTGGACAAGCCTAGGTGATTTTTTCCTGGGGAATTTCATGTATAGAGAGTCAGAAATTTTCAGAAAGAAGACCCCAGGGGGATTCTTTTCTAGAAGTATTATGTTGAGCCTGGAAAAGAATAATTCTATGCTCAGCGGATCCCTAACTACTACCACCTCATTATTTTAACGAGCTAAAAGTAGCCATGGGCTTGAGCAATTCATTTTTAGAGAGTTTTAATAACCCAAAGCAGACTCTGAGGGGGTTTGTTTTCCATAGATATTCCCTTAAGCTCGCAAAAGAATAATTTTGTACTCAAGAAATCCCTAAACTAATATTCTTCCATTAAGTTTTTTGCGAGCCTGAATTAGTCACTGCTCAAGGTTTTTCAGTTTTTGAGAGCCTCAAATATCCAAACAAGACTCCAAAAGGTCCTTTTCCATAATTAATCTATCGAATCTGGTTAAAGGAATAAACTTACCCAATATATATTTCTCCTTTATTCTACATGAGTTGTGAGGAGAACACCTAAAGATATGGAAAATATGTCAACTCACTCTTTATATATATATATATATATATATATATATATATATATAATAAAATCAGTTTGAAGGGCCAGAAGAAGCCAGGTCCTTCCTTTTAACTAATTCCATATTCAAATCTTGCATTACTCATTGTAAAAATTCCTAGCGAGAGAGAGGACGATGGTACAATTTCAACCGGTGGCCATTTCCTACCAAAGAGGTTTTCTCATCATAAATAGTTATAATGTGGACAAATACATTATCGAATACTTCCTCTACTTCATAGGGTCCTAACCATCTGGTTGAAAACTTACCTTTGAAATGTTTGAACTTACTGTCATAGAGTAATGCCCAATCGCCTGTGTGAGAAACATTTTTCCTGATAAATGTTTCATGCCATTGAGCTTTTTGATCCTGTACTAACATGGTTCTGTGAAATGCATCCTGCCTAAACTCATAAAGCTCATTTAACTACATCAGTATTAGTTCTTGGTCATTATTCAAGTTCATTCCGAATTGAATGGTTATTCGTAATGTGTTTACCTAAAATTCAATTGGAAGAAAAACTTGTTTCCCATATGCTAATTCATAAGGGGTGTTCCCTGTTACATTCCTCCAAGTGATATGATAGGCCCACAATGCTTACGGTAACTTTTCAACCCAATCACCATGGTGTAGTTGAATGGTTTTGGTGAGGATGGACTCCAAAACTTTGTTTGATTATTCCACCTACTCGTTTTCTTGGGGTGGTAAGGAGTGGATTTTTGATGCTTAATCTGATATTTCTCAGTGATGACCTTCACCAATTTGGATGTGAATTGTGTGCGCTGGTCAGTAAAAATTTCCCTAGGCACCTCAAAACGGGTGAATATATATCTAAAAAGGAATTCCACCGCTGCTTTCTTAGAAGCTGAATACAAAGCTTTGGCTTCTACCCACTTTGTCACATAATCAGTGCATACCAGAATATATCTCTTCTTCTTGTACGCGGGAGAAATGGGTCCTAAATAATCCAATGGCCATTTTTTGAATGGTTCTATTGATATTTTTGTTTGGAGATGCATCTCATCTGCTGTAACTAGTTTCCCCATCCATTGACGGGCATCACAACTCGAGACAAACTTTTTTTTCATCTTTGAAAAGTGTGGGCCAATAGTTTCCTGCATGTGGGACTTTGTATGTTGTTCTTTTATGTGTGAAATTTATTCCACAAGGCTTGTTGTGGCAAGCCTTTAATACATAGAACATCTCATCTTCGCGCACACACCTTCTCATAATCAAATAAGGTCTCGTGTGGAATAGTTCCCCATCTATCTAGGAATAATTTGCACTTCGTTGAACAAAATTATGTTCCTCCCTGGTAGAAATTTTTTTTGGAAGTTTACCTGTTACCAAGTAATTAGAAATATTAGTGAAAAAAGGAGTAAGAGTCGATATTTCATCTGGAAAGTAATCTGGAATTGGTGTTGAAATTTTTTCTGGATTGATGTTCATTCGAGATAGGAAATTAGCAACCAAGTTTTATTTCCCAGGCCCGAAAATCACAACAATGTTAAATTATTGCATTAAAAGCAACCATCTAGTAATTATTCCATTAGTAATAGGTTTGTTCATTAAATATATAATGACAAAATGATCGGTATGGACAAATGTCTCATAACCATTAATGTAATGTCTAAACTTGCTAATAGCATGAACAACTGCTAACAATTCCTTTTGAGTAACTATATAGTTTAATTAAGCGGGTGAGAGGTTCTTACTAACAAAATATATAGCATAAGGAGAGTGATCTTCCCTTTGACCCAACATAGCTCCAAGGGAAGTGTTAGATGCATATGTGCAAAAGTGAACTGGGAGAGACCAATTAGGCCCTCTCAATACTGGAGTAGTTTCTAGTTTATCCTTAAGTTCCTGAAAATAATTCTGACATTTAGTGTCTTATAAAAATTCAACATCCTTAGAAAGAAATTTAAACATTGGTGCTAAAATTTTAGTAAAAGTTTCAATGAATTGTCTATAGTATCTGGCATTCCCCGAGAAACTTCTTACCTCTTTCTGTGTGGTGGGAATCTGGATATGTGTTATTACGTCTATTTTTTTTTTATCCACTTTTATTCCTTCTGCCGACACGTGATGCCCTAAGACAATTCATTTAGTTTGTATCATCTTGCATTTAACACTCCTAAGGGCCAATTGAGCTTCTTGACAATGTATCAGCGCTTTTTCCAAATTCTCCAAGGCTTGGTAAAAATCATCCCCATATACTGTGAAGTCATCCATATATAATAATACATAGTCATGGATCAAACCATAAAATATATCTAACACAACTCGATGAAATTTGGTTGGGCATTACATAAACCGAAATGAAGAACACGATAGACATAGGTACCCCATGGGCAGGTGAAGGTGGTCATCTCTTGATCCTTTAAGGCTATTTGAATCCGGTTATAGCCACTATACCCATCTAGAAATTAAAAATACTTTTTCCCACACAATGTATCAAGTACCTGATCAATAAATCATAAAGGAAAATAATCATGAAAGGTGGCCTTGTTCAACTCCCTATAGTATACGCAGATTCACCATTTCCCGTTTTTTTTTGAACTACCACCAGTGGTGATACCCATTTACTATCAAAAATAGGATATATGAAATCATACGCCTCTGAGGATGCCTAACACATCTAATCTCATCATTTGCATAGATATGGTGTATACATGTGTCTAGATGAATACCTTTTATGTCCAAGTAATCCCAAGTGAATTCTTTTGACTACTTTTGAACCATGTTCAATACTCGACATTTCTTTTCTGCACTTAAATCATTGCCAATGTACAATTTTTTCCCATCATCAATTTCAATAGGCTCCTTGTTTCCTTCACTACTACCTTCTAGTGCTTCCACAATGAATGTTGCAAATACAGCTGGGTGAAAAGTCTCTTGAAACTCATTGCTGAAAACATGATGATAACCATTAAAAGAGATATGATAATTGACACAAGGAATGTCCTACAAAAATTGTTGCAAAACATGATCTTATCATTGTTCCTGTAATCCTCATGATTGTTTGATAGCTAATAGGGGAAACATGAAATCTTCGTCACCATATGGATTTTCCCACCATAGGGGTATCTCAATAGCCATTTGGGCAGGTGGAAAAATAGTCATAGTCTGATTATGTAATCCATTATAAATGACCATCTCTCCATTCCTACACCCAATGACTGCATCAGCAGTGGCCAACCATGGTCATCCCAAAACAACTAGATTTATTGGTCTTGAGGTTTTTGGAGAGATTAAAAAATAAATCAACATGATATTGCCAAGAAGTTATGGTCACTACTATGTCTTCTAAGATTCCCGTAGGTTTGACAACAAACTTATTTTCCATTTCAAGAATTATAGATGTGGGACTAACTCCATGTCGCTATCATGATGTCATATTATCTACTATCATGGAGTTGATAGCTTCCCCCAAATCTACGAGGGTGTTTGGTAAGAGTGTGCCATTAATTTCTATTGTTACCACAAGATTTCCTGGATCATTGTATTTTAGTGGCAAATCAGATATCATTTATGTTATTTGACTTACCACCTTAACATTCTGTTTTTTATTCCTCTTTCTTCCCGGTTTCTTGATACAGAGGTCCTTAATGATTTTGGTATAGATAGTATTGTCTCTAATACCTTGTAACAAGGGTATCTTTATACAAACATTCCTAAGTTCAATCTCCAAATCATATTCTGTAGGAGTCTTAGTTTTCTTAATAAGTAATATTTCTGGGTAAGGAGGTTCTTTTGATTGTTCTTTGTCTTCTTCATTTTTTTGATTTTTTGTTTGTGGGTGAATTTTATTTTCATAGTTTTATGGAGGATCCTCCTTTTGAATTATCACAATTGTTTTTTCCTTATTAATTGTTTTCCCTCACCTTAATTGTATTTCATTTATAGGGAAAGTAGTAATAACATATGTAGGATAAGGATGTAATTCTACATTTTGAATTTTCTTAGGAGGTTTATTATTGGGGTTAGCAATAGGTTGTGCAAGAAACAGAGTAGGACGAGGTGGATTAAATGATTGTGGTGCCTAATGAGGAGGTGAGTTAGAGCTTGAGGGTAAAATTTGATGTAATGGAGGCGGAGGTAGTGAGGGTTGCTAATAGTAAGTTAGGTTATATCCTTGCTGAAATTGAGGAACATTCCATGTGTAAGGCATGTTTGGCATGCATTGGTATTGAGGATACAAATCATTTTGAGACTGAAATGTGTTTCCATAAAATTTCCCCCTCCATCCCTGGTTCCATGATGAATTTTTAGGTTGTTGACTGCTCCAAGGAGGGTTGAATGGCTGAAATTTCCATGGTTTGTTTTGGACAAAACTTTGTGGATTACGATCTTGATACGAACTTTGGTTTGGCCCTCTCCATGGAGGCTTTTTATTTGCTTGTGATGTATCATTAGCCTCCATGATATTTTTTTAAATGGCTTGGAAACCAAGAATGGCTCGGTATTTTTTAGTAGCATGCTCTAATGCACATATGCCGCATACTTCAACCATATTTTCAGGGCATTCACTTTCCATGTGTTTGCACCTACATTTAGGACAAAAGATTTCCATAGAATTTTTCTCTTCTTCTTGTTTCATTTTTATTTTCAAGGTGTCTAGCTGCTCACTAAAGGTGTTTAGAATGTTGGTTTTAAAATTTTCTAGAAGGTTTCCCAGTTCAAATCTGTTGACAACATTTGAAGCAAATTTTTTATTTTTAGACACATAATCTCGTGATATTTCCCAGAGCCTTTTGTCTACTTTGGCCTAACTTCTAGAGTAGGTTCAAGACAATTCAACTATTTCATCAAAAGGTTTCTTGTAAATGTCACTACCACTTAGGAGATTAAGTGTGCCGATACATTTTTCCATTAACCCTTTCAAAAGACAGTCCTAATGGTCCTTTCAACTAGGTTCCCCCCTCGTGATTTATGGTAATTGTAAATGAATCTCTCTAGATACTTTTCTGGACTTTCATCATCCATTTGTTGCATCCTAAAAATGTCATTGACATCCATACTTTTATGGTAGTCTTAATAATTTTTAAGGAAGACAAATTTCATGTTGTCCCAGGAGTAGGTAGTGTGCACTCCTAGGCTCATAAGCCTTCTGAGGGTTGAGTCTTTTAAGGTGGCAAGGAATAATTTGATTTTTTGTGCATCGTAATAATAGTTATAACTTCTGCATAAAATTATGACAAATTGGAGGCCTAACAACTGAAGGTGACATGAGTAGAGCTTGACCTACTGTGCATATAACACTATCACCTCTTAATTTTGTATGAACCATGGGTTCATAATTGAATTTGGTTGATAATTCAAAATACCAACATAAACAAGTAAATGCACTTGCGAACCATCAATGAGAATTTTCTTAGCTTTAAGGTCACCTATCTTGTACTTATACTTGATAGAAGCATAACAATTTGTCGGAGGCTCAGGTACCTTTCCTTGCACATATTCCAAGACATCATTGTCATCCAATATGAGTTCCAACTTGATATTCCAAGCATCAAATTCTGATGATACACCTAGCTTCTCATTTTCCTTGAAGTAAGAGGTAGAATTCTTGACCAAATCAAATAGGATCCTTTAGCTTCTTTTAAAGATGATTGCCCTACTCTCTTGTTTCCTTGGGCTTTGCTCTTCACCTTAGCTCTGATACCATTAGTTCCACTACAATTCTCCAGCCGTGGGGAGCACCCTATCATGCATGTGGCTACAACCTAGATTTCCATGTTCCAACCCTCTGCCCCAAATCAAATTTTTCTTTTCACACGTGCAAGCTCGGACCCTGCAATTTCATACCTATACAGACCACTTTCGCGAACCAATCTCAAACCTATGGGAGCCAAACCAAATAAGAGAGAAGAATAATATGCTTGATGATGATGTCCAAATGAGGCTAACTTGAATTTTATTTATATGCTTCCAAGGGTGACCAATTTCTCTTTAAATTTGACTTGTACTTTTGTGCACATGTGGGTTTTCATATTAAACATACATTTTTCCTTAACCAAATTAAATTCTTCCAAGGGCTAGAAGGGGTGTTTCTTGACGAGGAAGGTTGTCCAAAGGAGGGAAGGAATTTGTCCCTGAGCTACCAATTTAAAAAGTATTATTTTTTTATTTTTAAATACAATGTTAAGGGACAAGATTTCCCCATTCGACATAAATATGCATTCAATGTGGCACATACTAACCACCCTATGAGTGGGTGGTTATATGTTTACTAATAAGTGTATTAATGTTACCTTGGAATGTGGATATTAAGGCTCTTTTTGAAAACCTTTGATAAGAAAATATACTAATCAAGTTTATTCTACAAATTGAATTTTATTACAATACAAAATGAACTTTATTATGATATGTAATATTCTTAATAGGAGTATAGTGTGGAGGATTGTGTGATCAAAAGTGACTCCAAAGATGTATAAATCTAGTAGTGTGGAGGGTATACTATATGTTGATAGGTGAGAACACCCCCAAAGTGTCATGTGTCGTAACATCAACATTAATGAAATTCAATTTTAAAAAATGACAATGTTATTGTAACAAGGTGCTGCATACTATACCATGTTTATTATTGTTATCCATATAGTCTTATATACAATTATACGATAACATTATATATTCTCTCAAGAATCATATCCATTTTAAAAAGACTATATTAATTGTGATATTCACCACTAGTGAAGATGGCTGGATGATTTTTAACATACCTAGAAATAAGCTACATGTTCATTGAGCCGAAAGGCTCATTCTACAATCCAATATGAGGGAGATGTTAAGTATGTCACGTCCTCAAAAAATAATAAAAATAATTTAAACAATTAAAAATCTATTAACCCAACAATTAAGTGTTGATATTATAATTGAGCCAAAAGGCTCATTCTAGAATCCAGTACAAGGGAGATGTGTAAGTATGTCACGTCCTCAAAAAATAATAAAAATAATTTAAACACTTAAAAATCTATTAACACAACAATTAAGGGTTGATATTATAATTTTATACAACTTTATAGAAATAAAAAATATATATAGAACTTAAAGAAAGTGTTTGAATAAAATAGAATCAAATATCCAATGTGAGTTATGAATAAAATAATTTAATATGAATTAATATAAAATTATTAAATTAAAAATTATATTAAAAATAATTTAATATGAATTAATATAAAATGTTTGAATACACATGTTATGTAATCTCTATAACAATCAAAAGTGAAATTTAAACAATAACAAATTTTTGTATTCTAAAATAAATTTGCAACAAAAGGAATTTGATCCCTTTCGGCTCATGTTAGATCCATGTTTTAGATGGATCTATGCTGCTTATAAACCTAATTGAGAAGTATTGAGCCATGTACATTACTTAAGTTTTTGGCACTCAAAGAAGAATCAATTTGAGTTTTCTTAAAAATGCATGATCATGCATATGACATAGGATAAAGATTATCCAAAATACTTAAAATATTTTATATAATAAATCTGAATATATATATATATATATATATATATATATATATATATATATATATATATATAACATGATTTTTATGTCAAAATTTTAAAAGTATAATTACTCCTCCATGCCCCCAAATATTAAAATTATTTAAATCAACCTAATACACAAAAATATTTTGATAACAAATCTTAAGTCATATATTCCATTTAGCTTGATAAACCAATTCAACTATCCCAAAAAAATAAGATCACATATATGGTGACGTATAAAAGTTATTCAAAAGAAACCTCTTTTCAACAAAGTTTTGCTCAATGAAATTGATAAAAAATCTAGTCTTTCCATATAACAAAATTTCAAAAATTTAATCCCCAGAATTTAATAATTCTTAAATTTATAAATTTATATAAAACATTTAAATATATGAAAAGTAATATAAAACTATAAAACTCTCATTTTCTGTTTTCAACTCTGTCTTAAAATTAATTAATACTCTCAACTTCAACAAACCCCAACAAAATGAAAGCCTCCACATTTTGAGGAACACCGACTGAATTCGGCACCGACCAGTATACGTAGGAAAGCGAATATATATAGAACCTACACATCTTCCATTACCAACCTGAAGTCTTACTTTCTATCTTTTCTTTCGAGATAAGTTGTAGCTCTCTGTAGTGTGGATCAATATCTGCCCAGATTTCATACAATTTTAGTGTACCCATCGAGCTGCCATAGATTTCCTGCAGGGCGCCGTGTCGCGGAGTTTTATCTCGTGTTCTTTTAAATATTTCAGAATGATGCAGCCAGATCCCACGGCAGCACCCTCGTTCGATTCCCAGCAGCATCTACATCAAGAACAATTGATGATGATGCCCCTGCCTCCTGAAGCTGGGTTTTGGCCCCAGCAAACCGAACCTCAACTTACAGTGAAGCAATCCCCGCAACAAGTGAGCTCGAGCGACGAGATTAGGACCCTCTGGATCGGAGGCTTGCAGCATTGGATGGATGAGAATTATTTGCACGAATGTTTTGCTTCTACCCAGGACCTTCTTTCCGTTAAGATCATTCGCAATAAGCAGACTGGACTTTCAGAGGGTTATGGCTTCTTGGAGTTTGCAAGCAATGCAGCAGCCCAGATGGTTCTCCAAAATTACAATGGTCTACAGATGCCCAGGGCTGAACAATTTTACAGGCTAAATTGGGCAGCGAATAATGGTACAGAAGATTTTAGTATATTCGTGGGAGATTTGGCATCCGATGACACAGACGAGCTGCTGCGAGAGACCTTCAGAGGCAAATACCCATCTGTAAAAGGAGCAAAGTTTATTACAGATAGGGTTACAGGCCGTTCAAAAGGATATGGGTTTGTAACATTTGGGGATAGGAATGAGCAGGATAGGGCCATAACAGAAATGAATGGACTGTTTTGTTCCACCAGACCTATGCGAATAGGTCCTGCCATAACAAAGCAGACTATAGTTAATCAGCAACACTATCCTTCTCAACTGGTCGAGTTGGAGGCAGAGAATGATCCAAACAATACCACTCTGTTTGTTGGTGGCTTAGATCCCAATGTGACAGTGGAAATGCTGATGGAGACATTTGGCCAGTATGGTGAGCTTGTGTATGCAAAGATACCTTTGGGCAAGCGGTGTGGATTTGTCCAGTATAGCAACAGGGCATCTGCAGAGTCAGCATTGCAAATGTTACATGGTACAGTTCTTGGGGAAGAAGCAAACAAGTGCAGCGTGCAGGGTCTTTTCAAACACAGCAATGGAATGGGGCTTATTATGGTGATGGACAAGGATACAATGCTGGTTATGGTTATGTCACACAGCCTCAACAAACAGATATAAATCCATGGAATGGGGTATATTATGGTGGTATCCAGGGATCCAATGCTGTTGTTGATTATAGTTATGCCACACAACCATATAATGCTGGTTATGCTTATGCCGCGCAACCTCACGATCCAAATATGTTCAGTAATATCGCTCCAAATGCAAACTATCAGCAGCATCCAGAGTAAATTAGTTATAGTGTAATTGAAGCAAGTAAAACTTGGAGATGCATGAGGCAGAATCCAGTTGTTAATAGCTATAAGAAAATTCACCAAAGCAGAGACAAATAAAAGACCTCCCATGTGCATTAGAAAAGACTTAGACATGAACAATAATATTAAACAGAGGGAAAGGTGTCATTCAAATTAAAAAGCTTGTTATTTTTTAGATGCAAATTTTAATTAGAATATACAATTTTGAAAAAATGTTTGTAATTTAAGAGATTTGGTTTTTTAGTAAGTTTTATGGTTAAAATGGGTGTGTGTAAGTGTGTCATTTTTCATGGTTTAAATGGTATTTTTGAATATATAAATGGATTCAACACTTTGGAAAAAAAATTGGCCACTTAAATTGGTTAGATTACTAAGCTTAAACTTGAGAAAGGACCAAAATGTAGAATAGTAAGACTAGAAATTTTTGAAACATAAGGTTTTATCTTTTATATTAAGAATTGAATGAATTATACATCTTTCTTTTATTATATTTATTAGAATTGAAATATTTTATTATGGACAACATTGGCATAATTTTTTACTCTCTCTATATATTTATATGCAAATGATCTTCAAATAAATCATTTCATAAGTATTTTTTTTAAATATAAGAATTATAAATGTGGCCCATAGTTCAAAGTGCAAGTTTTTTTATTTTTAATTACACATGGATATTAAAAGTTTTTGTTAGTTTTAGGAGAGAAATGTTTTCCTCACATGGATATTAAAATATTCTTATATTGTTGGAAGTGAGAGAAATATTTTCCCCACATCTCCCACTCTATGATGGGAGAATTTGGAAGTTCCCTCTAATAGGTTAGATTGTTAAACTCATATCACTAGTCAAATTCCATTTGAGAGGCAATTGAATTCTCCATGTTATGAATAGAAAATTTCAAAGTTCATCTTGCCTCATTAAAAATAGCACTACTACAGTCGTTAAAATCGACCATTGACAATGTCGTTAAAATTGACCATACCATTGGAAATTAGTTATCAAAACTTTGTTAGTTTATCTTTGCCAAAAGTAGTGTTGCAAGTATGACTGCAAGAGTTTATGTAGGTTTTTTTTACATATTTGGATTAAATATTATATTTTTTGGTATTGGATTATGAAATATCATGGTATGATGATGTTCCTAGTTGGTGCACGTAGGCAAGATGGTGAATTGTATTTATATTGATTGCATATACAAGCATGCATAAAAGTTGAATACTTGGATGTAAGCAGAAGCTTCTTTGTGAATCTACAAGGTTGATTGATATATCAATTTATATACCTACAATATATATCAAGGTCGTAGAAAAGTATGTTCAATTGGAAATTTAAAACCTTTTATACTGTAAAAATACCAAAAATTAAGTTGTAGGGGAAAGAGGGAAAATTTATCAACTTTTTCCTCTAAAAATGCAAGCTTAATATGAATATGAGATGATGAATATGTAAGCTATTGAGTGATTTGATCTTCAAGATTGGATATAAACCAATGGAGGTTCTAACATCTAGCTTTGTCATTCGGACTTCCTTTGCCAGATGATAAATTTCGATGCGACACTGGCACTGCCGCTTCTCTGATCTTACTCCCCTTTCTCTGTTACAAACTGACACAAGTTTATTTGGGGAAAGTGGTTTTTGAAGAAGAAAATGGTATTCCAGACCCGCCTTGAAGTGTTATGTGGTAATAGAAGGTGGGGGTGCAAATCCATGAGAGAATGACACATAAGGTTGTCCCTTTCTTGAAAACCACTCGTTTCGGACCGCCCTTACAAGGATAAAGTTAGGATGTTAAAAGGGGGTCGGAATGAAATGCAGGTCGTCGGATTTAAAGATGATGGTGGCGTGATGAGGTGGAAATCCTTTGCTCCTTTTTAGGTCTTTTGGCCTATTTATTCATGACATGAGCTATAAACCTCATAGGCTCGACTTGACCTGTTATACACACAAAATATAGTGAAAACTCCTTCACCTAGACCTGAAATTCTATAGATTTTAGTGATGAAGTGGCATCGCGTCCATGCACTTCACAACCATTACATTTTATTTTATACAGAATACGATCCAAGATGTGATGCAATGGGGAGGCGATGTGGAGGGTAAGTGGGACCAGACTGCAACAGACATCACAATTTGTATTGTTTAGCTATAAATGCGTAAATGTAAACTTTAAAACTATGAAGTGCGATGCACGGGGGAGGAGATGAGTGACATGGAAGGGAAGAGGTGGGACCGGATCATAGGTGCACATCACAATTCTTAAGTTTTCGTTATAAGCTGCGGGGTTAACTCTTAAAATTTGCGAAGTCTAGGGAGGAGGGACCCACTCGCTATGTGGCGGAGTTTTATGAATCGACGAAGGTTTAAGAGGTAAGTGTTACGAAGTTTATATGGTATATCAATGTATTGTGACAGTTGTGCAATGGGTCGGAGCTGCTGAGGTGGGGCTGACTAACCACATCGCAAACTAAATAAAATAGATTGCAGGCGCTCACAAGGTAAAACAAATGCACTGTGCTATCGCAAATCGATGATCACGTTATTTAAATTTTAGTTCCATTGCCAAATACGTAAATTCTGTGAAATGCGATGAGGGCCCCACTTTGATCGCGATCGGGAAAGAAATGAAATGACAAAGGTGGAAGGGTAAAGCAGAGAAGGGAAAAGGTTAAGTTAACGTATATTTCAATGGAAAATGAAATGGAAGGGAAGCATGGTGGGGAATGGGTCCGACTTCATATCACATCGAAAATTTACAAGTTTAGCATTCGAGTGTTGTAACAAAAAATTGCGATGGCGATATGCGATAAGGCACAAGGGGTCCACCAATGGTTTAAGTAGCTATATGATATGTGATATATATAACAGTAAGGTTTACGGTTCATATCACATATCTGTTCGATGGGTGGCGGAGCTTATAACATTTAACACTTTCAGCCTTTTATATAAATGGGTTTATAAATTAATAAGCCCCAAAAGGTTATATATGTGGGTTTTTGGGGGGTTTGAATGGGATTCAAAGCATGGGAGAATATGGAGGAAATGGGGGGCAAAGAGGGTGAATGAAATTAAATGGAAAATAGATTCATTTGATCCTCTTGACAACCAAGATCTCCCTTTCTTTTCTAAAAATAAATGATAGTGATGGAATATTATTTTCAGTATGAAAAATATAAGAAATAATCAGACACCTTGTGATACTGTGAAATACAAGAGCCTAACAGTGGTTCCAACTGGAGATGACATCTCCTTTAGGAGGTTTCAAGAACATTGTAGACTAGTGGCCTCATCCATTGGGTTGATCCAAAATCTGCAACTTGATCAAAAACCTTTGTGGCTGAGTAGGCTCAATTCACAATCAACACTCTCTGCAACCTAAAGTCTGGAAAATACTTGTACTGAAAACTGGGAAGCAATCTGAAACTAGAATTGGAAAGATGATTAGAGTATTGAGCTTATGTGCACACCTACCTACCCTACTCTACTGAAATTGTTGTTGTTCTAAATGATACATAATGTTAGTGCAGCCAGTCAAGTAGTAGTAGAAATAGGTGGACAACTTGACTATTCGTCAGGATAATCAGCAATATAATTTGATTATGTGTCGTCATAACCAAAGTTATATTATGTAATGGAAACTACTATTGTATTCGATCTTTATAGAGAATACATGGTTGAAAGCTTGGACTAAAAAGAACCTTCATATACTCTGTTATAGGATGAATTAAAGCATGGTGTATAATACCTACTTCTAGGCCTTTAATGACTAGTTGATCAGTTGTATCCCTAATATTAAACTTTGAAACCACATCTTCAGTATGGGACTTGAAAGCACAATTATCTTCAATATGTAACTCAAGAGCTAGTACAATTTCCTCTTGCTTAGGGGAAGATTTTCCAAGAATTCTTTAGGATCTCAGAAATTATATGACCGAATTTGAGAATTGAAAAGTTCAATACCAGTTTCATATCTTTCAACAACTATCTCCAAGAAAAAATTTTTAGCTTCATGATTAAATTTTCTTGACTTCAAAATGACAAAGAGAGCTGCTAGAAAATTTTCATCAAGCTGGAATTCTGATAACTAATTCCTGAATGCGTTTAGAACTTCACTAGATAGAAGGTCTGCCACAAACCTTGTCATTTTGTTTAGCAAGAACTTTGGTCAGCATGTGTTTGAAGTCGCCATGAATGCTCAAAAGCTGGGTTCTTTGAATCGTGGAGTTGCTAGGTGAATAATGCAGCCTTCTTGTGTCTGGTTACTGTCCACCATCAGTAATCAGATCTAAAATTTGATGTGTTTTCTAAGTTCTAAAGGAGCAATAAGATTTTTCAATAAGTGCTCCCCATTATGGTCGTCATTATGTTATCACTCTGTAATTTCTAAATGCTGGAGACAGAACCCCAAAGTGAAACATCAAACCGCTTTGGAATCGAGGACCTAGCCTTCCTGGACTCAGAGAGGGCTCTCTCTGTTAGATATAGCTTGATAACTATAAGTGTTGATATTGGGCTAGTTATAGAAATGAGGTTTGTTTGAAGATGTTTGGTTGAGGTAGCAGAAAACGGCCAATGGGCTATGGATTCAAACGGGTGTAAACAAACTAAAATAGATTGATAACTGAGGTCAGGTGCAACCATGCAAGCTAGCCATGTCAATGGATATTTACAGCTCATGAAATGGAAAAGAAGAGGAGATTAAGGTTTAACAGGAATGCAGAGCAAACCGTCTCTAAATTCTACATTCCGGTCTCAACATGGATGCAGAGCAGACCGTCTCTGAATTCTGCATCCAAGTCTTAGAGGAAAACATAATGTATTATTTCAAGACTGAGCAAGGTACCCTATGGTAAATCCTACATAAAAATTTCTATCCGCAGTAAAGAAAAAGAAAACAGTACGAGAAAACAAGAGAATAACAAATTACATGGGAAAATACTTCACCACAGAGCATAAAACAAGAATCAGGAAAACAACATCATCCTTTATTCATCCAAAAAGAGAGTGCTTACAACGAGCTGAGTCTATTACAATTGTTTTTACCCTTCTGGACCTCCTTTTACACTGCTAATGCATACAGTATTTATAGAAAATTTAAATCGGTTAATTTGCCTACTGTAGTGATTACATTTAAGCAGAAAATGGACAGGTGGAGACATGTAGGCGGTGATAAGACATCTCTGAGTTTCTTTAAAATCCGGCAAGAATTTATTGAAAACAGAAATTTGATGGATAACTTGCACAATCAAAGTGTCCTAGGGGTTTTCTAAGGGGCTGAATCTATATATACAGTGAAAAAACTACTATAGATAATAAAAATTAAATCTTTACCTCAATATTTTTCACTGGATTCTAGCACTGCAAATTCCAAAAAGTCGCACTAAATACTACTCCATTTAAATCGACTTTCAAACCTGAAGTTGGGTGGGATTAACCCCCAATAAGCTTCAAGTGAGGTGGAAGTGTGCTCAAATAGCTTTTCTCGAATAGTGTCTGGAAGAGATTAGTCTATTGGTTGCGAATGAACCATCGCATTAGAGGTCAAGAGTTCTATATGTGGCCAGAAATTAATATGGTTGTGCGACGAAGGTGGCAGACATGATCCACAACAAAAATATTGAATGTGGCATTAATGACCGTCATGTTAGAATGGGAATACATATGCATGTCCACATTGCAGGGCCTTCAACAGAGAGCAAATGATATGATGGGTCACTATTGGGGAGAGGCTTTCCAGGCAAGTATTTTCATTGTGGGGAGATGTGGAGTAACTTCGCACCTACATATAATGAAAATCTCCTCACGGAAATCTTCAGCACAATAATGACCGGTCATATTGTTTGCTCCGCACCTCTACACAATGAAAGTCTTCGCGCAATAGTGTGACAAGACATAAGTATGTAATATTGTGAAACTGAAGAGAAAGGCCTTTGAACATACCAGTCACATTATTAGAATCCACTTGATAACATTAAAGCTCAACACTTAAAGACAGAGTGAGAAAAGCCAGGAAAGCGAATCCATTTTTCCGAGTTCCCTTCATTACTAAGAAACATGTAACACATCTGGTCACCGCCACCGTAGGACGGACCCATAAAAAATATTTTGTCACACCACTATGTGGTGGAGATATTAATACTCACACCTTGAGGAAGTTTTGCCAACATTTTCGAAACATTCTCGTTGCTCTCATAGGACATCACTTTTGAGTTATGGAAGCAATATCTTGAGAAAGTTTTGCCAACATTTTCGAAACATTGTCGTTGTTCTCATAGGACATCACTTTTGTGTTATGGAAGCAATACAGCAATACAAATCCAAGCAAGAATGCAAGATCTAGGTCTTCCCCCAATCCTCCTCGCACGCTTGTAACGATATCGAAGACGTCAACACTCTTCAAGAAATGACCATGAGACTCTCTACATAAACACCCGAGACAATCCCCACGATATCCACATTTTGTATAATGATGTAACCATAAAAAAATAACAAATATCTTAAGAAGCTCTCCAAATCTTAGCACCTCCTCCATCCTTGAGTCTTGTCACAATATTGTCTGGAAACTTTCATTGTGTAGAGGTGCAATGTTACTCCACGCCTCCGCAAAATGAAAATCTCCGCACAAAAAGCCTCCGGACAATAGGGATCCGCCATATCGTTTGATCCCTGTTTGAGGCCTGCAGCATCGACACCTGGTGCATATGTATGCCCATTCCAACTGAACGGTAGCCGATGCCACGCTGGATATTTTGTTGTCCAACTTCCTCTGTCCCATGACTAGATTATCCTCTGGCCGCATATCGAACTCGTGACCTCTTTTGCGATGGTGTAGACTAATCTCTTCCGAAGGTTGTTCAAGAAAAGCTATTTGAGCATGCTTCCACCTCACTTGAAGCTTATTGGGGGTTGGTCCTTCACAAATGGTATGTACAGCGTTTATTCAAAGTACTGATATTGGTGGATTACACAGTCGGAAACATTTTCTGGTTGCATTCACGCAATCGTATCGCCATTCCTAGAAATACAGAATGACCTTCAAGCCCGAGAGACGACAATCTCTCAAAGAATCTCCAGCTTTCTCACTTGCGTGGAAGAAAAAATATGTGGAATTTTCTTTTGCTTCAAACATGGAAAACTTTCGATCAAACCATACAACACGGAGAAGTCAAGGGAAAGGCAAGGATTACGTGAAAATCACTCTCCAAGATGTTCTATAAAATCCACTTCGATGAATGCTCCTACATACATACCTACCACAGATGACTGTAACCTCTCTCCAAATTGAGGGGTTCTTGAGAAATCTGGTTGCACTCGAATTGAATGACTGGTCTAGGGATACGGACACCACGTGGAGTGGAGCGGTGCCACGTCCACATCTAATGGTCACAACATGGATCTAAATGATAGGGACATGTCTGCGTTCAGTCACCACCACGTGACATACTTCATTCAGTTAACGAACTGCCCCATTGACACTCTTAATGTATTGAGAAAGTCTGAGGTCATCAGTCCCAAAAACAATATAGGAGATTAGCCATGATTTGGAAGAGCATGTGTCATCCAGTGTTTCATAGCCATGCCCAACTTCCTTGGGAGCTAAAAGAAGCAATAAAAAAGTGTTAGAGAAAAAATATTACAAAACCAAAATCATAATTGGATTTTTGGAATTCCTTTAGTATTATTATTAGAAGTATTTCTTGCACCCTTGGAGTGTTATAGCTCTAATTGCTGAGGTTTTTTTCCCTCCTCGTGACCATTATGCAGACCTACAACGTATGGCGATGCAACTTTGTCAATAATCTCTATGAAAATCTCTGAAGAAGGTTTGTAGATTTCATATGTTAACTTTAGCTTTAGTCTGAAACAAAATAATTGATTAACCTAGTAGATGCTTTTCCATTTGGGTGAGAGAGAATGGTGGAAGAAACCGTGGAAGAGGGGTATCCACCAACTTGTTGGAAATTAATTTCAACCATCAACCATTAAACTGACTAATAGTAACCATACTTATAAATCAACCAAGTACATTGAAGGTTGCTGATTTTGTTTGCAGGCAAGGACATCCCTTAAATGGAGTTCTGAATAGGAGCACTGATATCCATTCCCCAATAGATTAAAATAGCATTTGCACCAAAAGGGTGTAAAGACATGCAGATAGGAATGTAGATGAATGTAGTGTATCTTTCATTTTTTGACTCGATTAAATGTGTTTTTAGTTTTTTTCACTTGGTTATAATTTAGATCATAAATACATAAATATTACTATTTAATATGGGGTATTTTTGACTGGATTAAATGTGTTTTTCCTTTTTTTCACTAGGTTATAGTTTAAATCATAAATAAATAAATATTACTAGTTAATATGGGGTCGTAAGATAACATTAAAATACAATTATTTCAGCAACTGTGTATCATCACAAGGATGACGAAGGCATTGAAAAAAACGATAGTGTCGTTTTGAAGGATCCCAACCATATTTGTTTTCTCTTCCCACCTACGGCGCTACTTCCCCAACTCGTACGACGCATGCCTAGGTAAGTTCGAAGCTGAGCCTCTTGTTTCCGAATCCTGTCTATCTCATCATTGAAATTGCTACCAATACTATCCATGACTATCATTAGGGCAGAGCAAAGGTAGGGGATGGCATTATATGGAGTTGCAAGCTTCTCCACTTCCAGCCTAATAATTATGGTCGGGTTATTACTTAGAGAAGAAGATGAAATAGAGGCCATGTGTTTTCTACAGCATAATCACTAAAAGCTAGAGCTTAGGCCATTTGCCATCAAACACATCAAAGAAGTAGAATAAAAATACTTCATCGTGTCCTAAATGTTCATTATTTTCATAATAGAATATATAAAAGAAAAACATGTTATATTTCAAATAGAAGCAAACAAGATATCCTACAAAAATATACAAGATACAATAATAACATTCAAATACTACATTTTTACATACATAAGTAAAAGACTTCCATGGTAGGTTTGTCTTACAATTCCCAGCTAAGAGAGAAGCTCTACATGATGATGTCAACACTCATAAAAACAAACCATCATCATAGAAATTTGTCTTCTCCTATTTCTTTCTATCCAAAAATTTGTTGATTTTATGTAACTAGTTATTTAGGTATTGGTCTTTATTTTTCTTCATCGTTTACAACCACTTTGCATCTTCACCCCAAACTCAAATACAACTTTAGGCATTACTTCTTTTTGTTCATTATATTTTTCCATTCTTCTTCCGTCTCAAAGTCCCAACGATAGAGACCACCCTTGGCCCTGACACCCATATCCATTTTTGTTAGTTGAAGGGCCACCCATATCCATCGGTATGCTCACCATGCAAAATGGCAGTTGCTAAATTAGAATCCTTAAACTCCTTTCAGAAATTCAATATTTGTATATGTTCAAAGTTAAAATTTTAAACAAGATAGTTTCATATACAAAAATTGTCATTCAAAAATAGTGTCAAACATGGAATCTTTGATTTGCCAGATCGAAAATCCCGACATTATAAGACTTATAAGCCGCGAGACAAGGAGATGACCAGAGAAGAACTTCAATCATCAAGAAAATATATCAACATGTACCCCGTGTAGTGCATTCTTTCGAACAGTGATGGTTTCCTGAGCCCTAACATATATTGGGGAAATTTTTTATACAAATGCACATCCCCTACGAATTTTTCTTTAAAATTTAAACAAAATAGCTATCACAGTTTTCTATAGTGTCCAAACATAAGGGGGAATCTGTGTTAACTGTTTGTGTGGAAGGAGAACATTTGATTCTGCTGTGTTTGCTGATTCTTTGCGGAGTTGCAATCATACTAGGCATACTAGAGCGGGGCACGGACGCGGAGTTTGTTATGGTTACGGAAATGAAATCAGTAACTGGCAGCGTGTTACTTATACTCACTCTATGTACGGGAATTCGCTTGGTAGTAGTTGATCCAGAGACTTCTATTGTTTGGAGCGGTTCTGGGAATAGCGGAAATTATACTTATACAAACGGTAGCACTTTGGGCATAATCTAAACAAAGTTTTGGATTCACTGGTGAACAATGTTATGCCACCGGATTCAATACCTCTATTATTGTTTCTCAGGGGGGCAAAAATAATAGTACAGTTTATGGGCTTGTCCAATACAGTGGAGATTTAGATTCTACAGATTGCGAGCAGTGCGCATCCACAGCTAAATCATACCTTGTTCAGGTTTTTCAAAACACTTACGGATTCATTCAAACAGAAAATTGCTTCTTGCGTTATGACAATCATAACTTTTACAATGACATTGAGAGTACGAAGAAATCGCTAGTAAATGTTCTCTACACCACTGCAAACAACAGTGGGACACAACAGTTCACAACTGCTATAGAAGCCCTGCTCTTAAATAGTGCTGCTGAAGCTCAATAGAGTCCCATGCTTTTTTGCTGCAGATTTAGTCGCTGCCCCTTCTGGTTTAACGATGAACATCTCCAGCTTAGTGCAGCGCTGGAGAGATATATTCTGAAAAGCTGTGGATCATGCCTAACTTATTCCTTAGAAAATATATCCATGTGCCAAAGTGGAGCTATTGGGGCATAATTTGGATCTAAGAACTGCTTATTTACGTTACAAGGTTTATAAAATTTTCAACACTTCCTTTATGACGCCACCGCCAGCAGTGAGTCCTCAGGTATCATCAGGTATATTCTTCACCTACTATCCAAACAATGATAGTAAAATAGTGGTTTAATTCTAGAGAACTAACTCACAAATCTGCTGTGAAAATTTGTAGGACGAAATAACACTGGGTTTATGGGATAGCTCTAGGCATAATAGTCGGTGGGACACTTGGATTTATTACTGTCATATTGATTTGTCATTAGAGGAGTTGTTTTAATGATTCCACTGGTGGACAAGGTTGGAGTTGGAAGCTCTGTTCGATCCTGGACAACTGTGAAGCTATGAATTGTTCGATCCTGGATAGCTGACCTCCGGACAAATCTTCTTGGTTACTCTTGTCAATACCTTTCAAATATCCCTTACGGCTCTCATAATTTTTCTACGCTATAGGGTATTACGAGGTACAAAAAATACACTGCAATGAGCATCCATCCTTTCGATAGCAAGGTCAGCAGATAATATATTTCAGATTAAGAAGAATTATATGATAGAGCTGCAACGGTTGATATTGCATACCACAGCAGGAAAATTCTCCACAACATCAACTGCGCCCTCCTGAATCTCTCTTCTTCCCGACCGCAACTGGAAAATTCACCAATCAACGGGCGTCACACCACTTAAACTTGACAGCCATTCTCTTAACACGGTTCTTCAAAATGGCTTGACAAAATATTTTCTAAAATTTGGGATTGAAACAAGATTTCATTTTCTCTTGCATTAACTCATTGTATATCGCTTTGTCCGCTTTCATTAACTCATTGTATATTAATGAAAAACAAGTATGGCATTGTTGAGATTCGAGACCCCTGTCGAAGACGATGAATCTCAACAGTGTCCCCAACTACAATTCCACAATATAATGCCTATCGACATAATTATTAAAGTCAAATAGAAATTTAAGTCAAATAGAAATTTAATGAAAGGTTGGTAGAAATGTATGGTCAAGCATTTATTCTTCAAGTGTTATTCACTGTCAACAACCTCTGAAAGTTCAGCAAATTAGTTTTGTACAATGATCGATCTTGTGGCTTAATATTTTGTCATGTGTTGAAAATATATATCTTGAATATTTATGTATGCGTTTTATGCATAGTAGCGATGAAAGTATGATAAATTTTGGAGAGAAAATTCTGGAGTAAATTTTGATGGCAGTGAAAATAGACAATCACTGGTTTTAAGAAAGTTACTCGGCAATTTCAGTAAGATTGCAAACACACACTTCATTTCCTATAACTCATTATATTCACTAAATTGTAAACATCATTTCCACTAATTTATATAGTCGAATTGCACACAATTATTTCACTTAGAATTACAAACCCACAATTGTTTTTCTCAGAATTACAATGCTACCACGTTCACTTAATTTGCTTAGAATTGCAAACACACAATTTGTGTCACTCATAATTGCAATGCAATCACCACCTTCGCTTAGAATTACCAACAGCCTCAAACTTTGAGAATGGTCGTTGTGTGGACAAGTGTCACATAATTAGCTAGTGTTCAACCAAAGAATGTAAAGGAAATAAAAAGTAGTTGTATAATGTGGGAAGGTCCTTGTGTGGAAGTTGATTTCTCGGAGGTCCTCCGCACAAGTACCTCAACACAATGAACTTTACACAAGGACAAACTTCAGCACTCGCTCAACACAATGAACTTCACACAAGGACAAACTTCTGCACTCGCATTCATGGCAACGTTATTCAACTATGCTCATACAGTCATAATATGTGACAAATTAAACTTTTAATATTTTGATGTGTTTTTCATTTCTATCCACATAATATTTTTGAAGACTTCTCACGCTCACCTTGGCATTAACTACGCCACTAACCATACATAGTGTGCAGCTCACCAGTTGAACATGATACACCACTCTCCAATGCCATAAAATCAGAGTTTCCTCTGTTGGTGTGAACAAAAAAATTCTAGCTCCATGCTATTCACTACAACATGAAGGGGGGTTTTAAGACAACATTTAAGACAATTTGGGGTAAATTGTCTTAAATTGAGACAAAATAAAACTTGTTTATTGTCTTAAATATTGTCTTTAAGCGGGTGTCTCAAATTAAATCATCTTAAAATTAAATTGTCTTAAAATATTGTCTCTATAGAGACAATATATAACACAAGCATTTTTGTCTCTCCAAAGACAATTTCATTTTTGTCTCTCCAAAGACAGTTTCATTTGTTGTCTCTTATGAGACAATTTCATTTGTCTTTCCAAAGACAATAGTTGGAATTTGTCTAATCCTATCTATTGTCTCTCTAAAGACAATATAAAACAATGAATCCAGAAAAATATCTCACCATTAAAATAAATCAATATAAAATTATTTAATTAAAAAAAACTACAATATCATTGAATAATTTATGTTAGGGTACAGTGGAATCTAACCACCGACCTCCTATATGGCAGGCGCTCTTCCATTGAGCTAGCACCCTTTAAACAATTATGTGAGTTATGGCAGTCCTTGAAATTGTATAATAGGAATTGACTTTTAAAAAATGTTCAACACTTAATGGCATAATCCTTGTAAAATATATAATCACACAAGCCCCTATTTTTAACTTAATAAAAAAATAACTCAATGGAGTTAGCTCACTGTGACACCCTTGTAGCTTCGCTTGCACAAAAATGTACCTCCCTTTGTAGATAAAGTTGCCTTTCTTGATGTTAAAATTGGCATCACTATAGCATCTTCTATGGATAAAGTGTCTGCTAGAGCTTCTTTCTAAACCCAAATCTCACAAATGTATCTAACAGAGTTGAGAATAGGGTTCCAGTTTTCTGGGTTTTTTTTGTAATATAGTATACTCCCGTATTAATATCTTATAAAAATGGTTACATTCATGGCTGTAAGGGTCCTGTCAAAGCGAAAACCAGACCTAAGACAATTTTTAAAGCTCAACACTATGCTGGCTGGGAAAGTCCAAATGTATCTGCTATAACCTAAGACCTTTTGCAAAGCATCTCTATACTGTACAAACAGCAATACTAACAAGCAAAACCAGAAAGCAACTGGAGCCAACCAATAAACTTTACCATATTTTCCTATCTTATAATAAATTAAATTAATACTACTATAATTAAGAATTTTATTATTCACTTGTCCACTAATAAAAGAGAGAAAATAACTGAAATTGAACTATGTGAATCCTTACTATTATTGGAGATAATCCAACTCGAATTTTGCACAAATTTTCGCACTCGACAGATTTTTAGTTTTATAAAACAATCGTGTGATTTCATAGTGTACCAATATGTATTGACTCCAAATATAATGGAAGTCTCTCTCAAAAGGTTTCTTTTTCAAGAGAAAAAGTTAACAAACTTTCATTAATAAAAAAAAAGTTGCTACATTTTTAATGATATGATGATCCTGGTTCCTATGTGTAACAATAAAATGCACTGGAGAGAATATTCAAGTAGTGCAAGAGAAGGGGAATCATGGAGACTACCCTGCTGGGAATCCTAGAAAAAAACTTGCAAATTACACTAATTCAAATTCGTATATGAAAAAACTAATTTCCAAAGACATCACATAAAATGTATAGTTTTACAAAAATAGACCTATGATCAACAAAAAAAGAACCATGAACCACAATATACAAAAACTAACCAAAATCTTGATATGTACATCGATGCTACAAATATAAAAGCAGAAAGACACAGACCTTTGGAACTTGAAACATTTATCTATCATTGTTCTTGTAATAAAAAAACTTAAGTCTTTTGCAAAGAGATAATTTTTTGTAGTGATATTCTACTGTGGGACGATCAAAGGCCCCTCACATTGATGGGAATAATTTTCACTATTGAGGAGATCATTGGGTGTATTCCCAATAAGGACCTATGACGTAGAAACTATTAATGAATCAATGAAACCACTGGAAATGGTGTATTCCCACTAAGGACCCGTGACATAGAAACTATTAATGAATCAATGAAACCACTGGAAATATAGGGATTAAATGGAGGATAGCATGCCTCCTCCACAGTGTCTGAAATGCTAGTATTGAGGTCTTATAATACCCCTGTCATTGAAGATATTTTCTTGTATTTAATTCCCTTTTTCTTCCTTGATGTTGTTTACTTCCTTGATGCAGGGATGATGGTCTCTTCCTTCTCAAGGAAAAATGATATCTTGATAAATAGTGGTTCCAACCACAAATACCCCTCATAGGATAGAATGCCTAAATAGACATCCTTGGATATAGGGGAGGAAGATATCCCAAAGGAGACCGAAAACATGAAGGCGAGGACAGGAAGGCCCTTGGATCAGTTGATTTATTAGTTGCACTCTCTCGAGACTATTGGCATAAAAGTGGAGAATCTCTTCAAAGAAAAAATATGGGCAAGTCATCGACAATCACTAATTCATTCAAGGCCATAAGAGATTGACCCCTAGGCCCTCTTTAAATAAGTGCAAGAGGAGGAAAAGACTTTCAAAATAAGGGCTTAGACAAAATCCCCTTATGAGCTAATAGAAAAGGGCCCAAATTGGACACATTTCCCTTCTCATCCTCCTTATGAGATTCTGAAAATCGACCCGCATTGGATGCATCCCATTCGATCCTGATATGACCACCCTCATACCTCTTAGGGCATCGATTGATTAGATGACACATATCATGGCAACCTAATAACCTCAAAGGTACACTCCAATAGTCAATCTGTTGTCGGATAGTGAATGGTCCCTCATAAATATCCAAAGTTACTGGAAGCCCACCAAATAAATAAACTTCGAAAAGAAGCCAACCCACCCTTTTGCACAAGAGCCTGAGGCAACCTTCATCCACATAATAAAACTTACCCATTTTATTGACAATTTTCGTATTTCTCTCTTAAAAAAATTTCTACGATTGTGATATCACAATCAACATATTATTATTGAAAATAAAAAAATTGTTAAGAATGAGTACCATGTTAGTATCTCATAAAAAAATTAAGTAATCAAGATAAACAAGGGAATTTTCAGAGTAATAAGTCCCTACCTTGAGTAGGGGCTTCATCCTGCGAGTTCAATTGCATTGGTCCAAGAAGATTTCATTAGTCCAAAAATATTTCATAAGAATGTAGAAAAAACTTGCATGGGACTGACAATGTGAGAAGTCCAGAGCTATGCAACTATAGACTTCAAATAGTGTTCCCATCAAAATATACTAATTAGTTTTGATACATGTAACCTATTCTTGAGCCAGTAAAATTTTGGGCTAGAGCCAAATTGGTGGTTGTTAAGTGATGTAAGCAGAATAGGAAAACAATAGAAAATATTAAAACAATGTATTATGATTCATTTTTTTCATTTTTTTTTGCATAATGCATGTTTTCAGTCTTAAGTACATGTTTATGAAAATGTTCTTAAGTATTAATTTCACATATTAGAATTGCAGTCATTAGAGAAATTTGAGATCTAAAATGGGTCTCCTAAGAAAAATGTACAGCCAAAATTAACTTTATAAGAGCCAATAGGATTCAATATTATGTTAACCATGAGAAATAATTCACCATTTTGAAGAGCTTCCCCGATTATCCACAGTATTTAGGAACATTTGTCGACCTTTCAAATCATAATGGGGATCCATTTTCAGGACATTTGTTAGATTCTTCCGGGAGTCATAGTTCAACTAAAGATCTGCAATTTAGTCTGATTTAGCATCAAACCTGTTAGTTATAAGGCTAGAACACCCAATATAAATGAGTGAAGATAAATAATCATATTATCTATTTTCCAAATCAACAGGCCAAGCTCAGACAACCATTGAGTAAGCCCTAGTCATGAAAACAGCCATAGGAGGCTAATAATCATCCCTAACCACTACAGCATGTCTGGTCAATACCCCCTATCTACTGGAACATCTGCATCGAGCCTAAACTTGGTTCCAACAAGAGGGCAGGAAAGTACATTTTGAGTGTGAGAACCTACAACATTCTTTCCAGATTGATAGATTGTTTGATATCCCATAAAAATTCTAGGTAGGAGGAGAGGCAAGACCAGATTTTGACCTTCTTGACCGAGAACCTATTGAACTAAACCCAACATAAGTTTTATATTTTGACTCAGAACATGTTTATCCATAAACATCTAAGCCAGTAGCAGTGATATCCTCAATGGCAGAGTCTACAGTAGCATATCCATATCTTGTGGTGGATGAAGTAGAGGTTTCTCGGGAAAGGGAATGGTTTAATACAAAGGCAAAGGAAATAGTAGCAAAGCTAAGTCCATCTATTGAAGATCCAAGTCTAGTAGATTTAGGCGCATATAAAGATCTAGTGTCAGCGGAGCAAGTAGCACTGATTGATTCTTTGTTTAATAATGATGTACCAACAATAGCCATATTTAAATGAATGTTTTTAAATCAAAGTAACTACAAATCTCTTCAACATTAAAAATGTAATTATAGATTCTTCATTTGACAGATATTCATTCTCCTTAACCAAATCACGAATTTCTTGCAGAATTTTTCTTTCGACATCTGAATTATTGCAAAGAAAATGAAAAAACCAACAAAGGGTAACTGTAGTTGTGTTCTGGCCAGCTATCATGAAATTCAGAATAATATCTCAGAGATACTTGTCCTATTAATTATTTTAGTGTTTCTCACTTAATGTAATAAAGGGAGACAATATATGTGGTTTTAACTGTAAAAGTATTTGAATTTAGTGACAGAGAAACAAGGTCATGAATACCATCAATAAACTAGTTGGAAAAAATGTGAAAAAAAAACAATTAAATAGTTTGCTTCTGATATCTCATCCTACATTGAAAGAGGTGAGATATCATCCTTAAACCATGTTATAAATTTCAAATCTTTCTCTTATCTAAAAACAATGGTTACATTTGCAATAATAATGATAGCCTCAAAGGATGGGAAACTACATGCACCTATTTTTATCACCATTTTTCCATGATCACCTTGAATCTGCTTCCACATTTTACTTTGACCTCTAGGCCCTGTCAATTCAGGAAATAAAAAAATACTCCTAAGCTAATCATATTCACTAATGGGGCCTTTTTCTTGATCTTGTGGTAGGAAAGTTTAGACGGTTATATAATTTCACTAAACCATAGATCTATATGGTGCAGTAGAAAACAAATATTACACTATTTATTTAATTGAAACCCACCACTGACATGATGTGTCCCCTTAATACCCTAACGCTACCTATATTAGATCCAAAGAATCTAGTTTTAGAAATGAATCTAATGATCTTCATTAGCTACAAAAAAAAGTGCTACTTAGATTAGCATTTTTTGTAGCACACTAATAAGGAAATACTTCAGCAAATTACTAAACAAATTGAAGAAAAATGTTTAACAAATGTGAATTGCATCACAGTTTGAAATCTACCCTCTTACTATTAAAATCTTATTTGAGATAAACAGAAACGGGTTGCACTTACCTTTCTGTGAACTGACTGTGGCATTATTAGCTTTTTTCGCTGGCAACTTATGATCTATCAGTCTTTCTGCACGCGTGACATCTATAAAGAAAAATTTTATAAGGGGATTTTTGCATGACACAGTCAAGGTAAATATTTTAAAAAAATCTAATCATTCAAACAATGAAGTACTGGTAAGCTATCAAATTCTATGTTCTTAACGGTGTCCAAGAAAAGTCTCAAGAATAGGGATAGTTACGAATCAATTAAATGTTGCATTAGATTGTACCAAAAAATGAAAAATAATATTCTTCCAAATGTTAATAAAGGTTAATAAAGGTATGTTAAGATATTAGAAACTTTTCGATCACTTATAAAAAAATTTAAAAAATTAGAAGACAGGGTAAAAAAAACCGCACACATGGAAAAACACACCGCACACATGCTCTTTCACTGCCATTTTCATGATGGGCACCTATAGAATGATTTGTTCCCCAAGAGAGAGGTAAACTACTGGTCTTGCTGGTAATAATATTGAAACTGGTGTTACTTACTCTCCTTCTGAGTGGTGTTGGATCAACACTATCATATTTCCACTTGAATTTAAGAAGAATATATACCTTGGTTTGTCTCACAAATAGAAAAATGTAATTACTAACTATATATTCTAGGAGCTCAGTTACGTTACAGAGTCCGTCTATAGCCATTTTTTGTCCTTAAACAACTACAAACATAGAAAGAGGGGGTATACTATCCAATTAGACCAAGAAGCCAATGTTACAAAGAAAGGAAAGGCTATGTGTGAGGCCTATGATAGGAAATTGCAAGGATCTTACCAGGATATATTAATATATTAATAAAGGATTCCATGGCAAGACAAATCGGTACACCGCTTCCTTTTTCAACTTCGAGCCCTGAAGCTACGTACTCATAGAGAAAGGAGGTTGAGTGTGGTACAATTCTCCTATTTATTAATAGAAGGTCTAGCTGAGCTGGCACATGACACCCTCTGCTTTCTTCTCTGTATTTTATGCAGCTCTTCCCAATCTGAATTCAAGATATCAATTTAAGGTCGTCAAGCTGTCAAGAAATCAAGAATACTGATTTTGAATGACCCGAATGGGTGAGTTATATTCCCCTTCCTTATGGGGGGGACCATAGGGGACCAAGAAAATGGAAGCTAACACACACTGGATTGGTTGGTAGTGCAAAGAGAGTGCTCAATTCGTATTCTGTGAGTGGGATCACAATCCTGCGAGTGCTAGTAGTTATATGTGTGGGAGGAGTTGTGCGAGTGCTACTGGAGAGCTCCCCAAATAGATCCATATCCATGCTTAATTCAACTGCTTGCTTCTATGGCTCTGCTGCTCTTCTCTATACGGTGAATAAACAGAACTAGAATCTATGTGATTGTAATAGATCATAGTCAGGCGAATACTGCTCATGTAGTTGAATCCTAGCTCTTCTCATTGTGGATGTCCAATGGATATTCTTGTGAATAAACTATACCCTGTCATATCGTTTCTCTCTTCTCATATAGCCCATATGCCCCGTCTGAACTAACTAAATATACAGACTTTAATTATGGGATATATAGCTAGATTTAGTTTTGCGCAGGCAACAATAGAGGAGGTTAACCTGGTTGCACTTGGGTCACGACTATTTGTTTCCCAAAGCACTGTTTCACTTCACTATGCTTGGTGTTCATACAATATATTCTTCCTTTGATTAGATTTGGTTCGGGTGAGACTTCTTGGATGGGACCATGGCTTGACAACTTCTTGGTAAGTGTGTAAACCAACAACGTTCTACAACATCAGTATGTCAATGTTAAGTTGTAATTTCTATTCTAGTCATCTAAAAGAAAATCTGGCTAGCATCAAAGCGTTATTGCTTTTTCAGTGTTACATAAGATGATTCGCTTATTAAGGATCAAATTTCATACACATCCAACATTCAGGTCAAGTTGCACTTCCCCAATTTTCCCGAATACACCATATCCCACATACACACCACATTTGAAGGCATGCTTTCTAGTTTTCCCAATTCTACTTGTGAGCTTACAAAATTGCTCTGGGCCAAAAAACCTTATTCTACCATTGAATATTCATACCAATGGTCTGTGTTCTTTAGGAATACCCATGCAAACCTTATTCTACCATTGAATATCCATATCAATGGTCTGTGTTCTATAAGCATAACCTCTATAGACCTTTGAACTTCAATGTAATTGTCAAGATACATCGGTAAAACCTTACCCGTTTGAATTATGGGCTATCAAACAAGAATGTTTGTACATATGTAGATGAACCCTTTGGTGTGCAGGTAGAGGCATCCTAATTTAGAAAATATCCATTTCATTTGACTGTCTTTAATGTGTTTAAGGAATGCTCATGTTGTCATAGTAAAATTTTGATGAACTGATAAATTGAATATCAAAGGTACATTGAACTTTGATAGATAAGCCCCCAAAGGATTAATATGGTTTACAGTTGTGCAATCCCAAGAGTATTACGTGGACATGTAATTTGAACCAACTCTGCCTTAAAAAAATTTCTATAAGCTTAGATCTGCAACTTCTGGAATTTAGCAATTACTTTCATAAAAAAAATTGTGACAAAATTGGTTGTTATTACGGCCATCATCACATATTGATTGGACTTGGGGCTGATCCAATTGGTAAGAGGACATCTTTCTAAATGCATTATATTCATCCTATATCTGAATATGTTGGTGGTTCTCCTTTTGGGTGTTTTTCTAAGTTATGAATACCTCAGGATTAGAAGCATCAAGCTCTTTGGTAGGTCATGTTTAGGAAGCTTTGTGCTTTTTCCAGCAGGCATGACTGCAGACCAAATGAATGCACAAATTTTCCTTCTAAATTCTATAAGAACTGAATTGAGTCTTGTGCAGTGACCAAATTTTCCTTCTAAATTCTATAAGAACTGAATTGAGTCTTGTGCGGTGACCACATCATGGAGAATGGCAATGCATGTACATTTATCTGATACTTTATTATGTTCTTAACTGAAATTATTAGATATTTTATAAGAGAAGATTTACCTGTTGTTTGTAAACTATGGGCTTCAAGAAAAAGCATAAGCGACGCAAAGAACTCGTCGCTATGATCTAACACTTTATGCAATGCTAGTCTTCACTGTGCCATTACCTAGATCATAAAGCAGTATTAATCCACAAGTCATTTTTGCCCACAGCTGAACCGATTTTTGCATACAAACTGCATTGTCTTTGAAAACAAAAGAATTCTAGAGAAGACATTGTATAGAACTAAAAGAACATAAAATGTAGAAAAATGCATTCATTAAGTGCACAATGCATGCCTTTCATGTCATTGGCTAGTTGATTGTATCAATCACTAGCAAAAATGAAGGATAGATTTAGTGTCTGAGAAGACTGCAGTAACGACACTATCAATGGGCACCACTCAAAAGATATTAATGAATCTCATACATGTTTTTCCTAATAAAATCAATGATAACCTACAATTTTCTTGAAATACATTTCCTGTAATACATCTCGAAAATATAGGTTTTACTGTATAATTAGGACTAATCTCATTAAAAAATCAACACTTGGCTTTCATGACTAAGTTAAGTGGCTTCATAACTTGTCAAATTTATGCCTTTCATCGAGTCAGACTAATACCAATAAATCAACACTCCATTGCCCCCAAAGCTAAGAAATGCAAAATGTAGGATTATAACCAAAGTTTGGCTAGTAAACAACATAGAAAAATAAAATCTAGAGAGAGATTAGTATAGAGGATATGGACTTCTCAAGCAACTTTTGAATAGACAAAAAGGCATAAACGAACCCCAATAGAGTATGTTAGTGCTGACTGTAAGCTAGTAGGAAGTTGATGGGTTGCCGCCATTTCAAAAAAGGTAGGGTGACGACCTTGTCCTCCAACCTGTAGCAACATATTTTTCTGTACTCTCTAATTTACCTCGTCTTCCCTTTCTTCTTCAAAAACATGAAGCAAATTGACAATTTAAGAAATGAATATGCATTAACCAAGGTCCTTTATTCCACGAATACTATATAGAGGAATGTTTGAATTATATGCCCTTGGAAAAGGCTTATCTCATTTTTATTTCCATTAAAGCGCTCAGGCTCACCCTTGCCTCTTCTTCTAGGCATTTATCAAGTAAAGAGAGTGTAAGATTTCTTGGCTTATTGATGCCAAGAAGAATATGAGATAAAATTTTAAAGAGTAATTCTATTTTTTATTATTTTTTTTATCTATCATAATTATATCAATAAAAGAGTGTGAACTATCAAGTGTCACAGAAATCAAATTTTTTTGCACTCTAAAAAAAACTCGGGGAAAAGGTGCAAATAACCCCTGTAGAACAATATCGGTTTAAAAATCACCAACGTAGAATAGTGATTCTAATGATCTCCTCCAAAGAATCTAAAGAATATTGAACCTGAAAATAAAATTAAAGTATTATAAATATATTATCACCTGAACATAGTAGCAAGTCTAATGATCACCTAGACAGAGTAACAAAAAATTCCTTCAAAGATTCATTAAATTCCTGAAACCAGGCAGGAACCTATCAGTTCAATATTCCAACAAGATTTCTCAAGGGTGCATAAAGGCTGTTGTCAAACAGGAGGATAAAAGAAAATAACTAAATAAATAATGAAAGAGGCCTGTGTGTGCTATGTAATGAAGTTGAAGAGAATCACATGCTTTACAGTCTTATGTACAAATGTCAGATTGAAATGCTCAATTAGACAAGAGGATGGGAATTTCCCTGGTTTACTGTCAGGGAGGAAGATGGAAGAAAATAGACCATGAATCGGGCTCTGTGCACTATTATCAAATGAAGATGAGGAGGATTCAATGCTTTACTACCTTATGTACAAATGCTAGATTAAAACGCTCAATTATAAAGAGGATGAGATTTTATCTGTTTTATTGTACAGTCAAGGCGAAGATGGAAGAAAATAGTCTGGGTTTCTGTGTGTTATCTAATGAATTTGAGGAGAATCACATGCTTTACTGCCTTGTCTATGAATGTTTGACTGAAACTCTGAATTATATAAGAAGATGATTTTTATAACGTGTACTTTCAAGCACGAAATGGAAGGAAATAGAGGGTAGGGTTGCAACAAATAGGAGATACCACTTCTTTATTGTTGCGTTCACATTGGTATAAATATCATCACATGTTCGAAATTATATTCTATGCCAAACCAACCCAGATAACACAGAATATAAATGAAGAACTTTAAAATTGTCTTATAAAAAATTGATCTAAAACTGGTGCAGATTCCATTTCTAGCCTATATATATCAACAACGTCTAGCTGCATTTCAAATCTGAATATTGATATGCAAGAACTACCTCTACATTCCATGTGCATTTTCAAATCTAGTTTTAGATGGACTTAGAGAAAATGTAATGTTAAGGTTATGTACATGGAGTGTCAATTTCTGGAATAACACAGACGCCATGGTTTCACCCAAATTTGATGATTCGCTCGACATCCTTGTTATAATATCGCATTTCTGGTGAGTAAGATCCATTTATAGCAAGGGCGGGCTTTGAATTTAATTCGAGGGAGAAGGACTGTGAATCAGTTGTGTGCCAGTGGAAGACATTAAGCTTGTTATAGCTCATTGGCCCTTATGGTCTACAAAATGTCCTTGAGGGCAACTTGATTTCAGGAAATTGCATCATTCCTTATTTCATATGGAATATTGTGCAAGTCGAAACCTGATTTATTCATACCTGAGAGTTAGAGAGCAGAACAGGGGAATCCAGCAAGGTAGTAGGGCTAAGACCACAGGGATGGTCAAATAAGAAGATCTCACCCCATTAGGTGAAGAAACATACGGTAAGCACTTAAACTAAGCTGTATTCAATCTGGGTGCATTGAATCCCCCTCGGGCAGCCAATATCTCTACAAAACTGCCGCCACCAATCCTCGTAGGCGGTTTATGGACCTGCCCAAAACTGCTCGTCGGCACCAATCCAGCTGCAAAACTGCATAAAATACTAAGAGGATCATTCTCCTTATCACTCCTGCTACTGTTGTTGCTGCCATTAAAGCTTTTTCGCTCCTACTGTTGCTGTTCTTCCATTAAATCTTGTGGGTGATAAGGGCTTCAGGTTTTGTTCTTGGCCCTATGGGGTTTTGATCTGCCATCCTACGAGAAGGACGGAGAAATGAAGTTGTCCGCCATCGCTTCCATTAAAGGTCACGGGTGATAAGGGCTTTAGGTTTTTTTCTTGGCCCTGTGGGGTTTCGATCTGCCATCCTATGAGAAGGACCAGGAAATGAAGTCGTCTGCCATCATAGATGCAAACCCTATCTGTTATTTTCTCCGTTCCTCGTCATAGATTTCGTAGGAGTTTCACATACTAATCAGCCTTTTGAGAATAAGAACTTGAAAAGGATTTCGATCACATGTATATATAGAGGATTTTCTGTGAGGAGGGTTGCTGTGAGTTGAAGTGGATTGTTGGGTGCAAATTCGGTATATACAAATTGGATCTAGTCATATGGGAGCGAATTCACAGTTTTAGGGGCCTAGTGAGTATGAGTGACCAAGTATGACTTGGTGAATAGTTTTTTGTTTTGTATTATTGTAGTGATTAATTTGGACTAAGTCAATATGTATCAAGAAATTTATATTAAGCTAATATTTTAAAACACTAATATAAAGATGAATCATGAGAATGGTTTTGTAGTATTAACCTCATTTGGTTAGTCAAAGGTTAATAATTAAATTAACTTATGTTTTTGAAGTACATAGATTTGCTTTCCATTTATAAAGATGGTAAGAATTTGATAGAAAATTTAGATATAAGTAGAGTCTAGTGAAAAAATATTGGTTAAATATTTTGTTTAGTTCATAATCAACTTAATAGTAATAAAAAAACAAGTGAAGTTGTAGAGCAATAAGAATTTTAGCTTTTTTTATCATCATATATCAACAATTAGAAAGAAGTTTGCTATAAGATTAGATAGTTCTTTAAAATTTATCTAGTGTCACAAAATAAGTTAATATTTTGGTAATAATTCGATAGAAATTTTAGGCGCAGGCGGAGTTCCATTATGATCCAAAGATCATTCATAGTGGAGCAGTGCTTTTACACGCTTTTCCGAGTTCTAGGTCAATCTGTATTGTCAAAATTTCATTGTGGTTTTGGATGAATGAGAACTATATTGACTATCTGTGTCGTCAAATTTTTCCCACTATAGGGAAGTTTACTGATGTATTAAATGACTCTATGATATCACCCCTAACCTCCATATTCACAAAGTGAACATGGGTGTTTAATAAACATGTATTTATTATTGATATCTTTATTATGGACCTAAGTGTTTACTTAATCAGGCATTGTGCATGGCATGGCATGTTGATACATACTCCAACGCAATTGCATTAGTTTTGTGTAACCATAGAATCATTTTTGCACTAGCAACCAAGTTCCAACACCTAAAGCAACAACAGATAATCCTACACCAATGTTGAGTTCCCTACGTGGTCATCTCATTCGTGGTTTAATAAACCCATGGTACTACAATGATCACCAATCAAGTATGACTAGGGGAATCGCAGGTCCATGCCAATGTCAATGCTCAACTTGGACTAAGATAGTTCCTATGAAAGTGGTGATCAAGTTTGTACATTGTGCTTAAGATAAGGTGCTTATAGTCATTAAGTGATAGTTGTAGTTACAAGGATAAGGTTTTGTTGTTATAATGCAAGGATTATAAGGAATAAGGGCTATGAAGGATAAGCATTTTTGGAAATATGGATTATAAGGTTTAGGGGTTTTAATGCAAGGATTATAAGGACTAAGGTTGTAAATATTAGGGATTATTTGAAATATGGGTTATAAGGTTATATTAGGGGTTTTAGGTTTTAAAAAGAGATAGGAATTAACGGAAATAAATTTTAGGGTTTATGATGGTAAAATGTTAACAGATATAATGGTTATAGTATTATTGTTATGGTTTATATGTGTTAAGGAGTATAGCGGTCAGGTGTCAATGATTATATGTATTAGATGTTAATGAGGTAAATTATTTTAGAGGATAAGGGTTGTAATCTTTAGGAATTAAGTGTGGCAGGGGTTATAAGGATTGGGTCTTAAAAGTTTTAGAGGAATTAGGGATTAGGATTAAAGTTCATATGAATTAACAATAATATAGGTTATATGTTAGAGGGATTAAGGACTATAGGTTTGTTGACAGGGAAAAAACTCCACCTTGCCAACAAGGGGGAATTAACTTGATCATAGGTCCCGCCTAGACCTTCTCTCATTTGGAATGGCTAATCCAAATAGGTTTAAAGGAATGTTATAAGAGTTAGGGGAATAATGAGTTAGTGGTTTAGGGATTAGGGATTAGGGCTTAGGGGAATAGGGGCTTAGGGGTTAGAGTTTTAGGGTTTAGGAGTTAGGGGAATAATAAGTTAGTGGTTAAGGGGTTAGGTATTGGGGGCTTAGGGGTTAGGGGATTTAGGCACATTTAAGGGTTAGGGGAATAATGAGTTAGTGGTTAAGGGATTAGGGATTGGGGTTAGGAGAATAATGAGTTAATGGTTTAGGGATTAGGGATTATGGACTATGGGTTAGGGTATTGTGGGCTTAGGGATTAGAGGTTTAGGGTTTAAGGGTTAGGGAAATAATAAGTTAGTGGTTAAGGGTTAGGTATTGGGGGCTTAGGGGTTAGGGGATTTAGGCACATTTAAGGGTTAGGAGAATAGTGAGTTAGTGGTTAAGGGATTAGGGATTTGGGTTAGGGGAATAATGAGATAGTGGTTAAAGGGTTAGGGATTGGGGTTTATGGGTTAGGGGATTTAGGCACATTTAGGGGTTAGGGGAATAATGAGTTAGTGGTTAAGGGAATAAGGATTGGGGGCTTAGGGCTTAGGGGATTTAGGTGCAGTTAGGGGTTAGGTGAATAATGAGTTAGTGGTTAAGGGATTAGGGATTGGGGTTAGGGGAATAGCGAGTTAGTGGTTAAGGGGTTAGGGATTGGGGTTTAGGGGTTAGGGGATTTAGGTGCATTTAGGGGTTAGGGGAATAATGAGTTAGTGGTTAAGGGCATAAGGATTGGGGGCTTAGGGGTTAGGGGATTTAGGCACAATTAGGGGTTATGTGAATAATGATTTAGTGGTTAAGGGATTAGGGGTTAGGAGATTTAGCAGTTAAGGATTTTACGGGTTAGGAGTGAGGGGTTAAATTGAGAAAAATTGGGGAAATTTCCGACAATACGTCAAAACCATTAGAACTAAAGTGTCAGAAAATTGACCATATGTACTAGTGTCCCATTAATAATAATATTTTATTTCTTTCTTCAAATAATAATTTAATTAATCATTCCAATAATCATTTTAGTTTCTCTTATCTACCTAATCTCCACTCTCTTAATATGTTCTGTACTAATATAATTCAATCTTTGATTTATCATTTCGACCCCTCCCATTAATCCCTCTCCCTCATGTTGGTCTCCTCCTTCTCTTAATCCCCCTTCACCTATTAACCTTTATGATTATTTTCCTAATCCTCCCCCTTCCTTCGATTGTCTCTCCCCTAGTAAAATTTCTTCACTCCCAACCCCATCCCTACCCCTACCCCCTCCTTTACCTCAGACTTCTTTCCCTCTTCCGCCCCTTAATTCCAAGGTGGTTAACCTTTCCTCTATTCAGATTGATACCCCTGCTTTAAGCCTCCTCGAGAAAGGCTTTAACTTTGCCCCAGTCCCTCATTCCATTCCTTTTGAGGATATTATTTTCTACATCGAATCCTTCTCCCGCAACCTTCCCTCCCTTTCAGCTGAAGAGCTTCGTCAAGAATGTGGACGGATTCTTCGAAACTTTAAACTCCCCAAGCCTAACCTTTCTAATGATGATTTTTTCGCCCTCTGTCAACTTAAATCCAACCCAGATATCCTTATTCTAAAAGCTGATAATGACAATGCCTCTGTCCTATTAGATTAATCATATTACAATCGTAAGATGATGGACCTTATGGTCAACCAAAAATTCATAAGCCTGTCATCCCCTTCCTCCCTATTGTTAGTCCTATAGGAGGCCCCACCCATGCCCTTTCCAAATTCCTTTCCAAAAATCTTTGACCCCATTTCGACCACTCCTTCTCCTTCATTAAATATTCTACAGATTTTATACATCAAATTAAAACCCTTAAGCTTGATAAGAATGATATTATATTTGGAGTTGTTGCTGCTCTGGTCTGCTACGACAACAAGCTTGCCGCCTGTGAAGACCCCATTTGATCAGAGCTAGGGCTCCTCCCAGCAGCCATGGAGGAGCTAGATCCTCCACAGGCTCCTCTACCTCCTCTGCTGCCTTCTACCGATGAAGCCTTCAGATCGCTGCTGGATTTGCTTCCGAAGAAGAAGAAAACCGAAGTTACCAAGTTCGTGAAATAACTTGAAGACATTCCTGAGATTTCCCTTCCTCCTGAGAGGCCAATCCAAGTAGCCTTATCTATGGTAGATCGCGCCCTTATGGGATATTTTACTTGTCTTTGGCCCTCGCCTAAAACAACAGAGACCTGGGTCGTGAAAAATTGGGTTCCTTTGATCAAGAACAGTGTAACCTCCTACTTTCTGGGTAGGGGCTACTTTCTATTTGAATTCATTTCAAAAGAGGACAAATATTTGATCTTTAGGAATGGTCCCTACTTCATAGGCCCTCAAGGGCTGTATCTCATCAACTGGACGTCGGACTTTGACCCATAGTGGATGTCCTGACGGCTATTCTAGTCTGGGTAAGGCTGTCGAACTTGCCAATGCACTGCTGGAACTGGGATTCGTTGAAACACATAGGCAATGCTCTAGAAAAATTTATTGACTGAGAAAATAACAAGGATCAATATGATTGTGCCTGAATCTGTGTAAATTTTGACCTAGAGGTGGGTCTACTGGAGGTAATAAAAATCAATGTCGGAAATCTTTCCCATGTGCAAAAGCTTGACTATGAGCAGCTTCCCTTGAAATGCCGAAAATGTCACGAATATGGGCACTTTGCTAGAGGCTGCCTGAGAAATTAAGAGGCAGAGAAAGGAAAATAAGAGGGTTGGAACCAAGTTAAGTGGTCAAAGACTTCTCACAAAAACCCAAAAGTTGTTGGGGCTTCAAAAGGCAAAGGTTCTCAACTTGCTTCCGATCAGCAAAACCATTTCCCTAAAGGGGAAAAAAAAATTGCGCCTCTCAGCTCAGCCTCAGTAGTGGTCTAGGAGGTCGAGATGCAAAGGAAAGTGACCCTGAACAAAGGGAAATCCTCAGGCTCGAAGCAGGATAAAAGTGCTTTAGAAAGATATAAAGAAAAACATGCAGAAGCTGAAGATGAGGAACAAGACTCAGAGGAATCTGAGGAGGAAGGAGAAATAGGGGAATCAAAAATCTTGGCTAGAAGGTTGACAAGAGGTTGAATGCTTGTCCGCAAAAAAAGAGAACAAGAAACATACAAAGATAAACTTCAAGGTAGTCAACCAACCCTTGAGAAATTATTGGCAAAAATGCCCAAGATGATAAGAAACCAGACACAGGGCTCCAAGGGAGATCACCACACTCAAAAAATTAAGTGATGAAGGTTGTCTCTTGGAACTACAGAGGCTTGGGAAGTAAAGTGAAAGAAGAAGCCATGAGAAGCATGCTTCGGATAGAAACCCCAGACATTCTAGTAATCTAGGAGACAAAAATGGAGGATGCCTTCTTTCACCCCCTATTTTTGTTCTCCAAACATCTGCTTTAAGTTTTTATTTGAACAAGAAGTTGATTGATCAAGAGATTATGGGCCTCAACATAGCCAGAGGTGTTAAAAACATTAATCATGCATTGTTTGCTGATGACCCTCTGTTGCTGGGCACAGCCACTCTACTTTCTGCCTCCAAATTTAAAGAAGTGTTGGATGAATATTGTGATGCCACGGGAAGTAAATTAAACAAAGGGAAGTGCTATATCTATTGCTGGAACATCTCAATTCGCAATCTCAGTGCTATTTCCATATTCTTGGGTTTTTTAGGCTCTGCTAACTGTACTTCTTTCAAGTACTTGGGCATTCTTATTTTTCAAAAATTTGCCTTCAACAGAGATTGGCTCCCTCTGATTGACAAATTCAAACTTAGGATCTAGGCATGGGGTTTCTCTTGGCTAAACATTTCGGGTAAGATAGTGTTGATCAAAGAAGTCCTCAGTAGTCTACCTATCTTCCAATTTTCAATTCTGTTGGCTCCTATCTGCATCCTAAAAAATATGGAGGAGCTCGTTCGAAGATTTTTCTAGAAAGGAGGCAAACAAAATGAAAATATAATCCCTCTTGTCAGCTGGGATAAATTTACCAAACCTCATATGGAAGGTGGTCTAAATTTTAAAATGCTTCGCTCTCAAAATATTACGATGGGAGCCAAAATAGTTTGCAAGATCATGAAAACACCAAATCCCAAGGATCATGAAAACATAAACATAAACTGCCAACAAAAGACCAAGTAAGCATAATATTGACAACAACAATGGGAATCCTCCACTTCCAGAGCATGTATGCGAGACCAAACGAAGATCCACTCTAGATACTCTCTCCACCATCACCAAGACCATAAATATTCATACAATCTTGTACAGGTGACAATAAAAAATAATTTCCATGCTTAAGGAAATAATAATAAGATTTTGTACATGATCAAATTGAGGATCAGTAAGGTCCCTCGAGGCAAATTCACTAACCAGAAAACCTTCAACGCGAGCGAATTAGGATTCCACCCTATCAAAACATCACCATAGGTTGTGAAGCATTATTTTGACATCTTCAAGGAAAAAAGATAGATTATAGGTCTCAACTTGTTTTTCTTGAAGTACTAGCGAAACAAAGTAGCCAACTATTAGTGTAAGGCCAGCGAATTGTGATAGAAAATTTGTTTCTTCAGAGGTTTTCCAGGGTCTTGTATCCATTTCAAATCCTCGCCCATCACCTCAAAATATGACCCTCAACCTCTTTACTTTCCAACAATAAAATCTCTTTTCTAACTTCCAAAGGAATGACATTGAAGAAGGTGGCCATTAATTCAAGAATATGCTAAAAGAGAAATATAGATCGATACTGGTTAGAAGTGATTCCATTGAATGATAACTACAAAACCTATCCATTGAATCAATGTGTATAATATAGTGGTGGCTAGGGGGTAATTTCATATATATATATCTACAAATGTATTACGACGTCATTCTTGTTGTGGAGAAAAATATTCAACATTGATTCTTCAAGGAGGGTTGGGTTGTTGAAAGAAAATGAAATATTAGAGACCCCAAGGATGTATAATACCCTAATATAAAACATTCTTTTAAGATCAATGCTTCAAATCATGAGACTTTAACTATGAATTGATGGGGATTTTAACAGCCAATAGAAATGTTTCAAACAGAATAGGTAGAGGATAGAATCTTGTAGGGTTAAGGGTCAATTTTTAAGAGGATATGGAATTAGGGTTTATCAGTTTCAAGGATTCCATGTTAGGGGTTAGGGGTTAAGGGGTTAGTGGCTTTGGGTTTAAGGGATCAAGGGGTTAATTTTTTATGAGTTACGAGTGTATGGGTTAATGGATTGTGGCTTTGTGGTTAAAGGGATATAGACTTTAGTGTTTATGGGTTAAGTTCTTATGGGTTGTGATAATGTGTCCCCTAATCCCCTTATCACAACTATTGGAGGTTCCCTCATCAATTTCTCTCGTTGCCTTACTTATAGGTCCCCTAACCCTTGTGGCATAAGGCCCTAAGGATCCTTCTCATTATCTAATGTTAGTATTATAGATCTCAATATACCATGCACTAACCTCTCACTTCTACCCATCCATGATACCCTTATGTCCCCTTGCCCTGTTCAATACACCAAAAGATCCGCCTCCCCCAAAATTCATGAGAATTGAACATTTGGAGGCGATCATTTAACAAAAGCTTATAAAAGTTTTATTCTAATGAATTTTTTTGGGGGGGACGGGGGTTTTCCATCAATGCCTCCAAAAGCTACATTTTCATGACCTTTCAGGGTGATTCAGGGATTCTAAGTTGAGAACAACAAATACCATGAACAGACAAAGAATCCAATGACTTGAAGAGCTAATAAACATACCATCGATAGTGAACTTTTTCATGTAAATATTATTCCATGTTGGGCCACAACAAAACCTTTCGATAGAAATTGAATGTAGCTTACTACTACAAAGGAAATTCAAACCACAACTTTTTGTTCCACTTCTAATTTTACCCAAAATTACCTCATATTTAAAGGTATCACCATATCTTATACCAAACAAAATTCAAAACATAGATATCCTTTAGAGAAATAAAATCATAAAAAAAATGAACCATGCATATTAATGAGCCATATTTTATATATTAATATTAGGATGAACCTAATTTGTTATTGGAAAGAGAGAAAATTTCATAGATACTAACGAATCCTTATGCATTACCTGCATTCTAATGAGTTAACAGAAATGGCACTAGGAGAGTGATGATATTGTGTTTTTGGAAAAGATCTTTTATCTCTTCCTCCAACACCAAGATGTTTTTGGTATGTTCCTGAAAAAATGGAAATCCCCAATGGATATCGTTGCCTTCATAACTACTCCATTATACTGGTGTCTTGGGCATAAAATCAAACTTTTTTAGGCTATATCTATTAGATGTCATTTCATTGATTTATAACGATAGGCGAGAGCTATGCATAAATCACTAAAGTTGTATCAATAGGCTATTAGTCTATTGGATATAGAATTGGACTTGTTTTATTTGTAACTTAGCGAAATGGAAAAGATGTGGAAATGGAAATGTAACTTAGAGAATTCTCTTTTTTACTTGTGTCTCGAGGCCTTGCTCGCTTCTTATCCCATTTACCTTTATTCGTTGCGTTACCTTTCCAGTCTGGTTACTCTTAGATCTACGCTTTGATTGCTCATAACAGTGCTTTACCTTCCAGATGGCCTCCTCCAATGATCTAAGCTCATCAAACTCAATCCTGTCTTTGAATGTTATCGACAACCCATTGATGAATCGTTGAATCTTGGCCTTCTCCTCCTTGAGGTAAGGCACATATCTCAACAACTCCAGAAATCTTCTAGTTTACTCCTCATCAATAATAGAGTCCATATTTAGCTCATTAAACTATTTTTCCTTGTCATTATAGTACATCTTCGATAGATATTGCTTCCTGAATAGTCTCTCGAATTCAATCCAATTCAACTCCTCATAAACATCTCTAATGTTCTTTACATCTTCACACCAAATATCTGCTTTACCTTTAAGACTGAATGTAGATCTCCTGGCCTTCATATTCTCTAAGTAATCATGCAATCTGAAGAATTTATTCATTCCAATCGACCATGCTTTTGTGTCATGTGATTTATTCATTTTCCCATCGAATGTAGGTGGATTTTCTTTCTCGAACTCATCCGGAAAATATCCCCTATCACTCCTCCTTTAAGGATTATAACCATGATGACCATGATACCTTTCAGAACTAGAACGAGAATAGTACCTGTGTCCATCACCCCTTCTTTTCGGAGTATCCAAGAACCTAACATCCCTGATCATGTCATCTCTATCCGACCTGTGCCTATTATGGGGTCTACTTCCACATGCCCCACATATCCTCCTATCCATAGTTGATCCGAAGTGGTCCCTGTATCTGCAATTCTGACAAACTCCGAAGAATTATTGCATTGAATTCTTCTTATTTCTCCTATTCCTGCATGATTTTGTCATTATCTGCTTTGCAAATCCTTATTTCCTCCTTCAAACTCCTCATTGTGTCTACTAAGTCAAAAGTGTTCCCAACACCAAGCCACTCATCTGATTCATAGGGAGAATATTTGTATTCTACCATATTGTTAGTCATCTCTGATCTCTTCTTTCTACAAGGTATATTATGTCAGTTAAACCAAATCATAAGAAAACTAGTGTACCTTAGTATAGCTCGAAGAGGATATCCTATTGTGTAACCAGCTCCAAAAATAGAAGAAAAGAGATATCAACCCCTTAGAAATAAGCCACTTCGAGGGGGCAACCTCCAATACATTACATAAATGAACAATTCTTGGATGATACAATTTACAAAACCTCCTTTCTATATATAGGATTCCATGTGGCCATAATGTAATCGTAGTGGGCCACAATGTAATCCTCGCCGACCTAACAATAATAATTTAAGGGCACAATAATAACAAAATGGGGGTTACAAGGGTACAATAATAACAATAAGGGGGTTACACAATATAACAATAAGGGACTATACTAGTAATATGGGGACCTAACATGCCCCTCTCCTTCAAAAAAGTGTTGTCCTCAAGGCTTGAGTAGTTCTGGGAGCTTCTGTATAAACTTCTCATCTTCCCATGTAGAATCTTCAGTGGGTAAGTTCTTCCACTTGATGAGATACTCTAAAATTGATCGATTCCGTAGTTAGCGAGTTCTTATTTCCGTGACCGCTTCAAGTTCCAATATGATTTTTCCTTCCTCATCAAGTTCTGGCAATATTGTTTGAACTGGAAGATTTTCACTTATAACCTTCTTTAAGCATGAAACATGGAAAACTGGTTGCACTCGCGAAGAAGCAGGAAGCACCAATTTGTATGCCATAGTACTTTGGCAATAATTTATTATCCTTCTTAGCTTGCTTGAGGGACATTTGTTTGTATGGTTGTATCCGTAAAGATACCCAATCTTCTACATCAAAAATTCTCTCGCTGCGATGTTGATCTTCCTGTTGTTTCATTCGGTTTTGTGCCAAATTCAGGTTATTCTTTAAGAGTTGGAGAACTTCTTGTTGATGCTTGATGTGATCTTCCACTGCTTGAACCTTCGAATTTTCCCTTAGAGATGATGTGATGGATGGTGGGTGATATCCATAAAGTGCCATAAATGGGGTCATTTTTGCTACAATATGGAAGGAAGTGTTATACCACCATTCAGCGAGAGGTAACCACTTGACCCATTGTGTTTGTTTATCAGATACAAAACAACGAAGATATCCTTCCAAACATTTATTTACTATCTCAGTTTGACCATCAGATTGAGGATGATAAGATGAGCTATGAGCTAATCGAGTACCCAAACAAGAAAATAACTCCGTCCAAAAATTTCCAGTAAAAATGGGATCTCTGTCGCTCACAATAACCCTTGGGCTTCCATGTAGCTTTTGAATTCTGTCCATAAATGTAGTAGCAACCGTACTTTCTTTAAATGGATGAGATAATGCACAAAAGTGTGCATACTTGGTAAGTCTATCAACTACCACCATGATGACACTCTTTCCTTCGGACTTAGGTAAACTTGTGATAAAATCCATTGAAATTTCCTCCCAACGTTGACTTGGAATGGATAAAGGTTGTAGAAGTCCCGGGGTCTTAATTGTTTCCACTTTATTCTGCTGGCAAACCAAACATTCCGCCACAAACTTTTGAATATCAGATTTAAGGCCATCCCAAAAAAATTCTTTCTTCACCCTGTGGTAAGTTTTTAAAAATCCCGAGTCTCCTCCTAAAGGAGAAGTGTGCAATTCCATAAGAATATTTTGTTTTAGATGGGAATTCTTACAAAGATATAAGCGATCTTTGTACCATAAGGAATCATTTTTCCAACTAAATGTATCAGATGTACTAGGATCTTGCTGCAACTTTTGAATGAGTGTTCATACATCTTTGTCCTTCTTCCATTAATCTCTTGCTTCAGTTTTCCAATCTGGTTGGATAATAGAAATGGCACAAAGCAATGCTTCCACCTCTTCATTCTTTCTTGAGAGTGCATCTGCAACAACATTAAGCTTTCCTTTTTTTAGATTATTTCAAAGTCATAACCCAACATCTTTGTGACCCATTTTTGCTTCTCTTCTGATGATAGTCTTTGTTCCAAAAAGTGTTTAAGACTATCATGATCAGTTTTTACCTTGAAGTGTCTTCCCATTAGGTAAGTTCGCCATTTCTTTAGTGCATGCATTATTGCTAACATTTCCTTCTCATAAATAGGTTTCTGTAAATACTTTCCTTTGATTGGACGACTTTCAAAAGCAATGGGTCTTCCTTCCTGCATTAAAACTGCACCAATTCCATTTCCCGAGGCATCAAATTCCACAATAAAGGTTTTTGTGAAGTCTGGTGTAGCTAAGACCGGTGCTAGGCACATTGCCTCTTTAAGACGTTCAAAGGCCTTAGTTGCTTCAGGAGTCCATGAAAATGCATCTTTCTTCAATAATGTTGTTAGAGGTGCTGCTATTCTCCTATAATTCTTAACAAACTTGCGATAATACCCTGTTAACCCGAGAAATCCTCGCAACTTCTTTATGGTTGTGGGGAATTTCCATTCCTTAATGGCTTTAATTTTGTTAGGTCTACTTTAACACCCTCGTGAGATACAATATGACCCAGATATTCCACCTCTTGTACTCCAAAGAAACATTTGGATTTTTTTGCATATAATTGTTTCTCCTGCAATAGTTTGAGCACCCCGTCAACATGTTCAACATGATCCTTCCAAGACCTCCTGTAGATTAGTATATCATCAAAAAATACTAGCACAAATTTTCTAAGGAAGGGTTTGAAAATGGAATTCATCAACCCTTGAAATGTAGAAGGTGCATTGGTAAGGCCAAAAGGCATGACCAAAAATTTATAATGACCCTCATGAGTTTGAAATGTTGTTTTTGGAATATCTTCAGTCTTCATTCTAATTTGATGATATCCTGAACGAAGATCCAACTTGGTAAAATAAATCGCTCCATGTAATTCATCCAATAATTCATCAATCACAGGAATGGGAAATTTATCTTTAATGGTGAGCTTATTGAGCTCCCTATAATCCAGACACATTCACCATGATCCATCCTTCTTGTGTACCAATACTATAGGAGCAGAGAAAGAACTTTGACTAGGTTGAATTGAACCTGCCTCTAACATTTCTTCAATCATACGTTCAATTTCGCTCTTTTGGAAATAAGGATATCTATAAGGCCTGATGTTTGGAGTAACACTTCCTGGAATCAAATGAATAGCATGATCATGATCACGAATAGGTGGGAGTCCTTTGGGAGTTTCAAACACCTTCGAATTATTGTCCACGACTCGTTGGAGATTTGCAGAAATCGATGATTTTGATGTTGGAACTTCTAGTGATCATAATTGTGAAATTACACCTTGTTGTTCTTTCTTTAGAAGCTTTGTCATGACATTAGAGCTTATTATCTTTCCCGGATTCCCTGCAATACCCCGTAATTCGACTTCCTTTCCTTCTGAAAAAATTTCAAGAAAATTTCTTGAAAATTAAAAGCTACCGTCCCCAAAGATTGTAACCATTGTACTCCTAGTACAACATCAACACCTCCCATAGGAATGGAAAGCATTGGACTAGTCAATACATATTCCCCCATGGTTAGCTTGATATTATGGCATTTTCCATAGCAATTTATAGTTCCTCCATTTTCAACCATCACTTGACATTCTGGTGCTGGGTATAGGAAACAATTTAATTCCTTGGCTACCTTACAATGAATAAAATTATGGGTGCTACCCGAATCAATCAACACTATTACCTTTTTCTTCTTGATTTGTCCTTTTATCTTGAGAGTTTGAGGAGTGGTAATTCCTGCCAGTGCATTACACGATATGGTCGCATTCATTTCTTCCTCTTCTAGGGCTGGTTCCTGGTGTATATCCTCTTCTTGTTCATTTTCTTCTTCCTCTTCACAATCTATGTAAAATAATTTCTTCTCAGCACACTTATGACCTTTAGTGTATTTTCTATCACAAGTGTAGCAAAGCCCTTTTGCTCTTTTTTCTTCCAATTTTTGTGGTGTCAACCTTGTAGGTTGTGTAAATCTAGGCGTAGCAACACTTCCTTCTTTATAGAAGTGAGTGGTAGGCTTCCTTGTCGCCATAATTTTACATTCAATTTTTCTTGCCAACCTGAATGCCTTCTCTAATGAATCAGGTTCCAAAACACGAAATTCATGTTGGATGTTATCCTTTAAAGTGCCTATGAAGAGATCAATCATGTGTTCCTCTGGAATATCAGTTACCCTTATATTCAATTTTTGGAAGTCCTCAATGTGCTGCCCCACTAAACCCTTTTGTTTGAGATTTATCAATTGGCTAAAGAAGGTGTTGCTCCTTGTATCCTCATAATGTGCTATCATTTCCTCCGTAAAAATTGACCAAGTGACAATTTTTTTACGGGAGCAAAGCCATCGATACCATACAAATGTATTTTGTTCTAAATGTAAAGTTACAATGTGTACCTTTTGTGTGTTTTGCACGTTATGGAGATCAAAATATTGCTCCATCTATAGTATCCATGTTACAGGATCCTTTCCATCAAACTTCCTCATCTCCATTTTTGGAATATGGTGGTTCTTCCCGCCAAAATTAGAGTTTATGAAATCACAATTAACATTTATTTTGTTCTCATCATGAGTTTCTTCTACTATCTTTTCACCATTATGAAAAATTTCTTGTATCAACTTTGTCAAACCTTCCATGTCTGCTTTTAGATCCTTCTTCATGTTTTCCATGTTGTCTTTCATGCCAGCTTAGCTTCCATGCCATCCATCTTAGCTTCCATGGCAGCCTCCATGCCATCCATATTAGCTTCCACGCCTTTCTTCAAAATTTTCATTTCATTTTTTGTTGCTCTTTGCAAAAGCGAAATTTGGTGCACTTGCTCTTGTAATTTTGATAGATCATGTTGCAATTCTTCATCTTCATGAGTCATAGTAGAGCCTTCTAAAGGCTTAATGGGTGTTGAATTATTTTTACAGGGCATCATTTAGAATCCAATACTGATATCTATTCTACAATATGCCCATGGAATAAATTCAAATTGATTCTTCAAACAAGACTTATGCAATTCGGAAAAATAAAATAAAAAATAGACACCTTTTTATTTCTTTTTAGGAGGTCGATATTGAAATTGGATTATCTCTATGATTGTATCACTTCAATATTTTAATTTGTTACCAACGTAGCCATCTGAGCTCTCTTTCAAATGCCACAGGTATAACCTGATTTGGATTCTCCAGGACAAAGTTGTGTCCAATCTCCCACAATGACCTAATTATGGACTGGTCCAGTACAACAAAATTATACGACTTGCCACGTGTCACTGTTTCGTCCTTCAGCTTTGAAATTGATAGCCAAGAAACTACAGTTCATTTAATTGCGACCAATTTTCACGGCACTCCAATCCTATGCTCAAAGAGAGAGTTATGGATATTTTCCCACGATCACCTCTTTGAGATGAAATTCGGGAGCCTGAAAAAGCACTACCTTCCATAGATCATATCTCTGAAAATATTACGAACCAAGGTCTGAAATTTTTTGACGAGTTTCCTCAAGATTTCGGATTCACACCTTAAAACTTTCGGATTCTGAAACTTCGTAGAAAAAACATTATAGCGCAAATGCCACGATTACCTGTTTAGGAGCCTGAACAAAGACCTAACCTCCACAAATCATATCTCCGAAAATATTGCGAACCAAGCTCTGAAATTTTTAGACAATCTTCCTTAGGATTTCAGCTTCGCATCCTAAAAATTTCAGCTTCTGAAACTTCATAGAAACAAATTCATAGCGAAAATTCCACGATGACCTGTTTGGAGCAGCGAAACCCTAGAATCCAAATCTCTGATACCAAATGTTGTGTAACCAGCTCCAAAAATAGAAGAAAAGAGATATTAATGCCTTAGAAATAAGCCACTTCGAGGGGGAAACCTCCAATACATTACATAAATGAACAATTCTTGGATGATACAATTTACATAACCTCCTTTCTATATATAGGAGTCCATGGGGCCATAATGTAATCCTAGTGGGCCACAATGTAATCCTAGCCGACCTAACAATAATAATTTAAGGGCACAATAATAACAAAATGGGGGTTACAAGGGTACAATAATAACAATAAGGGGGTTACACTAATAACAATAAGGGACTGTACTAGTAATACAGGGACCTAACATATCTCATCGGCAAGACCGACCATATTAGCACAACACACACACACACACACACACACACATATATAAACATAATCATATCAACATATAAACATATTTTCAACCATTATCCATTTATCAATGCATGACTATGCTGACCACATACCATGGCTTCATGCACAATGACCATCATCTAGTCAAAGTATGCATAACAACATATACACACTGATACACATAATCGATGCACGACCGACATAAACACAACAAATACATTCGACAACGACACCATCAACTTTCACATGATGACACCACTACAATCATGACCAATACCATGCATAAACAACAATCACATAGATCACAAGTACAAGGACCTATATGCAACCAACATGTAGATATGAAAACACATTCATCCAAGTGGAACGGAAACCAGACATCACCCAAGGAGAACGGAACCATGCTATGATACTACTCTATAACACCCTCCTCCCACATCTACCCAAGTTACCGGCCAACCGAGGCAAGCCTGTGAAGAAAAGTTACTATGATATGATTCAACTCCCTATATATCAATTAATGAAGTGGAACCAATGTAACACAACCAACCTAACCTTTTGCACTTGAAACAAAACTCCCATGACCCATCCAACCCATCTAGGTGACTGGAGCCATCCAACCCATCCAAGTGACTAACCCTTGAGACAAAATGAAATTTTTCTGCATCAAAGCCTTAATCTCTCCCTTCACATGGGCATGCATGCGACTTAGAACCTCTAGTCGCTCCTACAACAAGGAATGTCTGCGACTAGGGACATTTCCAGGTAGTTCTATGTCAACGACTCTGAATTAGTAGAAAGGTTTTTTAACAATAAAAAATTAAATACCAAAATTTTATCTAAAAAATAATTAAATTATTGTTATTTATCTCTTTGATATATTTGTTCAATAGTGAAAATAAAACCGAGATGTGACTATAAGACATGCAAGAATCAAAATTTTGATTTTTCATTTTGAATGAAAAAAAATGAAGGTTTAAAATGCATATATGGAAAACAATTGAGAATATATATATATATATATATATATATATATATATATATATATATATCGTTATATTGTATTTAATTTCTTTCAAATTTATATCAAAGTTTTAGTTGAAGTAATTTAAAAATGCTAACATATTAAAAAAAATAAACAATTTTAGTTCATGGAATATATCTCATTTGAAAATCACTTGGTTGTGAAGTATTGTGTAAAAGCACGAGATTCAAACTTAAATCCCTTTATTATGTAAAAGCATGAGATTCAAACTTAAATCCGTTTGAGTGGCCAACCAAAAAATAATATTTTTAAATCTATTTATTTATTCTATTTTTAGAATGTGGTTTAATGAAAAAGAATAAATCTAATATAAAATAAATAAAATTGACATGATTACATTTCATGTGGTTTGTGTGTGTGTGTGTGTGTGTGTATATATATATATATATATATTCAAAAATAAAAAATATAATTAACCACTATGTACTCATAGAATTTAAGTGAAAACTTCCACAATGCTAATGGTTGTCTTAATTGCTAACTGTCTTAAATGGGTTTTGTCTTGATTATCATTGTCTTAAATATAAAGTTTTGTATTAAAATATTTTTGTCTCAAGCTCCTTTTGTCTTAAATATAAAGTTTTGTCTTAAACTATTTTTGTCTAAAAATGTTTTTGTCTAAAATATAAAATTTTGTCTTAAATTGCTTTTGTCTTAAAATATTTTAGTCTCAAATTGTTTTTGTCTTAAATATAAAGTTTTGTCTCAAACTATTTTTGTCTCATATTACTTTTGTCATAAATTTTAATATAAAATAACTAAAATAAAAAGTGACTTTTTAAAACAAAGAATTTATTTTGTTTTAAAATGCCTTTAATGTAGTAGTGATTCCACATCTCCACACCGAGAAGGCTTCGCATAGTATTCTACGCTCGACATGCTTTACATAGTCTACACTCAATCACACCTCTTTCACAAACCATAATATGGAAATAATCATCATGTTCAGGGTTGTTTTAATTTTTCAAAACATTTAGTTATGTGGTGATTTGTGGCAGTTTTAACATAGCATAGCGGTCTTATTGACTTCCAAAGTTGCAAGTCTCAAGAACCTGAGCTTATTTTGATAAATAACAGATTTTAGATTAAGGCATCCAACATTATTATTAAACTAATTAGTGAGGAATGAGAAGTCATGTCACTATCCTATAAAATTCCAATTGTGGGATGTTGATATTGTTACTTCAGTATAAAAGCATATCAGGCGTGTATCAAATTTTCTATGAAAATTTAAACGCCTTGCCTTGGGACTATTTGATGTCGATTGTGTATATACAAATATGGTATTTTTAGTGATTCGTCGAAGTGTGGAGGCTTATGTTTCTTGCTCCACACACTATCTTTTAGCACATGTTTGAAAGCTTTATGTAACCAAGACAATTTAGATCCCATTGTAATAACATATTTGAAAGCTTTATGTAATCAAGACAATTTAGATAAAGTGTAATAACTATTATTAGTCCAGGAAGGACTATAGTTATCGGTAGATTGTTGACTTACAATTAATTGAGTGACTGACTGTTTTTTTTAATTATTATTTAACCAAATAATTAACCAAAATTTAATAGTAACAATCTAAATTTTAACTAATGTTTGAGGCTCAAAGGAAATCAATCTCTTATTGCAGGCTTCTCTCATTTCACTGTGAAATATTGTGACAACTTATATTTATCCAAAATGCAAAAATGGTGTAGGTTGTAAAAATTTATTTATATCCAAAGTTTTTGTATGTTACACTAATATATTTATATCCAAATCCAAAAATTTTAAGCCTATTCGAGATGCCATACCATCGATGACACATGTTATTATATCTTATCCTACAACTCCTCCCCTTGTTGTTCTTGTTATTTGGCATATTACTTCTCGACAGTCTTCCCCTTTAGCTATTTTTTTGTATTACTGAGATTGGGAAGGATAAGATACATCATCCTTGAAATATTTTGGTCGCATTTCGTTGTTGGTATGTGCTGCATCAAATCTGGCGAATGTTTCTTGCTCGGAAATTGGGGGATCTGGTTCATATGTGATCGGCTGCCTTTTCACAAAGGTATTCATTTCTCAAATTCTTTCATCTTGGAATTCAGTTTATGGTTTGGTTTCAAAGTATTATGTTATGGAGTTTAGGCTCAAAGTATTGTTTTTTTGGATTTATTGTCTAAATTCAAGTATCATTAGAGTATTATGTTATGGGGTTTATGCTCAGAGTATTATATTGTGGGGTTTATTGTCTGAATTCAATTATCATCTAGTTTGGAATTCAGTTTATCATCTAATCTGGAATGCAGTTAATTTGCCAATGCAAATTCATGATTTGGAGGGTTATTAAAATCCATACATTCAATTCAGTGGATGGCTACAATGTCTTGCTGGTAAGCCTAATCAATGAATCAAAAAAACTTATGTTAATTACAGATTTAATGTTTTTTTAAATTTTTTCAACTTTTTTGTGTTTTAATTATGAGATAAAATTTAGACTTATTCTTACATTTTGGTATACAAACTCTCTAATATATATGTTACTCCATTTGAAAAATCATTGAGAACTATAAATAAAAAAGAATACCCTAGAAATACGGTGTCACTATATTACCCTGGAAATACCTTGTCATGGCAGGTTAGCTGAGCTAAACTGCTTATGTCCATGGTTTCCCAAAGGGCCTTTATGGCCAAAGTGAGCCGGACCTCTCATGGTAGTTAGGGGTAATTGGGTAATTTTCAGTGCGATTTCATATTTTTTAATTAATGTTGAATTCTTAATCATAATAATGATGTTTGTTGTGTATATAAACTTCAAATTTAAAAAAAAAAAAAAAACACATTATATTTTTGGAAATATTTGATATTTAAAATTTACTCCGGGACAAGATGAAATTTCCGACATATATTTAAAATAATTTTTTGAATACTTAATGGTGTTTGTGCAATATTATGAATAGCTAATAGTGCCGAGGACAACAATACTGCAGTACACTCAGTGTTTGTGTAATATTTCCAAGGAAATAAACAAATTGAAAGGATTTGGGCACATGTAATTGTTCCTGGAGTCTCTCAATTTCTACATTGTTCTCACTCATTATGTCATTTGATAACCACTCATCTTTGATTTTATGAAATCCTTAAAAATCCAACCAGCAAATGCCATGACCAACCTAAGGAAGCATGATAGTATATAACCATGGCTAGCATTCTTGTTATTCTTCTCCTTCACCTTCTTTACCCTTTGCACGCAATCAATGAATTTTACTTGCAATCTACAAGTCCCACAAGTCCCACTTAGTCCACAACTACGCAAGTGGGCATTACTTCGATTTGAGAATTCGGAGAAGTACAACTGCAAGTTTTCCATGAATACCCAAGTGGGCATTCTATTTGAGAATTTGGGGAAACACACAGCAAGGTTTCGATTTTCAAAAGCGTAGCTACATTTCAGCGAGGAGAAAGAATGAAAGCGGAGAATAATTTTTTTCAAAGAATGAAAGCAAAGAATAATTTTTTTCAAAGAATAATGTCGAGTGAGTTTTTGTACGAGCAAAACACAGTGGAAACTCAATAAACAATCAAATCCATACAACATAAACAAAGAATACAATAGATTTAACATGGTTCACCCAACCAATCTGGGCTACGTACACCAAACAGAGGCATCGACAATCTCATTCAGCAAAAGGAGAATTACAACAACAAATTTTTTCATCCGCACATTTATTCCACTCACCTCACATTCTTCATCATGCTCATTTTCCTCTACAGGCTTACATTTTATAGCTGGGAGTAGAAACTGAATCATAAATTCAATCACAACAAAAATAGGATGCAATAACTCCACATCAGAATTAGATTGAGTCAATTTAGCAACAAATCCTATTGTTATCATATTCATGAGATTTTATCTAAATTTAATTAAAAAAATCTCAACAGTTAAGTCTTCCAAGAAAATGGAATACAACCTCCGTTGGTCTGCAAGGGAAAACTAGGAATGAGGATATACGACAGAAATCAAATGTTTGGGAAAGACATCAATTTTTAAATCATATCAGGGTAAATGATGCTTTCCTTACACTCTTTTTGTGTAATTCTTAACCTACGTGTTGAACAGAGCAATAAAACTGAACAAACAAGGTGGTGGTAGTAGATAAAATATCACACTGCAAATTCTATATAAATTCTATATTATGAATCTAAGAAATTACACACATATTTATACATAAAATAGTCTCAAGATAGGAACTCTATCTTGGACACACGATAATTTGGTTGAGAGATTCTCTCAACCACACACTAAACTAGGAAAGAATATAGTTCTAAGTAAATCCTATTATGTAGCAACAAAAGCCAAATATTCATGTCCAAATACAATCGCTAACAATTGCGCTGATTGCGCCTTTCGACGCAACCGTCAGATAGAAAAGTGTGTCGACCCTCTTGTGCTCAGATACACCAATATCTGAGACCGTGAGCCAGGTGTTACTGCAGTCCACCTGCTCCTGTGAGCACAAATCTCCCATGTACACGTGGCCACAAGGCACTTTTAGCCACAAAGGCAATCCAACCACAAAGGCTCTATATGTGGTTTCTGGCTCACCACCAACCATCCATAAAGGCAATATATGTGATTTCTGGCTCACCACAAACCATCACTTTACAGTGACAAAAGATGGTTTCAGGCTGACCATAAACCATCACAAAGTGTTTTTAAGATCGCCACAAACTTTCAAATGCCTTTACAAGGCTTACATTCCATACTTCAACATTTTGGAGTTCCTGGGTACACATAATGACCATTACAACAACCATCTAGACTTGCTTATAACATGTTAGGGAGTCTATTCCACAAACCAACCTAACTCAAACAAACATCTACTTTGCTATCCACCATAAACGTTGTTGCTGCTTCATTACCTCCTCTTCCGTTGCTCATATCTTGGGCATCTTTGTCAAATAAATTCTTGGAACTCCATGCTTATTCTGTCGTTTGTTAGAGTCATGAATTCTAACAAAATAACTTTACCTACATTGAGTTAGCTAGGCTCAATAAGGCTCAATAATATTTAAACACGATTCCAAGAAAATCCAACATAAACTCTTCAGATTTAATTTCTGTATCTTTACCCATAGATGATTATTTTCCAAACATACCAGTAGCCATTTTTTCACCAACGATACCTGTGAGGGGTCCACTGATAAAGAAACGGATTGACGACTTTTCAACTGGACTCAATGCAGTGCATTCAAACACTGATGATCCAAACATAGGTACTCACAACCACATGAAGAGAACACAATTTTCCCTTCAAGAACAATAATCCAGGACTCCACGGTCTGATCCTCCGTCGCATTTCAATATCTAATCCCCTGGCAGCATAATGCCACTGCCCCTGCTCACAGTATCTAGGCTTGGTAATTTCTTCCAAGCATGCTGCCTTATGCTCGTTGACATAGTGCAACAACTAAGACCCATTGTCCAGCTAATCTCCTCATAATTGAACATGCAGATATGTCTCGACAATCTGTTTCCATCACACTGGGCACGCACAAACTTGATCATCCTCCAATCTCTGACGCTCCCATCTTCAGTGTCATGTCATTAATATATCTGGTAGATAATAATTTTCCTGCAAATTTGTGTATTGTTGGAATGACCAGTTCCAACACACACTAATAATGTGACAATAGTTGGTCACACCAATGTCACTTAAATTACAACCAGTTTCATTGTCATGACTCTTAATCAATACATTGCAAAATTAAAAACATCAGAATTAAAAAATTTGGATAGTAGCATAAACTTCTCCCTCTATATATATCAAGTGATATGCAGCAAGGAGAGCAACTCCAACACTCGAGCCATCCTTTTTAATGATATATAGCCACACTTTATGCGGTCTTGGTTCCAAGAAGTTCTGCAACGTCATTCACATTATGTCCTCCAATCTTTTTCAATATTTCGGCAACCCTATCTCCTGCCAAACGAGCACCGCGTACTGCTATAGTGCGGAAAAGTTCAACAACCATTTTTCAAGCATGCATCAGACGCAGACATCAGACGTAGCGGGATCCTCTCGCGAAGAAGCAAGCTCACACGATCTAAGAATTCTTGCTGCAATTGCCTCTTGGAAAGAAACTCCGGAATAACATTCAGCATTTTAAGCTTATTTTACAACAGGTTTAGACTGTCGATTCAATTCAGCATCTTTCTCATCAGTTGATAGATCTCCTCTAACAAGACTCAGGCCAACATCAAAGATAATGCGTGCCAGATCTCCCCTTTAATCTTTCACTCTACGCTAAATTTCCTCTCAATGTCGAACCGACAGTGCCGTGTCGAAGAAATAGCAGTATGAAAAAGATAGATAATATTTGATACCTTTGACCAAGAGTAGAGATTCAGTTGTAGTATTGGGAAACCTCAATTCTCTCTAGCTTCAAAGTTGAACGGACCAAGTTCGTATGTAAAGCCATCGAAGCTTGAAGCACCAGGACCACCGTTCATTCTCTTCGCCAGTTTTCAGAGATTGCGATGTCTACGGCATAGTATATTTCACCTTCCGAAGCGCGGCAGTGGTTCTGTAGATTTCATCTTTGATCCGTGGCTAGATCAACGATCTCTCAAGACTGATATATGTGTTGCTATACAACACCACCCAATTCACATGCCATTTCCATTCAATGATTGAACCGATCATTTGAGTTCCTCTAAAAGTTTTCACTGGTAATTGCACACAACTCTGCACTAGCAAAAACTTCTCGATCACACAACGGCTCTACCAAGCAGCGATATCTTCATGCCACGAGCAGCAGATCTTTGAATCCATCGCTTGCTCCTTCTCACATAGATAGGATCCACCAGCGATCAAGCGCAACCTCCAGATATCCTTAAACGCAACTAGCCATCGGTCAAACTTCAAACCACTCAACACACTGTGCAGGTCATCGAGCTGCTGCAGTGGTATATCGCCCATGGGAAAGCTTTCATGGGAAAAATTGTTAGAGCTCCTGTGGATATGCCTTGCAACGGGATCAATCGGGCCTCTGGCCAGCCCTCCACGGTCTTGAATGTGGGGAAAAGTGCTGAAGAATCTAAAGCCATTGAAGCCACGGGGGATGCAAAGAGCCTATGTAAGAAGTCGGGAAAATCCATGATCAACCGTGTGAATGGGACGTTTTTGAACGACAGGATTTGTTTCACAGGCTATCCCGTCGTGGGCTTCAACCACCGAATAGTCACTGCTGGCAGATTATCAGAAGCGTGACAACCAATCGAGCTGCATGGCTAGCAAAATCGTTAAGCAAGAGCGAGTCCATTTGCTCGTGGGATCACTGAGTGCGGACGAATTTAGATACACTTCAGCCAGAACTCGAAATTTCCTCATGGAAAGATTCCTGTCTTGAGGAATATTTGTTATATAACTATCCACAAGCCTGGCTACTTTCGTTATTGCATTAGCAGCAGTTGCGGCATGCAGCTTTTACCAGCAGACGCACCATGTCTACCTCTCACATGCAAAACGCACCCAACACAGGCCGTATGTCACTACAAGTTCAACAGATGATGGCCAAAAAAGACATTAAATAAACTCTTTATTTCCCTTGGCCCGGGAGGGGCCAAGGCCGGGCTAAGGCTAGGCCCAAACAGGCTGTGATACCAAGATAAAATATCACACTGCAAACTCTATATAAATTCTATATTATGAATCAAAGAAATTACACACATATTTATACATAAAATAGTCTGAAGATAGGAACTCTATCTTGGACGCACAATAATGTGGTTGAGAGATTTTTTCAACCACACACTAAACTAGGAAAGAATATAGTTCTGACTACATCCTATTATGTAGGAACAAACTCCTCAAATGGAGAATTACAACCATAAACAAGTAGGAATTAAATATTTCTAACTCTATCATGTCTGAAAAATCAAAACAAATGACACTCACAAGTATGGATCTCGAGTATCCTTAATATCCGTATCACTTTAAATTTAGATCATGGCAGGGACATCTCGAGTATCTGTAGTATCCGTATCACTTTAAATTTATCCGTATCACTTTAAATTTAGATCATGGCAGGGGTAAATGATGCTCTTTCCTTGCACTCTTTTTGTGTAATGCTTAACCCACGTGTTGAACAAAGCAACAAAACTGAACAAACTAGGTGGTGGTGTCTTGTCTGAAAAATCAAAATAAATGGCACTCACAAGAGTATCCATATCACTTTAAATTACACTTAAAAAAATAATTAGAATATTGTTTAAATTTCGATTTAACAAACATTATGTATTATAATTTAGTTCATTCAATGCATTTCTGATCGCTATATTGGTATAATAAAAAAGCTTAAACTGCATTAAATTTTTTATTCGAGGAGAAGCTATCGGGTCTCAAACAGCTTAAACAAAAATGCAGGGATGATAAACCTCCAACATAGACTAATTATGCGTTGGAAACACTGTCTGAGATGTGAAGAAACCGGTGGATATGTTGAAACATGGAAAAATAAAATTAGTGTGTAATGTCTATGTAAAGTAATGAATAATTAAATCAGCATAATTAGATTTTTGATAAAAAATATATATATATTTAAAAATGGTTTCAGATTAATTAAATCAATATTTATTTCACATATAGATATTTTAATGTAATAATTGAATTAATATGGACAAATAAATAAAATATTTTATTTATTAATTTTAATTATATTTAATTTTAGTAAGAAATCTAAAACACAGTTTTAACTAGATTGACCACAACTCAATACTTTAATGTATACTTTAACAACGTTGAAGTATTCAGTTAAATTGTATTTTAGATTACAATATTACAACATCTTTTTTGTGTGATTGAGACTCATACAAACTTCCTATTACAAGACTGAGATAGTACATATAATTAACAAGACTGAAAGGAATTAACAAGGAAGTTCGACTATTTCTTCTGTGCTTTATATTTCAGTACCCAAGCGAGATGGCGGTGCTGATGAAGCCACTACTGGACTACGCCTGGAATTGGCTCTGCCCTCTTTGACCATAGAGGCCCTTCAAATTGCACTTTTAGAGAACGGATGGAACATCCTACCTTCAGGACCTTGAAGTTCTCATAGAACGCACCCAAATGCCTCTCAAAATCACTCTACTGTGCCGATCTCTTTCCTTGCTCTTTGGCAGAGTACAAACCCATTCTAGACAGAACAGCAAGTTTCCATCATAATTAACCTGATGTGGACAGGGCGCCCTCCTTGATAGGGTTATAATCTGTGAGTTTTTTTGGGTTAAAAAAAAATGTTTAAATTTACACCAAAAAAACATAAATATAAAATATAATAGTCATTAAAATGGGTTATATATATATATATATATATATATATATATATATATTTCTTGTTAATGTATACCATTAAATTGTATTTTAGATTACAATATTGAAAGTTAATTTTATGGAACGATTTATGTTTTCTATATATTTATAGTTTCCATTATTATAAAGTTTTTAGAACTATGAATGCAAAATAGAGTCCAGTTTACTTTTCAACATTTTCAACAATTTCAAAGATAGATAGTTGCTTGAGATTAGTGCAAAATAGTGTCCAGTTTATTTTCAACAATTTGAAAGATAGATCATTTGTTGAAGACTTTGAATTTCTCATTCTTCAGTTCAGAATTTCAGCTAATGCAAAATCCACATTGGAAGAAACAACTTGTATACTTCTGCGACAAATAAATTTATTATTGGTTCAAACTTGTATGCTTCTTCTACCAATATATTTATTATTTGTTTAATTTGTATACTTCTGCTACAAATATATTTATTATTTTTTTGAGATGATATGAGAGCATTGTTGCCTGTGATTTGTGATAAAATTGATATTTTTTCTTTATTATTTGTTTGAGATGATATGAGAGCATTGTTGCCAGTGATTTGTGATAAACTTGATATTTTTTGATATTTTTTCCCTTGATGATATGTTTAGGTAACATTTTTCCTTGAGCCGTTGATTTGATAAATAGAAAATTTTGGCAAATTTTATAAAGTGATGGCAAGGACTACAGGCTGTATCTTGTTTAAAAATGTTAAATCTAGTCACGATTATATAGCATGCTTTTTTATTATATATATATATAAAAGGAATGTTTGTTGTCACAATATTTAGGATACAACTTTAAATGTCAATAATTGACAAAAACATTATCGAGTGTGGAGGTAGTTGTGTCAAAAAGACTTGGGTGGAGGAAGTTGTGGTTGTGCCCAGAAAAATATGAAGATTTCATTCTGCCTGAAAAATTAATTAATTAACTTAATTAATTAACTGTAAAGGTAAAGACTATGCTACACCACAGCTATTAACTACTTTATAACCTGATTTATAGTAATAACTATCCAAAAATTATTGCAAGAAAGTTATATGAAAATTATTAGTAATTCCATATTCTTTCACTAAGGTTTATTAGACTCAAATAAATTTCACAACTATGAATCACACGGTTACGTAATTCTTAGACCACTAATCGTCTTTCAAACAAAATAATAAATAACAAAACTACTAACGAAGGTAGGTGATTGATCTGAAAGGATCAATGTTTGTCTGGAGCAGGTGATTCATCTAAAAGGATCAATGTTCACCGTAAAGCGTTATAAATATATTGAAATATACGAGGAGTGTTTTCCCCCTACTTAGATGTTGGGTTAATATGATTTATGTGTGAGGTTGCATGGCTATATCTTTTCGAGTTATTGGATAGCATAGCTAATGAATTTTGGCATTATTCAGTTGCAAACATAGTGCGCACTTCAAACAGAGTACGTGAATTCAATAAACAAAGGATGAGTGGTTCAGATTACAGAGCACACTAACAGGAGCATTACATAACACCATCAGACTTATGAAAGGAAATCCAAAACAAATGCCCAGTTCATCCAAATACAGCAGATATTAAAGCACAACAACGGTAGAACAACATTGGAAAATGAATTCTACTACTCCTACTCCCCTCTGGCAAAGTATTCAACGGGGAAAGTCCTGGTGAGTCCACCAATGCTTCTGAAATGTATCTTGCCAGGATTTCTCTTGTCAACCTCCATTTCACAAATAGGAACCCATAACAGCATATCCCTAGCCATCACACCCTTGATGTTCTTGACCTTGTACTTCTCTATCTTGCACGTCACATTCGCCGAGACTTTGACATGTTTGTCCGCTTTCTTGTAGTGGTGTTTAAACTCACTCTTCTGCTTTATCCAAACATGACCAGTCTCCTCCACTATTCCTGCCTCCAACACATCTTTCATTGCCATGAGGCCGCCAGGAAGGCAAAAGAATTCCATCACATCCATGACTATCTTCAAAGCTTCGTCTCCTCTAACTACAATGGCATTTTCCTTCCTTATCTGAGATTCAACGAGAGCCATTGTGACAAATAATGAATCTTCGGTGAAGAAATTGATATCACAATATTTCAACTTAGATAGAGCAACTTAGGTTGAAGGTTTTGAAGGGAAGGAGCGGGATTTATAGGAGAAGATGGGCTGTCTGCGGATGAACTGGAAGCTTCGAATTGCACATCGCGTGGTTGCAGGGGAGAAAATGGGCTGTCTATGGAAATGAGCGTGGCCTACCTTAAATATTAAATGAATGTTTACATAAGGTTCTGGCTAAATATCACTGACAGGAAGGTGGGTGGGAGTTGAGAAATGAATGAGTTGAGAATAGCGTAATAAAAAGCCCCAGCGTTCATAATTTAAAAAAAAAAATCATGTGCTTATCTGTTCAGAATCCGCACTTTTGGAGCACCCCAAATAACTTATAAAATTGACAGAAGTCAATCCAATGAAAGATAGTTATAAATAAACAGTCACCATAATTTATGTTTTTTAACTACTTTCATAAAACTATTATTTTTTGGTATTGAGAAGGGCATTTTGACACAATAATTTAAAAATAAATGTAAACTAATAAAAGACAAGAAAAATATTAAAGTAAAAGCCAATATTGGCACAGGATTAAAAAAAGGATTTGATTGAAAATTAGAATTTTGAAAAGACAAAAGAAAAATATTAAAGTAAAAATGGATTAAACAAAGGATTTGATTGAAAAGTAGATTTTTGAATGTATAAATAAATAAGGTTCTTTTAAATATTTGAGTAAATTGTCTAGAGTTAAATTTTGCAATTTAATAGAATTGCAAAGTTAAATTTGCAATTCTATCACATCTTCAAACAAAAAACTTTAAAATGGAGTAAAAAACATTAAAATGGAGGAAATGTGGATTAGTGAAACGGAGCTGTCAAAGTTTAATGGATGAAATGTGGATTAGTGAAGTGGAGCTATCAAAGATATGTTAATGGTATAATTAGAACTTACAGTTCTATCAAATCTTAAAAAAAAAACACTTTAAAATGGAACTGGCAAAGTTTTACTTTTAATCAAACATAAGCGTATCGGATTCTCGCAACTCACGACATCAATGAGAGGTATCTACACCAAACCGTAATTTCTAGCTCCATGGTTCCATCGTCACTCTTGTGGCCGCAAATTGTTATAAGTGAAAAAGTTGTTGATTCTTGAGGTGTCAGGTTGGTTGTTTACTCGATATTCAAGTGGCTCTTCTTTTAGCACATATATTGCAGGAAAAAAAAATGAAAGTTGAAGTGGTTATAATTCAAAGATATATATGTTTACATAGAGTTAAAGATAGTGTATGGTCAATTTTTAAAAAAACTGTTATGGGTGGAAAATGGTGAAATTTAGTGATGCAAAGTCTTGGATGTAATTCTCATAAACTCATAGAGGCCATTGACTATTTATAGAAATATAAGTTTTTTTGGGGATTATATATAGATATAGATTACTTAGTATATATATATAAAAATATTTTGTTTTTTGAAATATTTTATTTATATTGAATTAGTATTATTTTAAATATTATATATCAATTTTATATTAAGAAATAGATGAATTATACATTTTCTTCCATTAAGTAATTGATTTTTTTAGTTTCAATTATTTCTTATTTTGCCATTAATTTTTTTTATTATGGTCTCATATATATATATTTCAAGTTTCACTAGCACAACTTATTGAAGATGGGCCTAAGCAACAAGGCTATCTAGGATAAAATCTCGCAGGGGTCGTTGTGCCTAGTGCTAGGGGAGGAGACATGCTAAAAAATCTAGTAAGGTAAGGACTCGTATGGCCCAGACCATGTGTGATCCCCGGGTGACTTTGATGACTTAGATGTCCCTAGTAGCTACTCCTCAAGCCATAAGTCAAGCCTGGAAGATCAAAAACAACTCCTCAAGCCATAAGTCAAGCCTGGAGGTTCACAAGCAACTTGAAAAACAACACTATATATAGTTAACATGCATAATCAAATCTTTTATTTAAGAAAGTATCTAAACATTTTTACATGTGGGCTCAATATGTTGAATTTATAAGAAGTAAAGGATTTGCAAATACTACATGTCTACTCAATTAAATAAAAATAAAAGGTTAAAGGAACATAGAGTAGAGATGTTGTAACGTGTGGAAAATTAAAAGTATTGAAAATAATAAAATTCAAAATTTGTTATTTTGTACTTTTGTGTTTATTAATAAAATTACAAAAAAATGTTTAGCTAAAAGAAAATCATAATCTACATATCACATTAAAATATATAACATATAAGTAGTAGCTATAAGTTAAAGATCCATTTTTTTCTTAGATCTTGTAACCATATTTAAATTTAATTAAGAAGTGTTACATCATAGCTAGTACCTATAGTTTAGTTTAAATAGAGCTAAAATAAAGTAAAAATATTAAATTTAAGTTAGTGTTAAGGTTTAGAATCTAGTATCCCTGATGGGGTTGATTAACCAGGCAGCTGGCGTTCCCAATGGAACACGTGGGCATTCATGATGAGTGTGTGGCCACAGGTGAGAGGGTCATCCTCCTCGTCCTCTCAACATACCTTGTGTATGGAAGGGTATAATGTTATTTGTGCGAAATTTCATTCCTACTTGGTTCTTGTGGGAGGTGGCGTTCGTTGGAGATTTATGTTGGTGGCGAGGTCTGATACCAAAAATTATGCATTTGGTTGAGTTATGGAACTAGTAGTGTGAGCTTTGACTAGAGAAGTAGTTGTTTCCGTGGGCAACCTATCTGTGACAGGTGGTGTCCTTGCCACTGACACCCCGTCGTCCACTTATGGGTGTGCATTCTTGTGAATTTTCAGTTTAGTTTTTGTGTTAGGATTATTGCACACAGGTAATGTCTCAACTTCCTGGTTCTGCTTGTGTTTTGTTAGTCCTGTTGGGGTCAGGTGATATTCCTTTCGTGCAGGAGACAAAGTGGATTCGTTGCCTTCATCAGCCCCTTCTGGGGCTCCTGTAAGGCTTAGTTATGTTTGTGGAGTGGGTATATAGGATTGTGGGTGGTTTAGTTAGTTCTGGTTTTTCTATGGAAGTAGGACAACAGATTGTTTGTGGCTGGTGTAAAATTATGGTTCTCTGCGTTCAGTCTAGGCTGGTTAGTAGTGGTCACTCTGGTGAGGGTGGTGTGTTTCTCCTTGCTCACTGTCATAGTCCATGAAGGTTCTCATTGGTATGCCTCTATCCGTCTCTATAGTGTTGAGTTGATAATCATGCATCAGGTTCCCCATTTGGTCCACTCGTCTCAAATTAAGCCTAATTTGGGCAACTCAGTGGGTGGTGGGTCTCTCTCAGAGATGGAATTGATGATCAAAACCATTAGCGCCAGGAAGAGTAGTAGCATCAGAGGTCTCTCAGGTCAGGAGGCTCCGAGTGGTCGAAGTGGTGGCAAGGTGGGGCGTTCCTGTCGAGCGTGGTCTGAAGCTCATGGTGGTAGCAATCGGGGTGGCTCAACGACTGGTCGTGGGAGTCAGACCCCACAAGTAAAATAATGTGATGAGTCAGTTCGTCGTGAAGGTTTAAGGAGACAGGGGATGGCACATCATGTGGGATGAGAGCAGTGAAAAATTTGTTGTGTCGAGCACTGTCGGGATTTGATACAATATGTTCTTGAATGTCTGGAAAACTAAGATTGGGTGAGGCAAGAGGAACATGTTGAGATGATTGCTACTTTGAACAAAATGCACTATTTTCAATGTTATCTCCATGAACGTGTAGTGGTGGTCTGACAAGGCCAAAACATGTTATCTGAGAAAGAACAGAAGTTGGAGGTTTGGATGGCCCATTTCGAAGAGCATGTTCAATGCTCCTTCCCTCCTCCTCCTCCTCCTCCTAGAAAAACTCCGGGAAACCCTACCTCTATCAACACCAATGACTAGGATATTTAGAGGTGTTTTATTTGTTTTGTGTGTTTACTGATGCTTCTACCCTCCCAAGTTGTGGATTGTGTCTCTTGAATTTTTTTTTCATTTCCATATGCTAATAGTCCTAGTAAAAAAAAACTTGGTCAGCGTGAGAAACTACTCAATTTAGGTTTTAATGATTAGTAAATTGAGCTATTTTGTTATTCGTAAATCCAGTCCTACCTAGTGTGATAATATTTTTGTGGAGAAAGTTGTCGATAAGATTTTACTTTTTCCTTGTAAAGTAAGTAAGTATATATATATATATATTAAATGGTATTTGTTCTTGCCAAATATATATGTGAAAGGTAAGTTGAATATATTCCTTAAAAATATATATAAATATTCAAAATGGAGTAGTTTTAATTCATAACCATTTTAATTTACTATTAATAACTTTCCATTATTTATTATTGATATTAAGAAAAATTATGTAATTTTGTTAATCTTTTAATTTTTTTTTTAAATCAAATAATTTTTTAAATATTTTTAACTATTTTTAATATATATTAAATAAAAATATATGGTTTGAATCAATTTTCATTTAATTATTACCAAATTTATCCATTGTATTTGTTTATGAATAAAGTTATTTAATTGAAGTAAAAAAAATTTAAACTTGTTAACTAACAATACTTATTAATTTTGGACTTGTTAATTAATAATATTCATTATAAAAGTAATTGAAATATTATAAAATGATTAAGTTACATTATAATTATTAATTGCTAATAAGATTTATTTTTTATTATATGACAATGAAAAATTAATTGCTTACTAACAGGTAAAGATTTTCATACAAATTTTTGTGTATAGTAACCACTAAAATGTATTCACATTTACATTTGTATTTCTACTTACTAAGTGTGCATATTCACATTTTTAATAGATATCATTTTTTGTTTTTTGGGATTCACCCGCGTTAAGAAAGTCATTCAACTATGATTTCAACTATGATAATTTCCATGAGACTAACATCTCATGATATTTGAATAGTACACTTAGCACTCAGGATTTTTTCCAATGAGTGCTTAGTGGACTATTCAAAAATCATGAGAAATTAGTGAGTTACGACTACCTCTCATGGAAATGGTCATAGTTGAATGACTTTCTTAACCCAGTTGAATTCCAAAAAAAAATTGATAACTAATATAATGCACAGAAACCCCTGAATGCTTAAATACATGTTTATTTTTTCTTATTAAAGTGTTGAAGAAAAAATCATAATGGTGGGTAGTAAAAACTCCTCTAAGTGTGTTTATTTACATCATGTTCCTATCTATTTTCTATGCAAATATTTGCTCAAATTATGTTAAGTATAAATTGATGGTAAATATGTTATTTACATGAATATAAGCTATTTTGAATAATTTTATATTTTTGGCCGTTCCTTATGAAACAATGAAAAATCTAAAATTATCTAAAATTCATGGCATAAACATTGTAAGTACATCTAAAAATTATAGTATAAAAAAATTTGGTTATCCACATCACTATGTAGTGCAAAGGCTGCAATAAAAATCATTACAGAATAAAAATTGAACCAATTATATACATAAATAAATTTAAATATGAATAAAAACAATAAAATTTAATCCATAATCCATAAGGTTAACGGCTAAGCATTTTGGTCAATGAAAAATAAAAGGAAAACAATTGAATGCATGATACAATGTTTGCTGAAGGTATAATAAGCACATAAAAACTTTAATACTTAAAATAAACTTACAATATAACAATAGTTTTAACCATGGATATTGATGCCCACATTACCATAGATATTATTAACTTGGTAAGTAGAACTTTTTACAATAGCATGGGCCAACAGCATGGCTCCTCAATACCACATGCCCAAAAACCATCTCTCATTTCACAATGAAAACATTTTATAAACATGTTCTTTGAATTTCATTTTATAACAATTTTTTCATTAAATCTAAAAGAAAAAAATATTATAATTAATTTTGAGATATATATAAACCCTCTATCACATTAAAACATATAAGATATAAATAATAGCTATGAATTAAGATCCATTTCACCACATAAATTAAAATAATAATTTCATAACTATGTTTAAATCTTATTAGTAACCACATAAAAACTTAATACTTGCAATATAGAAAGATTTTTAATTATAGATATTCACCCTCACTCTACCATGGATATTATCGCGTGCAATTATCACATACTAAAAAATACCCTTAATTTGACTAAATATTAGAAAATACCTCTAAAACCTACATCATTTAATCCCCTACCAATATGAACTCAACACACCTTCCCAATTTAAAAACTCCCATTTCCACTAGATATTGTAGGTATCTATTTTTCCATTAACACTTTTTATACCCATTAACAGTTTTTCATTAACTTTTTTCTCCATTTTTTATACATGCCAATACAAAAATACTTTACCCCTTATTATATGTTCAATATATTATGTCATTTTTCCTCAATATATATCCCCTAATATGAATGCACATGGTATGGTATTTCTCCCCTAGTGAAGCCCCCGTGAATGCAAAACTTTTTTTGAGATACTCAGAAGAGTGCTACAACCCAAACCAGGAGAAATTTCTGGAAGATACCATTTGGCTTTAATTATTCTCACTCCTAGTTGATTTCTAGGATCTAGAGATCCTAGAAGGAATTGGAAACATGATTGGAATGTTTACGAAGGTAGCAGATGCCACAAAGAATGGTAGATACACCTCCTATGCCTGAATATGTGTTTAAATGAACATAATAGAACCTATCCCAGAATCCATAAAAATAGATACCATGATGAAATTTGGCAGCAACCTCTAGATTATGAACACATCCCATTCTAGTTCCATCATTTCCACGATTATGGGAATCTCTTTAGGGATTTCCTTCCTATGAAGGAGGAAAATAAAGAACAAAGGACTTTAAAAACTAAGAGGAGATAAAAGGGTTCTAACCAGTGGTGAACAAGAAGAAAAAAGAGAGACCACTAGCGACTCTAAAACCCAATCAATAGAAAATATTGAATGTGAACAACTAAGAGTTTTTTTATATAGAAGATGAAGGCTTGAGTGGCCGAGAAAACAAGATGCAACCAAAGAGGGAGCATGTATGGATAAATCGGTACCTTGATGCTATACAAAAAATTCACAAGAGCTCAAGGATCAAGAAGAGGTCATAACTCTAGAAGGGAAAGAGGTAATGGAGGTTGATGAGACAACGAAGGAGATCAGCATTGAAGAACAAGTTCTGAAGAGACTATTAGCGTAATGGAGGAACTTGGATGACCACTTCAACCCTGACGAACAAAAGGAGTTGTATCAAGAAACTTTTCAAAAACTTTAAGCTCTACAAAATCAGAAACAACAAGAGAAGGATCCAGTTATAGAAGATAAATATATTGCAACCCCACTATTAAAATTCGGTTTCAAAAGTAAAATTATTGTGGAAAAAAAGGAGGAAGAAACTCCAAGAATCAATACAGCTAGTGGTAGAATTCGTAGTAAAAATAAGGCAGGCAACCCCTTTGTCATCAATGTTTAATTAGGTAGATAGTTTTTCCTAATGAAGGTCTTGTCATGGAATATAAGAGGCCTTGATAGAAGTGGAAAAAAAATTTATTTAAAGGAGATACTAATACAGGGAAAATCAAAGATAATGTTGGTCAAGGAAGGAAAGGTATCAGAAGCCAAAATAAAAGACATTCTAGAAAAGAAAAAAAATAATTATGATTTAGTAGCAATAGACACCAAAGGAAAAATAGGGGACTTACAATCCTATGGAAACCAATGGAGATAGTGTTCGAATATTGGCAACCATTTTCCAGGATTTTGTCAGGGTGATCTAGATACATAGGCAAAAGTGAGGTTGTCTCCCTGACTATTGTCTATGAACCTTAAATAATGGTAGAGAAGCAAGCATTCTTACAAGGCCTCTGAAAAATAAGAGAAATCCATATGGACAATATTTAGATCATTGGAGGAGACATCAATCTGATTAAAACCTCAGGGGAGAAAAAGGGGGACTGGGAATATTAGATTCAGAAGCATAATCATTCCAGGACCTGATAAGGGGCATAAGGTCAGTAGATATGGAGACCAACAACGAGATATACACCTGGAAAAACAAGTGAGGAGGATGGCACGAAATTGTCACTAGGTTATATTGATTCTTAGCATCCGAAGAACTAGTAAGCAAGGGTGTATATATATAAGCCACTATTCTCCCTTGTACATCGTCAAACCAATGGCCCATTAGAGTAGAAATAGAGATGAAAATTTCCCCTAGAAATAAATCACTCTAGTTGGAGGCCTTTTGGCTACAAGACCCTAGGTTTATGGAACATACAAGAAATGGTGAATGGAGAGTTTGGTGTAGGGTTGAAACATGATGCACACTTTCCAGCTGAAATTAAAGGATCTTAATCAAAAAATCAAAGGCTAGAACAAGAAAGAGTTTGGGAACATTTTTGGAGCATAGAACCATATAAAATATTGTATGAGCCAAATACAATAACCAATAATTAATGAGTGGAGAATAGAAGACTTAAAACTAGATTAAGGAAGGGTATGAAATCAGCTGGAGGAGAAGAGAAAACAAGATGAAATCCAATGGAGGAAAAAATTGTGAATCCAATGGTTAAGGGAGGGGAAAACAACATCAGTTTCCTTCATAAGGAAACAATCAAGCACAAGAGACAACAGTCAGGGAGATAGATTTCTTGCTTCTCTAATTTTGAAAATCACAGAAGGCTAGCAGATGGTCCAACACGAGGATATAGAATGGACACTGGTAGACCACTTCATATCCCTACTCTAAGAGCTAGTTCAAGAAAGGAATGAGGCTATATACTGCATCATCAGACACATTCCTTAGTTGATCCATAGGGACCAAAACCAAGCCCTAATGCATGAGGTCACCCTTCAGGATATAGAGGAAGAAGTAAAAAAACATGGCTAGGAATAAAACCCCATGACCAGATGTATTCAAGAAAAAACTCTATCAGGAAACCTACAAATTCATAGGTCCATAAGTGCAATGAGTAGTGGATAAATCATGACAACATAAATTGGTAAGTAATGGTATAAACTAGACATTCTTAACCTTGACTCCTAAATAAAATCAAACTGAATACCCACATGCCTACAAAATGATAGCCCTCTGTAATGTCATATTTCAAATTATCTCATCGGTGATAAAAAAAAAGACTCAATCCCCTCTTGACCAAGCTCATATCCTTAGAACAACTTAATTTAATTGAAGGTCGCCAAATTTATATTGTATTATCGCCTCCCATGAAGTAGTTAAATCACTAAAGCACCATAAACTCCCTGCAATGCTCATTAAGCTCGACCTTTTAAAGGTCCGTGTTCATCTCAATTGGACCTACCTCCTTAAAATCCTTGATTCTTTTGGCTTTGACCAACACTCGATTAGATGGATCTGTGATATTATATCCATGCATGTCTTCTCAATCATGATAAATGGTCCCCCTTGAATACTTTCAATCCAAAGAGGGGTCTGAGATAGGGGGACACCCTATCCCTTTTCTTTTTCATCCTTGTAGCAGAATTTCTAGGAATATATCTAAAATGTTTTCTCCAGATCTCTCAAATCAAGGGTCTTAGCCTCTCTAGAGAGGACCTAGTGATCACACATCAACAATTTTTATAAGACATCATGTTTTTCTATAAAATCTCCAGTTGAGGGGTCTGTAAGCTTAAGAAAATTCTCCAAGATTTCATGCAAGCTTCCGGTACGATGATTAACAATGATAAATCGAACACATTTTTCTTCAATACCCCTCTGGTTGTCCAAGATTTTCTAGACAAAATTGTACGCTTCAAAATTGGAGCTCTACTAGTTAAATATCTCGGCCTTCCTCTAGCTCTTAACTCCCTTTAGGTCTCCTGTTGGAAAGATTTTATTTAAAAAATCATTTAAAAAATGGACAGGTGTGCTTTTATCTTCCTTAACATAACATGATATCTATTCCTCCTCAAATTGATTCTCTAATCGATCCATATCAATCAAATGTCTGGAATGGGTCGTTAACAAGTCCATGACTAAGAAATTTAGAAAATGTCTATGGGGTGGGGCTCAAGGAAAGAATAAATTGGTGCTCGTTTAGTGGAAAATCCTTATTAAACCAAAATTGACTGGTGTACTAGGACCGACAGACCCAAAAATGCTTAACGGGGTCCCATGAGCCATGTTGTGGTGGAGATGGCTACAAGGAGGAAAAGACATATGTAAAAAATATGGACATGTAAGTATAGGATGCCTCAACAACATGTTGCTAAAATCTTATACGAGGAGGTGACAACGAAATTTGGATCTTCAGCTTGGAAGCTAGCATCCAAACATCGAGATCTCATCTAGAATCACACATTATGGGAGGAAATATATGGGATAACTACTTTATTTTGGCAAGAGGCCTAGAAGCAGAGACCTAATCACCTTAGTTTCTAGGACCTATTGAAAATATTTCTCTAAACAATGGGACAAAATGATATAATGGTGGGAAACTACTACAAATACAATCTTATCACAACAAAATTGAGACAATGGAAAGAGAAAGTAGATTGGCCAAACCCACCAAACGCAGAACAATGGAGTACCATGCAACGTGAATTAATATCAGGAGGGTAACACAAGCAAGGGGTAAAGACATTATAAGATGGGGGTACACCTAAAAATTTATGTATACCATCAAGGAAGCTTATTACATACGTGAAATACATCATTTATAGCACGAATTGATCCTATGGAAGAAGATGTGGATTCAACGTCTATGGAAAAAAGAATCCCACTTTCTGTGGTTGGTAGGTAGAATAAGGATTCTGACATAGATCAACTTCAAAAAATAAGTTTGTTGGGACAATCATAACGGAGCTTATGTGGGGATCAGAATGAGGACATGGAACACGTTTTTAAGCAATGTGATTTCACGAACACACTCTAGCATAGAATGCAACATGTTTTTAACCATATAGATATGGCTAGATAGAAAATTATAGACTGCATAGAGGGATGGAAGAACAACATATTCTCATGCCAAATTATCAATAGAGCCTCGGTCTTAGCACTGGTATCCCTACTCTAGGAAACCTCGAAAGAACACAACAGGAAAATATTAAAAAAACCTATATATCACCTAGCCATATCCGACAAGGAATAATCCAAAATATCCAAGAGATGATCCTATCGAAACCATGGCATAAGAAATATTGGAAAATACGACCCCAAGAGGCTCAGATCATGACCAATTAGATTTATCCCCATCAATAATAGTTGCGTCGACATAGAAACCTCCAAAGACTCCCAAGTACATCCAACAATCATTATCAAGCCCTACTAGGAGGATTCATAAAGATCAACTTTGATGGGGCATCAAAAGGGAACCCTTGGGAGGCTATATTTGGTGGAATATTCAGAGATCGACAACACATGGTTAGGAAAAACATTGCCTCAGATTGGGGGAATGCATGTAATAACGAAGCAGAACTCAATGCTTTAGATAACGGTTTGACCATAGATTTGGAAGAAGGTTACACTAGCCTAGTAGTAGACATGGAATCTTGTTTGGCCATAGAGAAAATAAAAAAATTACTTCAAGGCACGAGTAGTGAAAATGTGCCCATGTGTTAGAGACTGTCTAGATCGATTAATGAAATAAGCCTAATGATAAGCCAATTCTATTACATTATTCCCATGCATACACGTAGAACAGGGAATAAGGTATCAAATTTTCTAGCTAATTGGAGTTGTAGTCACTAAGGATTAGATTTGGCACATAATTGTCCCATGGATAATCAATGGGTGGAGCTTTGATATTTGCCCCCAATTCTAGAGTAGGATCACAAGGAAATTTTGGATGAAGAGGTAACATCAAATTGGGAACCCATGATTGAGATGCATGATAGATGAGGCCATACTGCGGGCATCACACTGTCATAATCACAAGCTTCAAGATAATAAAATCCTCCAACACATTGCAGGCCTCGAATAGAGAGAAAACGATATGGCAGTTCCTATTATGTCGAGGCTTTCCATGTGAATATTTTCGTTATGTGGAGGTGTTAAGGAACTCCGCACAATGAAAATAAATGCATGGAAATCCTTCGTAGAATATTGACTCATGATAATGTTTGACTCACCATAACGTTTGATCCGCAACTCGGCACCATGAAAGTCTCTATATAATAGTGTGGCAAGATCCAAGTATATAATATTGTGAAACTGAGGAGAAAGGCCTTTGAACATACCAATCACATCTCTATAATCCACTTGAAAACATTAAATATAAACACTTAAGTCAGACTGAGAAAATCAAGGAAAGCTAGGGGTGGCGTCGATTGGAATCCATTTTCACAAGTTCCCTTCATTGTTAAGAAACATGTAACACATCTATTCACAACCACTATAGGACGAACCCATCACAAATATTTTTTCATGCCACACAATGGCAGATTTATTAACAACCACGACTTGAGGAATTTTCGACAACATTTTCAAACATTTTCCTGGTTATCATAGGACATCACTTTTGAGATATGAAAGCAATACAAATCCAACCAAGAATGCAAGACATGGGACTCCCCAATCCTCCATATGTCAAAGAATCTACTCCACAGACCTGTAACGGTATAAAATACTTTAACACTCTTCATGAAAGGACCATGAGACTCTTTCTACAAACACATCCTGGTGATCCCGCGATATCCACATTTTATATAATCATGTAACCCTAAAAAAATAACAAATACCTTAAGAAGCTCTCCAAATATTAACACCTCTGAAAGGCTATTCATACTTTAAGTTTTGTCACACTATTGTGCAGATAATTTCATTGTACGGAGGTGTGTTGTTACTCCACACCTCCATACAATGAAAATCTCGACACAAAACACCTCCACACAATAGTGACCCACCATGTCGTTTGCTCTTTGTTTGAGGCATGCAGCGTGGACACATGTGCATATGTATGTCCATTTCAAGAGAACAGTCATCTATGCAACATTGGATCTTTTTGTTGTCCATCGTGCCCTTCTTGATATTGATATTATATTTTAATGCGCCTTTCTGCCTTTGTCTCATGACTAGATTAAGTCGTAGTCTAATTAGTTTGTTTTTTTTTCCTTAAATATTATGGAAATTTTGGTAAGATTTTAAAAAAATTTGGCAGGGGTTTTTGTAAATCTAATTTATAACTATTAAACTTCAATATTTTGAGTTTCCTAGAAATTTTTGATGGTGCTAAATCCATTTCCACCATCAAACACATGATTCAAACACTACTACAAGATTTCTTAAAAAAAAATTGCCCCGATTCTGACCAATTTTGATCGTCCTGGGAATTCCTCTACCTCCATAAACAAGTTCCTATATTAACCTCTGGTCGCATATCGAACTTGTGACCTCTTTTGCGGTTGTGCATTCACAACCAATTGGCTAATCTCTTCCAGAGGCTATTCAAGAAAATCTATTTGAGCGCACTTCCACCTCACATGAAGCTTATCACAGTTGGTCCTTCACAAATTCTATGTACAATGTATATTTTTTTTTCAGAAGAAAAAAAATGTTGATTATATTAGTATATAAACAGTACATTGTCACATAAACTTCTTAGCTGAAGTGCTTACAGCGAGAAAACCAACATTGCTTGGCCAGTAGATTTGATGCTTGTTCATAGAGTGAACAAGAAAATGAAATAGGCCACCTCATTAATGGGATAATAATCCATCCAAATCACATTTTGAACCATCCTATCTTATGGATATGAGAAGACTGTAATGGATGGGGAACAGCAAAAAACTAAGTCTATGATCTGAAAATGTGTGAACAAAATATTTCTTATACAAAGATAGATAGTAGGGGCTTTTCCTGGTTATTTCACCTTTACTAGAAAGGATGAAACCAGAAGCTTCTGGCCCTCTTACTGGCTCTGCCTAAAGAAATATGAAGTTAACACTAAATTGATATTTCAATGAAAGTATTTGTTTATGTTTGCAAAGTATTCATTAACCAAATTTTATGTGTGAATAAGCAAGTTCAAGTATTCTGCAATGGAAGTAATGTGGTTTGAAGTGAAACTAATGAGTTTTGATCACTGTATAAGTCTCATTGGGAAAAGTGGACTTATTAAAAATAACTGTTTGATGTAGAAAAATCTAGAATATGGTAGCAAAATTGCACAGCATAACAGTAAGCATTTGTTTAAGTAGTTCACCCCTCTCTTGGGCTACCTCTGCTGTGTCCAAAAGCCTTGAAATAGGCTTTTCCCTCTTTCATTAATGCTCAAAATAAGTATTACACTGTGAAGAAAGCCTAAAAAGGCTAAAATAGCTGCAAATTCAGAAACAAAGGACTGAAAACAGTAAAAATCGACTATTCATTCACCTCAAATGGATGAGTATAGTCCAATACAGCTGATCTTTCACCAAGCCCTAGTGGCTCCACAAGAAAATTCACTGATAAAATCACTGACAGAGTGCCCTGATGGCTTTGCAACCTATCCCAAAAGCTCGAGAATTCTTCAATACCCCCAAATAAAAAAAAAAAATCGCTTCAAAAGGACTTCCCTAGCCAAAGTTATGACTGAAACAACTTTTTCCCAGTTAGGGCTAAAAATCCTCCACTAATTGTGGAGTAACTGCAGATAAGGCCACTAAAATAGTGAGTGGTGCCAAAACAGGCGGAGTCTCCAAATTTATCCTTGCAGTTAGGGCTTGTAATAAATATTACGGTTTTTTTTTTTTTGAGTCGGTCACATGTATGTCAGAGTTTAATTGTTAGAGCTAACGATTTTGTAAACCGTGGCTTTAATTGTCACCGGAATGACCGCTGTAACATGACCACCATGATAACTATTTGGAAAATCATCATATATATATATATATATATATATATATATATAATTGCCGAGTGACGAACCCACGGTTCTAGGCCACAGTCTTGTGGTGGGGCCCACCCATATCAAATTCAAAGATTATATAGAAAAATGCACCCAACATTTAATAAGAACTACCTGTGTCCTGTTGGTCGGGCTGCTCCGTTGTTATTGCCCCGACCGAAGGTCGAACCCGTCCCCGACCATAAAATTTTGAACGCCCATTGCATTTGAATTCTAGGGGCCACGTGGCGGCCTCCGGGCTGGCCACGTGGCACCCACTGATTGGCTACCTGTGGAATATTCTATAGAATATTTTATGGAATATTCCATAGAATATTCCCAAAATATTCTGTGGAATATTCTTTTTTTAATAATTTTTTTTTATAAAGTCAAATTGGCCATTTTTTTTACTGAAATTGGCAAACTTCAAAGCTGAATAAATTTCTCATACAATGTCGGTTTTCAGTGTCGTTGATGTCTACACGATCGTTTTTCCGAGCTCTTTCCATTTGTTCTAGTTTGGACCAATTATGAGAAACTAATTTTTTGAGCATTTTTCCACAAGAGATTTGATCTCCTGATCACACCTCCCAAATGGGAAGCTTTTCGACCCCAAAATCTCTCTGATTACCGAAACTGATGATGAGGAGACTGATTCTCCACTCTTCCACCCTTGAGTAATTGAAATCTACCCGATTTCATCAAATGGAGCTTTTGAGAAAATGATAAACTGTCTCTGGAATCAACTGATCGACCCTTGCTAAGATTTACGGAGTCATGATGTATATGATTAAAATTTGTAGAACAGAAATTGTAATCTGCAGAAAACAAACTTTTTCTACACTGATCAAACTTTCAGAAAGACTTAAAATAACCTTCACCTTGCAAACTGTTCCCATGGAGAATTCGACCATACTGAAACCAACTTTGTCCCATGCTGAATTGTCTGTCCTCCTTGCTTGCAGTGCTTTTCTTTGTTCTTGTATTTTTCTGGTTTCAGTTCAGGATGAAGCTTCCAACAATGATATTCATCATGACTTGTCTTCAAACAGTTCTTGCAAAAGAAATTTCCTTTTTCTTTTCTTGAATTTGCAACTCTTTTCTTTCCTTTGTTTGTGAAATTACTATCCTCATCAAAAGTGTTCTTTCCTCTAGCTTCTAAATGTGTAGCCTGCACATAGACTTCATCTAAACTGGTAGGAGTAAACATTAGAATAGTATGTTGAAGGTAATTGTGCAAAAATCATATGTATTTCAACAAGGTGTCTTGACCTTGTAAGTCTACTCCAAGTAGAAGTGATCTCCTTCTAAACTCTTGGGTATAATCTTGCACATTTTTACCCTTAAGTCGCCTAAAATTTTGCCAATTCATGATTTCTTTCTGAATATGAGCAACAGGATAAAACTGTTTCTTAATAGCAGTAATAGAATCATTCCAAGTTAGAGTTATCTTACCATGCTTTTTAATTTCCTCCCTGGTCTTGGCTTCCCACCAAACCAAAGTTGCTCCATCCATTCTCAAAGAGGCTAATTGGATTTTTGTGTCATCATCATGCAAATTCCAAATTCTTATATAGACTTCCAGCTGTCTAATCCAGCTATCCAATTTTTCTGCATTCACATCACCATTAAACATCGACAACTCAAACTTCACATCAAGCTTTAACAAAGGATTTATAAGAGATGTTTTTGTTTTGTGTGACTGATTAATAGAAGTTGAAGAGGATGATGTGGAGGAAGAGGATGACGATGGAGATGAAGGATCACCATTTCCTCCATTCCCTTTCTTAGACTCATCCTTGTTTTTCTTCCCTCCTGAAGAATCTCCTTCTTCTCTTTGGTTTCTAGACCCTTCTCCAGCAATCCTATCATTTCTCTCCTGGTATAGAATCCTAACCATCTTAGTCATGTCCAAGAAATATTTTCTAAAAACTCTTTCTTCTTCTTTGGGATCCATTTCCTCATGTACTTCTCCTTCTCTGGAAGACATGTTTGCAGCTGATTCTAAGGCTAATGAGGATGAAATGGAAGGTGGAGATAATGGCACCCTAGCCCTCCTTGGTTGAGGATTATCTTGTTCTCTAACCAATTGACCTTCCCCTCTTTTCAATTTCAGCCTAGTAAGCATCAAATTTTGCAGAATAACACAATCTTCTTGCACAAATTTCACAAACTCTTAAGCAAAACCTAGAGCTCTGATACCAGTCTGATCTGAAAATGTGTGAACAAAATATTTCTTATACAAAGATAGACAGTAGGGGCTTTTACTGGTTATTTCACCTTTGCTTGTGGAGCCACTAGGGCTTGGTGAAATATCAGTTGTATTGGACTATACTCATCCATTTGGGGTGAATGAATAGTCGATTTTTACTGTTTTCAGTTCTCATTTTCTGAATTTGGAGCTATTTTAGCCTTTCGAGGCTTTCTTCACAGTGTAATACTTATTTTGAGCATTAATGAAAGAGGGAAAAGCCTATTTGGAGGCTTTTAGACCCAGCAGAGGTAGCCCAAGAGAGGGGTGAACTGCTTAAACAAATGCTTACTATTATGTTGTGCATTTTTGCTGCCATATTCTAGATTTTACTACATTAAACAATAATTTTTAATAAGTCCACTTTTCCCAATGCGACTTATACAATGATCAGTCTAGCAGCATACAAAATATGAAAAGCAAATTGATTAAAAACATTAGTGAGACTGGATATGGATGGGCAATAGAACTGTGAGGATGTTCTGGACTAGATTACCGAAATTGTGCCTCGTCTTTGTGGTATAGCCTGTCCAGAAATTATAAGCGCAATGCAATTTCACATTAACTGTTAATTGAACAGACTTGCTTGATGTAAAATTGGTCAGGCTCTCTTGTTTATATATTAAATTCTTTGCAATCTCCCATGATAGTGTTCTGAACAGGCTCTCTTGTAAAATAATTGGACAGGCTCGCTTGCAATATAAAAACCAGGCTTGTTTGATGAAAGTAGGAACAAAGGTAATATCAGATGTCTGATAATAGATCGGATTTAATTATTCCCCTGTATATTAAGACAGAATCTCTTGAAATATTTTGCAGGCTCGCTTATGTAATAGACAGATCGTTTTGAGAGACTGTAGGATGTAGATAAATATTCAATACTAATCGATACCCATGTTATACAGTAAATTGAATACCCGACACGATTGATATATAGGCTGGCATGTTGCATATTATATCAGGATTACTGTTTACCATGTTCCGTTGATAGCATATTTTGACTCGCTCACTTGTAATATGAAGTAGTTCTTGCTGATATGTAGAGATCGATAGATGTTGTGTGCATATATCTGTAAAAAGTCATATCCATTGATAAACAGATCCGCCTTCATCAACCAAGTTATTTTAGTACTATTATTAAACTGAGTGATATATGGCCGATATTGCTAGTGCTGCATAAAACTAATAACCAAAATTGGGGAAAAAGGATATAATAATTGTTGATACTCCTGGAAAACCTGTGTACCGTAGTCACGGGATTGGGATGGTCGAATTCCATATCAGCATCCCGTCGAAAAACAATGTATATTCCAAGTACTGATATTGGTGCATTACATGGTAGACAGCATTTTCTGGGTTGCATTCACGCAATCGTATCGTCATTCCTATAAGGAATGACCCTCAAGCCCGAGAGGCTATCTCTCAAAGAATATCCATATTTCTCGCTTGCATGGTTGAAAAAATGTGCGGAATTTTCCTTTTATTCAAACATGGAAACTTTCCAATCAAACCATACAATATGAAGAAGTCAAGGCAAGGGCATAGATTACGTTTAAATCCCCCGTCTAAGATGTCTGATAAAATCCATTTCGAGGAATAATCCTACACAAAATACCTACCACCGATGTCTGTAACCTCTCTCCAAATTGAGGGGTTCTTTAGGAATATGGTTACACTAGAATTGAATTAGTGGTCGAGGGAAACGTCATCATCCATTGGCCACCACGTGGAGTGGAACGGTGCCACGTCTAGATATAATGGTTACAACATGAATCTAAATGATAGGGAAATTTCTGCTTTCAGTCGCCACCACATGAATCACTTCATTCAGCTAACAAACTGCCCCATTGACACTCGTGAGGACATTAATGCATGGTAAGTGCGGACATCAACTTTACACTGTATTTGACAAATTCCATCGACTAGCCATATCAATTCAATTTGGTAATGGAGCCCACTGCTGTCATGAGGGAATCGCATCTGGGAAGGCAACAGGTTAGGAGAGGTTAACTGCGCGAAGCCCACACCCAGCAGGCAACTCAGCTACTCAAACTATACAACTCAATGTTCTAAATCCTCCTTCCATTCGGGTATATATTGGATTGTATTGATTGACAAGTCGAAAATAATTTTTTGCTCGTTTCAAAACGACATTAGATGAAATCAGAAAATCAGAAACTCTTTTGGTTTTAACTAAAACATTTGGACATCACAAGGATTTGGGCCTGAAGGTAGAATAGAGTATTTCATCCCTAAACATTTGGCTCAAGTAATCATCTGGGTACTCATTTTTAATCCAAGAACAAGATAAAATCACCGTCTGATCTCAAAGCCCTTTAATTTTGATATGTGGGTGGGTTTTGTGAGTTTTTTCGATGGAGTTCACATGTGATCCTTCAGGCACATAGGCCAGTAGTGGACAATGGAGAGAGCAGCAACGAGGACATGGAAAATGGGCAGAGCATCAAGGACAGAGAAACAAGTTTTCAGTGGACAGTGGGCAGATAAGCAAGGACAGAGCAGTAAGTTTTTAGTGGTCATTCCAACAGATATTGAAGAGTTAAGCATAAAACAAAGGGTCAGTTTTGGGCAGGGACTTTGATTTCCCTTAATATCATCATGATAATGGGACAAGAAACTTTATAACCCATGGAAACAAATGATATAGGGCAAGTGAAAATTGCCTCATCAGCCAAAACTAGGAAGTGGGTTTGGCTCAATGCCAAACAATATCAGGGCATTTTAAAATAGAGACTAGCTCGTCTAAAATGGGAGCAAACAAGGAAAAAAAGGTCTCAAAGGGAGAGTATTCTTTGCAAGAAACAACATTCAAACAAGTCTTCTTTGCAAGCATGTGGCAACAAGTCCAAAGGAAAAGAAAAAGTCATTGATGATTATGCTTTATATAGTCCCAAATCCACACCTCTCACTTGGTCATCTAACCTTTATGTGAAAGAACTCTTAAATGTAAAAGAAAGGCTGGAAGTAGTAGAATCTAAAGAGCTGGAAAGAGATTGTACAATCCATATAATAACAGTTGAAGACCAAGCTTTAGCAGAAAGCAACAAACTTATGAAGGAATAAGTGTCATTACTGTAGGAAGCTCTCCGAATAAGGAAAACAGAATGGCAACAGATGAAAGCGGAGGTGAAAAACATGAATAAATTTGTAGTGGAGAATACATAGGTGATGAATGTGAAGTCATCCCATGATAAGGGGAAAGTAGTTGCCCAAATAGACAACAATGAAGAAACATCAAGAGAAGGGAGGAAAAGAGATTCCAAAAAAATTTCCAAAACTTGGGCTCAAGTTATTAGCAATCCTGCTAAGAGGAAAGGAGAAAAAAACATTCAAGTTAACAACATGAAAGATAGAGAAAGCACAGAAAGACAGGATATAGAAACAAACATAATTATTAAAGGGGTGAAATATTATGGGAAAAATAAATGTACTCTTGACCTTGCAAGAGACTTCTTGAAAGACAAGCTCCAATGGCAAGGAAAAATATGTCAAGCATGGAGAGTAGGTAAGCTTAATGTTGAGAGATCCAGGCCCATAAAAGTAATCATGCCCAACTTGCGTGATAAAGATATCATTCTAAGAAAAAATCAACTCTTGAGGGGTTCTCAGTTTTTTCTAGAAGAAGATTTAACTGTAAGACAACAAGAGGAAAGGAGGGACGAAATAACAAAAGATAGGGCAGCAGGAGCTGAGGGAAAAAGAGCATGGATGTATAAAGGTAAAGCCGTGATTGCGCAATTTGGACCTCCTTCCAAAACAAGGCAGCAAAATGATAACAAAGAAGAGGCAACAAACTCTTTAGCAAGAAATGAGGAAGCAAGGTCATTATGGGCAAGCAGGGACAACGACTCAACTGTGAGTCTTGCATGTCAAAAAAAATAGCAATCAAGTCTTACCTAGGTTTCCTTAAGATTAGTTTTTTGTAACTATAGGCGTTACCTATGGAGACGAGGACCTGGGTTAGGGCCTATTGCGGAAGGTAGAGACATAATTTGCCTCATAGAAACACATGAGCATGAAGGGTGCAAGACACCTTTGTTTAAATGGTACTGGAAGATAGCAGTGTGGAATAGGGCAATAGGGAATGGAAAAGGGCACATGGGTATCATGGTATTAGTACGAGAAAAAGAAGGTTGTTTCATTCAGCTAGAAAGAGAAGACCCAAATAAGCAATTTGTTTGGCTTAAAATATCAGAAAATGGAAATCACATTAGAATTGCAGCATGCTATTTTGTACCACAAGTTTCAAAAATCGACAAAAGTAGAGGGTTTGACCACAAAGATCCCTTTGTAGCCCTAAAAACAGATATTTCAATATATTCTCAGCTAGGTGAAGTCCTTATAGTGGGGGATTTCAATGCTAGAATTGCAGGTGAACAAGCTAGCATTCATTTTTGTAAAGAAGACAGTGACCCTATCTAGCTTACAAAAGAGAGTAATCATCAGTGGGAACGAATTTCAGAGGATAAAGGCTGCAATCCCTTTGGAGAACAATTTCTTACCTATGTGGGGCTTTCGATTTAGTCATTTGTAATGGTTTGACTAGATGGGAAAAGTTTGGTAATTTCACTTGCAATACTTACAATGGAGCAAGTGTGGTAGATTATGTAATTTTTTCGCATAGTTTGTGTGAGAAAATGGAGGAAGTGCTGATTGGAGATCAAATTTGGGACTTAAAATCAGATCACAAGCCAATTTATTTAAGTTTATCTTGGACCGGAAAGAAGCAATTAGGGTCAAAAACTCAGTGTGTTCAACAAAATCCCCCAAAGGGAAGAATTCTTTTGACTCCAAAGAATTGTAATACCTTCAAAATAATGCTAGAGAGGCTCTTCAAGAAGGAGGAAATCTCATCTCATGGCCTTCATAGTCATGGATTAACACATTTAATTCAAAGTGCACTTGCTGAGTGCAAAAGAGCAAAAATTAAGAAGTCTCGAACAAATTGCTTTCCGTTTAATGCTTGGTTTGACGAGGAATGAAAAAAATCAAGGAGAAGGTGGAAGGAATCAGACACGGATAACATAAAGCTCAAAGCTTACAAGAAAATAGTAAAAAAGAAAAAGGCTGATTTCATGGTTTCAAGGAGAGAGGAACCAATCTTCCTTGGGAAAAATAACCCCAAATTATTCTAGAAGGAACTCTGACCGAAAAAGGTGAAAACTAAAAACAACATTACAGCTTCTAAATGATTTGACTATGCAAGACAAATTTATGAGCAGGATCCCAAGGTTGACTCTACTCCCTTGGTCAACATAGACACAAAACTCTTCACGGTGCAAGAGGTAGAGATGGGTGTCAAGAAGTTGGGCACTGGAAAAGAAAAATACTTAGATGGACTCCAAGCAGAGTATCTAAAGTGGGGCTTAAAAATTATTTCACCTCACATCACAAAAAGCTTCAAAAACATCTTACAGCAGGGGTTCCCCACATATTGAACAACTAGTATGGCAATACCTCTTTTCAAGAGTGGTGACGTCAATAATCCCTCCAATTATAGAACCATAATGATAAACCCCTTGTTTGAAAAGTTATTTGGAAGCATGTTTGAAAAGAAAATCAACTAGTGGGTAGAAGAAAGAGATAAACGTGCTAAACGGAAAGCAAGTTTAAGACCTAAACATTCCACAGTTGATCATTGTATAACTTTAAGGCACATCATTGAAAAAGTTAGGGAAGAAAAGGAAGAAGTTTTCTGTTGATTTGTTGATTTCAGAGAAGCCTTTGACACGGTTCCTAGGGATAAGATTTGGGGAAGAATGGAGGAACTTGGGGTTCCCAAGCATTTGAGAGCAGCTGTGAATAGGTTGTATGAAGAGGTGAAAGTCAAAATCAGAACTTCAGTAGGCATTTCTGAAAGTTTTAGAAGCGATATCGAGGTCAATCAAGGTTTCCCATTATCTCCTACCCTTTTTGGGTTATATATTGACAAGCTTGAAGAGTGGCTAAATTCGCAAGGGGGGTAACAGTGTCCATTTGGGCAAGTTCGTTATAAGGCTTCTTTTGTATGCAGATGACCTTATATTGATTCTTAAATAGGCTCTTGGTTTGTAAGAGCATTTACGTTCCCTTGAGCATTTTTGTAGAAGGGTTGGGATGCAAATCAATATTAGCAAAACGAAAGTAGTGGTTTTCTCTAACAAAAGAAAGCATAACCAACATAAGTTCTATTTTGAAGGAAACATTTTGGAAGAAGTTGCAGACTACAAATACCTCGGAATTGACTTCAACAAAAATTTAAGTTGGGATGGTTGTAGAAAGAAAAGAACTTTAGGGGGTTGGAAAGCATTTTATGCTCTTCAAAACATGTGTAGAGAGGCAGAGTTGTGGGACTAGAAAACCACTCTAACTCTTTTTGGAATTCTAGTGATTTTGGTGATTCTCTACGGTTGTGAATTGTGGGCCAGTAGCACAACCGATATGAAGTGAAAACAAATTGAGAAAATTCAGAAGCGTTTGATTACAAACAAATTTAAAATTAAAAGTGCGGTTCCTTATGTTATCTTGTTAAGTGAAACAGGGCCTACTCCTATTGAAGCAATTGCTATGGTGCAAGTCATAAGGTATCTGAAAAAAATTGAGCAAATGGAAGAGGGTATATGGCCTAAGGTTGTGTTTAGTGACATATTGTGCAAAATAAAGAAGACTTGGATGCGGAAAAATAACAAATGGTTTAGTAAATGGTGTATTTTCTTGAGCATGTGTCCTACAAATAGTAAAGAGATAAAAAATTTTGTTATGGATAAGTTCCACAAACATACTTGGGAGAAAGAGCTAGGGCGAAAGAAGAAGTACTACATTGAGGAGTTTAACCCCACACATAACCATCAACAAAAGGCGTACATGGGGGCTAATATTTCTTTGAGATATAAAATTCTTATTGCTCAATTAAGGAATCATTCTCATCAACTATGTTGTAAAACAGGGCGCTGGAAAAGGCCAAAAGAAATGTGGGAGGAAAGAGTATGTATTTTTTTCTCCTCTGGAAAAGTGGAAACAAAAAAAAGATTCATTTTAGAATGTGAGGGCTTCAAAGACAGCAGGGAAAACTATGCAGGTATAAGGAAATCTAACTTGCTCATTGATCAATTATGATATTACATGTATACGAGAAGTGTTGTCTCAAGATGTGGAAAATATCTTTGACACACAATCTGTTATTTGAGAGAATATCTCAACCACACAAAAAACTAGGAAACAACTCCTACCTAATAGGAACAAAATCCTTTACATAAAAAGAATCACAACTCAGACAAGTACGAATTACATTTTCTAGCACACGCCCTTAATGACTAATTGTCTTGATATCCATATGCAAAATCTACATCTGGTCCTGTCTGGTAATTACACTTTGTATCTAGTTCATGCAATCGGAATGCATGGGTTCCCAACTACTGCAACTGCTAGTCTACTAGGAACTCCTTCACATAGATGGTTCATCCAACCTCTCGATAAAATCCCCCTAGATATAAAATTTCACCTCATGGAGTCTAAAACCAATATGACCCACCCAAGTGTATCCATCCTGCATGACACACTCTTCCACGGTGTTAAAACCCTCTACCAGAGCAAACACATAACAAAGGGTTATGCATGCCTCTCTGGGTCTTACAACACGTTCATAAAACATTTCAAGGACCAAAAATAACAATATATGACATGTAGATTTTCTCCAATTACGATATGTAACTCATACTCTCCCATGGTCATGAGTCTCTTCTACATACATAAACAAACTTTGACCACACCATTCATATGCTGGGACACACCACTACTTTGGCTTTGTACTTTTCAGTCTTTGGTATCTTCCATTTTTACTTTGGCATGTTGGTCTTGGTCTCCATGTTTTACCTGTCATCAATTAGAGTTGTGAATTCTAACAAAATGACATCATATTGAGGTCGCAAATATAAATATTTACAAAAAGTTCCAATACTTATTCACATTTTTTATGAACTTGAATTAGTCACTACTCGAGATTTTTCAGTTTTTGAGAGCGTGAAATATCCAAAGAAGACCCCAAAAGGTCATTTTCCATAATTAATCTATCAAATCTGGTTAAATGAATATACTTACCCAATATAAATTTCTCCTTTATTCTACATGAGTTGTGAGGAGAAAACCTAAATATATGGAAAATATGTCAGCTCACTCTTTATATATATATATATATATAATCAGTTTGAAGGGCTGGTAGAAGTCAAGTCCTTCCTTTGAACTAATTCCATCTTCCGATATTGCATTACTTGCTGTAAAAATTCCTGCTGAGAGAGAGATTGATGGTACAATTTTAACCGGTGGCCATTTACTACAAATGAGGTTTTCTCATCATAAATAGTTTTAATGTGGATAGATCCATTATTGAATACTTCCTCTACTTCATAGGGTTCTAACCATTTGGTTGAAAACTTACCTTTGAAATGTTTGAACTTATTGTCATAGAGTAAGGCCCAATCCCCTGTGTGAAAAACCTTTTTCTTGATAAATGTATCATGCCATCGAGCTTGCTGATCATGTACTAACATGGTTCTGTGAAATGCATCTTTCCTGAACTCATCAAGCTCATTTAATTACATTAGTATTTGTTCTTGGTCATTATTCAAGTTCATTCCCAATTGAATGGTTGTTCATAATGTATTTACCTGAAATTCAATTAGAAGAAACAAACCCATATACTAATTCATAAGGGGTGTTCCCTGTTACATTCCTCCAAGTGATACGATAGGCCCATAATGCTTTAGGTAACTTTTCAGCCAAATCACCATGGTGTAGTTGAATGGTTTTGGTGACGATGGACTCCAAAAATTTGTTTGAGTATTCCACCTGCCTGTTTTGTTGGGGTGGTGTGGAGTGGATATCTGATGCTTAATCTGATATTGTTCAGTGATTTCCTTCACCAATTTGGATGTGAATTGTGTGCATTGGTCAGTAACAATTTTTTGAGGCACCCCAAAACAGGTGAATATATATTAAAAAGGGAATTCCACCACTGCTTTCTCGGAAGATGAATACAAAGCTTTGGCTTCTACCCACTTTGTCACATAATCAGTGCATACCAAAATATATCTCTTCTTCCTGTGGATGGGAGAAATGGGTCCTAAAAAATCCAATGCCCATTTTTGAATGGTTCTATTGATATTTTTGTTTAGAGATGCATCTCATCTGGTGGAACTGGTTTCCCCATCTGTTGACGGGCATCACAACTCGAGACAAACTTTTTTGCATCTTTGAAAAGCGTGGGCCAATTTTTTCCTGCATGTGGGACTTTGTATGTTGTTCTTTTATCTGTGAAATGTCCTCCACAAGGCTTGTTGTGGCAAGCCTTTAGTACATCGAACATCTCATCTTCTCACACACACCTTCTCATAATCATATCAGGTCTTGTGTGGAATAGGTCCCCATCTATCTAGGAATAATTTGCACTTCGTTGAACAATATTATGTTTCTCCCTGGTAGAAATATTTTTTGGAAGGTTACCTGTTACCAGATAATTAGCCATATCAACGAAACAAGGACTGAGAGTCGATATTTCAAACAAGTTCTCATCTCGAAAGTCATCCAAAATTGTTGTTGAAATTGTTTCTTGATCGATGTTCATTCGAGATAGGAAATTAGTAGCCAAGTTGTATTTCCCAGGCCTAGAAATCACAATAATGTTAAATTATTGCATTAAAAGAAACCATCTAGTAATTATTCCATTAGTAATAGGTTTGTTCATTAAAAATATGACGACATAATGATCAATATGGACAAATGTCTCATAACCATTAATGTAATGTCTAAACTTGTTAATAGCATGAACAATTGCTAACAGTTCCTTTTCAGTAAATGTGTAGTTTAATTCAGTGGGTGAGAGGTTCTTGCTAACAAAATATATAGTGCATGGAGAGTGATCTTCCCTTTGACCCAACATAGCTCCAAGGTAAGTGTCTGATGCATATGTGCAAATGTGAAATGGGAGAGACCAATTAGGCCCTTTCAATACTGGAGCAGTTGCTAGTTTATCCTTAAGTTCTTGAAAATAATTCTGACATTTAGTGTCCCATAAAAATTCAACATCTGTAGAAAGAAATTTAAACATTGGTGCTACAATTTTAGTAAAATTTTCGATGAGCCATCTATAGTATCTGGCATTCCCCAAGAAACTTGTTACCTCTTTTTGTGTGGTGGGAATTTGAATATGCGTTATTACCTCTATTTTTGATGGATCCACTTTTATTCATTTTGCCAACACTTGATGCCCTAAGAAAATTCCTTCAGTTTGCATCATCTTGAATTTAACACTCCTAAGGGCCAATTGAGCTTCTTAACAATGTATCAAAACTTTTTCCAAATTCTCCAAGGCTTGGTAAAAATCATCCCCATATACTGTGAAGTCGTCCATATATAATTATGCATAGTCATGGATCAAACTAGAAAAGATATCTAACACAACTTGTTGAAATGTGGCTGGGGCATTACATAAACCAAAAGGAAGAACACGATAGACATAAATACCCCATGAGCAGGTGAAGGTGGTCGTCTCTTAATCCTTTGGGGATTTTTGAATCTGGTTATAGCCACTATACCCATCTAGAAAAAAAAAATACTTTTTCCCACATAATGTATCAAGTACCTGATCAATAAATGGTAAAGGAGAACAATCCCGCAAGGTGTCCTTGTTCAACTCCTTATAGTCTACGCATATTCACCATTTCCCGTTTTTTTTTGAACTACCACAAGTGGTGATACCCATTTATTGTCGAAAATAGGATATATGAAATATGCACTCAAGAGTTTCTGCAATTCATCTTTCACTATATCTTTCAAAGTTGGGTTCATACGCCTCTGAGGCTGCCTAACATGTCTAATTTCATCATTTGCATAGATATGGTGTATACATGCTTATGGATGAATACCTTTCATGTCCAAGTAATGCCAAGCGAATGCTTTTGACTGCTTTCGAATTGTGTTCAATACTCGACGTTTCTGTTCTGCATTTAAATCATTGCCAATGTACAATTTTTTCCCATCTTCAATTTCAATAGGCTCCTTATTTCCTTCACTACTACCTTCCAGTGCTTCCATAGTGAATGTTGCAAATATAGCTGGGTGACAAGTCTCTTGAAACTCATTGCTGAAAACATGCTCATAACCATTAAAAGAGATACGATAATTGACTAAAGTAATGTAGACAAAAATTGCCACAAAACATGATCTTCTCATTGTTCATGTAATCCCCGTGATTGTTCCATATCTAATAGGGGAAACATGCAATCCTCGTCATAGTAAGGATTTTCCAACCATATGGGTATCTCAACAGCCATTTGGGTAGGTGGAAAAATAGTCATAGTTTGATTATGTGATCCATTACAAATGACCATCTCTCCATTCCTACACCCAATGACTGCATCAATGGTGGCCAACCATGGTCATCCAAAAAAAACTAGATGTCTTGGTCTTGAGGTTTTTGGAGAGATCACAACAAAATCAACATGATATTTCCAAGAAGTTATGGTCAATACTATGTCTTCTAAGATTCCCATAGGTTTGACAATAGACTTATCTGCCATTTCAAGAATTATAGATGTAGGACTAACTCCATGTAGTTGTAATGATTTCATAGTATCTACGGTCATGGAATTGATAGCTTCCCCCAAATCTACGAGGGTGTTTGGTAAGAGTGTGCCATTAATTCCTATTTTTACCACAAGATTTCATGGATCATTGTATTTTATTGGCAAGTAAGATATCATCTATGTTATTTGACTTACCACCTTAACATCATGTTTTTTATTCCTCTTTCTTCTCGATTTCTTGATACAGAGGTCCTTGATGATTTTGGTATAGATAGTAATGTCTCTAATACCTTGTAACAAGGGTATCTTTATACAAACATTCCTAAGTTCAGTCTCGAAATCATATTCTGTAGGAGTCTTAGTTTTCTTAACAACAAATATTTCTGGGTAAGGAGGTTCTTTTGATTGTTCTTCATCTTCTTCATTTTTTTAATTTTCTGTTTATGGGTGAATTGTATTTTCACAGTTTTCTTGAGGATCCTCCTCTTGAATTATCACAACTATTTTTTTCCTTATTAACTGTTTTCCTTTACCTTAATTACATTTAATTTATAGGAAAAGCAGTAATAACATAAGTAGGATAAGGATGTAATTCTACGTTTTGAATTGGTTGAGGAGGCTTATTATTGGGGTTAGTGATGGTTTGTGCAAGAAACAAAGTAGGGCGAGGTGGATTAAATGATTGTGGTGCCTAATGAGGAGGTGAGTTAGAGCTTAAGTGTAGAAGTTGATGTAATGGAGGTGGAGGTAGTGAGGGTTGCTGATAGTAAATTGGGTTATATCCTTGCTGAAATTGAGGAAAATTCCATGTGTAAGGTATGTTTGGCATGCAATGGTATTGAGGATACGACTCATTTTGAGATTGAAATGTGTTTCCATAATATTTCCCCCTCCATCCCTGGTTCCATGGTGAATTTTTGGGTTGTTGATTGTTCCAAGGAGGGTTAGATGGCTGAAAGTTCCATGGCTGGTTTTGGACAAAACTTTGTGGATTAGGGTCTTGATACAAACTTTGGTTTGGCCCCCTCCATGGAGGCTTTTTGTTTGCTTGGGATGGGTCACTAGCCTCCACAATATTTTTGTAAATGGCTTGGAAACCAGGAATGGGAATTTTTTAGTAGCATGTTCTAATGCACATATGTCGCATACTTCAACCATATTGTCAGGGAATTCCCTTTCCATGTGTTTGTGCCTACATTTAGGACAAAATATTTCCATAGCAATTTTCTCTTCTTCTTGTTTCATTTTTACTTTCAAGGTGTCTAGCTACTCACTAATGGTGTTTAGAATGTTGGTTTTAAATTTTTCTAGGTGGTTTCCCAATTCAAATCTAGTGACAACATTTGAAGCTATTTTTTTTAATTTTTAGACACATAATCTCGTCAGTTTTCCCGGAGCCTTTTGCCTACTTTGGGCTGAATTCTAGAGTAGGTTCAACACAATTCAACTATTTCATCAAAAAATTTCTTGTAAATGTCACCGCCACTTAGGACATTGAGTGTGTCGATACATTCTTCCATTAACCCTTTCAAAAAGACAGTCCTAATGGTCCTTTCATCTAGGTTCCCCCCTCATGATTTATGGTAATTGTAAATGAATCTCTCTAGATACTTTTCTAGACTTTCATCCTCCATCTGTTGCATCCTAAAAATGTCATTGACATCCCTACTTTTATAGTAGTCTTAATACTTTTTAAGGAAGATAGATTTCATGTCGTCCCAGGAGTAGGTACTTTTTAAGGAAGACAGATTTTATTAGAATATACAATTTTGAAAAAATGTTTGTAATTTAAGAGATTTGGTTTGTTAATAAGTTTAATGGTTAAAATGGGTGTGTGTAAGTGTGTCATTTTTTATGGTTTAAATGGTATTTTTGAATATATAAATGGATTTAACACCTTGAAAAAAAAATTGGCCACTTAAATTGGTTAGATTACTAAACTTAAACTTGCAATTCCCAAACTTTTATCTAGATATCACTGAGAAAGGAGCAAAATGTAGAATAGTAAGACTAGAAAATTTTGAAACATAAGGTTTTATCTTTTATATTAAGAATTGAATGAATTATACATCTTGCTTTTATTATATTTATTAGAAACTAATTAATTTTTTTTACTTCCAATTACCATTTTTTTTTTACATTGAAATATTTTATTATGAACAACATTGACATAATTTTTTACTCTCTATATTTTTATATGGAAATGATCTTCAAATAAATCATTTCATAAGTATTTTTTTTAAATATAAGAATTATAAATGTGGCGCATAGTTCAAAGTGCAAGTTTTTATTTTTATTTTTAGTTACACATGGATATTAAAAAAATTGTTTTTTAGGAGAGAAATGTTTTCAGCACATGGATATTAAAATATTTTTATATTGTTGGAAGTGAGAGAAATATTTTTCCCACATCTTCCACTCCATGATGGGAGAATTTGGAAGTTCCCTCTAATAGGTTAGATTGTTAAACTCATCACTAGTCAAACTCCATTTTAGAGGCAACTGAATTCTCCATGTTATGAATAGGTTAGGTTGACTATTTTTTGTTTTCTTCTTGCCTCACTGCTCTTTTGTTTCTTTTCCCTTTTTGTGGCACTGACCTATTTATTTTCCTTTTGCAGGTGGAAGAGTACATGCATGCAAACACAGATTAAATTGAACAAAAAAATATAGATTCCTCTTTTCTTTTTTCTTTAGGTCTACCAGCTGCCTCAATGAGGTTTCCAGGCACCTCAAAGGAATTTTTCACTTTAGATTTGTTTTTTCCTGTTTTTCCTTTTTTCTTTTATAATTATATCCTACAATAATTGAAAAAATAAAATTTCTTTCAAGTGTAGGAATAATTCCAATGGATCCATGTTCATATCAATATGATAGATAAAATCATGTGTAGGCTGGAAACACTTGCTTTGGGATGTACCTAAACATGAGATACCAACTACTTTGACTTTGATGATGCCAAACATTGTTGAAGAGAGTGGTGCTCCTGCTTAGTGATTGTGAGGAATCAAATTTCGATATAGTTGTGATGCCTTTGGTTCACTTTCTCATCTATATAATTCTTCATGTTTTTTTTTTTTTCTGTGCCATTCAAATCTTCTACTATTTTCTGATTTTTTCCTTGAACACATAAAATAAATGATGACACGCATAGTAGAAATTTTTCAATCTCAGGCTCCAATGGCTACTCTCCATCAAATGTGTTCCATCTTTTTTTGGATGTTTCTCTTCAATAAGAGCAAGAAAACTTCTTCTTTCTGATACTCTTTCCGATCCAATGTGAATATGTTTTGGATCAAGAGGATTTGTTTGGAGATTTTGTATCTCACTATTGTAAGTGGTATGAGTTACTTTATTGCTTGGGTTTGGAAATTTTTGTGCAGGTATTTGAGTGGGAGTGGGTCTTTGAAATGGTTGGGGTTAACGATGTGGTTGTGGTGGAGATAGATGGGATGGATAAATTTTTTTGGAATGGAGAATGTTGAGGGAAATATGGATCACCCCATTAGGAAGGATAAGACCATAGAGACCAAAGTGAGGTTCTAGGTGGATACCAAGGTTGAAAATGTGCATTATGTAGAAATTATATAAATAGTATGCATATAAATGAATTAAATATGATCATGAAATGTTCTAAAGAAATATATTGAATACTTCTACAATTAATTATGCAGAAATTAAACATGATTGCACAATCATGCCAAGTAAAATAAAGAAAAAAATCAATCCATAACACAGATATTTCTCTTGGGGAAAGCTTGCTACTCAAAACCCCTTTATCTTCTATTGTATATTCAACCAAGGAATCATGAAATAATACAATGCACTCTTCTCGCAACAGTCTTTTGCACTCTACCAACTGTCTCACACTGATCTAGGCAAAATTGGTCCAACACTTAGGCTATTCTCAGCATGTCCTCATCTTCCCTTGATAGCGCAATCCTTGTGGAATGCAATCCCTATTATTTAGGAATTTCCATCCTTCTTTGACTGTGTTGAGTATCATGGGCATCCTATGGTGTTTTAATTGCATCTAGGAAATTTTCTAATAATACAACCGGTAGTTAACATCCCTTTAACCTATGTCTCAACTGGGTCTTCATCAGAACTCACATGCATGCAAATATTAATAGTAAATCATCAGTCACTTGACAGATCACTGCATCTGAATTAAATCTGATTTAATTTACTTGACCTCTCACTAGTTCAGCAATCAATTACAACTAATTAGACTGACTTTAACTCACCTAATTGAGTTAAATGATATATCATGCATTAAAACTAATACACTAACTACAACTTGGACTCTAAAACAAATATAATCATGCTGCATGCCTTACTAACCTCCCTCAACTCGAATTCCTTGAGCTAACTGAGTCTATCACACTCATTTAGCTATTACAAGTGATTTTAGATAAGATTACAATTGATTGTCCAATTTAATTAGGGGAAAATTAAATTAGACACTAATGTATTTCTAGGACCCATCACTGTGTGAATATCGCTAGGACCCATCACTGTGTGACCTATGATCCCACACTAGTGTGTGTGTCTTCATGTTGTTTGTGGATGCCAATTTCTCTGTTTATTGTTGCAAATTTCAACACTCCCTCTCAACAAGAAAGGAATCAATCTGTCCCAATCTTGTACATTTGGAATTTTCTTGCATGAAAAACTTCCTACTCTTGTTCGCACATGAAACTCTCTTGAGACTGAATAGCCTCCAAAAAACTAAATCGGTATAATGCATATGTCATCACAGTCTTCTGACTGATGCTAGCTACTGCACATGTCTATTGGACTCTCTATGATGCTTTCATCTACATCCATGCACTCTACACTGATACCAACTCTAATTTGCACTCCAATATCTGACACCTATCACTATGTGTTCTATCCTTCTGAACTCTGACTGCATTAATCCAACCGATCCTTCTACTGTTGTACTATGGGCTCCCTATAGCCAGGTTCGATCCATGACACACGCCATCTCAATGAACCCTGCCCAAATTTCTTCTTGGGAATAATTTTTCACATTGCCCCACCTTAATCTTGGAGGTATAGCTGCATGTACTCCCTCTTTCCATTTGGATTGAAATTTCCCCCTCGTAGAGGTCTTTGCATGAGTGGTTTTTTCCACTCCATGATCCTCCTCATGTGGTTTCTCCACATCTTGAGGTTTTGTTATCACTCTATAATTTCTAAAGGCTGGAGACAAAACCATAGAGTGAAACATCAAATTGCTTTGGAATCCAGGACCTAGCCTTCCTGGACTTGGAGAGGGCTCTCTCTGTTAGATATAGCTATTTATAGAAATAAGGTTTGTTTGAAGATGTTTGGTTGAGGCACCAGAAAAGGGCCATTGGGCTATGGAGTCAAATGGGTGTAAAAAAACTAAAATAGATGGATAACTGAGGTCAGGTGCAACCAAGAAATCTAGCCATGTCAATGTATCTTTACAGCTCGTGAAATGGAAAAGAGGAGGAGATTAAGGTTTAACAGGAATGCAAAGTAGACCGTCTCTGAATTCTACATTCTGGTCTCAATATGGATGCAAAGTAGACCGTCTCTGAATTCTGCATCCAAGTCTTAGAGGAAAACATAATGTACTGTCTCAAGACTGAGCAGGGTTCCCTATGGTAAATTCTACACAAAACTTTCTATCCACACTAAAGAAAAGAAAACAGAATGAGAAAACAGGAGAATAACGAATTACATGGGAAAATGCTTCACCACGGAGCATAACACAAGAATTTGGAAAACAAAATCATCCTTTATTCATCCAAAAGTGAGTGCTTACAACAATTTGAGAAGATTACAATGGTTTTTTCCCCTTCCGAGCCTCCTTTTACACTGCTAATGCATACAATATTTATAGAAAACTTAATTTAGTTAATTTGCCTATGATTACATTTAAGCAGAAAATGGAGAAGTAGAGACATGCAGGGGGTGATAAGACATCTCTGACAGCACCACTGCCTCTGGGATCAACTCTGGGAAACTCTTCGTAGATCCAAATGCTTCAATGGCTCCTCGGAAGATCAAACAGTAAGCTTTGGAGAAAGTTGTGATGGTTTCGAAGAGGCAAACAATGGAGGTTCTAACATCTCGCTTTGTCATTCAGACTTCCTTTGCCAGATGATAAATTTCGATGCGACGCTGGCACTACCGCTTCTCTGATCTTACTCCCCTTTATCTGTTACAAATTGATACCAGTTTATTTGGGGAAAGTGGTTTTTTAAAGGAGACAAATGGTATTCCAAACCCCCCTTCAAATAAGGGGGGGGGGTGCGAATTCATGAGAGAATGACACATAAGGATATTCCTTTCTTGAAAACCACTCTTTCCAGACCCCCCCTGCAAGGATAAAGTTAGGATGTTAAAAGGGGGTCAGAATGAAATGCAGGCCGTCGGATTTAAAGATGATGGTGGCGCGATGAGGTGGAAATCCTTTGCTCCTTTTCAGGTCTTTTGGCCTATTTATTCATGAGATGAGCTATAAACCTCATAGGCCCGACTTGACCTGTTATACACACAAAATATAGTGAAAACTTCTTCACCCAGAGCTGAAGTTCTGTAGATTTTAGTTATGAAGTGGCATCGCATCTGCGCGCTTCACAACCATTACATTTTAGTTTATACAGAATACAATCCGCGATGTGATGCGATGGGGAGGTGATGTGGAGGGTAAGTGGGACCAGATTGCAACACACATCAAAATTTGTATTGTTTAGTTATAAGTGTGGAAATGTAAACTTTAAAACTACGAAGTGCGATGCGCGAGGGAGGAGATGAGTGACATGGAAAGGAAGAGGTGGGACCGGATCACAGGCGCACATCACAATTCTTAAGTTTTAGTTATAAGCTGCGGGGTTAACTCATGAAATTTCGGAAGTCTGGGGAGGAGGGACCCACTCGTTATGTGGCGGAGTTTTATGAGTCGGTGAAGGTTTAAGAGGTAAGTGTTACAAAGTTTATATGGTATATCAATGTATTGCGATGGTTGTGCAATGGGGTGGAGCTGTTGAGGTGGGGCTGACTAATCACACCGCAAACTAAATAAAATAGATTGCGGGCACTCACAAGGTAAAACAAATGCACTGTGCTATCGCAAATTGGCGATCACATTACTTAAAGTTTAGTTCCAATGCCAAATACGTAAATTCTGCGAAATGCGATGATGGCCCCACTTTGATCGCGATCGGGAAAGAAATGAAATGAAAAAGGTGGAAGGGTAAAGCGGAGAAGCGGAAAAAGGTTAAGTTAATGTATATTTCAATGGAAAATGAAATGGAAGGGAAGCGTGGTGGGGAATGGTTCCCACTTCATATCGCATCGACAATTTACAAGTTTAGCATTCAAGTGTTGTAACAAAAATTTGCGATGGCGATATGAGATAAGGCACAAGGGGTCCACCAATGGTTTAAGTAGCTATATGATATGTGATATATATAACAGTAAGGTCTATGGTTCATATCACACATCCGTTCAATGGGTGGCGGAGCTTATAACATTTAACACTTTCAGCCTTTTATATAAATGGGTTTATAAAATAATAATCCCCGAAAGGTTATATATGTGGGTTTTTGGGGGGTTTGAATGGGATTCAAAGCATGGGAGAATATGGATGAAATGGGGGGAAAAGAGGGTGAATGAAATGAAATGGATCGAGGGCAGAAATGAAGTTTCATCCCCATCACACCTAATCAGCAACACTCTCCTCTTTCAAATAAATTAAATGGCAAATAGATTCATTTGATCCTCTTGACAACCAAGATCTCCCTTTCATTTTCTAAAAATAAATGATAGTGATGGAATATTATTTTCAGTATGAAAAATATAAGAAATAATCAGTCACCTTGTGATACTGTGAAATACAAGAGCCTAACAGTGGCTCCAACTGGGGTTGACATCTCCTTTAGGAGGTTTCAAGAACACCGTAGACTAGTGGCATCATCCATTGGGTTGATCCAAAATCTGCAACTTGATCAAAACCCTCTGTGGCTGAGCAGGCTCAGTTCACAATCAACACTCTCTACAACCTGAAGTCTGGAGAATACTTGTACTGAAAACTGGGAAGCAATCTGAAACTAGAACTTGAAATATGATTAGATTACCGAGATTATTTGCACACCTACCTAGCCTACTCTACTAAAATTGTTGTTGTTCTAAATGATACATAATGTCAGTGAAACCATTCAAGTAGCAGTAGAAACAGATGGACAACTTGACTGTTCGTCAGGATAATCAGCAATATAATTTGATTATGTGTCCTCATAACCAAAGTTATATTATGTAATGGAAACTACTATTGTATTTGATCTTTATAGAGAATACATGGTTGAAAGCTTGTACTAAAAAGAACCTTCATATACTCTATTATAGGATCAATTAAAGCATGGTGTATAATACCTGCTTCTAGGATTTTAATGACTAGTTGATCAGTTGTATCCCCAATATTAAACTTTGAAACCACTTCTTCAGTATGGGACTTGAAAGCACAATTATCCTCAATATGTAAGTCAAGAGGTAGTGCAATTTCCTCTTGCTTATGGGAAGGAAGATTTTCCAAGAATTCTTTAGGATCTCAGAAATTATATGACTGAATTTGAGAATTGAAAAGTTCAATACCAGTTTCATATCTTTCAAAAACTATCTCCAGGAAACATTTTTTAGTTTTAGGATTAAATTTTCGTGACTTCAAAATGAGAAAGACAGCTTCTAGAATATCTTCATCAAGCTGAAATTCCGATAACTAATTCCTGAATGAATTTAGAACTTCACTAGATAGAAGGTCTTCCACAAACCTTCTCATTTTGTTTAGCAAGAACTTTGGTCAGCATGTTGTGGAGTCGCCATGAATGCTCAAAAACTGGGTTCTTTGAATCATGGAGTCACCAGGTAAATAATGCAGCCTTCTTGTGTCTGGTCACTGTCCACCATCATTAATCAGATCTAAACTTTGATGTGTTTTTTGGATTCTAAAGGAACACTAAGATTTTTCAATAAGTGTTCCCTAGTATGGTCGCCATTATGTCATCACTCTGTAATTTCTGAAGGTTGGAGACATAACCACAGAGTGAAACATCAAACCACTTTGGAATCCAGGACCTAGCCTTCCTGGAATGAGAGAGGGCTTTCTCTGTTAGATATAGCTTGATAACTATAAGTGCTGATATTGGGCTAGTTATAGAAATGAGGTTTGTTTGAAGATGTTTGGTTGAGGCAGCAGAAAACGACTAATGGGATATGGAGTCAAACTGGTGTAAACAAACTAAAATAGATCGATAACTGAGGTCAGGTGCAACCATGCGAGGTAGCCATGTCAATGGATCTTTACAGCTCGTGAAATGGAAAAGAGGAGGAGATTAAGGTTTAACAGGAATGCAGAGCAGATTGTCTCTGAATTCTACATTTCAGTCTTAACATGGATGCAGAGTGGCTGTCTCTGAATTCTGCATCCAAGTCTTAGAGGAAAACATAATGTACTATATCAAGACTGAACAAGGTACCCTATGGTAAATCCTACATAAAAATTTCTATCTGCAGTAAACAAAAAGAAAACAGTACGAGAAAACAGGAGAATAACAAATTACATGGGAAAATACTTCACCACAGAGCATAAAACAAGAATCAAGAAAACAACATCATCCTTTATTCATCCAAAAAGAGAGTGCCTACAACAAGCTGAGTCTATTACAATTGTTTTACCCCTTCCGGACCTCCTTTTACACTGCTAATGCATACAGTATTTATAGAAAACTTAAGTTGGTTAATTTTCCTACTGCAGTGATTACATTTAAGCAGAAAATGGACAGGTGGAGACATGTAGGTGGTGATAAGACATCTTTGAGTTTCTTTAAAATCTGGCAAGAATTTATTGAAAATAGAAATTTGATGGATAACTTGCACAGTCAAAGTGTCCTAGGGGTTTTCTAAGGGGCTGAATCTATATATACAGTAAAAAAACTACTTTAGATAATAAAAATCAAGTCTTTACCTCAATTGTTTTCACTGGATTCCGGCACCAGAAATTCCAAAAAGTCGCACTAAATACTACTCTATTTAAATTGACTTTCAAACCTGAAGTTGGGTGGGATTAACCCCCAATAAGCTTCAAGTGAGGTGGAAGTGTGCTCAAATAGCTTTTCTCGAATAGTGTCGGGAAGAGATTATTCTATTGGTTGCGAATGCAACGTCGCATTAAAGGTCAGGAGTTCTATATGTGGCCAGAAATTAATATGGTTGTGCGACGGAGGTGGCAGACATGATCCACAACAAAAAGATTGAATGTGGTATTAATGACCGTTATTTTAGAATGGGAATACATATGCATAGGTGTCCACATTGCAGGGCCTTTAAAAGAGAGCAAATGATATGAATAAAAAAAACTTCTATTAATTACAGATTTAATATTTTTTTAATATCTTTTCAAATTTTCAGTGTTTTAATTATAAGATAAAATTTAGACTTATTCTGACATTTTGGTATACAAAATATTTAATATATATATTACTCCATTTGAAAAATCATTGAAAACTATAAATCAAATAGAATACCTTGGAAATACGGTGTCACTATATTACCCTCGAAATAGCTTGTCACGGCAGGTTAGCTGAGCTAAACTGCTTATGTCCATGGTTTCCCAGAGGGCCTTTATGGCCAAAGTGAGCCAGACCTCTCATGGAGGTTAGGGGTAATTGGGTAATTTTCAATGCGATTCCATATTTTTTAATTAATGTTGAATTCTTAATCATAATAGTGATGTTTGTTGTGTATATAAACTTCAAATTAAAAAAAAATAAACACATTATATTTTTCGAAATATTTCATATTTAAAATTTACTCCTCGACAAGATGAAATTTCCGAGGTATATTTAAACTATATTTTTGAATACTTAGTGGTGTTTGTGCAATATTATGAATAGCTATAGTGCCGAGGACAACAATACTGCAGTACACTAATTATTTGTGTAATATTTCTAAGGAAATAAACAAATTGAAAGGATTTGGGCACATGTAATTGTTCTTGGAGTCTTTCAATTTCTGCATTGTTCTCACTCATTATGTCATTTGATAACCACTCATCTTTGATTTTATGAAATCCTTAATTTTATGAAATCATTAAAAATCCAATCAGAAAACGCCATGACCAACCTAAGGAAGCACGATAGTATATAACCATGGCAAGCATTATTCTTATTCTTCTCCTTCACCTTCTTTACCCTTTACACACAATCAGTGAAATTTACTTGCAATCTACAAGTCCCACAAGTCCCACTTAGACCAGGAGTACCCAAGTGGGCATTGCTTCTATTTGAGAATTCAGAGAAGTACAACTGCAAGTTTTCCATGACTACCCAAGTGGGCATTCTATTTGAGAATTTGGGAAAACACACGGCAAGGTTTCGATTTTCAATAGCGTAGCTACATTTCAGCGAGGAGAAAGAATGAAAAAGGAGAATAATTTTTTTCAAAGAATAATGTCAAGTGAGTTAAGGCTTCCAAGAAAATGGAATACAACCTCCGTTGTCTGCAGGGGAAAACTAGGAATGAGGATATACAATGGAAATCAAATGTTTGGGAAAGACATCAATTTTTAGATCATGGCAGGGTAAATGATGCTCTTTCCTTACACTCTTTTTTGTGTTACACTCTTTTTTTGTAATTATTAACCCGTGTGTTGAACAGAGCAACAAAACTGTGTTGAAATTTCTGATAATTCAAGAATAAATAACTGAGAGAATAATACTCTCCTTCTGATACAGAGAATAACTGGACAAAGATTGCAAAATAAAACTTTTCTATTTCATTAACAAAAGAAAGCTATTACAACTATTTTCCACTGAAGTGGGATTACAAAAATGCTTGATTGCTACAGACACAGTGCTCACACATCTTCTCTCTGTCTCTCAAAAAATGCACAAAACAGTGCTCTCTGGTCTTTACTGTGTTTTTCTCTGCCTGTGGGATTTTTCACTACACAACAATACAATTACTATACAATAAGCCTACGGGCTTTTCATTTTATATGGCGCAGTGTAATAAAAAACATAAAGAATAAATTCTTAAACTTAAGTTAAAAAAAGACATCAAACGGATTTTCATATGCGCGATTGCGAGTGGAGCCCACATCGCAATCGGCGAACGGTGGAACAACAGCTTTAGCGGAATGAGCTTTGAACTTGGTAATTGCAATGTGCGACGAGCGACATCGGCGATCGACGGAACTATGGTGTAGTGGACCTTGGACTTTGCGATTGCGGTGAGCAATGTCCGATGGCGCGATGAGCGATGTGGGGTCCACATCGCATCGATGCATCGCATTGCAATGAAACTTTGGTGGAAAACATATTTGGATGAGCAGATGGCGATGTTGCGATGAACGATTGTGGTGGGACCACATCACATCGCAAAATTTCAATGGAACATAACATATGGTGGATGATCTCTGTGATGGGTGATTGCGATGAGCGATTGTGGTGGGACCACATCACATCGCAAACTTTCAATGGAACATAACATATGTGGTGGCCTTTGGGAATGGCAATTGCGATATGCCGATATCGCGTCGCATGAATTATATTGGCGGGAATTCATATCAACAAAACACTTAAATAAAACTTGGCGGTTGGCGATGAAGTGGCGGGGACCACAGATGACATGGCCCAATTAAAAACTTAAAATCTTAGCGTGTTGAACAAAATTTGGTTCTGATTGGTTGGTGAGGGCTTAAAAGTACGAAATCACTGTTCTTTAATAAAACTTTGTTGTTGTGTGGTTTAACCACGAAAGTATTCATTTCTTCTGCAAATTCGGCTACACCCATCAAACATTAAATTCATTTCTGCAATGGTGGTTGCTGCCCATAAACTTAAATTCCATCTTTACGGTTCTCCATTCCTCTTGAATACACAGTGTTGTGCACGCAAGTTCTCTGCCCCTTTATACTCTGTTTCTACTTGGACAAGGTACATAGGTGACTTTAATATTTTCAACACACTAAACAAAAAACGAGGTGGTGGTATCATGTCTGAAAAATCAAAACAAATGGCACTCACAAGTATGCATCTCGAGTATCCTTAATATCCGTATCACTTTAAATTTAGATCATGGTGGGGGTAAAACTGAACAAACGAAGTGGTGATATCTTGTCTGAAAAATCAAAGAAATAGCACTCACAAGTATGCATCTAGAGTATCCGTAGTATCCGTATCACTTTAAATTTGGATCATGGCAAGGGTAAATGATGCTCTTTCCTTGCCCTCTTTTTGTGTAATTCTTAACCCACGTGTTGAACAAAGCAACAAAACTGAACAAACTAGGCGGTGGTGTCTTGCTTGAAAAATCAAAACAAATGGCACTCACAAGTATGCATTTGGAGTATCCGTATCACTTTAAATTACAGTTAAAAAAATAATTAGAATATTGTTTAAATTTCGATTTAAGAAAATTATGTATTATAATTTAGTTCATTCAATGCATTTCTGATAGCTATATTGGTATAATAAAAAAGCTTAAACTGCATTAAATTTTTTATTCGAGGAGAAGCTATCGGGTCTCAAACAGCTTAAACAAAACTGCAGGGATGATAAACCTCCATAACAGACTAATTATGCGTTGGAAACACTATCTGAGATGTGAAGAAATCGGTGGATATGTTGAAACATGGAAAAATAAAATTAGTGTGTAATGTCTATGTAAATTAATGAATAATTAAATCAACATAATTAGATTTTTTATAAAAATATATATATTTAAAATTGGTTTCAGATTAATTAAATCAATATTGATTTCACATATGGATATTTTAGTGTAATAATTGAATTAATATGGAGAAATAAATAAAATATTTTATTTATTAATTTTAATTATATTTAATTTTAGTAAGAAATCTAAAACACAATTCTACCTAGATTGACCACAACTCAATATCTTAATGTATACTTTAACAACGTTAGAGTATACAATTAAATTGTATTTTAGATTACAATATTACACCATGTTTTTTGTGTGATCGAGACTCATACAAACTTCCTATTACAAGACTCAGATAGTACATATAATTAACAAGACTGAAAGGAATTAACAAGGAAGTTCGACTATTTCTTCCTATGCACCGTTTCTGTGTGCTTTATATTTCAGTACCCAAGCGAGATGGCGGTGCTGATGAAGCCACTACTGGACTACGCCTGGAATTGGCTCTGCCCTCTTTTTGACCATATAGGCCCTTAAAATTGCACTTTTGGAGTACGGATGGAACATCCTACCTTCAAGAGCTTGAAATTCTCATAGAACGCACGCAAATGCCTCTCAAAATCACTCTACTGTGCAGATCTCTTTCCTTGCTCTTTGGCAGAGTACAAACCCATTCTAGACAGAGCAGCAAGTTTCCATCATAATTAACATGATGTGGACAGGGCGCCCTCCTTGATAGGGTTATAATTGACAAATTTACAGACAGAGAAAAAATAGAACAGCAGATAAAACAGAACAGCAGATTGAGAACTAAACAAGACAGAGAAATCGATGAGAACACGCTCCGTTTGACAGATTCATTAAACTGCATTTATACAGGGAATTGGACGGTTTGCTGGACGGTTATGGAACTACATTGAAACTGATTCTAAACTAATCAAACTAATTCTTTAACACTCCCCCTTAATTTTGAGGGTTACATATGTTTTATTCCTAACTTATGACATTGAAATTCAAAATTAACTTTTCCTAGCGGTTTGGTGAAAATATCCGCTAACTGCTCCTTGGAATCACAAAATTTGAGAACAATGTCACCATTCTTGACGAGTTCACGAATGAAGTGAAAACGAGTGTCGATATGTTTTCTTCTTTGATGAAACACATTGTTCTTCGACAAGGAAATAGCGGAAGTGTTGTCACAAAGGATTGAAATTGGTTCATTATCTGTATATCCAAAGTCAGAGAGAAGTCTTTTTAGCCACACTGCTTGACATGATGCGGAATTTGCTGCAACGTACTCGGCCTCTGTTGAAGATAGTGCAACTATGGGTTTCTTTTTGGATGACCATGAGATCAAGTTTCTACCAACTAGAAAAGCATAGCCAGAAGTGCTTTTCCGATCATCAATACATCCTGCATAATCACTATCTGTATAACCAACAAGCTTACTGTCTGCAGAGGCTGCATGCGATAAACCATAAGTAGATGTACCTGCAATGTATCTTAACACCCTTTTTCCAGCTTTCCAATGACAGTCTTTAGGAGATTCCATAAACCTGGAGATATAACTAGCTGCAAATGCTATATCAGGCCTAGTAGCAGTAAGATACATAATACTACCAGCAAGTTGCTAATACAAAGTCGCATTAACAATAGTACCCACATCATCTTTACTCAACTTTGTACCAACCTCAATAGGAGTATCAACCGGTTTACACCTGTCCATCTTAAACTTTTTCAAAATGTCAGTAGCATACTTATGTTGACTCATAAACATACCATCCTGTGTTTGTTTCACTTCGATACCCAAGAAGTATCTCATTAATCCAAGATCTGTCATTTCAAATTCATTTTTCATTGCAGATTTAAATTCATCTAACTGCATGTTACCTGTATAGATTATGTCATCAACATAAAGACACAATATCAAAATATTACCTTGATGATCATTGATGATATACAAAGTGGGCTCGTGGTCGCTCCTTCTGAAACCATTATTTAACAAGTAATGGTCTATTCGACTGTACCAAGCTCTTGGAGCTTGCTTCAAGCCATACAACGCTTTCTTCAACCTGTACACTTTATGTTCGTGATTTTTGATTTCGAAACCAGGTGGCTGTTCAACATACACTTCTTCATTCAAGACACCATTCAAAAAAGCAGACTTTACGTCCATTTGGTAAATAGGCCACTTGTTTTGTGCTGCAATAGCCAATACAAATCGAACTGTATCAATTCTTGCTACAAGTGCAAATGTTTCACCATAATTTATGCCAGGTTGCTGAGAAAAACCTTTGGCAACTAATCGTGCTTTGTGCTTATCAACTTCACCTTTCTCATTTAACTTTGTTTTAAAAACCCATTTGACACCTATTGAGTTTTTATCATGAGGTAGATCAACCAAATCCCAAGTTTGATTTCTTTCAATAGCATCGATTTCATTATTCATAGCATCTACCCATACTTTTTCATTTATAGCCTCTTCAAAACAAGTAGGTTGGAATGAAAGAAATGCAAAATTTACAATATCATCAACATCATCTTGTGCATAAATATCACTTAAGTTTCTCATCTTTGGATTATCAGAATCAGACTCAGAAGACGATGAACTGCTACTGCTGGATGAACTACTACTGGTTTTTTCTTGAACCTGTAATCTTGGAGTTCTTGTTGCAGATGTTTTATGTTCATCTAACAAAATAAAAGGATCAGGACAAGTATTGTTCTCCATTTCATTCCAAGACTTGTCTTCCAGGAATTTCACATCTCGACTTACGACAAATTTCTTAGTTATAGGATTAAACAATCTGTATGCCTTAGATTGATCACTATATCCTATAAAAATATACTTTTCGCTCCTATCATCAAGCTTTTTCCTCAATTTTTCTGGAACATGAGCGAAAGCAACACAACCAAATACGCGAAAGTGTGAAACTGTTACCTTTTGACCACTCCATGCTTCTTCAGGTACAAAATTTTGAACACTGGAAGTTGGCGATCTATTCAAAATATATACCGAACATGCAACTGCTTCAGCCCATAGATCTTTAGACAAATTTCGTGTTTTAAGCAAGCTTCGAGCCATATTCATAATTGTTTGATTCTTTCTTTCTGCGACTCCGTTTTGCTGTGGAGTATAGCTGGTTGTCGTTTGTTTTTTAATACCATGTTGTTTGCACAAATCAATGAATTCATTAGATTCATACTCACCTCCTTTATCAGACCTCAGAACTTTAATAAACTTGCCACTTTATTTTTCAGCCTCGTCCTTGAACTCTTTAAACTTCGAAAATGTTTCTGATTTATATTTGATGAAATACACCCAAACTTTCCTGCTAAAATCGTCAATGAAAGTAAGAAAATAGAGACTTCCAGCAACTGATTTTTCTTGCATAGGACCACATAAATCTGTATGCACTAACTCTAGTTGTTCTTTGGCTCTATTAGTGGCTGAAGCAAAACTATCTCGTTTATGTTTACCCATAATACAACTTGTACATGAAGAGATATGATCAGACAAAGAAGGCAACCCTTTCACCATGGACTGACTTTGCAACAAACTCATACTTTTGATAGGTAAATGACCATATCGCAAATGCCACAAATCAAAGTTAGTTAGCGTTGAAACATTATGTGCATACAACTTCTCACTTTTTAACTGTAACTGATACAACCTGTTCTTTGTCATTGGAATCTTTGCAACAAGAGACTTATGCTTATCAACAATCGTGCAAGTAGTGTTGTGAAAGCTAACATCATAACCATGTGCATCTAACTGACCAACACTCAAAAAATTATGCTTGAAATTGGGTACATAATAAACATCATAGATATTCTTCACAACATTCTGTTTGGTTAAGACAGGTACAACACCTTTTCCTGAAGCTTTAACCTGACGATTATCACCCAAACCAATAGATGAACTGAAAGATGTATCAAGATGTGAAAACAAATCACTATGACCAGTCATATGATTACTACATCCACTGTCAACCAACCAAACATCTTGATTAGGTACTTGCACAGTTACTTGGCATGCCAAAAAATAAAGCATCGGATGTTTCACATTCAGTGTTTGTAACATTGGCTTTATTTTTATACTGTAGTTTTCGACATTCAGACTTATAATGGCCATATTTTTTGCAGTAGTGACACTGAATTTTAGATTTATCTATCCACTTACGACCATGATCATTTTGAGACTTCTTTGAATGTGTTTCAGTTACCTGTGGTCTATCATCAGACTGAGATTGTCCTCTACCTTTACTTTTCCTGCCACGAAAACCTCTGCCTCTACCTCTATCCATTGACGCTTTAGATTTAAAAGCATGCTCTAAATCATTGACATCTAAATTAATTCTTGCTTCATGTGCCAACAAAGAACCAGTTAATTCTTCCACAGATAATTTTGTCAATTCTCTCGATTCAAAAATAGTAACAATCATATCAAATTTTTTTGGCAAACATCTAAGAACTTTTTCAAAAATTCTCTGGTCATTTAGTTCTTCACCATTCATCCGAAGCTGATTTACAACACCCATAACTTTAGTCATAAACTGATCAATGGTTTCTGAGTCAGTCATTTTAAGCGTTTCAAATTGGGTTCTAAGTGTCTGTAATCTTACCATTTTTACTTTATCATTTCCTTGATATGCAGCCTTAAGTATATCCCAAATTTATTTCGCAGTTTTAGCAGCAGTAATTTTAGGAAAGATAGAGTCATCTAATGAATTTAAAATGCAGGACTTTTCTCTACCTTCCTTCTGTTTAATTTCATCAAATTGTCTTCTTTGGGCAGCAGTCATACCAGCAATTTCATTTGCGTCAGCTTCTTCGAACCCCAACTCTACTAATTCCCAACACCCTAAGCCTTGTAAACATGCTTGCATTTTAAGACTCCAAAAATCATATTTTTTCCCACTAAATAGAGGTGTGGGGATCGCAAATTGATTTGACGAAGCCATGTTGTAATCAGTCAGAAATCTGATAAAAAAAAACTACAAAGAAACACCTTTCTTCAAAACAAATAAGGCACTCTCTTTTCTCCTCAAATACTAAACCAAATATTCTGGTGGCAAATTTATCAACCTCACCATAAACTATTTTACCACACAAATTTAAATCTGATTATACAAACATCCAGACAAAGAAAAAACGATGAGTATAAATCTGATTATACAAACATCCAGATGATAGGCAGCAGCAACAGGTCGGATTTTCTCTTCCTGTTTGAAGGCAGCATGCAAGGATACAACCTTCGTATGCAACAAAAAGTTTTGTTCTTCTCTACAGCGACAACTACAAAGCAGACAATCTCCCATTCAACGGACTTCAAAACTTCAAACAGCTTCCTTCTACAGTATTCAATTTAAGAGACAGCAAAACACTTGTCCGACAACAACAGTGTTCAGCACAAATCATGACTCGGCTTCTCTTCAACAAAACGAATGCTCTGACCAGCTTCTCTTCAACAAAACAAATGCTCCTTGACAGACTGTTATGCTATTCCAACAATCAAACAGCAACCAGAAGAACAGATTCACAAAGAAGATCGACAAGATCAATTCCTTGCTCTGATACCATGACAAATTTACAGACAGAGAAAAAACAGAACAGCAGATAAAACAGAACAGCAGATTGAGAACTAAACAAGACAGAGAAATCGATGAGAACACGCTCCGTTTGACAGATTCATTAAACTGCATTTATACAGGGAATTGGACGGTTTGCTGGACGGTTATGGAACTACATTGAAACTGATTCTAAACTAATCGAACTAATTCTTTAACAATAATCTGTGAGTTTTTTTGGTAAAAAAAAATGTTTAAATTTACACAAAAAAAACATAAATATAAATTATAATAGTCATTAAAATGGGTCATTAATTAATTAATTATATATATATATGTGTGTGTGGGGTTGTTAATATATACAATTAAATTGTATTTTAGATTACAATATTGAAAGTTAATTTTATGGAACGATTTCTGTTTTCTATATATTTATAATTTCTGTTATTATAAAGGTTTTAGAACTATCAATACAAAATAGAGTCCAGTTTACTTTTCAACATTTTCAACAATTTGAAAGATAAATAGTTGCTTGAGATTAATGCAAAATAGTGTCCAGTTTATTTTCAACAATTTGAAAGATAGATCATTTGTTGAAGACTTTGAATTTCTCATTCTTCGGTTCAGAATTTCAGCTAATGTAAAAGCCACATTGGAAGAAACAACTTGTATACTTCCGCTACAAATACATTTATTATTTGTTCAACTTGTATGCTTCTTCTACCAATACATTTATTATTTGTTTAATTTGTATACTTCTGCTACAAATACATTTATCATTTGTTTGAGATGATATCCCGTGATTTGTGATAAAATTGATATTTTTTTAATATTTTTTCTTTATTATTTGTTTGAGATGATATGAGAGCATTGTTGCCAGTGATTTGTGATAAACTTATGAGAGCATTTTTCGTTGAGCCATTGATTTGATAGATAGAAAATTTTGGCGAATTTTATAAAGTGATGGCAAGGACTACAGGCTTCATCTTATTTAAAAATGTTAAATCTAGTGACGATTATATAGCATGCTTTTATTTATATATATATATATATATATATATATATATATATATATTATAAATATACTAAGTAAGGAATGTCTGTTGTCACAATATTTAGAATCCATATTAATTAATAACAACTTTATAACAACTTTAAATGTCAATAATTGACAAAAACATTATTGAGTGTGGAGGTACTTGTGCCAAAAAGACTTGGGTGGAGGAAGTTGTGGTTGTGCTCAGAAAAGGTAAAGACTATGCGACTCCACACCTATTAACCTGCTTTATAGTAATAACTATCTAAAAATTATTGCAAGAAAGTTATAGGAAAATTATTAGTAATTCCATATTCTTTCACTAAGGTTTATTAGACTCAAATAAATTTCACAACTATGAATCACACAGTTACGTAATTCTTAGAGCACTAATCGTCTTTCAAACAAAATAATAAATAACAAAACTACTAACGAAGGTAGGTGATTGATCTGAAAGGATCAATGTTTGTCTGGAGTAGGTGATTCATCTAAAAGGATCAATGTTCACCGTAAAGCGTTATAAATATATTGAAATATACGAGGAGTGTTTTCCCCCTACTTAGATGTTGGGTTAATATGATTTATGTGAGAGGTTGCATGGCTATATCTTTTCGAGTTATTGGATAGCATAGCTAATGAATTTTGGCATTATTCAGTTGCAAACACAGTGCGCACTTCAAACAGAGTACGTGAATTCAATAAACAAAGGATGAGTGGTTCAGATTACAGAGCACACTAACAGGAGCATTACATAACACCATCAGACTTAAGAAAGGAAATCCAAAAAAATGCCCAGTTCATCCAAATACAGCAGATATTAAAGCACAACAACGGTAGAACAACATTGGAAAATGAATTCTACTACTCCTACTCCCCTCTGGCAAAGTATTCAACGGGGAAAGTCCTGGTGAGTCCACCAATGCTTCTGAAATGTATCTTGCCAGGATTTCTCTTGTCAACCTCCATTTCACAAATAGGAACCCATAACATCATATCCCTAGCCATCACACCCTTGATGTTCTTGACCTTGTACTTCTCTATCTTGCACGTCACATTCGCCGAGACTTTGACATGTTTGTCGGCTTTCTTGCAGTGGTGTTTACACTCACTCTTCTGCTTTATCCAAACATGACCAGTCTCCTCCACTATTCCTGCCTCCAACACATCTTTCATTGCCATGAGGCCGCCAGGGAGGCAAAAGAATTCCATCACATCCATGACTATCTTCAAAGCTTCATCTCCTCTAACTACAATGGCATTTTCCTTCCTGATCTGAGATTCAACGAGAGCCATTGTGACAAATAAAGAATCCTCGAAGAAGAAATTGATATCACAATATTTCAACTTAGATAGAGCAACTTAGGTTGAAAGTTTTGAAGGGAAGGAGCGGGATTTATAGGAGAGAATGGACTGTCTGTGGATGAACTGGAAGTTTCGAATTGCACACCACGTGGTTGCAGTGGAGAAAATGGGCTGTCTGTGGAAATGAGCATGGCCAACCTCAAATATTAAATGAATGTTTACATAAGGTTCTGGCGAAATATCACTGACGGGAAGGTGGGTGGGAGTTGAGAAATGAATGAGTTGAGAATAGCGTAATAAAAAGCCTCAGTCCCAGCGTTCATAATTTTAAAAAAAAAAATCATGTGCTTATCTGTTCAGAATCCGCACTTTTGGAGCAGCCCAAAAAACTTGTAAAATTGACAGAAGTCAATCCAATGAAAGATAGTTATAAATAAAGAGTCACCAGAATTTATGTTTTTTAACTACTTTCATAAAACTATAATTTAACTACTTTCATAAAACTATAATTTTTTTGGTATTGAGAAGGACATTTGACACAATAATTTAAAAATAAATGTAAACTAATCATTAAAATAAAAGACAAAAGACATATATTAAAGTAAAAACCAATATTGGCACATGATTAAACAAAGGATTTGATTCCGCCATTTTTCATTTTGAAAATTAGATTTTTGAATGTATAAATAGATATGATTATTTTAATTATTTATATTGAGTAAGTTATAGAGTTAAAAATTGCAATTTACTAGAATTGCAAAGTTAAATTTGCAATTTTATCTCATTTTCAAATAAAAACAGGATTAAACAAAAGATTTGATTCAGCCATTTTTTATTTTGAAAATTAGATTTTTGAATATATAAATAAATATGATTATTTTAATTAATTATATTTAGTAAGTTATAGAGTTAAAATTTGCAATTTAATAGAATTGCAAAGTTAAATTTGCAATTCTATCCCATCTTCAAATAAAAAACATTAAAATGGAGGAAATGTGGATTAGTGAAATGGAGTTGTCAAAGTTTAATGGACAAAATGTGAATTACCAAAATAGAGCTATCAAAGATTTATGTTAATTATATAATTACAATTTACAATTCTATCAAATCTTAAAACTTACCATCTGGTTGAAAACTTACCATTGAAATGTTTGAACTTACCGGCATAGAGTAGGGCCCAATCCCCTGTGTGAAAAACATTTTTCTTGATAAATGTATCATGCCATCGAGCTTGTTGATCTTGTACTAACATGGTTCTATGAAATGCATCCTGCCTAAACTCATCAAGCTCATTTAACTGCATCAGTATTTGTTCTGGGTCATTGTTCAAGTTCATTCCCAATTGAATGGTTATTCGTAATGTATTTACCTAAAATTGTCTAGAGTTAAATTTTGCAATTTAATAGAATTGCAAAGTTAAATTTGCAATTCTATCACATCTTCAAATAAAAAAACTTTAAAATGGAGTAAAAAACATTAAAATGGAGGAAATGTGGATTAGTGAAACGGAGCTGTCAAAGTTTAATGGATGAAATGTGGATTAGTGAAGTGGAGCTATCAAAGATATGTTAATGGTATAATTAGAACTTACAGTTCTGTCAAATCTTTAAAAAAACACACTTTAAAATGGAACTGTCAAAGTTTTACTTTTAATCAAACATAAGCGTATCGGATTCTCCAACTCACGACATCAATGAGAGGTATCTACACCAAACCGGAATTTCTAGCTCCATGGTTCCATCGTCACTCTTGTGGCCGCAAATTGTTATAAGTGAAAAAGTTGTTGATTCTTGAGGTGTCAGGTTGGCTGTTTACTCCATATTCAAGTGGCTCTTCTTTTAGCACATATATTGCAGGAAAAAAAATGAAAGTTGAAGTGGTTATAATTCAAAGATATATATGTTTACATAGAGTTAAATATAGTGTATGGTCAATTTTTTTAAAAACTATTATGGGTGGAAAATGGTGAAATTTAGTGATGCAAAGTCTTGGATGTAATTCTCATAAACTCATAGAGGCTATTGACTATTTATAGAAATTTAAGTTTTTTTGGGGATTTTATATAGATATAGATTACTTAGTATATATATAAAAATATTTGTTTCTTGAAATATTTTATTTATATTGAATTAGTATTATTTTAAATATTATATATCAATTTTATATTAAGAAATAAATGAATTATACATTTTCTTCCTATTAAGTAATTGAATTTTTTAGTTTCAATTATTTCTTATTTTGCCATTAATTTTTTTTATTATGGTCTCTCATATATATATATATAAATATATATATATATAAATATATATATATATATATATATATACATATATATATATATATATATATATATATATATATATATATAGTCAAGTTTCACTAGCACAACTTGTTGAAGACGGGCCTAAGCAACAAGGCTACCTAGGATCAAATCTCACAGGGGTCGTTGTGCCTAGTGCTAAGGGAGGAGACATGCTAAAAAATCCAGTAAGGTAAGGACTCGTGTGGCCCAGACCATGAGTGATCCCCGGGTGACTTTGATGACTTAGATGTCCCTAGTAGCTACTCCTCAAGCCATAAGTCAAGCCTAGAAGATCACAAACAACTCCTCAAACCATAAGTCAAGCCTGGAGGTTCACAAGCAACTTGAAAAACAACAATATATATAGTTAACATGCATACTCAAATCTTTTATTTAAGAAAGTATCTAAACATTTTTACATGTGGACTCAATATGTTGAATTTATAAGAAGGATTTGTAAATACTACATGTCTGCTCAATTAAATAAAAATAAAAGGTTAAAAGGAACATAGAGTAGAGATGTTGTAATGTGTGGAAAAATTAAAAGTATTAAAAATAATAAAATTCAAAATTTGTTATTTTGTACTTTTGTGTTTATTAATAAAATTACAAAAAAATGTTTAGCTAAAAGAAAATCATAATCTACATATCACATTAAAATATATAACATATAAGTAGTAGCTATAAGTTAAAGATCCATTTTTTTCTTAGATTTTATAACCATATTTAAATTTAATTAAGAAGTGTTACATCATATCTAGTACCTATAGTTTAGTTTAAATAGAGCTAAAATAAAGTAAAAATATTAAATTTAAGTTAGTGTTAAGGTTTAGAATCTAGTATCCCTGATGGGGTTCATTAACCAGGCAGCTGGCATTCCCAATGGAACACGTGGGCATTCATGATGAGTGTGTGGCCACAGGTGAGAGGGTCAGCCTCCTCATCCTCTCAACATACCTTGTGTATGGAAGGGTATAATTTTATTTGTGCGAAATTTCATTCCTACTTGGTTCTTGTGGGAGGTGGCGTTCGTTGGAGATTTATGTTGGTGGCGAGGTCTGCTACCAAAAATTATGCATTTGGTTGAGTTATGGAACTAGTTGTGTGAGCTTTGAACGGAGAAGTAGTTTTTTCCGTGGGCACCCTATCTGTGACAGGTGGTGTCCTTGCCACTGACACCCCGTCGTCCACTTATGGGTGTGCATTCTTGTGAATTTACAGTTTGGTTTTTGTTTTAGGATTATTGCACACAAGCAAAGTCTCGAATTTCTGGTTCTGCTTGTGTTTTGTTGGTCCTGTTGGGGTCAAGTGATATCCCTTTTGTGCAGAAGACAAAGTGGATTCGCTGCCTTCATCAGCCCCTTCTCGGGCTCCTGTAAGTCTTAGTTATGTTTGTGGAGTGGGTATATAGGATTGTGGGTGGTTTAGTTAGTTCTGGTTTTTCTATGGAAGTAGGACAACAGATTGTTTGTGGCTGGTGTAAAATTATGGTTCTCTGCGTTCACTCTAGGCTGGTTGGTAGTGGTCACTCTGGTGAGGGTGGTGTGTTTCTCCTTGCTCACAGTCATAGTCCATGAAGGTTCTCATTGGTATGCCTTTATCTGTCTCTATAGTGTTGAGTTGATCATCATGCATCAGGTTCCCCATTTGGTCCACTCGTCTCAAATTAAGACTAATTTGGGCAACTCAGTGGGTGGTGGGTCTCTCTCAGAGATGGAATTGATGATCGAAACCATTAGCTCCAGGAAGAGTAGTAGCATCGGAGGTCTCTCAGGTCAGGAGGCCCCGAGTGGTCGAAGTAGTGGCAAGGTGGGGTGTTCCTGTCGAGCGTGGTCTGAAACTCATGGTGGTAGAAATCGGGGTGGCTCAACGACTGGTCGTGGGAGTCAGACCCCACAAGTAAAATAATGTGATGAGTCAGTTCGTCGCGAAGGTTTAAGGAGACAGGGGATGGCACATCATGTGGGATGGGAGCAGTGAAAAATTTGTTGTGTCGAGCACTGTCACGATTTGATACAATATGTTCTTGAATGTATGGAAAATTAAGAGTGGGTGAGGCAAGAGGAACATGCTGAGATGATTGCTACTTTGAACAAAATGCACTATTTTCAATGTTATCTCCATGAATGTGTAGTGGTGGTCTGGCAAGGCCAGAACATGTTATCTGAGAAAGAACAGAAGTTGGAGGCTTGGATGGCCCTTTTTGAAGAGCATGTTCAATGCTCCTTCCTTCCTCCTCCTCCTCCTCCTAGAAAAACTCCAGGAAACCCTACCTCTATCAACACCAATGATTAGCATGTTTAGAGGTGTTTTATTTGTTTTGTGTGTTTACTGGTGCTTCTACCCTCCCAAATTGTGGATTGTGTCTCTTGATTTTTTTTTGTTTCATTTTCATATGCTAATAGTCGTAGTAAAAAAAAACTTGGTTGGCCTGAGAAACTACTCAATTTAGGTTTTAATGATTAGTAAATTGAGCTATTTTGTTATTCGTAAATCCAGTCCTACCTACCCATAATAAAAATGTCTTAATGTGTGATAATATTTTTGTGGAGAAAGTTGTCGATAAGATTTTACTTTTTCCTTGTAAAGTAAGTAAGTAAGTATATATATATATATATATATATATATATATATATATATATATATATATATTAAATGGTATTTGTTCTTGCCAAATATATATGTGAAAGGTAAGTTGAATATATTCCTTAGCAATATATATATAAATATTCAAAATGAAGTAGTTTTAATTCATAGCCATTTTAATTTACTATTAATAACTTTCCATTATTTATTATTGATACTAAGAAAAATTATGTAATTTTTTTAATCTTTTAATTTATTTTTTTAAGTCAAATCAATTTTTTTATATTTCTAACTATTTTTAATATATATTAAATAAAAATATATGGTTTGAATCAATTTTCATTAAATTATTACCGAATTTATCCATTGTATTTTTTTATGAATAAAGTTATTTAATTGAAGTAAAAAAAAATTAAACTTGTTAACTAACGATACTTATTAATTTTGGACTTGTTGATTAATAATATTCATTATAAAAGTAATTGAAATATTACAAAATGATTAAGTTACATTATAATTATTAATTGCTAATAAGATTTAATTTTTATTATATGACAATGAAAAATTAATTGCTTACTAACAGGTAAATATTTTCATACGAATTTTTGTGTATAGTAATCACTAAAATGTATTCACATTTACATTTTTATTTCTACTTACTAAGTGTGCATATTCACATTTTTATTAGATATCATTTTTTTTTTTGGGATTCAACCGCGTTAAGAAAGTCATTCAACTATGATTTCAACTGTGATCATTTCCACGAGAGTAACATCTCATGATATTTGAATAGTACACTTAGCACTCAAGATTTTTTCCAATGAGTGCTTAGTGGACTATTCAAAAATCATGAAAAATTAGTGAGTTACGACTACCTCTCATGGAAATGGTCATAGTTGAATGACTTTCTTAACCTAGTTGAATCCCAAAAAAAAAAAATGATAACTAATATAACGCACAGAAACCCCTCAATGCTTAAATACATTTTTATTGTTTCTTATTAAAGTGTTGAAGAAAACATCATAATGGTGGGTAGTAACAACTCCTCTAAGTGTGTTTATTTACATCATGTTCCTATCTATTTTATATGCAAATACTTGCTCAAATTATGTTAAGTAGCAATTGATGGTAAATATGTTATTTACATGAATATAAGCTATTTTGAATAAATTGAAATTTTTGGTGGTTCCTTATGAAACAATGAAAAATCTAAAATTATCTAAAATTCATGGCATAAACATTGTAAGTACATCTAAAAATTATAGTATAAAAATAAGTTGGTTATCCACATCACTATGTAGTGCAAAGGCTGCAATAACAATCATTACAGAATAAAAATTGAACCAATTATATACATAAATAAATTTAAATATGAATAAAAACAATAAAATTTAATCCATAATCCATAAGGTTAACTGCTAAGATTTTTGGTCAATGCACAATAAAAGGAAAAGAATTGAATGCATGATACAATGCTTGCTGAAGGTATAATAAGCACATAAAAACTTTAATACTTAAAATAAACTTACAATATAACAATAGTTTTAACCATGGATATTGATGCTCACATTACCATAGATATTATTAACTTGGTAAGTAGAACTCTTTACAATAGCATGGGCCAATAGCATGACTCATCAATACCACATGCCCAAAAACCATCTCTCATTTCACAATGAAAACATTTTATAAACATGTTCTTTGAATTTCATTTTATAACAATTTTTTCATTAAATCTAAAAGAAAAAAATATTATAATCAATTTTGAGATATATATAAACCCTCTATCACGTTAAAACATATAAGATATAAATAATAGCTATGAATTAAGATCCATTTCACCACATAAATTAAAATAATAATTTCGTAACTATGTTTAAATTTTATTAGTAACCACATAAAAACTTAATACTTACAATATAGAAAGATTTTTAATTATAGATATTCACCCTCACTCTACCATGGATATTATCGTGTGCAATTGTCACATACTAAAAAATACCCTTAATTTGACTAAATATTAGAAAATACCTCTAAAACCTAAATCATTTAATCCCCTACCAATATGAACCCAACACACCTTCCCAATTTAAAAACTCCCATTTCCACTAGATATTGTAGGTATCCATTTATTCATTAACACTTTTTATACCCATTAACAATTTTTCATTAACTTTTTTCTCCATTTTTTATATGTGCCAATACAAAAATACTTTACCCCTTATTATATGTTCAATATATTATGTCATTTTTCCTCAATATATATCCCCTAATATGAATGCACATGGTATGGTATTTCTCCCCTAGTGAAGCCCCTGTGAATGGAAAACTTTTTATGAGATACTCAGAAGAGTGCTACAACCCAAACCAGGAGAAATTTCTGGAAGATACCATCTGGCTTTAATTATTCTCGCTCCTAGTTGATTTCTAGGATCTAGAGATCCTAGAAGGAAATGGCAACATGATTGGCATGTTTGCGAAGGTAGCAGATGCCACAAAGAATGGTAGATACACCTCCTATGCCCGAATATGTGTTTACATGAACATAATAGAACCTGTCCCAGAATCCATATAAATAGATACCATGATGAAATTTGGCAGCAACCTCTAGATTATGAACACATCCCATTCTAGTTCCATCATTTCCATGATTATGGGAATCTCTTTAGGGATTTCCTTCCTATGAAGGAGGAAAATAAAGAACATAGGACTTTAAAAACTAAGAGGAGATAAAAGGGTTCCAACCAGTGGTGAACAAGAAGAAAAAAGAGAGAACACTAGCGACTCTAAAACCCAATCAATAGAAAATATTGAATGTGAACAACTAAGAGTTTTTTTATACAGAAGATGAAGGCTCAAGTGGCCGGGAAAACAAGATGCAACCAAAGAGGGAGCATGTATGGATAAATCGGTACCCTGATGCTATACAAAAAATGCACAAGAGCTCAAGGATCAAGAAGAGGTCATAACTCTAGAAGGGAAATAGGTAATGGAGGTTGATGAGACAACGAAGGAGATCAACACTGAAGAACAAGTTCTAAAGAGACTATTAGCATAATGGAGGAACTTGGATGACCACTTCAACCCCGATGAACAAAAGGAGTTGTATCAATAAACTTTTCAAAAACTTTAAGCTCTAGAAAATCAGAAACAACAAGAGAAGGATCCAGTTATAGAAGATAAATATATTGCAACCCCACTATTAAAATTCGGTGTCAAAAGTAAAATTATTGTGGAAAAAAAGGAGGAAGAAAATCCAAGAATCAATACAGCTACTGGTAGAATTCCTAGTAAAAATAGGGCAAGCAACCCCTTTGTCATCAATGTTTAATTAGGTAAATAGTTTTTCCTAATGAAGGTCTTTTCATGGAATATAAGAGGCCTTGATAGAAGTGGAAAAAAAAGTTATTTAAAGGAGATACTGATACATGGAAAATCAAAGATAATGTTGGTCAAGGAAGGAAAGGTATCAGAAGCCAAAAGAAAAGACATTCTAGAAAAGAAAAAAATTAATTATGATTTAGTAGCAATAGACACCAAAGGAAAAATAGGGGACTTACAATCCTATGGAAACCAATGGAGATAGTGTTCGAATATTGGTTTCCATTTTCCAGGATTTTGTCAGGGTGATCTAGATACATAGGCAAAAGAGAGGTTGTCTCCCTGACTGTTGTCTATGAACCTTAAATAATGGTAGAGAAGTAAGCATTCTTACAAGGCCTCTAAAAAATAAGAGAAATCCATATGGACAAGATTTAGATAATTGGAGACATCAATCTGATTAATGTGGATAGATCCATTATTGAATACTTCCTCTACTTCATAGGGTTCTAACCATATGGTTGAAAACTTACCTTTGAAATGTTTGAACTTATTGTCATAGAGTAAGGCCCAATCCCCTGTGCGAAAAACCTTTTTCTTGATAAATGTATCATGCCATCGAGCTTGCTGATCATGTACTAACATGGTTCTGTGAAATGCATCTTGCCTGAACTCATCAAGCTCATTTAACTACATTAGTATTTGTTCTTGGTCATTATTCAAGTTCATTCCCAATTGAATGGTTGTTCATAATGTATTTACCTGAAATTCAGTTAGAAGAAACAAACCCATATACTAATTCATAAGGGGTGTTCCCTGTTACATTCCTCCAAGTGATACGATAGGCCCATAATGCTTCAGGTAACTTTTCAGCCAAATCACCATGATGTAGTTGAATGGTTTTGGTGAGGATGGACTCCAAAAATTTGTTTGAGTATTCCACCTACCTGTTTTCTTGGGGTGGTATGGAGTGGATTTCTTATGCTTAATTTGATATTGTTCAGTGATTTCCTTCACCAATTTGGATGTGAATTGTGTGTGTTGGTCAGTAAAAATTTCCTCAGGCACCCCGAAACATGTGAATATATATTAAAAAGGGAATTCCACCACTTCTTTCTCGGAAGCTGAATACAAAGCTTTGGCTTCTACCCACTTTGTCACATAATCAGTGCATACCAAAATATATCTCTTCTTCCTGTAGATGGGAGAAATGGGTCCTAAAAAATCCAATGCCCATTTCTGAATGGTTCTATTGATATTTTTGTTTGGAGATGCATCTCATCTGGTGGACCTAGTTTCCCCATCTGTTTACGGGCATCACAACTCGAGACAAACTTTTTTGCATCTTTGAAAAGCGTGGGCCAATTTTTTGCTGCATGTGGGACTTTGTATGTTGTTCTTTTATCTGTGAAATGTCCTCCACAAGGCTTGTTGTGGCAAGCCTTTAGTACATCGAACATCTCATCTTCTCGCACACACCTTCTCATAATCATATCAGGTCTTGTGTGGAATAGGTCCCCATCTATCTAGGAATAATTTGCACTTCGCTAAACAATATTATGTTTCTCCCTGGTAAAAATATTTTTTGGAAGGTTACCTGTTACTAGGTAATTAGCCATATCAACGAAACAAGGACTGAGAGTCGATATTTCAAACAAGTTCTCATCTCGAAAGTCATCCAGAATTGGTGTTGAAATTGTTTCTTGATCGATGTTCATTCGAGATAGGAAATTAGTAGCCAAGTTGTATTTCCCAGGCCTAGAAATCACAATAATGTTAAATTATTGCATTAAAAGCAACCATCTAGTAATTCTTCCATTAGTAATAGGTTTTTTCATTAAAAATATGACGACAGAATGATCAATATGAACAAATGTCTCATAACCATTAATGTAATGTCTAAACTTGTTAATAGCATGAAAAATTGCTAACAATTCCTTTTGAGTAAATGTATAGTTTAATTCAGTGGGTGAGAGGTTCTTTCTAACAAAATATATAGCGCATGGAGAGTGATCTTCCATTTGACCCAACATAGCTCCAAGGTAAGTGTCTAATGCATATGTGCAAATCTGAAATGGGAGAGACCAATTAGGCCCTTTCAATACTGGAGCAGTTGCTAGTTTATCCATAAGTTCTTGAAAATAATTCTGACATTTAGTGTCCCATAAAAATTCAACATCCGTAGAAAGAAATTTAAACATTGGTGCTACAATTTTAGTAAAATTTTCGATGAGCCATCTATAGTATCTGGCATTCCCCAAGAAACTTCTTACCTCTTTTATTGTGGTGGGAATCTGAATATGTGTTATTACCTCTATTTTTGATGGATCCACTTTTATTCCTTTTGCCGACACGTGATGCCCTAAGAAGATTTCTTTAGTTTGCATCATCTTGAATTTAACACTCCTAAGGGCCAATTGAGCTTCTTAACAATGTATCAAAACTTTTTCCAAATTCTCCAAGGCTTGGTAAAAATCATCCCCATATACTGTGAAGTCGTCCATATATAATTATGCATAGTCATGGATCAAACTAGAAAAGATATCTAACACAACTCGTTGAAATGTGGCTGGGGCATTACATAAACCGAAAGGAAGAACACGATAGACATAAATACCCCATGGGCAGGTGAAGGTGGTCGTCTCTTGATCCTTTGGGGATTTTTGAATCTGGTTATAGCCACTATACCCATCTAGAAAAGAAAATTACTTTTTCCCACACAATGTATCAAGTACCTGATCAATAAATGGTAAAGGAGAACAATCCCGCAAGGTGGCCTTGTTCAACTCCCTATAGTCTACGCATATTCACCATTTCCCGTTTTTTTTTGAACTAGCACAAGTGGTGATACCCATTTATTGTCGAAAATAGGATATATGAAATATGCACTCAAGAGTTTCTGCAATACATCTTTCACTATATCTTTCAAAGTTGGGTTCATATGCCTCTGAGGCTGCCTAACCGGTCTAATTTCATCATTTGCATAGATATGGTGTATACATTCTTATGGATGAATACCTTTCATGTCCAAGTAATGCCAAGCGAATTATTTTGACTGATTTCGAACTGTGTTCAATACTCGACGTTTCTGTTTTGCATTTAAATCATTGCTAATGTACAATTTTTTCCCGTCATCAATTTCAATAGGCTCCTTATTTCCTTCACTAATACCTTCCAGTGCTTCCATAGTGAATGTTGCAAATATAGCTGGGTGACAAGTCTCTTGAAACTCATTGTTGAAAACATGCTCATAACCATTAAAAGAGATACGATAATTGACTAAAGTAATGTAGACAAAAATTGCCACAAAACATGATCTTCTCATTGTTCCTGTAATCCCCGTGATTGTTCCATATTTAATAGGGGAAACATGCAATCCTCGTCACAGTAAGTATTTTCCAACCATATGGGTATCTCAACAGCCATTTGGGCAGGTGGAAAAATAGTCATAGTTTGATTATGTGATCCATTACAAATGACCATCTCTCCATTCCTACACCCAATGACTGCATCAATGGTGGCCAACCATGGTCGTCCCAAAACAACTAGATGTCTTGGTATTGAGGTTTTTGGAGAGATCACAACAAAATCAACATGATATTTCCAAGAAGTTATGGTCAATAATATGTCTTCTAAGATTCCCATAGGTTTGACAACAGACTTATCTGCCATTTCAAGAATTATAGATGTAGGACTAACTCCATGTAGTTGTAATGATTTCATAGTATCTACAGTCATGGCATTGATAGCTTCCCCCAAATCTACGAGGGTGTTTGGTAAGAGTGTGCCATTAATTCCTATTGTTACCACAAGATTTCATGGATCATTGTATTTTATTGGCAAGTAAGATATCATCTATGTTATTTGACTTACCACATTAACATCATGTTTTTTATTCCTCTTTCTTCTCGATTTCTTGATACAGAGGTCCTTGATGATTTTGGTATAGATAGGAATGTCTCTAATACCTTGTAACAAGGGTATCTTTATACAAACATTCCTAAGTTCAGTCTCGAAATCATATTCTGTAGGAGTCTTAGTTTTCTTAACAACAAATATTTCTGGGTAAGGAGGTTCTTTTGATTGTTCTTCATCTTCTTCATTTTTTTAATTTTTTGTTTGTGGGTGAATTGTATTTTTACAGTTTTCTTGAGGATCCTCCTCTTGAATTATCACAACTGTTTTTTTCCTTATTAATTGTTTTCCTTGACCTTAATTGCATTTAATTTATAGGAAAAGCAGTAACATAAGTAGGATAAGGATGTAATTCTACGTTTTGAATTGGTTGAGGAGGCTTATTATTGGGGTTAGCGATGGGTTGTGCAAGAAACAAAGTAGGGTGAGGTGGATTAAATGATTGTGGTGCCTAATGAGGAGGTGAGTTAGAGCTTAAGTGTAGAAGTTGATGTAATGGAGGTGGAGGTAGTGAGGGTTACTGATAGTAAGTTGGGTTATATCCTTGCTGAAATTGAGGAAAATTCCATGTGTAAGGTATGTTTGGCATGCAATGGTATTGAGGATATGACTCATTTTGAGACTGAAATGTGTTTCCATAATATTTCCCCCTCCATCCCTGGTTCCATGGTGAATTTTTGGGTTGTTGACTGCTCCAAGGAGGGTTAGATGGCTGAAAGTTCCATGGCTGGTTTTGGACAAAACTTTGTGGATTAGGGTCTTGATACAAACTTTGGTTTGACCCCCTCCATGGAGGATTTTTGTTTGCTTGGGATGGGTCACTAGCCTCCACAATATTTTTGTAAATGGCTTGGAAACCAGGAATGGATGGGAATTTTTTAGTAGCATGTTCTAATGCACATATGCCGCATACTTCAACCATATTGTCAGGGATTTCCCTTTCCATATGTTTGCGCCTACATTTAGGACAAAAGATTTCCATAGCAGTTTTCTCTTCTTCTTGTTTCATTTTTACTTTCAAGGTGTCTAGCTACTCACTAATGGTGTTTAGAATGTTGGTTTTAAATTTTTCTAGAAGGTTTCCCAATTCAAATCTAGTGACAACATTTGAAGCAGATTTTTTTATTTTTAGACACATAATCTCGTCAGTTTTCCCAGAGCCTTTTGCCTACTTTGGGTTGAATTCTACAGTAGGTTCAACACAATTCAACTATTTCATCAAAATGTTTCTTGTAAATGTCACCGCCACTTAGGAGATTGAGTGTGTCGATATATTCTTCCATTAACCCTTTCAAAAAGACAGTCCTAATGGTCCTTTCATCTAGGTTCCCTCCTCATGATTTATGGTAATTGTAAATGAATCTCTCTAGATACTTTTCTAGACTTTCATCCTCCATCTGTTGCATCCTAAAAATGTCATTGACATCCCTACTTTTATAGTAGTCTTAATACTTTTTAAGGAAGACAGATTTCATGTCGTCCCAGGAGTAGGTAGTGTGCGCTCCTAGGCTCATAAGCCTTCTGAGGGCTGAGTCTTTTAAGGTGGCAGGGAATAATTTTAGTTTTTGTGCATCACAATAATTGTTATAACTTCTGCATAAAATTATGACAAATTGGAGGCCCAACAACTAGTAAAAGGAGTGGTCTATGTATAACCTGATCTGATTCATTGATTGAAGGTGACATGAGTAGAGCTTGACCTACTGTGCATATAACACTGTCACCTCTTAATTTTGTATGAACCATGGGTTAATAATTGAATTTAGCTGATAATTCAAAATACCAACATAAACAAGTAAATGAACTTGTAAAGCATCAATGAGAATTTTCTTAGCTTTAAGGTCACCTATCTTGTACTTAGATATGATAGAAGCATAACAATTTGTCGGAGGCTTGGGTACCTTTCCCTGCACATATTCCAAGACATCATTGTCATAATTTGTCGGAGGCTTGGGTACCTTTCCCTGCACATATTCCAAGACATCATTGTCATCCAATATGAGTTCCAACCTGATATTCCAAGCAACAAATTTAGATGAGACACCTAGCTCCTCATTTTCCTTGAAGTAAGAGGTAGACTTCTTGACCAAATCAAATAGGATCCTTTAGCTTCCTTTAAATATGATTTCCCTTATCTCTTGTCTCCTTGGGCTTTGCTCTTCACCTTAGCTCTGATACCATTAGTTCGACTACAATTCTCCAGCTGTAGGGAGCACCCTGACATGCATGTGGCTAAAAACGATATTTCCATGTTCCAACCCTCCACCCCATATCAAATTTTCCTTTTCGCACATGCAAGCTCGGACCCTGCAATTTCATACCTGTACAAACCACTTTCGTGAACCAATATCAAACCTGTGCGAGCCAAACCAAATAAGAGAGAAGAAGAATATGCTTGATGACGATGTCCAAATGAGGTTAACTTGAATTGTATTTATATTCTTCCAAGGGTGACCAATTTCTGTTTAAAGTTGACCTGTACTTTTGTGCACATGTGGGTTTTCATATTAAACATACATTTTTCCTTAACCAAATTAAATTCTTCTAAGGGCTAGAAGGGGTCTTTCTTGACGAGGAAGGTTGTCCAAAGGAGGGAGGGAATTTGTCCCTGAGCTACCAAATTAACAAGTATTATTTCTTTATTTTTAAATACAATGTTAAGGGACAAGATTTCTCCATTTGACATAAATATGCATTCAATGTGGCACAGACTAACCAACCTATCTGTGGGTGATTATATATTTACTAATAAGTGTATTAATGTTACCTTGGAATGTGGATATTAAGGCTTTTTTTTATAACCTTTGATAAGAAAATTTACTAATCAAGTTTATTCTACAAATTGAATTTTATTACAATACAAAATGAACTTTATTACCATATGTAATATTCTTAATAAGAGTATATTGTGGAGGATTGTGTGATCAAAAGTGACTCCAAAGATGTATAAATCTAGTAGTGTGGAGGGTATGCTATATGTTGAGAGGTGAGAACACCCCAAAGTGTCATGTGTCATAACATCAACATCAATGAAATTCAATTTTAAAAAATGGCAATGTTATTGTAACAAGGTGTTGCGTACTATACCATGTTTATCATCGATATCCATATAGTCTTATATAAAATTATACAATAACGTTATATATTCTCTCAAGAATCATATACATATTAAAAAGACTATATTAATTGTGATATTCACCACCCTAAAGGTGGCTGAATGATTTTTAACATACCTAGAAATATGCTACATACTCATTATAAACCCAATTAAGAAGTATTGAGCCATGTACATTGCTTAAGTTTTTGGCACTCAAAGAAGAATAAAAATTAATTTTCCTAAAAATACATGATCATACATATGACATAGGATAAAGATTATCTAAAATACTTGAAATATTTTATATAACAAATCTAATATATATATATATATATATATATATTTATTTATTTATGTGTCAAAATTTTAAAAATATAATTACTCCTCCATGCTCCCAAATATTGAAATTTATTAAATCAACCTAATACATAAAAATATTTTGATAACAAATCTTAAGTCATATACTTCATTTGGCTTCATAAACCAATTCAACTATCCTTAATAAATAGGATCACATATATGGTGACGAATAAATATTATTCAAAACAAGCCTCTTTTCAACAATGTTTTGCTCAATGAAATTAATAAAAAATCTAGTCTTTCCATATAACAAAATTTCAAAAATTTAATACCCAAAATTTAATAATTCTTAAATTTATACGTAGAAAAAGCGAATACTGACCGAAGTTGGCACCGACCAGTATACGTAGAAACGCGAATATATATAGAACCTACACATCTTCCATTACCAACGCGAAGTCTTACTTTCTATCTTTTCTTTCGAGATAAGTTGTAGCTCTCTATAGCGTGGATCAATATCTGCCCAGATTTCATACAACTTTTGTGTACCCATCGAGCTGCCATAGATTTCCTGCAGTGCACTGTGTCGCGGAGTTTTATCTCGTGTTCTTTTAAATATTTCAGAATGATGCAACCAGATCCCACGGCAGCACCCGCGATCGATTCCCAGCAGCATCAACATCTAGAACAATTGATGATGATGCCCCTGCCTCCTCAAGCTGGGTTTTGGCCCTAGCAACCCCAACCTCAACTTACAGTGCAGCAATCCCCGCAACAAGTGAGCTCGAGCGACGAGATTAGGACCCTCTGGATCGGAGGGTTGCAGCATTGGATGGATGAGAATTATGTGCACGAATGTTTTTCTTCTACCCAGGACCTTCTTTCCGTTAAGGACTAATAAGCAGACTGGACTTTCAGAGGGTTATGGCTTCTTGGAGTTTGCAAGCAATGCAGCAGCCCAGATGGTTCTCCAAAATTACAATGGTATACAGATGCTGAGGGCTGAACAATTTTACAGGCTAAATTGGGCGACGAATACTGGTGCAGAAAATCGTTCCGAAGATTTTAGTATATTCGTGGGAGATTTGGCATCTGATGACACAGACGAGCTGCTGCGAGAGACCTTCAAAGCCAAATACCCATCTGTAAAAGGAGCAAAGGTTATTATAGATAGGGTTACAGGCCGTTTAAAAGGATATGGGTTTGTAACATTTGGGGATAGGAATGAGCAGGATAGGGCCATAACAGAAATGAATGGAATGTTTTGTTGCACCAGACCTATGCGAATAGGTCCTGCCATAACAAAGCAGACTACAGTTTATCAGCAACCCTATCCTTCTCAACTGGTCGAGTTGGAGGCAGAGAATGATCCAAACAATACCACTCTGTTTGTTGGTGGCTTATATCCCAATGTGACAGTGGAAATGCTGATGGAGACATTTGGCCACTATGGTCAGCTTGTGCATGCAAAGATACCTTTTGGCAAGCGGTGTGGATTTGTCCAGTATAGCAATAGGGCATCTGCAGAGTCAACATTGCAAATGTTACATGGTACAGTTCTTGGTCTCCGACCAATTCGGCTTTCTTGGGGAAGAAGAAAACAAGTGCAGCGTGCAGGGTCTTTTCAAACACAGCAACCAGATCCAAATCAATGGAATGGGGTTTATTATGGTGATGGACAAGGATACAATGCTGGTTATGGTTATGTCACACATCCTCAATGGAATGGGGCTTATTATGGTGATGGACAAGGATACAATGCTGTTGATTATAGTTATGCCACACAACCATATAATGCTGGTTAGGCTTATGCTGCGCAACCTCACGATCCAAATATATTCAGTAATATCACTCCAAATGCAAACTATCAGCAGCATCCAGAGTAAATTAGTTATAGTGTAATTGAAACAAGGTAAAAGTTGGAGATGCATGAGGCAGAATCCAGTTGTTAATAGCTATAAGAAAATTCACCAAAGCAAAGACAAATAAAAGACCTCCCAAGTGCATTAGAAAAGACTTAGACATGAACAATAATATTAAACAGAGGGAAAGGTGTCATTCAAATTAAAAAGCTTGTTATTTTTTACATGCAAATTTTTAACAAAATATACAATTTTGAAAAAATGTTTGTAATTTAAGAGATTTGGTTTGTTAATAAGTTTAATGGTTAAAATGGGTGTGTGTAAGTGTGTCATTTTTTATGGTTTAAATGGTATTTTTGAATATATAAATGGATTCAACACCTTGAAAAAAAAATTGGCCACTTAAATTGGTTAGATTACTAAGCTTAAACTTGCAATTCCCAAAATTTTATCTAGATATCATTGAGAAAGGAACAAAATGTAGAATAGTAAGACTAGAAAATTTTGAAACATAAGGTTTTATCTTTTATATTAAGAATTGAATGAATTATACATCTTGCTTTTATTATACTTATTAGAAACTAATTAATTTTTTTTACTTCCAATTACCATTTTTTTTTGCATTGAAATATTTTATCAAGAATGTTGAGGGAAATATGGATCACCCCATTACGAAGGATAAGACCATAGAGACCAATGTGAGGTTCTAGGTGGATACCAAGGTTGAAAATGTGCATTATGTAGAAATTATATAAATAGTATGCATATAAATGAATTAAATATGATCATGAAATGTTCTAAAGAAATATATTGAATACTTCTACAATTAATTATGCAGAAATTAAACATGATTGCACAATCATGCCAAGTAAAATAAAGAAGCAAATCAATCCATAACACAGATATTTATCTTGGGGAAAGCTTGCTACTCAAAACCCCTTTATCTTCTATTGTATATTCAACCAAGTAATCATGAAACAATACAATGCACTCTTCTCGCAACAGTCTTTTGCACTCTACCAACTGTCTCACACTGATCTAGGAAAAATTGGTCCAACACTTAGGCTATTCTCAGCATGTCTTCATCTTCCCTTGATCACGCAATCCTTGTGGAATGCAATCCCTATTATTTAGGAAATTCCATCCTTCTTTGACTGCGCTGAGTATCATGGGCATCCTATGGTCTTTTAATTGCATCTAGGAAGTTTTCTAATAATAAAACTCGTAGTTAACATCCCTTTAACCTATGTCTCAACTGGGTCTTCATCAGAACTCACATGCATGAAAATATTAATAGTAAATCATCAATCACTTGACAGATCACTGCATCTAAATTAAATCTGATTTAATTTACTTGACCTCTCACTAGTTCAGCAATCAATTACAACTAATTAGACTGACTTTAACTCACCTAATTGAGTTAAATGATATATCATGCGTTAAAACTAATACACTAACTACAACTTGGACTCTAAAACAAATATAATCATGCTGCATGCCTTACCAACCTCCCTCAACTCAAATTCCTTGAGCTAACTGAGTCTATCACACTCATTTAGCTATTACAAGTGATTTGAGATAAGATTACAATTTATTGTCCAATTTAATTAAGGGAAAATTAAATTAGACACACTAATCTATTGTTAGGACCCATCACTGTGTGACTATCGCTAGGACCCATCACTGTGTGACCTATGATCCCACACTAGTGTGTGTGTCTTCATGTTGTTTGTGGATGCCAATTTCTCTGTTTATTGTTGCAAATTTCAACACTCCCTCTCAACAAGAAAGGAATCAATCTGTCTGAATCTTGTACCTTTGGAATGTTCTTGCATGAAAAACTTCCTATTGTTGTTCGCACATGAAACTCTCTTGAGACTGAATAGCCTCCAAAAAACTAAATCGGTATAATGCATATGTCATCACAGTCTTCTGACTGATGCTAGCTGCTGCACATGTCTATTGGACTCTCTATGATGCTTGCATCTACATCCATGCACTCTACACTGATACCAACTCTAATTTGCACTCCAATATCTGACACCTATCACTATGTGTTCTATCCTTCTGAACTCTGACTGCATTAATCCAACCGATCCTTCTACTGTTGTACTATGGGCTCCCTATAGCCAGGTTCGATCCATGACACACGCCATCTCAATGAACCCTGCCCAAATTTCTTCTTGGGAATAATTTTTCACATTGCCCCACCTTAATCTTGGAGGTATAGCTGCATGTACTCCCTCTTTCCATTTGGATTGAAATTTCCCCCTCGTAGAGGTCTTTGCATGAGTGGTTTTTTCCACTCCATGATCCTCCTCATGTGGTTTTTCCACATCTTGAGGTTTTGTTATCACTCTATAATTTCTAAAGGCTGGAGACAAAACCATAGAGTGAAACATCAAATTGCTTTGGAATCCAGGACCTAGCCTTCCTGGACTTGGAGAGGGCTCTCTCTGTTAGATATACCTATTTATAGAAAGAAGGTTTGTTTGAAGATGTTTGGTTGAGGCACCAGAAAAGGGCCATTGGGCTATGGAGTCAAATGGGTGTAAAAAAACTAAAATAGATGGATAACTGAGGTCAGGTGCAACCAAGAAATCTAGCCATGTCAATGTATCTTTACAGCTCGTGAAATGGAAAAGAGGAGGAGATTAAGGTTTAACAGGAATGCAAAGTAGACCGTCTCTGAATTCTACATTCTGGTCTCAATATGGATGCAAAGTAGACCGTCTCTGAATTCTGCATCCAAGTCTTAGAGGAAAACATAATGTACTGTCTCAAGACTGAGTAGGGTTCCCTATGGTAAATTCTACACAAAACTTTCTATCCACACTAAAGAAAAGAAAACAAAATGAGCAAACAAGAGAATAACGAATTACATGGGAAAATGCTTCACCACGGAGCATAACACAAGAATTTGGAAAACAAAATCATCCTTTATTCATCCAAAAGTGAGTGCTTACAACAATTTGAGAAGATTACAATGGTTTTTTCCCCTTCCGAGCCTCCTTTTACACTGCTAATGCATACAATATTTATAGAAAACTTAATTTAGTTAATTTGCCTATGATTACATTTAAGCAGAAAATGGAGAAGTAGAGACATGCAGGGGGTGATAAGACATCTCTGACAGCACCACTGCCTCTGGGATCAACTCTGGGAAACTCTTCGTAGATCCAAATGCTTCAATGGCTCCTCGGAAGATCAAACAGTAAGCTTTGGAGAAAGTTGTGATGGTTTCGAAGAGGCAAACAATGGAGGTTCTAACATCTCGCTTTGTCATTCAGACTTCCTTTGCCAGATGATAAATTTCGATGCGACGCTGGCACTACCGCTTCTCTGATCTTACTCCCCTTTCTCTATTACAAACTGACACTAGTTTATTTGGGGAAAGTAGTTTTTGAAGAAGAAAATGGTATTCCAGACCCCCCTTGAAGTGCTATGTGGTAATAGAAGGGGGGGGGGGGTGCGAATCCATGAGGGAATGACACATAAGGTTGTCCCTTTCTTGAAAACCACTCGTTCCAGACCGCCCTTACAAGGATAAAGTTAGGATGTTAAAAGGGGGTCAGAATGAAATGCAGGCCGTCGGATTTCAAAATGGTGGTGGCGCGATGAGATGGAAATCCTTTGCTCCTTTTCAGGACTTTTGGCCTATTTATTCATGAGATGAGCTATAAACCTCATAGGCTCGACTTGACCTGTTATACACACAAAATATAGTGAAAACTCCTTCACCCAGAGCTGAAGTTCTGTAGATTTTAGTTATGAAGTGGCATCGCATCCGCGCAATTCACAACCATTACATTTTAGTTTATACAGAATACGATCCACGATGTGATGCGATGGGGAGGTGATGTGGAGGGTAAGTGGGACCAGACTGCAACACACATCACAATTTGTATTGTTTAGTTATAAGTGTGGAAATGTAAACTTTAAACATACGAAGTGCAATGCGCGAGGGAGGAGATGAGTGACATGGCAAGGAAGAGGTGAGACCGGATCACAGGCGCACATCACAATTCTTAAGTTTTAGTTATAAGCTACGAGGTTAACTCATAAAATTTGCGAAGTCTGGGGAGGAGGATCCCACTCGTTATGTGGCGGAGTTTTATGAATCGGTGAAGGTTTAAGAGGTAAGTGTTACAAAGTTTATATGGTATATCAATGTATTGCGATGGTTGTGCAATGGGGTGGAGCTGCTGAGGTGGGGCTGACTAATCGCACCGCAAACTAAATAAAATAGATTGCGGGCACTCACAAGGTAAAAAAAATGCACTGTGCTATCGCAAATTGGCGATCACATTACTTAAAGTTTAGTTCCAATTTCAAATACATAAATTCTGTGAAATGCGATGATGGCCCCACTTTGATCACGATCGGGAGAGCAATGAAACGAAAAAGGTGAAAGGGTAAAGCGGAGAGGTGGAAAAAGGTTAATTTAATGTATATTTCAATGGAAAATGAAATGGAAGGGAAGCATGGCGGGGAATGGGTCCCACTTCATATCGCATCGACAATTTATAAGTTTAGCATTCAAGTGTTGTAACAAAAATTTGCGATGGCGATATGAGATAAGGCACAAGGGGTCCACCAATGGTTTAAGTAGCTATATGATATGTGATATATATAACAGTAAGGTCTACGGTTCATATCACACATTCGTTCAATGGGTGGCGGAGCTTATAACATTTAACACTTTCAGCCTTTTATATAAATGGGTTTATAAAATAATAATCCCCGAAAGTTTATATATGTGGGTTCTTGGGGGGTTTGAATGGGATTCAAAGCATGGGAGAATATGAAGGAAATGGGGGGAAAAGAGGGTGAATGAAATCAAATGGATCGAGGGCAGAAATGAAGTTTGATCCCCATCACACCTAATCAGCAACACTCTCCTCTTTCAAATAAATTAAATGGCAAATAGATTCATTTGATCCTCTTGACAACCAAGATATCCCTTTCATTTTCTAAAAATAAATGATAGTGATGGAATATTATTTTCAGTATGAAAAATATAAGAAATAATTAGTCACCTTGTGATACTGTGAAATACAGGAGCCTAACAGTGGCTCCAACTGGGGTTGACATCTCCTTTAGGAGGTTTCAAGAACACCGTAGACTAGTGGCCTCATCCATTGGCTTGATCCAAAATCTGCAACTTGATCAAAAACCTCTGTGGCTGAGCGGCTCAGTTCGCAATCAACACTCTCTACAACCTGAAGTTTGGAAAATACTTGTACTGAAAACTGGGAAGCAATCTGAAACTAGCACTTGAAAGATGATTAGAGTACTGAGCTTATTTGCACACCTACCTACCCTACTCTACTGGAATTTTTGTTGTTCTAAATGATACATAATGTCAGTGCAACCATTCAAGTAGCAGTAGAAACAGATGGACAACTTGACTGTTCGTCAGGATAATCAACAATATATTTTGATTATGTGTCCTCATAACCAAAGTTATATTATGTAATGGAAACTGCTATTGTATTTGATCTTTATAGAGAATACATGGTTGAAAGCTTGTACTAAAAAGAACCTTCATATACTCTGTTATAGGATCAATTAAAGCATGGTGTACAATACCTGCTTCTAGGCCTTTAATGACTAGTTGATCAATTGTATCCCCAATATTAAACTTTGAAACCACATCTTCAGTATGGGACTTGAAAGCACAATTATCCTCAATATGTAAGTCAAGAGGTAGTACAATTTCCTCTTGCTTAGGGGAAGGAAGATTTTCCAAGAATTCTTTAGGATCTCAGAAATTATATGACTGAATTTGATAATTGAAAAGTTCAATACCAATTTCATATCTTTCAACAACTATCTCCAGGAAATTTTTTTTAGCTTCAGGATTAAATTTTCGTGACTTCAAAATGAGAAAGACAGCTTCTAGAATATCTTCATCAAGCTGAAATTCTAATAACTAATTCCTGAATGCATTTATAACTTCACTAGATAGAAGGTCTGCCAAAAACCTTCTCATTTCGTTTAGCAAGAACTTTGGTCATCATGTTGTGGAGTCACCATGAATGCTCAAAAACTGGGTTCTTTGAATTGTGGAGTCACCAGGTAAATAATGCAGCCTTCTTGTGTCTAGTCACTGTCCACCATCAGTAATCAGATCTAAACTTTGATGTGTTTTTTGATTCTAAAGGAACACTAAGATTTTTCAATAAGTGTTCCCTAGTATGGTCGCCATTATGTTATCACTCTGTAATTTCTGAAGGTTGGAGACATAACCACAGAGTGAAACATCAAACCACTTTGGAATCCAGGACCTAGCCTTCCTGGAATCAGAGAGGGCTCTCTCTGTTAGATATCGCTTGATAACTGTAAGTGCTGATATTGGGCTAGTTATAGAAATGAGGTTTGTTTGAAGATGTTTGGTTGAGGCAGTAGAAAACAACCAATGGGATATGGAGTCAAACTGGTGTAAAAAAACTAAAATAGATCGATAATTGAGGTCAAGTGCAACCATGCGAGGTAGCCATGTCAATGGATCTTTACAGCTCGTGAAATGGAAAAGAGGAGGAGATTAAGGTTTAACAGGAATGCAAAGCAGATTGTCTCTGAATTCTACATTTCAGTCTCAACATGGATGCAGAGTAGACTGTCTCTGAATTTTGCATCCAAGTCTTAGAGGAAAACATAATGTACTATATCAAGACTGAACATGGTACCCTATGGTAAATCCTACATAAAAATTTCTATCCGCAGTAAAAGAAAAGAAAACAGTACGAGAAAACAGGAGAATAACAAATTACATGGGAAAATACTTCACCACAGAGCATAAAACAAGAATCAGGAAAACAACATCATCCTTTATTCATCCAAAAAGAGAGTTCTTACAACAAGCTGAGTCTATTACAATTGTTTTACCCCTTCTGGACCTCCTTTTACACTGCTAATGCATACAGTATTTATAGAAAACTTAAGTCGGTTAATTTTCCTACTGCAGTGAGTACATTTAAGCAGAAAATGGACAGGTGGAGACATGTAGGCGGTGATAAGACATCTCTGAGTTTCTTTAAAATCTGACAAGAATTTATTGAAAATAGAAATTTGATGGATAACTTGCACAATCAAAGTGTCCTAGGGGTTTCCTAAGGGGCTGAATCTATATATAGAGTAAAAAAACTACTTTAGATAATAAAAATCAAGTCTTTACCTTAATTTGTTTCACCGGATTCCGGCACCAGAAATTCCAAAAAGTCGCACTAAATACTACTCTATTTAAATTGACTTTCAAACCTGAAGTTGGGTGGGATTAACCCCCAATAAGCTTCAAGTGAGGTGGAAGTGTGCTCAAATAGCTTTTCTCGAATAGTGTCGGGAAGAGATTAGTCTATTGGTTGCGAATGCAACGTCGCATTAAAGGTCAAGAGTTCTATATGTGGCCAGAAATTAATATGGTTGTGCGACGAAGGTGGCGGACATGATCCACAACAAAAAGATCGAATGTGGCATTAATGACCGTTATATTAGAATGGGAATACATATGCATAGGTGTCCACATTGCAGGGCCTTTAAAAGAGAGCAAATGATATGAATCAAAAAAACTTCTATTAATTACAGATTTAATATTTTTTTAATATTTTTTCAACTTTTCAGTGTTTTAATTATAAGATAAAATTTAGACTTATTCTTAAAATTTGGTATACAAACTCTCTAATATATATATTACTCCATTTGAAAAATCATTGAAAACTATAAATCAAATAGAATACCTTGGAAATACGGTGTCACTATATTACCCTCGAAATACCTTGTCACGGCAGGTTAGCTGAGCTAAACTGCTTATGTCCATGGTTTCCTAGAGGGCCTTTATGGCCAAAGTGAGCCAGACCTCTCATGGAGGTTAGGGGTAATTGGGTAATTTTCAATGCGATTCCATATTTTTTAATTAATGTTGAATTCTTAATCATAATAATGATGTTTGTTGTGTATATAAACTTCAAATTAAAAAAAAAAAACACATTATATTTTTGGAAATATTTCATATTTAAAATTTACTCTTGGACAAGATGAAATTTCCAAGGTATATTTAAACTATATTTTTGAATACTTAATGGTGTTTGTGCAATATTATGAATAGCTATAGTGCCGAGGACAACAATACTGTAGTACACTCATTATTTGTGTAATATTTTTAAGGAAATAAACAAATTGAAAGGATTTGGGCACATGTAATTGTTCCTCGAGTCTCTCAATTTCTGCATTTTTCTCACTCATTATGTCATTTGATAACCACTCATCTTTGATTTTATGAAATCCTTAATTTTATGAAATCGTTAAAAATCCAATCAGCAAACGCCATGACCAACCTAAGGAAGCACAATAGTATATAACCATGGCTAGCATTCTTCTTATTCCACTCCTTCACCTTCTTTACCCTTTACACGCAATCAGTGAAATTTACTTGCAATCTACAAGTCCCACAAGTCCCACTTAGACCAGGAGTACCCAAGTGGGAATTGCTTCTATTTGAGAATTCAGAGAAGTACAACTGCAAGTTTTCCATGACTACCCAAGTGGGCATTCTATTTGAGAATTTGGGAAAACACACGGCAAGGTTTCGATTTTCAATAGCGTAGCTACATTTCAGCGAGGAGAAAGAATGAAAAAGGAGAATAATTTTTTTCAAAGAATAATGTCAAGTGAATTAAGGCTTCCAAGAAAATGGAATACAACCTTCGTCCTCTGCAGGGGAAAACTAGGAATGAGGATATACAATGGAAATCAAATGTTTGGGAAAGACATCAATTTTTAGATCATGGTAGGGTAAATGATGCTCTTTCCTTGCACTCTTTTTGTGTTACACTCTTTTTATGTAATTCTTAACCCATGTGTTGAACAGAGCAACAAAACTGTGTTGAAATTTTTGATAATTCCAAAATAAATAACTAAGAGAATAATACTCTCCTTCTGATACAGAGAATAACTGGACAAAAGATTGCAAAATAAAACTTTTCTATTTCATTAACAAAAGAAAGCTATTACAACTTTTTTCCACTGAAGTGGGGTTACAAAAATGTTTGACTGCTACAGACGCAGTGCTCACACATCTTCTCTCTGTCTCTCAAAAAATGCACAAAACAGTGCTCTCTGGTCTTTACTATGTTTTTCTCTGCCTGCGGGATTTTTCACTACACAGCAATACAACTACTATACAATAAGCCTACGGGCTTTTCATTTTATATAGCGCGGTGTAATAAAAAACATAAAGACTAAATTCTTAAACTGAAGTTAAAACAAGACATCAAACGAATTTTCATATGCCTGATTGCGAGTGGAGCCCACATCGCAATCGACGATCAGCGGAACAACGACTTTAGCGGAATGAGCTTTGAACTTGGCAATTGCGATGTGTGACGAGCGACATCGGCGATCGGCGGAACTATGGTGTAGTGGACCTTGGACTTTGCGATTGTGATGAGCAATGTGCGATGGCGCGATGAGCGATGTGGGGTCCACATCGCATCGGTGCATCGCATCGTAATGAAACTTCGGTGGAAAACATATTTGGATGAGTGGATGGCGATGTTGCGATGAACGATTGTGGTGGGACCACATCACATCGCAAACTTTCAATGGAACATAACATATGGTGGATGATCTCTGTGATGGGCGATTGTGATGAGCGATTGTGGTGGGACCACATCACATCGCAAACTTTCAATGGAACATGACATATGCGGTGGCCTTTGGGAATGGCAATTGCGATATACCGATATCGCGTCACATGAATTATATCGGCGGGAATTCATATCAACAAAACACTTAAATAAAACTTGGTGGTTGGCGATGAAGTGGTGGGGACCACAGATGACATGGCCCAATTAAAAACTTAAAATCTTGGCGTGTTGAACAAAATTTGATTCTGATAGGTTGGTGAGGGCTTAAAAGTACGAAATGAATGTTCTTTAATAAAACTCTGCTGTTGTGTGGTTTAACCAAGAAAGTATTCATTTCTTCTGCAAATTCGGCTACACCCATCAAACATTAAATTCATTTCTGCAATGGTGGTTGCTGCCCATAAACTTAAATTCCATCATTACGGTTCTCCATTCCTCTTGAATACACAGTGTTGTGCACGCAAGTTCTCTGCCCCTTTATACTCTGTTTCTACTTGGACAGGGTACATAGGTGACTTTAATATTTTCAACAAACTAAACAAACGAGGTTGTGGTATCATGTCTGAAAAATCAAAACAAATGGCACTCACAAGTATGCATCTCGAGTATCCTTAATATCCGTATCACTTTAAATTTAGATCATGGCGAGGGTAAAACTGAACAAACGAGGTGGTGATATCTTGTCTGAAAAATCAAAGAAATAGCAATCACAAGTATGCATCTCGAGTATCCGCAGTATCCGTATCACTTTAAATTTAGATCATGGCAGGGGTAAATGATGCTCTTTCCTTGCCCTCTTTTTGTGTAATTCTTAACCCACCAACAAAGCAACAAAACTGAACAAACTAGGCGGTGGTGTCTTGCTTGAAAAATCAAAACAAATGGCACTCACAAGTACGCATTTGGAGTATCCGTATCACTCTAAATTACAGTTAAAAAAATAATTAGAATATTGTTTAAATTTCGATTTAAGAAAATTATGTATTATAATTTAGTTCATTCAATGCATTTCTGATAGCTATATTGGTATAATAAAAAAGCTTAAACTGCATTAAATTTTTCATTCGAGGAGAAGCTATCGGGTCTCAAACAGCTTAAACAAAACTGCAGGGATGATAAACCTCCATAACAGACTAATTATGCGTTGGAAACACTATCTGAGATGTGAAGAAATCGGTGGATATGTTGAAACATGGAAAAATAAAATTAGTGTGTAATGTCTATGTAAATTAATGAATAATTAAATCAACATAATTAGATTTTTTATAGAAATATATATATTTAAAATTGGTTTCAGATTAATTAAATCAATATTTATTTCACATATGGATATTTTAGTGTAATAATTGAATTAATATGGAGAAATAAATAAAATATTTTATTTATTAATTTTAATTATATTTAACTTTAGTAAGAAATCTAAAACACAATTCTACCTAGATTGACCACAACTCAATATCTTATTGTATACTTTAACAACGTTAAAGTATACAATTAAATTGTATTTTAGATGACAATATTACAACATGTTTTTTGTGTGATTGAGACTCATACAAACTTCCTATTACAAGACTAAGATAGTACATATAATTAACAAGACTGAAAGGAATTAACAAGGAAGTTCGACTATTTCTTCCTACGCACCGTTTCTGTGTGCTTCATATTTCAGTACCCAAGCGAGATGGCGGTGCTGATGAAGCCACTACTGGACTACGCCTGGAATTGGCTCTGCCCTCTTTTTGACCATATAGGCCCTTCAAATTGCACTTTTGGAGAACGGATGGAACATCCTACCTTCATGAGCTTGAAATTCTCATAGAACGCACGCAAATGCCTCTCAAAATCACTCTACTGTGCGGATCTCTTTCCTTGCTCTTTGGCAGAGTACAAACCCATTCTAGACAGAGCAGCAAGTTTCCATCATAATTAACCTGATGCGGACAGCGCGCCCTCCTTGATAGGGTTATAATCTGTGAGTTTTTTTGGTAAAATAAAAATGTTTAAATTTACACCATAAAACATAAATATAAATTATAATAGTCATTAAAATGGGTCATTAATTATATATATATATATATATATATATATATGTGTGGTTGTTAATGTATACAATTAAATTGTATTTTTGATTTCAATATTGAAAGTTAATCTTATGGAACGATTTCTGTTTTCTATATATCTATAGTTTTCGTTATTATAAAAGTTTTAGAACTATGAATGCAAAATAGAGTCCAGTTTACTTTTCAACATTTTCAACAATTTGAAAGATAGATAGTTGCTTGAGATTAATGCAAAATAGTATCCAGTTTATTTTCAACAATTTGAAAGATAGATCATTTGTTGAAGACTTTGAATTTCTCATTCTTCAGTTCAGAATTTCAGCTAATGTTAAAATCCACATTGGAAGAAACAACTTGTATACTTCCACTACAAATACATTTATTATTTGTTCAACTTGTATGCTTCTTCTACGAATACATTTATTATTTGTTTAATTTGTATATTTCTGCTACAAATACATTTATCATTTGTTTGAGATGATATGAGAGCATTGTTGCCTTTGTGATAAAATTGATATTTTTTTGATAGTTTTTCTTTATTATTTGTTTGAGATGATATGAGAGCATTGTTGCCAATGATTTGTGATAAACTTAGTATTTTTTTGATATTTTTTCCTTTGTTTAGGTAACATTTTTCCTTGAAACATTGAGATATGTTTAGGTAACATTTTTAGTTGAGTCATTGATTTGATAGATAGAAAATTTTGGCGAATTTTATAAAGTGATGGCAGGGACTACAGGCTTCATCTTGTTTAAAAATGTTAAATCTAGTGACGATTATATAGCATGCTTATATCTATATATATATATTATAAATATATTAAGCAAGGAATGTCTGTTGTCACAATATTTAGGATCCATATTAATTAATAACAACTTTAAATGTAAATAATTGACAAAAACATTATTGAGTGTGGAGGTACTTGTGCCAAAAAGACTTGGGTGGAGGAAGTTGTGGTTGTGCTCAGAAAAATATGAAGATTTCGTTCTGCCTGAAAAATTAATTAATTAACGGTAAAGGTAAAGACTATGCGACTCCACACCTATTAACCTGCTTTATAGTAATAACTATCTAAAAATTATTGCAAGAAAGTTATAGGAAAATTATTAGTAATTCCATATTCTTTCACTAAGGTTTATTAGACTCAAATAAATTTCACAACTATGAATCACACGGTTACGTAATTCTTAGAGCACTAATCGTCTTTCAAACAAAATAATAAATAACAAAACTACTAACGAAGGTAGGTGATTGATCTGAAAGGATCAATGTTTGTCTGGAGCAGGTGATTCATCTAAAAGGATCAATGTTCACCGTAAAGCGTTATAAATATATTGAAATATACGAGGAGTGTTTTCCCCCTACTTAGATGTTGGGTTGATATGATTTATGTGAGAGGTTGCATGGCTATATCTTTTCGAGTTATTGGATAGCATAGCTAATGAATTTTGGCATTATTCAGTTGCAAACATAGTGCGCACTTCAAACAGTGTACGTGAATTCAACAAACAAAGGATGGGTGGTTCAGATTACAGAGCACCCTAAAAGGAGCATTACATAATACCATCAGACTTATGAAAGGAAATGCAACACAAATCCCTAGTTCATCCAATAACACTGAGCACATAAAACAAAATACAGCAAACAAAATACAGCAGATATTAACGCACAACAACGCTAGAACAACATTGGAAAATGAATATCTCTACTACTCCTACTCCCCTCTGGCGAAGTATTCAACGGGGAATGTCCTGGTGAGGCCACCAATGCTTCTGAAATGTATCTTGCCAGGATTTCTCTTGTCAACCTCCATTTCACAAATAGGAACCCATAACATCATATCCCTAGCCATCACACCCTTGATGTTCTTGACCTTGTACTTCTCTATCTTACACGTCACATTCGCCGAGACTTTGACATGTTTGTCGGCTTTCTTGTAGTGGTGTTTACACTCACTCTTCTGCTTTATCCAAACTTGACCAGTCTCCTCCACAATTCCTGCCTCCAACACATCTTTCATTGCCATGAGGCCGCCAGGGAGGCAAAAGAATTCCATCACATCCATGACTATCTTCAAAGCTTCATCTCCTCTAACTACAATGGCATTTTCCTTCCTGATCTGAGATTCAACGAGAGCCATTGTGACAAATAAAGAATTCTCGGAGAAGAAATTGATATCACAATATTTCAACTTAGATAGAGCGACTTAGCTTGAACGTTTTGAAGGGAAGGAGCGGGATTTATAGGAGAAAATGGGCTGTCTGCACACCACGTGGTTGCAGTGGAGAAAATGGGCTGTCTGTGGAAATGAGCATGGCCAACCTCAAATATTAAATGAATGTTTACATAAGGTTCTGGCGAAATATCACTGACAGGAAGGTGGGTGGGAGTTGAGAAATGAATGAGCTGAGAATAGCGTAATAAAAAGCCTCAATCCCAGCGTTCATAATTTAGAAAAAAAAATCATGTGCTTATCCGTTCAGAATCCGCACTTTTGGAGCAGCCCAAAAAACTTATAAAATTGACAGTATTCAATCCAATGAAAGATAGTTATAAATAAAGAGTCACCAGAATTCATGTTTTTAACGACTTTCATAAAACTATTACTTTTTTGTATTGAGAAGGGCATTTTGACACAATAATTTAAAAATAAATGTAAACTAATCATTAAATAAAAGACAAAAGACATATATTAAAGTAAAAACCAATATTGGCACATGATTAAACAAAGGATTTGATTCTGCCATTTTTCATTTTGAAAATTAGATTTTTGAATGTATAAATAGATGTGATTATTTTAATTACTTATATTGGGTAAGTTATAGAGTTAAAAATTGCAATTTAATAAATTGCAAAATTAAATTTGCAATTTTATCTCATCTTCAAATAAAAATAGGACTAAACAAAAGATTTGATTCTGCCATTTTTTATTTTGAAAATTATATTTTTGAATATATAAATAGATATGATTGTATTAAATTTGCAATTCTATCTCATTTTCAAATAAAAACAAGATTAAACAAAAGATTTGATTCTGTCATTTTTTATTTTGAAAATTAGATTTTTGAATATATAAATAGATATGATTATTTAATTACTTATATTGAGTAAGTCATAAAGTTAAAATTTGCAATTTAATAGAATTGCAAAGTTAAATTTGGAATTCTATCCCATCTTCAAATAAAAAACATTAAAATGGAGGAAATGTGGATGAGTGAAATGGAGCTGTCAAAGTTTAATGGATAAAATGTGAATTACCGAAATAGAGCTATCAAAGATTTATGTTAATTGTATAATTAAATTTACAATTCTATCAAATCTTTAAAAAAAACCCTTTAAAATGGAACTGGATTTATGTTAATTATAATTGTATAACTAGAATTTACAATTCTATCAAATCTTACAACAACCCAAAAAAAAAAAAAAATAAACTTTAAAATGGAACTGGCCAAGTTTTACTTTTAGTCAAACATATGCGTATCGGATTCTCGCAACGCACGATATCAATGAGAGGTATCTACACCAAACCGGAATTTCTAGCTTCTTCATGGTTTCATGGGCACTCTTGTGGCCGCAAATTTTTATAAGTGAAAACGTTGTAGATTCTGAGGGGTCAGGTTGGTTGTCTACTCGATATGCTATAGGCTCCTCTTTTAGCACATATATTGCAAGAAAAAAAAATTGAAAGTCGAAATGGTTCTAATGCAAAGATATCTTATTTTACAGAGTTAAATACAGTGTAGGATCAATTTTCTAAAAAACTATTATGGGTTGAAAATGATGAATTTAGTGATGCAAAGTCTTGGAAGTTGTGCTCATAAACTCACATAGGCCATTGACCATTTATAGAAATATAAGTTTTTTTTGGATTATATATATAGATATAGATTACTTAACATATATAGAAATATTTTATTTATAAATTAATTTTTTTATTAAATTGTTTTTTTGTTATTAATATATTTTAAAATGAGTCTTTTTTTGTTATTAATATATTTTAAAACGTGGTTTTGCATATCAAAATATTTATTATTTTCAAATATTACATATCAATTTTAGATTAGAAAATAAATGAATTATACATTTTCCTTTTATTAAGTAATTGAATTTTTTAGTTTAAATTATTTCTTCATTTTGTTATTAAAACATTTTATTATTTTCATATATATATATATATATATATATATATATATATATATATATATATATATATATATAGAGTCAAGTTCCACTAGCACAACTTGTTGAAGATGGGTCCCCTTAACAAGGCAATCGAGGATCAAACTTCACAAGGGTTGTTGTGTTACCTGCTAGGAGGAGAAGACATGCTAAAATATAAAATAAGCTAATGACTAGTGTGGCCCAGGCCATGTGTGATCCGCAGGTGATTTTGACGACTTAGATGCCCAAGCCATCTGTGATCCGCAGGTGATTTTGACAACTTAGATGTCGGTGGTCGCTACTCCTCAAGCCATAAGTCAGGCCTGGGGGATCACAAACAACTCCTCAAGCCATATATTTAGTTAGCATGCATAATCAAATATTTTATTTAAGAAAGTATCTAAACATTTTTTACATGTGGACTCAATATGCTGAATTTAGAAGAAGTAAAAGATTTGTAAACACTACATGTCGGCTAAATTAAATAAAAATAAAAGGTTAAAATGAACATAGAGTAGAGATGTTGTAGTGTGTGGAAAAATTAAAAGTAATAAAAATAATAGAATTTAATTTGTTATTTTGTACTTTTGTGTTTATTAATAAAATTTATAAAAAAAATTAGCTAAAAGAAAATCATAATTTAGGTATCACATTAAAATATATAACATATAAGTAGTAGCTATAAGTTGAAGATCCATTTTTATTTTAGATTTTGTAACCCTATTTAAATTTAATTAACAAGTGTAACATAGTAGCTAGTACCTATAGTTTAGTTTAAATATAGATAAATTAAAATAAAATATTGAATTCAAGTTAGTGTTAAGGTTTAGAATCTAGTATCCTCGATGGGGGTGATTAACGGGGCAAATGACGTTCCCAAGGGAACATCTGGGCATTCATGATAAGCGCGTGGCCATAGGTCAGAGGGTCGGCCTCCCTGTCCTCTCAACATACCTTATATATGGAAGGGTATAATGTTATTTGTGCAAAATTTCACTCCTATTTAGTTCTTGTAGGAGGTGGTGTTCGTTGGATATTTATGGAGGGTGGTGTGGTCTGCTACCATAAATTATGCGTTTGGTTGAGTACAGATGAATTGTTAGTGTGAGCTTTGAGCATAGAAGTAGTTGTTTCTGTGGGAACCCTATCTGGGATAGGTTGCGTCCTCGGCACCAACATCCCCTCCACTTATGGGTGTGAATTATTGTCGATTTTTAGTTTGATTTTTGTTTTAGGATTATTGCGCACAGGAAAAGACTCAAATTTATGGTTATGTTTTTGTTTTGTTGGTCCTATTGAGGTCGGGTGATATTTCTTTTGTGCAAGAGAGAAAGTGGATTCGTTGCCTTCAGCGACCCCTTCTCGGGCTCCTGTAAGGCTTGGTCATGTTTGTGGAGTGGGTATATAGGATTCTAGGTGGTTTAGTTAGTTTGGGCTCGTCTCTCGAAACAGGACAACAAATTGTTCGTGGCTGGTGTAAAATTATGGTTGTCTGCATTCACTCTAGGCTGGTTGCTGGTGGTCACGCTGGTGAGGGTGGTGTGTTTCTCCTTGCTGACAGTCACAGTCCAGGAACATTTTTATTGATCTGCCTCTGTCCGTCTCTATAGTGTTGAGTTTATCATCATGCGCCAGGTTCCCTGCTTGGGCCACTCCTCCACTCAAATTAAGCCTAATTTGGGCATCTTGGTGGGTGGTGGGTCTCTCTCAAAGATGGAATTGAAAATCAAAACAATTAGCTCGGGGAAGGATTGTAGCAGCAGCGGTCGCTCGGGTCAGGCAACCCTGAGTGGTCGAAGTGATGGTAGGGTGAGGCGTTCCAGTCAAGCAGGGTTTGAAGCTCGTGGTGGCAACAGTCAGGGTGGCTTAGTGGTTGGTTGTCGGAGTCACACCTCACAGGGACAACAACGAAGTGGGTTAGTTCTTCGCGAAGGTTTAGGGAGATGGCAGATGGCACATCATGTGGGACGAGGGCAGTGAAAAAGCTCTTGTGTTGACCATTATCGGGACTTGATACATTCTTTTCTTGAACATCTGGAAACCTCAGAGATTGTGAGGCAAGAGGAACATGTTGAGCTAATTGCTACTTTGACCAAAATACACTATTTTCATTGTTATGTCCAGGAACGTGTAGTAAGGATCTGGCAAGGCCAAAACATGTTATCTGAGAAAGTAAAGAAGTTGGAGGCTTGGATGGCCCATTTCAAAGAGCATTTTCAATGCTCCTTTTGTCCTCGTCATCCTCCTGGAACAAATCCAGGAAACCCAACCACCATCACCTCCAATGATTAGCATGGTTACAGGTGTTTTATTTTTTTTGTGTGTTTACTGGTGCTTCTACCCTCCCAAGTTATGGGTTGTGTCTCTTGATGTTTTCCTGTTTAATTTTCATATGCTAATAACTGTAGTAAAAAACTTGGTTGAGGTGAGACTACCTACATTTTTCTATTGATGTACCTATTTTTTGAAGAATGAATAGAAATTTGATTTACAAAAAAAAAAATAGAATCTACTCAATTTAGGTTTTACGGATTTGTAATATTCCAAATTAGGAAAAACAGGAATATAGATCATAAAACTAGAAAAATCAGTAAAATATCAATACATCAATAAGAGTAGATCATAGATCCATTTTATTACACATTATAGCAGACGAATGTGTACAAGATCTTGAGGAAAGAGACAATCAAGCTAGGAAAAACAAGCCTCAAATGACCCAGTACATAAAATATGAAATGTTGCTGCTACGTAAAATGTCGGAGGACATGTGACTGCGCAGTCCTATGGAGAATAATTGCAGGGTAAAACTGAAAAGAAAAATAACTAATGATATAATGCTTAGAAAATGTCGGGATCAAAGATCTAGGCTTTTTGGCACCATACCAAGACAACCAAGAAGGGGTTTCCGGAAATACACCATATGAAAGTTGTAGCCCTAGGGCTGAATAACGCACTGCAATTGGGTGACTGAGACGAGGTGGTTAATATGATATAAAAATGGCTAACACTCCTCCAATATATCCTTTGGATGAAGGTGTACTCCCGTCACCAGAAAAAAAACTCCCAAACTTGGGCACTAAGCCCTCCACTGCAACTGCCCTGCAAAATAACGTAGTTTCTGAAGGAGACTATTGTTTTGAAGATGGATGAAGATTGGCCTCATGCCAGATAGTAGAAATAAGCTCAAAGGAACCTCTCCTGAGTGGGCACTCGAAGTCCCCCAAGGATGAGGGTGGGATTTCCACTTGGAAACACCCTTGCGCTAAATAACACAACAGACTCCGCTAAACAGCTGAGGCATGCAAAAAGTCATAAAATACCACACATAAACAATAATCAGAATGCCCTCTATTTCTTCCATCCCCATTCCTTATATGCTTTGTGGGCCTCCTCACCCTTGGTCCCACTCATTAAAGATGATACTCTCATGGAGACTCCCTCCCACTAAGACTGTGTTGTCCTCCAATAACTCTCCACTACCTTCATAACAACGATGTTGATTTGGTCAAAATTGACCCCATCCACATGCTTTAACCTTTATTCACACCCAAGAGTTCTTTATTCAACTAATTCAATGATCCACATTCACATTAGAAGTGGTTTTATTCATACTAAAGAGATTTATGGGTCTCTCTACCCTCTTATTCAGCTATCTTATGGAAAAAAGAAAAAATTATTATTCCAACTAGCTGGAAGCTAATTAGGAATATTAAAGTCCTCCCCTCCCAAATTTTTCTTATCCTCAAGCAACTGCAAGGATGAATGCTGCAAAATATCCTCTCCTTCCCCTGTGGCATCCTCATTCGATAAGTTCCTCCACTGAATCACATGCCCTTCAATCAACCTATCCCTTAGATGCCCCTCCCAAATGTCCAAGTTAGCCTTTGGTGATAAAACCAAATGGCTCACATCGTAAAGAAGTTGGAGATCCATGGTGGAAACTACCTGGTGTCTAACGGCCTCATTGAGGCATGGAGCATAAAAAATGTTGGAGTTATTACTCACAATGAGAAGCTCCAACCCATGTGCTACTCCTCCAACAAGACATATCACCTTGTGTGGCCCATAGAAAAACTCCTCAATCTCCTTCTTCTGCAATATGAATGGTCTATATGGCTGGAAGTGGAGATAGACCAAAGTTTCCACCCCACGTTGTCTCTCTTCCCATCCATGATCTATATAGAACTCTTGCTAATCTCGGGTTGTAGCAATGTTTTCCTCAAGAGACCGGAATACATCTTGACTCTCTAGGATCCAATATTTGGTTCTAAAAACCTTGCTTACCCCAACCATTCTGACAACAGTGACTAAAAAGTCATCAACATATGGAAAAAATAGAGATGTATTGATGCTCATATAAAATGCCGGATGGTGAAAATTGTTCCCCAAGTGGAACCAGCGAAGTTTAGCTCCTTGCCTCCATAGAACACATTGTGGTAAGTAGCTTCCTAGCCACTTGCTTGCTACCTCTATCTGCTCATCTGCTTGGGAGTAGTAGCTGATGTTTGGTGCCAACTACCATTAGGGAAATTTTAAGGTCTAAAATGGGACTCTTAAGGAAATTATAAAATAATAGTGGAGATAATAAAATAATATTTGATTACATCATCAAATTTTAGAGGGAAAAAAGAAAAAACTACCTTTTCAACTCTTATTTTCAACTTATCTCCCAAAGTTTTTACTCAAATTTCAAGTGGGAGTACTTTTTGGATGCAAAATTTAATTCCTCATCGAAGGAGTACCCATGTTGCATGCTTTCGATGGGTTCTTCTAGATGAAATTTGAGAAATACATGAAAAACGTGATTTACATCATGTTTTTTTATGTATTTATCTTTTTTCGTGTAGTAGGGTCCATCGAAAGTATGTAATATGGGTAATCCTTCGATGGGGAATTAAATTTTTCATCCAACGAGAACCCCCCCCCCCCCCCGAAATTTGAGTAAAATATTTGGGAGATAAGTTGAAAAAGTAGTTTTATTATTTTATTATTTTTTTAATATTTTTAGCCTTTTACTTAAAAAATGGTGAATCATCCCCCATGGCTGACATCATCATCTTGAATCCTTTTGGTTATTATAAAGTTTATTTCATTTGTACATTTTTCTTAGGAGGCCCATTTTAGACCTCAAAATTTCCCTAATGGTGCACCCCAAATAAGACAACACTTGTCCAAAGCCCTCTAGGAAGTCACCATTCCCATCATTGACTGTAGTCCCAAGAGGATCATGTAGTCCAAAGAGAGGCTTGCCCTCTTGTGGAGCAATGGATTGTAAATAAATGGAAAAGGAATTCAAATAATTTGTTAGTTGATCTATAAGTACAAAGACACAACCCTTACCATGTACTTTTGGCAAGCTGGTGATGAGGTCCATAGATGAGCTCTCCCATATCTTTCTTGGAAAAGTAAGTGATTATAATAAACTTGGAGGATGGTTGTTTCCATCCTCATTATTCAAGCAACCTACACATCTCTTGATATGCTGGAGCACATCATCCTTGAGACCTTCCCATGAGAATATCTCCCAAATAGCCTAGCATGTTCTGATGAAGTCTTGGTGATCAGAAAGTAGTGAATCATGTGCCGCATGTAAAATTTTCTTCTTGATCTTAGAGCCTCTAGACAAGAAGATTTGATCCTGGTAATAGATGACTCCATCCATCACTCTATACTACTCATCAGTCACCTGCCCATCAAGCACTTCACATGTGAAGTGGTTCTTGCAATACTCCACCAATAGTTGGGACTCCCAATCTGGATCTATACTCTTCAATGAAAATGCTATTGGCCTCTTTGATAAGGCACATGTCACATCATTTCTCCCCTCTTTGACATGTTAAATGGCAAATCCACATGCTATAATATTTTTGTCCCACTTTTGTTGCCTTCCTTGTAGCTACTTTTGCTCGAGAAAAGGTTGAATTTTATGGTGGTCAATATTCACTTGGAAGCTATTGCCCATCCAAAAATTCCTGAATTTGGCCAATGTATGCATGAATTCCAACAACCCCTTACCATATATAGAAAACTCCTTCCTATGTGGAAATATCTTATGACTCTAAAAGGCTATGGAGTTGCTCCTTTGCACCAGTATTGTGCCATCATCCACTCCTAAAACATCACCTCTCAGCGCAAGAGGCTTAGTGAGAGTTGGTGATACCGATACCGAAAAAATACCTAACTCCTCCTTGAGCAAATTAAAATCTCTTTGCATTTTGCTGGACTCATCCAAGGCTCCCTCCTTAGCCAGATCTATGAATGGTGTACCTTGTTGTGAGAACTCTATAACCAACAACCAATCCGGGGGCCTTCCCGGTGGAATGCCTCCATATAATATAACATCATGGTTTAAAGTAAACTGCATATCTAAGTGGATTGATGTGCCCCTGCTTCCAATGCGCAATTCAAGCTCCATCCTATGTTCAGAGGATTCTAGAGGTGGATAGGTGTACATGCCCCTGATTATCTGATGCTTACCACTCTTCTTATGTACCCATTCCATCTGAAAAGTCTCCCAAGCTGTGGTGACCTCCCCCAATGAAATCAACCAATGCACACCCAATATCACATTGGTTTCAGGAATGTCGACCACAAAGAAGTGATCAGTCAAAGTATATGTCCCCAAGGTTACCGACAATGCCGGAACATGCTTCATACATTGCATGATCCTAGCTTCTAGAACCAAAACTGAAAATCCCTCAAAATCATCGGTGGGAATTGTCCTCCTTAGCACTAACTGAGTATCAATAAAATTTTGGGTAGCCCCACTATCAATTAACACTGATACCCACTGCCCCTGAATTGTACCTCAGAATCTCAAAGTTAGATACTTGGGTACTCCTCGCAAAGATGCAAGGGCCCCTCCAATTGGAGCAAATGCCCCATTCCCACCTCCTGGGGGTGGTGGATCGTCCCCTGATATCACAACACTATTGTCTCCTTCTGGCTCCTCTTCTTCCTCCTCCTCACTATTAGAGAACACCTCAATATAGTGTGCCTTCCCACAACACACCGATGACCCGGTGCCCATGGTTCTTGGCATGTGAAGCAAAGATTATTCCTCCTCAAATATCTTCAGACATCATCACTAAGAGGCCCTTTGTTCTGGTTCTCCTTTGGAGGAAGAACCTTCACATCTTTCCCCTTTGACTGAAAAGTGGGCTTTTGCTGAAATGGCGCTCTTGCCCTTGGTGAAGAATCTTGTAGATCTCTAGCCCTCTGAGTATCATCTTGGAGTGTACTTGGTTTAGTGGATTTTACCAACCCATGCACAAGCTCTGCTAGCCCATTAGTGAACATATAAACTCTCCTAGCTACAGATAAATTTGGCACCATGACGAAAAGTTTTAGAAATTTAGAGATATAGGTCTCTGGATTACTTGATTTCCTGAGCTTGGCTAGCTCAATAAAAGGTGCCTCTGGGTCTCTTCGATCAAATATTTCTACTAACCTCTTGGTGAACTCTGAATATGCAGTCACATTGGCATGCCCCAATGTAGAAATACCATGAAACCACCAATCGTGTGCCTCACCTTCAAGGTATAGTGCTTCTATTTCAATGTCTTCAATCTCGGGTACTTGGTTCAACTGAAAATAGATGTCTAGTTTGTCCACCCAAGACTTGGATGTGCACTTGGATGACCCATCAAAAGCAGGCAGAAAAAATCTACCCATAGTACGTTGCAGATCATTTTTCTACATATACCCTCCACTGCTATTGTTATTATGGGGTATCCTATTGTCCTTTATCTCAAAAAATTCTTGAAAGTTCAGATTATCTTTGAATATTTGAGATTGAGACTCATACTCTAGAAAATAATCTTCAATATTCTCTTGTTCTCGAGGTCCTCCACCTCCATTTTCTACTGCTATGAATGTAGGCATAGTGGAGTGTTGGGAAACTTGTTGCATTACTGGTTGCTCACCCGAGTGATGTGAAGTGCCAGAGCTTTCTCCATGTAGAAACCTTCCTAGGGTCTATTTATGTATCTCCATCCTCATCTCCTTAATTTCTTTGGCAATATCCTGCATGGTTTGGAGAAGAAGCTTTGGAAACTCCTTTTCATCCATTTCTCTTGATATTGGAGTCTTGCCTTTGTCTTGTTCGTTGCTTGTATAATCAAATATTCTTCTTCTATTGATGCACCGCTTCTCCCTTTCTGTGAGAGGCTCTTTTTATTCTGATGACATAGATGCGATGCCTCACAAGCTGAGCCAAGATTATGCTCTGATACCACTGTAATATTCCAAATTAGGAAAAATAGGAATATAGGTCATAAAAATGGAAAAATAATTAAAATATCAATACATCAATAGGAGAAGATCATAGAGCCATTTTATTAAACATTATAGCAGGGGAAAATTTTAGGGGCTTATATTCGCAGGTGGGCTAATTTTCTATGTTTTCTCCAGGAAAAAAAATTCGCTAATTTCCATTTTTCCCAAAACTTATTCGCCCAAATTTTGTATCATAAAATTACTTTACCTTAAAAATCGCCTAAATTTTATGGAGACTATAAAATCACTATAAATTTGAATATTTTTACAAACATATCGCTAAACATTTTATAGTTTTCATGTTAGGGACTAGTAAGATTAGCCAAGGTTTGTAAAATTTAATATAAATTTCCATCCTTAAAATTTTCCCTGATTATAGCAAAGGAACAAGTACAATATCTTGAGGAAAAATACACTCAAGCTAGGCAAAACAAGCCTCAAATGACCTAGTACATAAAATATGAAATGTTGCTCCTACATAAAATTATAGAGGACATATGACTGCGCGGTCCTATGGAGAATAAATGCAGGGTAAAACAGAAAATACAAAGAACTTTTGATATAATTCTTAGAAAGTGTTGGGATCAAATATCTAGGCTTTTTAGTAGCAAAACAAGACAACCCAGAAGGGGTTTCCGTAAATACACCATATGAAAGTTTCAGCCCTAGGGCTGAATAACACACTACAACTAGGTAACTTAGAGGAGGTGGCTAATATAATATAAAAACAATTGATACTCCTCCTGTAGATCCTCTGGATGAAGAGCTTATCCCCTCACTGGAAAACAAACTCCAAGACTTGGGCACTAAGCCCTCCACTGCAACTGCCCTCCAAAATAGCATAGTTTATGAAGGAGACTATGCTGTTGAAGATGGCTAAAGCTTGGCCTTTTGCCAAAGAGTGGAATTAATCTCAAAGGAACCTCTCCTGAGTGTGCACTTGAAGTCCCCAAAGGATGAGGGTGGGATTTCCGTTGGAAAACACCCTTGTTCTAAACAACACAACAGACTCCACTAAACAGTTGAAGCGTGCAAAATGTCATAAAATATCAAACATAAACAATAATCAGAATGCCCTCTATGGCTGTCATCCCATTCCTTATATGTTTTTTGACGCTCCTCACCCTTGGTCCCACTCATTCAATGTTACTCTCATGGAGAATCCCTCCCACTAAGACCACGTTTCCCTCCAATAACTCTCCACTACCTCCATAACGTTGTTGATTTGGTCAAACTTGACCCCATCCACATGCTTTAACCCTTATTCACACCTAAGAGTGTTTTATTCAATCGATTCAATGATCCACATTCACATTAGAAGTGGTTTTATTCCTACTAAAGAGATTTATGGGTCTCTCTACCCTCTTATTCACCTATCTTATGGAAAAAAAGAAAAAATTAATATTCCAACTAGCTGGAAGCTAATTAGGAATATTACATGATTGGTCAATTGATGTATTTTGTTAATTATAAATCCAATCCTACCTTGATCCAGATTTATGCAGGAACGCAACTGAATATAGATATAACCATAGATACAGAGATGCATCGGAAATAATGCTTCATTTTATTAATAAAATAATGACTGCAATAAGCTTACAAACATAATGGAAATAAGCTAGAGCGTTGGTAGCGTATCTCTTAGAAGAGATGTAGCGTACGCAGGCCTCTGAACTGTGTTACATTGAGGCTCGCAGGCCTATTACAGACATAATGGAAGTAAAATATCTATGGTACTAGCAGCGTATCCCTGAGAAGAGATGTGGCAGCTACCAGCCCTTGAACTATGTTACAATGCAGACATGATGGAGATGGGGCGAGCTAGGGCACTGGTCGCGCTTATCTCTGAGAAGAGATGTGTCGGCTCCCAGCCCCCTGAACTGTGTTAAAATGCAGACATGATTGAGATGTGGCGAGCTAGGGCACTAGTAGTGCTTATCTCTGAGAAGAGATGTATCAGCTCCCAACCCCTTGAACCGTGTTAAAATGCAGACATGATGGAGATGTGGCGAGCTAGGGCACTAGTAGCGCTTATCTCTGAGAAGAGATGTATCAGCTCCCAGCCCCCTAAATTGTCTTACAATGAGGCTCGAGGGCCTATTTATTGTTGAGAAACAACGTCCAAAACCCTAACCGTAGGAGATGAAGCGCCAAAACTGTGGGCCTCGTTTGGGTAAATTGGTGGTTCAACTTCCTGAGGACATAACTTTGGCATCCAATCTCCGTTTGACGTGTTCAATAGCTCGTTAGAAAGATCTGTCCGAGGAGTACAACTTTTGAATGAGAAACATCAGTCCATGGACCCATGTTGCTCTCCGTTTTCGCAAAAAATGTCGTTTAGGGCCTCAAAACGGCTCCGGAAGTTTACGACCCGAAAAACTGCTAAAAATAGTAAGTTCTGCCGAAACTTACAAACTGAAATAACTGATGGTGGGGATTCAAATGGAATCGATGGGTGGCCACCAATATCCACCTGGATTATTAATGCCCCAAAACGGCTTCGAGTGTGCAGGACCCGGAAACCTGCTATAAATAGTAAGCTGTGCTGAAGCTGAAAAACTGAAAGAAATGATGCTGCGGGTCGAAATGGAATGGGTGGGAGGCCACCGATATCCACCTAGATCATTCCTCCCTCCTTAGGAAGCAATGGTCTCCATTGCGTTAAGTTCCTCCATGGGGGTGGGGAAATTTTGCTGAACTTGGTGTTGGATTTAGATGTGCCACCGGTGGGCAGTCGTTGAAGGATCTGAAAAAAAATTGTCCATCATCGCGTTCCTTTAATTCTCGAGGGCATCCTCGAGCAAGATTTTGATAGGATCTCCTGCTCCCTCGTCTTTCTTTCCTTCCGCCATGGGGGGTCGTCGGGGTTGCGAGGTTGAACTCCTTATACCTTGGCCGCGTTGGGGACATGAAGAGAAAAACAGAGAAAGAGAAGACCCCCTCTAATACCATTGATCCGGATTTATGCAGGAACGCAACATAATATAGATATAACCATAGATACAGAGATGCAGCGGAAATAATGCTTCATTTTATTAATAAAAGAGTGACTGCAATAAGCTTACAAACATAATGGAAATAAGCTAGAGCGCTGGTAGCGTATCTCTGAGAAGAGATGTAGCGTACGCAGGCCTCTGAACTGTGTTACATTGAGGCTCGCAGGCCTATTACAGACATAATGGAAGTAAAATAGCTATGGTACTGGCAGCATATCCCTGAGAAGAGATGTGGCGACTACCAGCCCTTGAACTATGTTACAATGCAGACATGATGGAGATGGGGCGAGCTAGGGCACTGGTTGCGCTTATCTCTGAGAAGAGATGTGTCGGCTCCCAGTCCCCTAAACTGTGTTAAAATGCAAACATGATGGAGATGTGGCGAGCTAGGGCACTAGTAGTGCTTATCTCTGAGAAGAGATGTATCGGCTCCCAGCCTCCTGAACTGTGTTAAAATGCAGACATGATGGAGATGTGGCGAGCTAGGGCACTAGTAGCGCTTATCTCTGAGAAGAGATGTATCTGCTCCCAGCCCCCTGAACTATCTTACAATGAGGTTCGAGGGCCTATTTATTGTTGAGGAACAATGTAGAATCTGAAACGTCCAAAACCCTAACCGTAGGAGATGAAGCGCCAAAACTGTGGGCCCCGTTTGGGTAAATTGGTGGTTCAACTTCCTGAGGACGTAACTTTGGCATCCGATCTCCGTTTGACGCGCTTAATAGCTCGTTAGAAAGATCTGTCCGAGGAGTACAACTTTTGAATGAGAAACATCGGTCCATGGACCCATGTTGCTCTCCGTTTTCGCAAAAAATGTCGTTTAGGGCCTCAAAACGGCTCCAGAAGTTTAGGACCCGAAAAACTGCTAAAAATAGTAAGTTGTGCCGAAACTTACAAACTGAAATAACTGATGGTGGGGGTTCAAATGGACTCGATGGGTGGCCACCAATATCCACCTGGATTATTAATGCCCCAAAACGGCTCCGAGTGTGCAGGACTCGGAAACCTGCTATAAATAGTAAGCTGTGTTGAAGCTGAAAAACTGAAAGAATTGATGCTGCGGGTCCAAATGGAATGGGTTGGAGGCCACCGATATCCACCTGGATCATTCCTCCCTCCTTAGGAAGAAATGGTCTCCATTGCGTTAAGTTCCTCCATGGGGGGGAAAATTTTGCTGAACTTGGTGTTGGATTTAGATGTGCCATCGGTGGGCAGCCGTTGAAGGATCTGAAAAAAAATTGTCCATCATCACGTTCCTTTGTTTCTCGAGGGCATCCTCGAGCAAGATTTTGATAGGATCTCCTGCTCCCTCGTCTTTCTTTCCTTCCGCCATGGGGGGTCGTCGGGGTTGTGAGGTTGAACTCCTTATTGTTACACTGAAAACTGTCACCTTGACATTCTGCTGACCGTATGAGCTCATTATTACTCATACTTCCTCCTTTTGCAAGTCTAATATACCAGCTCCTCATATCAAGCTTCAAAATTAGAAGAAAATCCCTAAAATCCCCTAAGAATTGGTATCGCACTTTCTCTATGCATTCCCTGCGGTCCCGCACCTAAATCTCAGCCTGCATGCGGAACCATAACGCACTTTCTTTGTGTAATGGGTGCGGACCCCTGTAAAACATAAAAAGGCGAGAAAGTAAAGATAAAAGATGAATTCCAGATGAATTCTAGAAGATTCTGGATGGGAATTTTCGGGAATGGATACGCTTTGAGAAGGTTCATGCATCCCTCACTTGATAGAGCTAACCCCTTGATGTAAGGAGCTTATCCCTTTGAAGGAGGATTCTATCCCTTCATATTTGGAACAAGAAACC